>CM035836.1:178941277-179683777 GCA_020510985.1 Pholidichthys leucotaenia
GTCCCCTCTCTCATTATCACCAGCTGATTCAAACTCCCACTGATCATGTTTCCCGGTCCTCGCCCAGGTGCTTCTCATCACACCATCACCAGCAGTGCATGTACTTCAGCGGCCGTTTGCCAGTCACACACTGCTGGTCCATAGTATTGTCATCTGTGCTGTTAGTCTGCAAATATTTTCAGCACTCTCATGAGGTTAGTCACCCCATGTTCGCCGTGGTTCTCGTGCATCCTTGAAGCAATGTCGGCTCTGGGGCGCACCTGTGGCTAACATGTCTCCTCTCATTCGTTCTCTGGGCGATGCTGGCCCCCGAACGCCATCAGTAAGAGTGTTTGTGTTTTTTGTACGTCTTCACCTTTTTGGGAATTGTCTGTCTTTCTGTATTAAATGTGCTGTGGTGAACCCTGCACGTAAATCCTCGTTATTTCATCCTCCCTCTCCGTGGCCTGCGTAAGAGCGCACGGAGGGTCATGATGAATGGATTTACGCGCAGAACTCACCACAGCACATGTATTGCATATAAGAATGATGACAACAGTTCCCAAAAAGGTGAAGACTTAGAAAAATAAACAGAAACACTTACAGTTGACATTCAGGGCTGACATCGCCCAGCGAACATAGAGAGGAGACGTGTTAACCACGGTTGCGCCCCAGGGCCGACATCGCTTCAAGGGGGGCAACCGAACCACGGCTGTGTGGAGTGGCTAACACGCCGTGATAGTGTTGGCAATATTGACTGGCTGACAACACGGCAGATGATGCACACAAACCATGAACAGCTGACTGTCAAAGAGAGAGGGCGCATGGTCGGACTGGCGAATCTTGGACAGTGCCCACCTGAAAGTGGGTCAAAATGAACATAAAACACATGTACAAAACAAAAACAAGAAGAACTCAAAATATAATACATAATAAACCCAATGCCTGAGCCACAGAGAACACACTGCTATGATTTTATTGAAAAATCGGGTTTAAATAAATTATATTTATGAACAAATAATTTGTTGCAATATCTGTAACAAAAGCATAACATTTGGTGTTCCCCTGCTGTGTGTTTGCTGCTGCTGCTGCGGTGGGTATGTGCGCCTCTCCACTGTCACTCTGAGTGTGACTCGCTAGGCACGATGCCCACTTGGCACAGCTCAAACCTATAAGGTCTGATGCCCCCAGATTCTTCATTGTCATCCCATTCTTCTGAACTATAATCGTCTGAAAATTGGACAAAACAAACCAATTCCAGACTACATGTGCTGGAACCATCATCGATGTTTTCTACCGCTTCCATCCTGTGTGTACAATGGGCAGACAAGCGCTGTGTTCTGTCGATGACGTTACAACATGGCTGGGGGTTTTCTAGCTACTGACACAATTGGTGATGTGGCGCTCATGAAAACGTCAGATATTCGTGTGAAAAAAAAGCCTGTTTGACTTAGAACTGCACAGACCAACCTATTTCATCATATTGTATTGTGTTGAAAAATTAGATGAAGTAAAAACGTGTCATCAGACCTTTAAGCTAATTTGGCGGTACGCTTAGGATCATTGTCCATTTGGAAGACCCATTTGCACCCAAACTTTAACTTCCTGGCTGATGTCTTGAGATGTTGTTTCAATATTTCCACATGATGTTCATTTCTCATAGTGCCATCTGTTTTGTGAAGTGCAGCAAAACACCCTCACAACATGATGCGGCCACCCCCCTACTTCACATTTGGGATGGTGTTCTCAGGCTTGCAAACTTCCCCTTTTTTCCTCCAAATGTAACGATGGTCATTATGATCAAACAGTTCAATTTTAGTTTCATCAGACCACAGAACATGTCTCCAAAAATTCTGGCTTTTTTATGTTGCTTTCGGAGTAATGGCTTCTTCCTCATTGAGTGGCCTTTCAGCCCATGTCTGTACAGGACTTGTTTCACTGTAGATAATGACACTCTTTTAGCAGCTTCAACCAGCATCTTCACAAGGTCTTTTGCTTTTGTTCTGGGGTTGATAAGCACGTTTACCACTAAAACATGTTCAGCTCGAGGACACAGAATCCATCTCCTACTTGAGTGGTATGATGGCTGGACATTCCCATGGTGTTTACTTGTACTTGCGTATAATTGTTTGAACATGAACATGGTACGTTCAGACATCTGGAAATTTTACCCAAGGATGAACTGAACTTGTGGAGGTCCACAATTCTCTTCCTGATATCTTGGCTGATTTCTTTTGATTGTCCCATGATGTCACACAAGAAAGCAATGTGTTGTTTGAGGTGTGCCTTAAAATACACCCATAGGTATGCCTCCAATTAACTCAAATGTTGTCAGATAACCTATCAGAAGCTCCCAAAACCATGACATCATCATCTGGGCTTTCCCAAACTGTTTAAGGGCATAGTAATGTTAGTGTATGTAGACTTCTGACTTTGAAGAAAGTAATAAATTCTCTAAAAAAATATTTAGCAAATATATAATTTTGGTAATCATAACTGAACTAAAATAGGAAAAGTTTAGTCTGATTTAATGTCAGATGGTGAGAAAAGAAAAGGTGTCTTTTTAGACATTGTATGTAAACTTTTTAGACATTGCATGTAAATTTCTGGTTTCAGCTGTAGTAGTCTATGGTTGCACCTTGGTGATCATGTATTGCATTAGCAATTCACCCTTTCATAAAATGAAACAAAACTTTCAGTAAACTTAAAACAACAATCAAATCAGTGGATGTGATCATGCTTTTAGCATCTATGGACTGTATTTAATCACTAGACATGATTATATCCAGAACACCAAATTTGACATGGTTATTTATTTGCTTTATGTTCAATTTTTTTTTTTTTTTTTTTGTCAAGAAACGAAAATCTGTACAAATGTGTAAGCACTGTTTTCCATTTAGTTTAATACGAACTGTTCTTCCCCTCTCTGGTTCACTCCAATGTACTGAAGCGTACTCAAGCAGTCTGCCTGACATTTTTGCTTTTCGTTAAAATAGCAACCCCTCAGATAACACAGAGATATCTTCATGTAGGGCTGGACCATGTCAAAGCTTGCTGACATGTTACCCAGGACACCGTGACCAGCCGTCTCCTTTCCGCTCCTTGTTTCCCACCCACCCCCCTCTGTGAGTGAGCCTGTGTGTGTTTAAGTGGAAGGTTGAGGTGGGGGGGGGGGGCTTCAGACCACACAGCTCAGCAGAGACCTGTCAAACACAGCTGGGGCATCTCCCCCTCAACTCTCATCCCATCCTCTCCTCCTCCTCTTCCTCCTCCTTACCTCTCCTCCCCCTCCTTGCTCCCCAGACTCAGTCTGGAAGCTTTGATAGAAGGGCGTTGGGGAGCATGGGGAACATTTCCATTTTTATCTGCTTCGAAGACTCCTCTCTCATCAACCCAAACTGCTTCTCATCAACATAAAAGACACTGCCAGGTCCTTTCTTTAGTGTACACGCTTCAGATTCGCTGTAATTGATATAGACATGACCAGGGAGGGGAAGGAGCAGAAATCTCTAAGACCAATCCATGATGACTGCTTTCCCTTCTTTTGCTGCTTTTGAGGTGCAAGTTCAGCAAAAACGACTCACTCAGTTTTCTGCACCGGCTGTCATCATGCGCGTGCGTCTGTCCTGTGCAATAAATGTCACACAACACATAGTCAAAGTCCCCGCTGTGGAGCTGCTGTCAGCTCTTGAACTTTTCAACGCAGGATTCAAAGTGAGCCGGTTGCTCAAAATAAATGTTTTGAAACGTGGAAGAATTCAAAGGCTGCCTTGTTACCTGATTGTTGCGTTTAAAGCTGCTTTGCACACAATGCTGTAGATAGTCATAGGCGCGCCAGCAAACATTTTAGTGTTTTCTCGTCTCTGCTGTCATTGCAACACTACTTCCACAACTTCAGGGTTTGGCTTTGGTTTAACCACTCAAAAGGCCATAAATCATACGGTCTAAGGTGAGCCACAGTAGTGCGGCTTATCATATTGTGATCTTGAGCACTTTAAAGGTGTTGTCTCCTTTTGGTTTTTACATGCACAACCTGCCTTGCTCATTGTAAATCTAGACAGAGGCGGGCCGTGAAGGAGAACTATTCACTAAAAAACACAAGCACTGGCCTTGAACTGATAAGCTAAAGGCCACGTGAAATTTATTAAACAGCCAGGTTGATAATTGTCCGGGCCTTCTTCTTTGCAGATGATATATTATGCTGAGTGCATCATTTTGAGGTGATGAGGCAGGGGAAGAAAGAAGAAATACTCCTGACAGTGCATGTCCTACTGGGTAACGAGACGTCTTAAAAGGTTAAATTATCTTAAGAGGTTTATGAAGGAAAACTGTAGTATGTAATGCGATGTAGTGAGAAAAAAAAATCAGTGAGGTGGAGCTCTAGTAAATAAGTGATCAGTCACAGGAAAAGCTAAATTAAGCATTTCTTGGAATAGTTCTCAAATATGTTTGATAAGCACAAGCAGTTCAAGAATGCAACAGTAACAACAAGCATATGGTATGTCTTGCTGCTAACTATCCCTTTTAAATTTAGATAGTTTGACTGACTAATAAAAAAAGTACTAGGCTTAGTTGATTAAAACCTTGGCAGAGAAAAGGCATGTAGCCACTTTGACATTGCATGCTGGTTTGTAGATGAATATTTAGATAAGAAATACTATATGCACTTATAGGTAGCTTTATGATGTTTATTTTCTTCCACCCATCCATATCCATATGTCATCTATGTCTACAAATTATAACCAAATGTCTCTTTATAACTGCTATAGATATTCACATGATTTTGTTAAAATGCACAAAAGCCAAAAACACAACAAGCTATTGGCTAAAGCTGGTTTAGTTTGTAATCGGTCAGTCAAAGGGGCAGCCTACAAGTAAGATTAACGCTGTGTTCCCAGGTCAGATGTCTGAACAAGGAGGCCAGAATGTCATTTCTGTGTTAACCACATTGCAGCAAACCTGGTTTAAAAACCCTGACTCTCTTGCTAGCTGTTAGCAGAGCTGATCCTGAACAGTGCAGTATGTGTAATTTGGACGCGCGCACACACACATAAAAAAAAAAAAAAAACCACAGTAGAGACATGTTTTGCTTAAAGGCAAGTGACATCATTCTGACCTCATTGTTCAGATGTCTGATGTCGGGGGAATGCAGTTCAAAAAATAGATGAGAATCAAATGTTTATTTGAGCAGCTGCACGTTTTGATAGCCTTGTTTTCTCATTCCCAGTTTTTATGTATTGTCTGAACTTCTTTAGCTGACAAGAACTTTTCTTTGAGATGTTTCCATGTAATCCAAATGCTCTTATTCCCCGCCACAGTCCAAAGATATGAAGGTCAGGCAGCTCTAAGTGGTTTGAAGGTGCAAGTGAGTGGGAACAGCTGTCAGTCCCAAAGGGTCAGTCTATAAATTTCAGCAACAGGACAATTACTGAAATTAAATAATTTACCAAACAAACTAGAAAGTGTTATTTGACACCATATTCTACACATTCATGGATACCCACCTCCCATATTCACCTGAATTTTTTCATCAAGTTCTGTACATACAGTGGTGTGAAAAGTGTTTGCCCCCTTCCTGATTTCTCATTCTTTTGTATGTTTGTCACACTTGAATGTTTCAGATCATCAAACAAATTTAAATATTAGACAAAGATAACACAAGTAAACACAGTTTTTAAATGAAGGTGTTTATTATTAAAGCCTTATTTATGCTGCATTTCCCCTCTAGTCCACTTTGGTCCGAGTGTGCTTTGGACGCGCCCGGCATGCATGCGGCGCTGTTCATGCTCACTCTTTTCATCTACCCAGGCCAAGCAGTTGACGCATGCGCACAACAGTTATTTGTAGTTTCACTCCTGCCCGATAGGTAGCGCCAATGCACTGACGCACCAGGATTTTCACCAACAAAGAAACGCTGCTTGCTTTCTGCTGCTTGACTTCTCGGTTTTCACTCGTTTTCCACGAAGATGCTGCTGCTGAAGTATTTATGTATGATTCATGCATGTTTAGTCTCATCTCCGCTTCCTCATTGTCCTCTTCGTCTCTTTGTCTTGGTATGCTGTGTCGATATCGCCACCTCGTGAATGGGATGTTCAGTCTTGCGCACGCGCTTTTCAACGCATTCAGGATGTGGGCAGGCGGCGCGGTCACAAAATTTGGGCTGCACGCGGTCGTCCGTGGTCGAGCACTGCGGACACTAGCGGAGTGGAGACGATGATGTAAATTTCATCACACAAGGTTTCCGGTTACACGTACCCGGACAGCAGAGGTGCAGCATGAATCCAGCTTATAAGGGGAAAAAAAATCCAAACCTACATGGCCCTGTGTGATTGCCCCCTAAACCTAATAACTGGTTGGACCACCCTTAGCAGCAACAACTGCAATCAAGCATTTTGGATAACTGGCAATGAGTCTTTTACAGCGCTGTGGAGGAATTTTGGCCCATTCATCTTTGCAGAATTGTTGTAATTCAGCCACATTGGAGGGGTTTCCAGCATAAACCGCCTTTTTAAGGTCATGCCAAAGCATCTCAATCAGATTCAGGTCAGGGCTTTGACTAGGCCACTCCAAAGTCTTCATTTTGTTTGTCTTAAGCCATTCAGAGATGGACTTGCTGGTGTGTTTTGGATCATTGTCCTGCTGCAGAACCCAGGTACGCTTCAGCTTGAGGTCACAAACAGATGGCCAGACATTCTCCTTCACACGTGTCTGTGGAGTTGACTTGCGTGGAGGGGTCACGGGTCTTCAGCCTTCGTGTCCCCACGAAGGCTACAGTGAACAGTCGAAACATGTAAAGAAGGTAAAAACATTTCCTCTCTGTTTTTGTCTTTAATAAGAACAAAAGGTAAAGAAATTACTGTTGCAGCCTTGGCTGATGACATCTGTTGGCTGTTTAATAGAATGCATGCATGAGACAATTTTGCACCGGCTTCATTTTTGTCAACAGGATCTTTAATGAGCTAGGACTGGGGTCAGGAATCTCTACAGGGGCAAAAAAATCATCTGACCCATTTTTTACCGAAACAAATCTGCATGTAGCCACAAAACATTTGAACATTAAAATGATAGTAGTGTGGAGAAAGGAATAGGCGAGGCATCAAGCTGAACGACACAAGGCTTCATTCTTTCTCCAGCAACATAACAGCAAACAGCACAACAGCGCTCCAGCCTCTGGGTCTCCATGCATTCCCCTTTTTATATCTTTATTCCCATGCATCGAGACCAGGAGCTTCCGACCATCATACATTGTTGTTTAACAAAGGAATGTGTGGCACATTAACATAACATACACTGGCACCGCTATCATACCTTTCTTCTCTCCACGCCTCCAGTCATTCTTACTCTTCCCGGGGGGCGCATAGAACATGCGACACCTCTTCATTCAGTCCATTGTCCTCTTGTTTCCCCCTTTCTGGGTGGAGAAAACCCCCACACCGTGCCCCCACAGTAGAACACTTTAGTTGTAAAAAAAAATGTATTTCTTTTCTCAATAATTATTGCACTTTATCAACGAATACATTTGTGAGATTTTACAAGTAAATGTGACATTTTTCACATAAATATTGCAATTTTCTTGTAATTTTATCATTATGACTGTTGCTCATTAATTTTTTGATTTTTTTTCCCCAATAAATTCTCTATTTTTTCTTCCCAATTTTGAGCCTTTGTGATTCTCTTGTAAATTTTAAATGCTTTTTTAAAAAACTTCTGTCATGAGTCCGGGTTTGGAGGCCAAACCCGATTCTGACTCACAGTTATGCTTTGACCTAGTTTCCTCATGACAGCTTGGGCACACCCCCTCCTCCAGTAAAGCTCCATCAGCTGCACTGCCACAGGTACTCACACATATACACCCACACAAGCACACGCTCCATTCATTCTCATTCACACACGCTCTCACACACCAGATGCCAATCAGTTTTGCCCACGCATTTTTACACCGGCAATCTCTTTCCTCGTTAGCTTCTAGAATATGTTTGTCGCGCCAGAGGAAAGAGATTGTCGGGGCATTCACTCTCGTTCATGGCAGCATGCTCTCCGTGAATGACGTACCACTCCCTTCACGTTCTCAGCCTGACATCTCCATACGATCTATTCCTGGCTGCCTCAGTTTACAATCCTTCTCCACCGGACTGCTCGGATCGCTCCAGCCCTGTAAGTGTCATTTTGTTGTGCCTTTCTTTTCGTGCTGTTTGCAGCCATGCAGCACTAGGCTTATCGCCTTCTCTTTCTGCTATATGGTCCTGCAGCACTAGGCTTCTTGAATGGGCTGTAGAGCATCCTGTATGTCTGGTGGCCTCATCCTGCCATTACACCCCGGCGTATTTTTGTGTGCTGAACTGAACTGTTACTTGGTGAGATTGGACTTGTGATTTCCTTTGTGTTATTAATAAAAGTGCTCATCTACTCTCGCTTTTGGGTTTATTCATTCTCCCTCTCGTGCGCTGAGCCACGGCGCATGGAGGTTTATGACAAAATGCCCCAACCAGTGTAAAAACCCAGTGGAGAGGTGGTGCACGAGTGTATTTTTGCTTTTTCTCCTTAGTGCTTTTCCTCCTAGTCGGCTGCATGGATTTTTCCGTTTTTGGACTGTGCCCCCGAGGAGTGTGGAGTGGCTGATCGAGCTGTGGTATTCGTTTCCCGGGCTCAAGCCACCAACTCCCCGGAACAGAATTTCTTGCTGTTTGACATCGCTGTCAGGGTGATCCAGACGTGCCCCGGTCTCTGGAAATATCCGGGGTTGACGTTGTTTCTCACCACGGTCCACAAGTCACACTGACAGCTGGAGATGACAGAAGGAGCCATCGTTGCTCAACCGCGGCTTCCCACGATGCGCTCCCGGAGGTCCGGAGCCCGCCCCTCGCCGCCCGAACAGGAGTGCTCCTCCCCCCGCCGGATTTCTCGTCCTACTCCTGGGAGGACGAAGCAGGACACCGAGGCAGCAGCGGACATTATCATCAGTCAGGAGTTCAGGCAAGTTCATCTCCATTCTCTTGCTATGTCTCCTGAGGTGATTAATCAGATTTCTGTGGAGGAGCTTCAGAAATTGTTACCCGCTGAAGCTCCCCAAACAGCTGCTGTCACGGCTCCTCATTCCCTGTCTTCTGTCTCCCTTCACTCCCCGCCGGCCCCGGGAGAGGATCATCAGACACAGGAGGAGCAGGAGGAGTCAACCACTCGGCGGGAGGTTAATCCTAGGTTTAAGCGACGGAGGAGGCCCGTCACCTCATCGGCGGTTCCTAATCAGACGTCAAGCCCGATCGCTGCTGCGCCGCAGCAGCCCGATCGCTGCTGCGGCAAACCAACAGAAGCCCCTTCAGCTTCCACAGTTCCTTTCGTTGGGTCGTCCACCCCAGCCGCCGGAGGGATTGTGTGTGTCACTCCAGACCCGCCCACCTCCGTGCCGTTTGGGCCGGCTCCTCCGTCAATCGCCGAGGAGCCTAGAAGACCTATGGGCATGGAGAGGGAGGACAACCTGACGTCGGCAGCTGCCAACATTCAGACCCGGGAGGCCAGGCAAGTGAATTTTCATGTAACCTTAGTCATTAAGGATAAGCCTTGTCTGTCCCCTGGGAGAGAGTCTCAGGCTGGGCAGTTGCCTGAGTGCTCTCCCCCCACTGCTCCTATGATGAACTCACCTATTTCCTCTGTGTCTCCATTCCCTGCCTGGGAGTGTCCACCAGCCATGGAGCTTGACGATCGGGGGAGGAGGGAATGCGCAGTGCTGGAGGACCGCACCCCGCAGACCCGCTACGACCAGAGGAGCGCTGTGACCAACCGGAAGCGGGTGCCAATGAAGGAGCATCCTCCCGCTTCAGTCTCTGCAGACACAGTGCCACCCAGGTCTCCACCTCCAGACTTCATGCCGGGAGGATTACCGGCATTAGGGGCTCCACTGGAGGAGATCACGACTGCCGAAACCATCATGTCTGTTGTGGAGGCCGCCACGGCAGAGCCATTCCCTGGACCGGACCTCCAGCCGATTGGGCCCCAAACATCATCGTCGAAGTCATAGACGGTGGTAGAACTCGAGCACAGGCAAGTAATCTCTCCTATCGTTCACCTGTCATGTGTTGAGAGGTCTTGCCTGGGTCTTGGGGAGGAGAGTCGGGTGCAGCCCCCAGCTGCATCCGAACTTTCCTAACCGTTTCCATTCTCCCGTCTCCTTCGAGCTCCTTCCTATGGTCGCCGGAGAGGAGCCGCTGCAACCAGGATTGCCCATGGACGACAAGGAGGGTCCAGTTGTCCTGAGGGAGGTCGATGGGGTTGCAACACCCGACGGACCCGAGAGACCTACGCACCCTAAATTGCCGGAGTCCTGGACGACAGTGGAGCCAAAAGTCAGGCAAGTGTGCTCCATTATGTCAGAAGTGTCAATAGTAATGTCACACTGCCCGACTTTAATTTTTTAATTTAATTTAATCACCCTTATTGTCATTCAACCGTACAACCAATCATGTACAGCAGAACGAGATTGTGCTTTACCTATCTACAGTGTAAATCACACACACCCCAAGTGCAGAATCAGAGGGCCGCTGCCATGCAAGGCGCCGCCACAGAGTTCCCTCTTCCATTCCATTTATTACTGAGCACCAAGCTGGACGGCAGGAAGTTCCACTTTTATATGGTCTTCGGCATGACCCGGCCGGGATTTGAACCCCTGCCTCCCGGGTGTGGGGCGGATGCTCTACCAACTGAGCCACCACTCCGGACTTATAGTGAGGTGGACCCAGGGCAGCTCACAGTAGCCCTTGGGACTGCCACACTGGGCTCTGCCACTGCCGGCGACCCTGACACGGTTTCTCTTTCTCTCTCTTTGGGTTCGGAGCCTCCGGCTGGGGTCACCGGAGAGCTACTGGAGGCAACCGAGGATCGGAGTCCAACGCCAGAGGACGTGAGGAGCACCACCTCCTTCGCTGGGGAGGCCACCGCGGGAGCAATGAGGCCCCTGATGGGGGTCACCGCGGGTGCAACAGTGCTCCAACCGAAGCCCACCGCTGGTGCAGCAGGGCCTGAGCCAGGGTCCACCGCGGGTGCAGCAGGGCCTGAGCCAGGGTCCACTGCTGGTGTAGCCACGTCCCAGACTGGGACCATCATGGGTGCGGCCACGTCTCAGACTGGGACCGTCGCGGGTGCGGCCACGTCTCAGGCTGGGACCGTCGCGGGTGCTATGGTCCCCCTGCCCCAAGCCTCGAACGGCAGGGGGGCTCCCGTTCCTTGGCTTCGCCGACGAGGTTCCCGAGTTTGGAGGCTGCCTCTCCGCCCTCCTCTCAGGTCCTGGTGGCTCCACCACGCTAGTCGGCCACCCGAAGGACTTGGCTTATGTGTCGGGTGGCCCATCGGCCCGGGCAACCCGCCGGACACTATCCTACGGGCCGCCTGCTGGACTTGGGACTGGGGCAGGCCACCCGATCTACCACTCCTCATCATACTGGGGGCCTGGGACTCAGGTCGACCCCCTGAACTTTGGACTTTGGGGGAGGGGGTTAGTGTTCCAGGTTGGGGGTTGTTAGGAGGGGTTTTGCTCCTTACTCTATTTTTGTTCTGATTGTGTTTTCACTGGTTGCTTCCCTCCTAACAGGTTTTCCCCCACCTCCCACCCTGGGTTAGTGTTTGTTGCCGGGGGAGAGGGGTTCCCTTAAGGGGTGTTGTTTCTTTTCTTATTTGCTGATGGTACTGGAGTGTCTGGTCTCCACCCCTGGGAGAGGGGGGGCCCTGTCATGAATCCGGGTTTGGAGGCCAAACCCGATTCTGACTCATGGTTATGCTTTGACCTAGTTTCCTCCTGACAGCTCGGGCACGCCCCCTCCTCCTGTCAAGCTCTGTCAGCTGCACTGTCACGGGTGCTCACACATACACACCCACATGCGCACACACACAAGCACATGCTCCATTCACTCTCATTCACACACGCTCTCACACACCAGATGCCAATCAGTTCTGCCCGTGCATTTTCACACCGGCAATCTCTTTCCTCGTTAGCTTCTGGAGTATGTTTGCCGCGCCAGAGGAAAGAGATTGTCGGGGCATTCACTCTTGTTCATGGCAGCATACTCTCCGTGAATGACGTACCACTCCCTTCACGTTCTCAGCCTGACATCTCCAGATGATCTATTCCTGGGTGTTCGTGGCTGCCTCAGTTTACAATCCTCCTCCACCGGACTGCTCAGATCGCTCCAGCCCTGTAAGTGTCATTTTGTTCCGCCTTTCTTTTCGTGCTGTTTGCAGCCCTGCAGCGCTAGGCTTATCGCCTTCTCTTTCTGCTATACGGTCCCACAGCACTAGGCTTCCTGACCGGGCTGTAGAGCATCCTGTATGTCTGGTGGCCTCATCCTGCCATTACACACCACCGTATTTTTGTGTGCTGAACTGAACTGTTACTTGGTGAGATTGGACTTGTGATTTCCTTTGTGTTATTAATAAAAGTGCACCATTTACTCTTGCTTTTGGGTTTATTCATTCTCTCTCTCGTGCGCCATGGCTTGGCACACGGAGGTTTATGACAGCTTCATAAATTTGTGAGTTTTTAATAATTTCTAGAGCATTGGTCCCAAACTTTTTTTTTTGCCTCATGGACTGGTAAGATGTAAAAAAATAAATAAATTGTGACCCAGTGGGGTGGGGTGGTGGTAAAATGAGAACTAACAAAGTGTGTGATTAAAAAACTCACCTTCTGTGAGTGTGAGTTGGACTTCTGTGGCAGCTGTTGGCATGCTCTGCCCTTGTCTTGGTCCAGGTTGTTGGCAGATGGGCCCCAGGTGCAGTTTGAGGTCCGCTATCACTTGCGGTCCCAGGTGGCCAGTCTTCCTGTATCTGTGGAGTTGACTCGCGTGGAGGGGTCATGGGTCGCTTGTGGTCAAGAAACAATGCTCAAACTCTCTTGAAAGCAAAGACAGGTGATCACACACCAGTTGGTAGAAGGAAGGCCCAAACCAGCCAGTTTGCCAGGTTCAGCTCTCAAGCATCGTGACTATGAGATAGGTGTGCGTCAAGACAGACACGTGGCATGGGAAGAACACCTGGTAGTCCCAAGTCTACAAGGACTACAGTCTACAGTCTACAGTCTAGGTACCTGTCACGGACAGGAACCTAGTTGTGCGGTGATTGGAGACCACTTCAGAGAGCTGCCTGCACCCAATGTATGAAAATAAACTTGATTTTAAATATGAAGGAAATGTTTACTTTAAAGTCGGAATAAGATAAAAAAAAAAAAAAAGAAAAGTGCATTGATGTTCAAAATGAATTAAAAAAGCAGAAAGCAGTTTCACATCAATAAAAAAAAAAGCTGTGTAGATTACAGTAGAAAAGGAGGACTATTCAGCTATATCATTAACACACAGTACAGCTGATGAATACGGCACCACTACTCAGAATATTACAGGAATGTTACAGGGACAAAAATAACACTCATCTGGTCTAAATGGTGATCAGTACTGATTCCCCCCTGACGTTCCAGCAGCACTTTGTAAATCCTGATAAAGCAAAGAGGACGGTGCATCCCAGCCTTCTACCCCACCCTTCCCTTCCTTCCTCCTCCCTCCTGCACGGAGAGGAGATGGGGCAGAGAAGTTTGCTGTCGGCGCGGTCCAAGTGAACATTACAGCGTTTCATTTGAACCGAACAGCAACAAGCGCCGGGCGGTGGAGCCTTCCAGGGAATGCTGCGGAATATCTGGCAACACAGCTGAATCTTGCCGCTACTTTTCTTTTCAAAAAAAGAAGAAGAAAACAGTAATTGTTCCTCATTATTGATGCGGCCGAACTAGAAGGGAAGAGCGCCGGTCGATAGGGCAGCCGTAGTCTGTCGGAGGGTGGCTTTTAAATTATTTTTTGGGACCTGGGAAAGAGCGGAAAAGGGGAGGATTCGCCTACAAGTGGAAGTGACTGGGAAAAGAGAGTGGCACTCAGAATGAATAACAACAAAATCGAGAAGGAGAACGAGCAGAGTGAATTCACCAACCACGAAGAGGAGGTATGTGTGCGCTCTGCCGCAGCTGCCGTTTGACCCGTTATCACATCTGAAGGAACGGAGTCATTCCGCGGTGCCGCTGGGTAATGTGGCGGCGGGCTGTGGCAGGCTGCGGGCGTTTAACGCGCACCCCGCGCACCCAAACTTCACTTTGTCACCGAGTTTCATTATCGCGGGGTCCGCAACCGCTGGCTCTCTGGCTCTTGGCATAATGATAACAATAATAATAAGTTGCCAATTTACACACACAGTTTCAATTTTAAGCAAACATTTCAGAAATTCATGAGGGGGGAAAAAAGCAACACATTTACAAGGGAAGTTAAACATTTACAGGAGTTATTTATTTAAAAAAAAACTTAAATAAGAAATCGCATATAGTAAAATAAAGTCACACATTTCGTGAGAATAAAGTTGCAGATTTAAAAGAAGTTATAAGTCACAAATTTAGCGTGTTTTAAAGGAAAAAAAGCAAGAGACCAATAACTTATACTGTATACAAACATACACATTTCTGGAATGTATACACGTGTTTGCTTAAAAATGTGGCTAAATTACACACAAACTCTCAAACTTAAGTGAAGACCTCACTAATCATAAGGCAAAAAAAAAATAAATAAGAAAAACTTCAAATTTACAAGAGAAGAAACTGATAATTTTGCATATTGTAAAAAATGTTTATGAGAACAAAGCTGGAAATTTACAGGAATAAAGCTGCGGATTTTTGATATATGAAAAGTCACACGTTTATGAGAAAAAGTCGCAATATTTACAGGAATGGAAATCCCAGTAGCCTATACAAAAAGAGAAATGAGAGAGGAAAAAATATACAAATTTGCATTAAAAATGTTTAATATTTCAAATATTGCTAATTTATGCAAAAGCTGCAGCTGTAACAGAGAAAGACTCTCTGTTTATTAATTTTGACAGACTAATTTATGCTTATAACTTGCAGTGCTATGCAAAAATTGGGCCATCCTGCTTATTTTTGATTACAACATGAATGCATGATAGATAGATAGATCTTTCTGCATCTGCTAGTGTTTCTTTCATTTTTAGACATAAATCTGTTGCACTTTCATCACATAGGCCAAAGTTCTTGCTATTTTGTCATTTTCGACTCAAACCAGGGGCTAAAAGTGAACAGGTAAGGAACAAAGAGGAACCTGTGCTCTGATGAATCACTAACTACTAGGTCCTGAATAACTTTGAAGCCGCTGGCTGTGTTACAACACTGGTAGTTATGGCTCGCTGTACAATAAAGCCGGACGTCTTACAGCACTGAAAAGCAGTTGTAAAGGGAATTCAGAGCCAGGGCAAATTTTCACTGAAGCTGAGGGAGCAATTGAAGTTCAAGCAACTGCTGCTGCAACATGTAGGCAATAACTCTTTGCATCCCAGACCTCACTGCGTTAAAGTGAGGCACACTCTGTTACATCCTTACACCCTAGAATGGTATTGTTTGTGCAGAAAATTGAAGGTGATCCTGTTTAATTTTTGTCAAGAAAGGAATTCCCCCCTCCTGCTGGGTAATAGCCTGATTTCTTCCTTACTCCCCTCTGTAAACATTGCACAATCTGCTTCAGCAGTACATCCTTTCTGATAAACAAGCTTGAAGTGTTCTTCCTTGCATAGGGAGATTTCTTTGGCAGCAACATATCTCTGTTCAAATGGCAGACTTGTTATTTCAGAGCTCCACACGTCCGTAGTCAAGTGATGTAAGAAAGGTATATCAGATTATATCAGATATTTCTCTTGGAGCGATTTGATTAGAGCTCAGCGTACTGTTCGTCACTTTGTAACTGAGTAGTCGTTCATAATCAGCCTGCTGTAACTCCACATTTGCTCCACTGTTGAGGTTACTATGGAAGCAGGGAGTCACAGCAGCACCATCAGATGAGTTAAAGAGTAATAAGCTGATTTCTTGGAAATGGGGAGTTTCACTGTAAAGCTTCACTCACCTCATAACCTTGCATCCATAAAATGTTATTGGCATAGAAGCTTTTACACTGCGTTCCAAATTATTATGCAAATATTTGCCTCTGATTTTCCTAAATAGTCAATGCAAACGACAGTATAATTTTCAAGTCATCAACCATTAGAGCACAATTTAAATTTTATTGAACAAACCTCCCAGTGATAACTATTTTTTTGCAAAAAAAACCCAAAAAACCTCAAAATGCACCGTTCCAAATTATTAAGCACAACAGAGTTTCAAAACATTTTATTGGTTGTAAAGAACTGAAAAAGGTCACTTGTTGAATTTGCAGCATTAGGAGGTCATATTTACTGAAATCAAAAGCTATTTCAATCAAAAACATCTTAACAGGCAAAGTTACATGTTAACATAGGACCTTTTCTTTGATATAACCTTCACAATTCTTGCATCCATTGAACTTGTGAGTTTTTGGAGAGTTTGTGCTTGAATTTCTTTGCAAGATGGCAGAATAGCCTCTCACAGCAGCTGCTATGATGTGAACTGCCTCCCACCCTCATAGATCTTTTGCTTGAGGATGCTCCAAAGATTTTCAATAGGGTTGAGGTCAGGGGAGGAAAGGGGCCACACCATGAGTTTCTCTTCTTTTATGCCCATAGCAGCCAATGACACAGAGGTATTCTTTGCAGCATGAGATGGTGCATTGTCATGCATGAAGATAATTTTGCTACGGAAGGCACGGTTCTTCTTTTTGTACCATGGAAGAAAATGGTCAGTCAGAAACTCTATATACTTTGCCAAGGTCATTTTCACACCGTCAGGGACCCTAAAGGTGCCTACCAGCTCTCTCCCCATGATTCCGGCCCAAAACATGACTCCACCACCTCCTTGCTGACACTGCAGCCTTGTTGGGACATGGTGGCCATCCACCAACCATCCACTACTCCATTCATCTGGCCCATCCAGGGTTGCACGGCACTCATCAGTAAACAAGACTTTGAAAATTAGTCTTCATGTATGGGCCCACTGCAACCATTTCTGCTTGTGAGCATTGGTTAGGGTTGGCCGAATAGTAGGTTTATGCACAACTACAATCCTCTGGAGGATCCTACACCTTAAGGTTCGTGGAACTCCAGAGGCACCAGTAGCTTCAACTACCTGTTTGCTGCTTTATAATGTCATTTTAGCAGCTGCTGTCTTAAGCCGATGAATTTGTCTGGCAGAAACCTTCCTCATTATGCCTTTATCTGCACAAACCTGCCTGTGCTCTGAATCAGCCACAAATTTCTTCACAGTACAATGATCACGCTCAAGTTTTCGTAAAATATTTAATGTTTTCATACCTTGTCCAAGGCATTGCACTATTTGACATTTTTCGGCAGCAGCAAGATCCTTTTTCTTTCCCATATTGCTTGAAACCAGTGGCATGCTTAATAATGTGGAACATCCTTCTTAAGTGGTTCTCCTTTAATTGGGCTCACCTGGCAAACTAATTATGACTGGTGTCTGAGATTTATATCAGTGATCCAAAGAGCCCTGAGACACAATACCATCCATGAATTTAATTGAAAACAAAAAATTGAATCTTTATGACACTAAAATTCTATTTGCATAATAATTTGGAATGCGGTATATAAGTAATGAGTCACTCTAAGACTGCCAATGATGGTTATTGGCATTATCAGAATATTCATCGATTGATAACATTTCTCAGTGATTTAGTGCATTTTTATATGTAGAAAAAATATCTTAGTATACTTTTAATTTACAGTTTAGCAATTAGCAATTGGGGCTGCACGGTGGCGCAGTGGTTAGCACTGCGGCAGCACAGTTTACCCTTGGCCAGGGGATCGTGGGGATCGTGGGTTCGATCCCAGCCCCCGACCAACAGTGATCTGTGTGGAGTTTGCATGTTCTCCCCGTGTATGCGTGGGTTTACCCCGGGATTTCTCCGGTTTCCTCCCACATCCCAAAAACAATCAGGTTAGGTTAATTGGAGACTCTAAAGTGGCCCTTTGTGTGAATGTGTGTGTGTGTGAATAGTTAAAAGGGATGGCGCCGTATTGTGGCTGCTTCATCCATCTAGGTGGTGGATGACCCTTAATTTCTGTAAAGCGTCTTTGAATGTCTATGATAAAGCGCTATATAAATCTGATGCATTGATTGATTGATTGATTGAATTTACAGGAGAAAGAAGGCAGCATTAATGAATATAGCATCATAATGATTTGGTCATGGGCCCCACATGAAGCAGAGGGCCAAAGACATAAGTGCAGTGTAATATTGCTTTATCCAACAGTTCCACGTGCACTTTATAAGATGATAATAATAACAAACAATAGATTAGGATTTGTTTGGATCACTACACAAAAATAACTAGTTTCCAGCTGTAACTCTTGGATGCTGCTAATTTACACAATTACTGACCACAATATAGACAGTAACTTTGTCATTTGATTTCACACATATGCTCATTGAAATTTGCTATTGTCCACCAATCATTGTTTATATCCATATTTTTTTAGTCTTGTCTAACAAGCTTGCTTGCTACCTAACTTGCTAGGACTTGTTTGATGTCTTGATGTTTGTTTACATTCTCTTTACCACCTTCTTATAGGCATCTATGGATGAAGTAATGAGTCAGAAGCATTCATTACATTGTGAGGCATCATTAGATCGAATGCTGTAAAGTTTTAATCTAAACTTTGGGATATTTAATTTTAAAATTAAGCTAACCACAGCTAACTAGGCTAACTCAGAATATAATAACAGTTTCCAGGTTGTGAAGGGTGTCTCTTTTCAAGCAATGCTTCACTGTGGAAATAAAGCTCTAAAACACATTATAATTGTGACATACTGCAATGCAAGAAGCCAAAGACAGTTACTGTAATTAATAAAGATTATTAGAATATCGCTGTATACATATTTGATGAAGTGTCCCAGTGCAGTTACTGGGGAATATAGTGGCAGATGAAATTCCTATTGCCCAATCAAATTGCTCAGTCAGAACTAACACTTGTAAATTAAAGCAATATTACACAAGAGAGAGTACAGTATCAAGAATATATCATGACTGTGGTGTGTAGTCAGGCCTTGTGATGAAATGGAGATGCTGACTGTGATGTTTGGACGTGGTGGCTCGCCATAGCTGACGTCATCATGTGGCGAACTGGCCGTGGCGCAGGGACACCGCCACCCATCTATATAGTTGAGTATGGTATGAATAAAGTGTGTGTTTGGTTCACATCTGCTGTCGGTGACTCATTTCTAGACATAACAATAGCGACGAGGGTAAAAACAGCAATGATACAACCCGTGCAACCATTCCTCACTCTACCAGGTGAGCCAACGATCGCTTGGCCCCACTGGCATAAAGAATTCCAAGTTTTTATTAGTGCTGCCGGGTGGAACGATGCTAGCGACGAGAGGCTAAAGGGGATGCTAAGCCACAGTCTCGATGCCGAGGGGCATTGGGTGTTTCACTCCCTCGGACCTACGAGCACATACAGTATGAGGACTGTGTGGCTGTAATGAACAGGTATTTCGCCGACACACGTAGCCTAACAGTGCGAAGAAAAGCTTTCATCCACCGCTGCCAGTGTAAGGACAAAACGACGCTTCAGTTTGTCACCGAGCTTCAGTTCCTGGTGAGCATGCGTGCCTTTGGCCACTTAGAGGAAGAGCTAATATGTGACAAGCTAGCGGAAAGTACTAGGGGTGAGTGGCTGCAGGAGCAGATGATACTTAGCAGGGAACAAACTAAAACTAGACAAGGCTGTGAGAATGGCATCCCATATGGAAATGGCCATCCAGCTATCGAGGCAGCTAGCGGCGCCTAGTCAACAGGCCCCTCACCTGGTCCCATGAGTGCAGGCCGTCACCACCGCCACCTGGCGCTCTGACCTCACACGTCCCCACTACAGTCAGAGGAAGTTGGGTAGGAAACGGGATAACACGGGTGAGTGCCTGTCCTGCAATGACTGTGGTTCATCCAGACACCAAACTCAATCACCTGCCTGCCCAGCCAGAGGGCTGAAATGCTACCACTGTAAAAAGCTCAACCACTTTGCCAAGGCCTGCCGCTTAACCTTTACAAATCCAATGGCCCACTCGTCAGGCCTAACCGCCATCCATACAGTCAGTGCCAAAAGCTGGCCGTTCAAATGGTGCACAGTACAGCTGGACGGTGTCAAGGTGCCACTGCTGCTGGATATGGTGTCCTCGAGATCCCTTCTCAGCGTGGCTACAGTCAGGAAACTGTTTCCCCTGAAGGCCATCACAGCGAATGCGGACGACTAATTCAGCTATGGACACGTCAAGATCAACATGGTGGGAACAGTTGCTTTTCTGTACATTGCGGCCCTAAAACCATCCCGTCATTCACCTTCCAAGTAACACGCCCAGGGGCCGACTTGCTGGGCATCGACCTGATCAGCGAGTTGGGTTTCTCCATCACCGACCCAATGGGCTCTACCTTTCTGACAGTCTCCTCATCCTGGCAGCACCGTTGACCGGCACTCTTTGCAGGACTGGGATGCCTCATCTCCTTCAATCACCAACCACTCACTGAGCCGATGGTGTCACCAAAAATCCAGCCCCTCTGCCGACTTCTCCTCGCACTGCGGGATGACATCATGACGTAACTGCAGAAGCTCTTGGACGCCGGCATCATTGAATGGGTCAACGCTTCCCCCTGGATCTCCAACCTGGTCATGGCAAAGAAGAAGTCGGGCGGCCTACGACCATACATTGACCTCCGAATGGTGAACAAGGCGGTAATTCCTGACAAATATCCCTGGCCCACAACGGAGGAACTGATGGCGGCGTTCAACGGTTCAAAAGTTTTTTCCAAACTGGACCTCCACCAGGGCTACTTGCAGGTTCCCCTCCATCCCAACAGCTGCATCCTAACAGCTTTTGTCATCCACATGGGAGTGTTCAGGTACACCCACATGCCTTTCGGCCTCATTTCCGCCCCAAGCTGTTTCCAAAAAATCATGGCTACCATCTTCACTGGCCTCCCAGGGGTGGTGGTGTACTTGGATGACATTGTGGTGCTCGGCGCAACATCAGCTTCCCACAACGCCTGCCTCGATAGGGTAATGGAGATGCTAGTGAAACACAGCCTCACGTTCAACAGGGAGAAGTGCATCTTTGGAACAACGTCCATCAAGTTTGTGGGGGTTCTGCCTGACCGCCAAGGGCCTGAGCCCCCTGCAATCAAATGTTGAGACGGTACTGCAACTACCCGAACCATCATGCCCCACACAGCTCTCATCCTTTTTGGGCATGGCAAACTTTTATGGGTGCTTCATTTCCTTTTATTCAGACACGATAGAGCTACTGCACGCACTCCTGAAACAGGATGCACCCTGGGTATGGACCCTGGCATGCTCTGCCGCTATCAGCCAATTGAAGACACAGCTCACCTCTCCACCAGTACTTGCCCACTTCGACCTAGAGAGCTCCACATTTGTGATGTGCGACGCTTCCAACACAGCAGTAGGAGCCGTCCTGTCGCAACTTCAAGGGGGGACTGAGCGCCCAGTGGCGTTCACCTCATGGTCACTCACTTTGGCCAAGCAGAAGTACTCAGTGGGAGAGAGGGAGGCACTGTCACACGTTTGGGCATGTGAACGCTGACACATGTACCTGTATAGATGACGCTTCACACTGCAGACAGATCATAGGGCCCTCATGGTGCTGCTGGAAACATCGGGGTCGTGGCACAAACATCTGCAAATCTACAGGGGGACAGAGACATGACAAGCATACAACTTTACCATCGAGTTCACATCGGGCAGAGAAAACATAGTGGCGGATCTTTTTTCCCGAGCCACAACTAACCCCACTCCGAACGGCGACCCCCTGTTGCCGGAGCTGATCCACATGCTGCATGGGCCACTCCAAAACGCCGTCTCCCTGCAAGAGCTCCAGGCGGCGTCAGAACAAGATCTGATACTGACCCAGGTGTGCACCTTCATTTGCGAGGGCTGGCCTGCCAACGTGCCAGGAGAACTGGGACCCTTCCACAGGGTCAGGGACGATTTGTCGTGCTGGAATGATGTCTGCATGGCAAGACAGCATTGCATGGTGATTCCAGAAGCACTAAAAGGTTGGATCCTGGC
Organism: Pholidichthys leucotaenia; assembly: GCA_020510985.1. NCBI lineage: Eukaryota > Metazoa > Chordata > Actinopteri > Cichliformes > Pholidichthyidae > Pholidichthys > Pholidichthys leucotaenia. The sequence goes on from CM035836.1 coordinate 178,963,286, forward strand.
CATGGTATACAAGGGCCACCTGGGCGTTATCAGAGTCAAACAATGGTGTAGGGGCTTGGTCTGGTGGCCAGGCATCGACAAAGACATGGGAGTCATGGTGAAAGACTTTATGCCTTGTCTGGCCAGCAGAAAAACTTGGGTGCGACCACCCCCGCCGCTGCAGCCACTACCATGGCCATGTGAAAATATGTCCAGTTGGACATATGCGGCAAACTGCACAGTGCCCCCTTGCATCAACGTTTTCTACTAGTGGCCTATGACCCCCACTAAAAATTGCTTGAGTTGTTACCCACCGGTTCAGTCACCACCGATGTAGTCACCGATTTCCTCACCTCCCTCTTTGCCCGCTGGGGCGTGCCAGATGCATTCACAATGGACAATGGACCGCAATTCACCTCAGCAGACTTTGAGGCCTTCGTGAAAGAAACGGGCATCAAACACATAAGAACCGCCTTCTGCCACCCTCAGGTGAACCGGTGGGGGGTGGGGGCTGGAGAGATTCAACCAGACCCTCAAGAATGGTCTCAGGGCACACCTAGTGGTTGGGCTTCCATTTTTGGCCGCATTACAGAGCACCTTGCTACATTACAGAGCGATGCCTCACGCCACAGTGGGCAGCTCCCCGGCCGTACTGATGCTTGGATGTGAGATGAGCCTTCTCCTGGAACGACTACGCCCCCCCATCAGTCGCTATCCTGACAGAGATGCCCTCACCTAGAGGGAGAGTGGTTGAACAACAACAATGGATGAAGCAAAGGTTTGACAAGAAATGCCGAGCGAAGCAACCCAGATTCGCAGTGCTGGATTGGGTTTGGATCCGGCGTCCCAGCCATGCTCACAAGCTGCAGTCGTTTTGGACAACGCCGATGCAGATCACAGCGCAGTTGGGCCCAGCCACCTTTCGTCTCGCTGATGGGTCACGACGGCACGCCATTTGCCTCAGGAAAGTGACACCGATTTTGGCCCCGGATCAGGAGACAGTTGCAAACACGACGAAATCAGGCTGGGACTTTGGCAACATAAGATCCACAACCCCCAATGAACATCTGCCGGAGCCAGCAACGCTGACACAGCCTGAGCAACACTCAGCCTGGGTTCAGCAGAGAGTCCGCTACCTAAAGGACTTTGTGACTAACTTTTGAAATATTGAACTCTAAAGTGTACGCAGGACGTGACCGACAACAGTGGCAGAATAATCCACTCGGTCACGTGGGCATACCGGTAGTCTACCCTTAATAGAAACTGTATACTTAGGCTTTAGTCTAAACTTTTGGATAATTACTTATGATGCTTCTGGGCGTTAAAGTTTTGCCTATATCTTCAAAAGTAAAAAGCGAAACATTTTTCTGAAAGTGGTGTCGCCGAGTGAGGTGCCCCATCCGCTGGTGACTGTGGCAAGCTGGCGCCAGTTCTGCTTACTAAAAGTGGCCCACTGGGCAGCTTACATTGCGCAGCTCGGCACCCCGTCTGCCGGCGAAGTGAGCTAAGAGCAGCAGTCTCGGTGAGCAACATTCAAGCCAGGTCCCCCCTCCTCCTCCACTGCTTTGCTAATCGCTATGCAAAACTAATGCTTTCAGCCCCTTCAGTCCTGCTGCTCCTTGGTTCTTCCCTCTTCCCCAGAGGTAGCCAAGAGTGTCCGTCTGATTGGTTAATGTTATAACCCACCAGGCTAAGCAGAAATACTTTCATAGCTAGAAACGTTCTGTCCAAACTTGCCCATTTTCGGGGGGTGTTACCAAACTGGAAAGTCACAGCAGAAAAACGCAGACTGTGGTAAAATTTTGCTCTTGATATGTCTTGTAAGTCACAAAAACATGTTACAAACATCTTAACAACACAAAAAAACTTGATTTTTGCCGGAGTGTAACTTTAACTCTTCCAGGTTTGTTCCTCTATATTAAAAAAAGGTAAGCGCATGATACGTGCCGCTGCTGTATTATTGGCCAGCATAATGGTCTGTCTGCAAACATATACGTATATTACATATATTATCTTCAGAGCTAACAGTGCTACCAAGGAGTTGGCTTACCAAGTGTGGTTTATATTGTTATTACCTCTGCCAAGGAGGTAATGTAATTGGGGTGGTTTGTCTGTCCGTCTGTTTGTTTGTCTGTCCATCTGCCTGTTTGCAGGATTTTGCAAGAACTACTGGATGGATTTTAGTCAAAATTTCACCAGAAGTAGCCTTTGGGCCAAGGATGAAGTCATTACTTTTTGGTGATGATCTGAGAGTGCATACCTCCACCAAGGACCTTGTTTGTATTTTCTATGGCCCTCCCCGTCACATGTGACGATTGTGATGACATCGATCTCTCCTTTCTTCACACATGCGGAGGTAGCTCTCTGCTGAGTTGTTTCTGCCTGTGATAAGATGACTATGCCAGTTACATCGATGCATGACTATGGTTTCCCAGGTGGGAATGTCTATGCCAAAGTCCCGTAGGTCACGTTTCAGCACATCTTTGTAACGGAGTCGGGGTCGACCACGTTTTCTGGGAGCATTTTCTAGTTCCTCATAAAAAATGGTTTTGGGGAGACATTTTTCATCCATCCTCACAACATGACTAGCCCATCTTAGTCTGCGATTGCATAGCAAAGTGTACAGGTCAGAGGACCCTGTTAATTGAAGGACAATACTGTTGGGCATATAGTCAGACCAAGAGACTCTGAGTATTGAACGTAAACAGCGTAGACGGAATGAATTTAGTCGGTGTTCTTGTCTCCTGTACGTAGACCAGCTTTCACTGCCATACAAAAGAGTACTGAGAACACAGGCAGAATAGACTTTCACCTTTGTCTTAATGGACAGGTGCCAGTTGTTCCAAACTCTCTTTCAGCTTTGCCAATTTGGATGTTTATTTCTGTCAAGGAAGTTGTCGGATGTTACTGTGGATCCCAAGTAGTGTTTGTATTTATGCAGCAGGATTACACAAAAACTGCTGGATTGATTTGCATGAAATTTTCACCAGAGGTGGTCCTTGGGCTAGAGAGGAACCCATTACGTTTTGGTGATGATCCCAGAACGCATACCTCCACCAAGGCTCTTATCTTTTCACAGTGTGTTAGCAAGAATACTTTAAAACTACTGGATGGATTTGGATGAAATGTTTACCAGAGGTGGTCCTTGGCCTAGAGAGGAACCCATAACATTTTGGTAATGATCCAAGAATGCATACCTCTGCTAAGGCTCTTGTCTTCTCGCAGCAAGAATCCTCCAAAACTACTGGATAGACTTTGATGCAATTTTCACTAGAACTGGCTCATGGCCTACACACAAACCCGTTACATTTTGGAGATGATCCATGAGGGACAGAAGGAGCCTTGGTGGAGGTATGTGCTCTCTGAGTGCTTTTCTAGTTTTCTTTAGATTTCAGTCACCCTAATAGACATCCCTGTTTCCACCTGCTTCAATACACAGTCCATGATATTTCTTGTGTCATTCTGGCCTATTTTGTTATGTTTTCACCACAATGCTACATCAACCCATTAGCATTAGCTTGGTTAGATGGTTGGCGTTGGTCAATCTAATGGCATTACAGCTCACCTCACCGTGGAGAGAGTAACAGACAGGCTGTCTGCAATTAGCATAACTGTTGATCAGGCTAGTTTTGACCTAATACATCATTCTTAGAGGTTTTTGTAACTTAGTAGCTATTGAGACCCTAGATGGCTTGCTGAAGATAGTGGTTTGGCTACTCATTTGTGAATGTTTCAGTGCTTATTGTGTTTCAGGGACTCGTAATATCCTATCGGCTACTGAAACCGCACACCCCTGTTCACCAGTGCTGCATTATTTTATTCATTCTTTGAGACAAATTTACATTAGTTTGCGCAGACTCACTAGTTAAGCTAAGAGCTGGCCAGCTAAGATTAGCAATAGTGATGTAAGAGGAAGGGTGGAGTTAAATGCAGCTCTTAGGTATGGTTATTGTGAAATATACATACTTTTTAAATGCCTATTGTCCTATCAAATTGCTCTGCTGTACATGTCGGAACTAACTGTAGTATAAAATGCATATTCTTTCAATGAAAAGTCATTAAAAATGGAGGTATGCTACTTTTATGATCAATAATTTGCCTTCAGCTGAATGAGAAACATTACATCTGTCAGCTCACAGTCTAGCCATAAACTCTGACGCTTAGGCATACCATTAGGTAAATAATTTTCTAGAAGAAAATGCATAAATTAGCACAAACCATTTGCCATGTTTTTCTGTCTTAAGTAACATTCATTTGACCTTATTTCTGTTTCCCCTTATTGCCCAATATTCAAACCTCTAAACCCAAGCCATAAAATAACAAACACTGTGATGTCTAAAAGCTGAGCAGCAAGACAAGAGTTGTCTGTAGCATCATGTAAAAGTCAGACAAAGACACAGAGAGTAATGGCCAGAGAGATCTAATGGTAGTGGAGATGTTTGGAAGCGGTCCAGACCAACAGGGCCTTGAATTTACTTTGGTGAATTAGCGTTAAGGTTAGACAGCACCACTTTATCTTTTGTGTAATGGTGTGTGTTGTATGCAGGGCAACAGCACAGTATCAAGCACATAGACATAACTTTGCACTCTTGCAAGTATGAAAGGGTACTAACATAAGACACATTAAGATTAGTATTGTGTGACCAGTTGCAAAAAAGTAAAACTTGTCCCCTTTTTAACAAATGTACTGCATTAAATTTCAGTACTATACATTTAAAATTTTAGTTTTTCCACTTTCCACTTTTTTTAGTTTTTCCACTCACTAAAAATCTTGTGCTGAAACTTCCATAAATCTCGTTACCTAAAGTACATTGTACTGTGTAAATTGACATTCAACTTCATGCTTCACAGCACCAAAGTAACCATAAAGTACTCCCTTATGAGAGTCAAAGTTTAACGACCTCACTGGTATGACTCTCACATGCTGAGCAACAGCGGCGCCCCCACCTCTCTTGCACCACTGTAGTATGTGACTCAATGGATCACTGATTCGCACCACTAAAGCAGCGCAGCAAGCTTGGCTTCCCATGCCTGCTTCATTGCTCAACCTCACGAGCCATCGTCTGTGTACACCGAAACCCGACGATGCTTAATGTTTATCTTTTGTGGGCCAGTGCTCGCCAAACATGGTCTTGTTGCAAGGGAAGGTATGCAGGTCTCAGCATCTAATCTCGTGGGCCACATTGATAAGGTGTATTATCAGGTGTTCTGGATGCTTTCACGTATTGTGGCACTCACCACTGATGTAGTCAAAGTGGCATACCGTTGCATACATGGTAAATGTCAGGAGATAAGCTTCAATGTTGTATCGTTTCCAGACCTTGTATGGAAAAGGAGTGCTCACCTGGATTCAGAGTAAATTAAATATTTCTAAGGATTAGTAGAGCTAGTGTACATATTTTTGCAAAACATTTCACAGTTCTTAGCAGAGGAAATAGTGACTTAAATTGATAGTGCATGCACTGAAGAAACTATCATAATATTTATTATTTAATGTGCTTATGTTGGTACCAAAACTGTCTCAGTTAAGAAGCCGGATACAGTTTATATGAAAGCAAAATATCAAACTGTGTTTATCTTCTATTTTATATATGCTGCCAGAAATTTTTTATTGACAGTTTTAAAGGCAACCTCCAGTATATAATAACTTTCTAAGCAGTACTGAATTGTGAGCATTTGTTTCCCTCATGTAGAGCTGGGCAATAAAACAATAATTATCGTGAAATAACTTTTCCTTCATAGAGACATAATACATTTTTGATAGAACATCGATAGAAGATCGATAGAAGTCATTTGCTTTGTGTTTTGACAGACAACGTGAAAAGCTAATGAAAATGAGAATGTGCCACACCGAACCAATCATGTGGCTGGAAGTCACATTGGATTGATGCACACAACGGCGTGCATAGGCGCCTAGGACCAATAGCCAAGGCTTAGCACACCTGCTGATGTTTGGGCTAGCGCAGCCATGTAGAAGTTGGAGCGTGGCTAAAAAGAAAATGACAGAAAACATTAATGAAAAGTCCAGTGACGGCGTTACCAAAGAAGACACGGAAACGGATGCCGCCCAATGCTCAATAGATGAGGAGATTGTTGAAAAGAAGGGTCCGAGGAATTCAGTAGTGTGGGCAGAATGTCAGATTTGTGCGGCTGATTAAAGTAATTGACCCTCGTTACCAACTCCCTGGCCGTAAATGTTTCTCCCAGATGGCACTTTCCCAGCTGTACACGGAATGTAGAGAAACGGTTGAAAAGGAGCTGCAAAGTCTGCCATACTTTGCTACTACATTAGATTTGTGGTCAAGTTGCACATCTGAACCATGTATGAGCCTCACTGTCCACTTCATTGATCAAGATTGGAATTTGAACAGCAAATGTCTTCAGACTTTCCTGAAGACCATACAGGTGAAGTCATTTAGGACTGAGCGAAGCATCCTGGAGACTGAGTGAAGACAAACAAGTCTGTGTCACGACAGACAGTGGGACAAAGGCTGCAGTGCTTTGGGCATGTACTTCATTCAGCTATCAGTAAGTTGATGAGCAGAATATTATAAAATATTTTTTATTTTATGTTATATAATCATCTTATGTTTTATAATTATTTGAAATACAGTTGTATAATGTTCTACACTACATTTGTTGTCAAATTCAACTTCTGACAGAAAATAAATATTTAAAATTAATCTTGTTATAGCTTCACATCTCACTTAGGAATAAAAAGGGACCTTTAAGCTTGACAGAAATAGTAACCGATATGAATCAATGTGGAAAAAATTTATCGTGACTGGAATTTTTTCATATCGCCCAGCCCTACCCTCATACCTAACATTGTTATTAAGCTAGAGCTATGTTGTCAGGGAGAACTTGGCCCTGATAGGGGTCCCAAGGCAAACTGGTCCTGGGTGAAGGGCCAGACCAAGAGTGGTGGAGTAGATCCTTAGGAAAAACATTACATCAAGGACCCATTGTCCCCAAAGGAGCCACATGGGTCCGCCCTCCAGTAGGCTCACCACCTGCAGGAGGGCTCGTGGGGATAATGGTGCTATGTGAACTGGGCAGCAGTCCGGTTTGCTGTGCCTGGGTTATTGCTCCCATGACCCAGATCCCTGGATAAGCAGCAGAAGATGGATGGATGGTCACATGTGACCTGAAATAAGCATTGTGATTAAATGATCAGATTATTTCAGTTTTGATTTTTACAACATTTTTTTTTTAAAAATTGATTTTTTTTTATTGGTTTTAGTCCAGCATTTGCAATTGTTTGTGTCAGGATAAATTCTAAAGAAAAGAGAGATGAGATAAATGGGAGACTCATTAAGTACATTAAATATCAGCTTGTACCAAACCACTGCTCCATTATTACTTTAGTTCTTTCTTTATTTATGGCATTATTATTTCATATTGAATTCAATAAAGCATTAAGGGGGCAGTGCATAAACACACAGAGTGGGGAATGTATCAAAAGAGGGGGAGAATCTACATAATCGACACTGGCAAATTTGTTTTCATTACTTTTTGATTAGAAGAAGAACACTATCACAAGATATGTGTCAGAATGGCAGTGTGGGGAAAATTGTGAGGTAAAAGCAAGGTTTATAAAAATCCAGTCTGAGTGCAGATTTTGTCATCATGCAATTGGAAAATAGTTTTAAATCATTATAGGTTTCAAAATGTTAATTTAACTTACTTATCTGGGCTTGCCCTTTAACAGTTTTGCCAAGAGTCGCTTCTTAATTGGTCCAGAAAATTGAAAACAATTTGCCGTTGTTGTGCATGGGTGCCTACAGAGCCCATGCAGAATAACGGAAAATTATTTGCAATTTTTTGGCACAATTGAGAAGCGACTCTTGGCAAAACTGTTAGAGGGCATCACTCATGCCTGAATTTTACTATTAGTCAATAATTTAAGGCACTCATCCATGAAAAATGTCACAGTTCTGCTGCAGTGAATCAAATATGCCCTGTGACAAAACAAGCATTCATAATACATTTCTTCTGGGTGAGCCTTTTTTTTTTCCTGCTCTTTAATAGATAATGTAGACAGAGATATGGGAGACACACTGTTACTCTCTGGAATGCTTTGTAGTGAACTGATTCACCCCACTCAGCCTAACCTTCCACCTCTTTGCTGACCATTTCCCTTGTTTCTTTGACTTAAATAAACTCGCCCAGACCTCCTCGTCCTTGGAGGTCTTCTCACAAGCTGCTCTCCCTGTTTTGATAAAAGATTAAACACAGACTGGCTATGCATTTATTTGCTCCTCCAGAACACTAAACTGTTCCCTACGTTAAACGGAAGACTGCAGGAGAAACTAAACAGCCTCATCTAAATGGGAAAATCTAATACAGTGGGATCTTGTGAGACATTTGTTGATTCTAGTTCTTGGGCGACCATAAACATGTAAGTGGATCTTTACTAGCGCCCAAAGAGAAACAGAATACCACTCAAGCCGAGTTCAGCAAATGTGGCGTACCTCCCTGGGGTGTAATTGGATTGTGCTTGGGCTGCTTTGGGTATCTACCAGGTCCTCTTCAAATCGCAGGTCATGTGGCCACCGTGACCTTTTCCATGAGGAGATGAAGTAGGTGGGAGAGATAGGCTGCCCGAGAAGCTCAGCAGAGCAGATGAGGGCCCATGCACAGCAGCGTGGGCGTGCATGTGTGGTCCATACGTGTGCTAGTATCTATGAAAAGGGCACACGGATATATTAAGTCTCCATGACATGAAATGTTACCGGAGGGGAGCAATACAGCATGCAAAGGGATCTTATATTGTTGAAGACAAAGAGATACAGTGAGATACACATTTAAAAGCCTCTCACTCGAGTCGTAAAAAATCCTACTCTAGCTAACCGTCTGGTAGGGTGACGTTTATTTATAAAAGCCCCAGGAGAATTGTCGTTTTATCTTAGCCATTTGTCAGTTGTACGACAAGAGGTATTTCAAGAGACAACAAAGCTTGGCGTCAGGAGCCTGCACTAGATCCTGACAAAACTGATGTGAGAAGCAAAAAAGTAAGATATTATGATTATACGTATATCACTATGTATATTTTTAGCCTTCGCTGTCATTTTTATTTGAAATGAATAATATGCCACATAGTGGAAGGAAGGAAGGAAGGAAGGAAGGAAGGAAGGAAGGAAGTGAGCTCTCTCCTAGTTAGTGTCAGCCATTTTGTTGTGCTTTGTCATAACGCGTTTATGTGCCTCATCTGTCACTTCTGCTTACTCACGAGCTATAATTATCTGCCTTACAGTGTACAGTATCTCATCTATGTCTCCTTACACCTGTCTTCACACTCCCGCTCAGTTATGCTGCCTTTTCCAGACTGTAATTTCCCTATAGCATGCAAGGAATAGTGACAAATTATAAGGAGAAACCTGAACCTTTGACCCCCCCTCCCCTTCCCAAGGAGAGGAGATCCAGTATGTTGGAGATTTTGATTGGATGATTGGTAATGCTGTCTGAGTATCAAAACAACTTGTTCTAAGTCAGGGTTTGGCAATGTGTGCAATGGAAAGAGACATTTTGAGCAATTTTTGTCACAATAAATCTCCACGGAGGAACAAAACACATCTTAACATCAAAATCAGGATAAAAATTCATCCATCCATCCATTTTCTGAACTGCTTAATCCTTTTGGGTTGCGGGGGCGCTGGAGCCAAGCGGTAGTGTACACCCTGGGCAGACTGCCAGTTCATCTCATGATAAGAATGGAAAAAAACAAATTTAAAGTAAATTTTTTAGCAGTATTTGTATAAAATTTGTGCTTTCTTCTCTTGGATTTTCATTTTTCCCCTCACGTTTGCAAGTTTTTGCTCTGAAAGTGGTTTGTTTTCCTTATAAGTAATTATTTTCCTTTAATATTTGCATTTGTCTTCATCAGTTTTTTTCTCTTGCATTTTCCCATGATTTTTTCCTCATAAATTTCAGTTATTGTCTCCTAAATGTACTACTTTTTCATAAATTTGGAAGCTTTTTCTTTTAAGTTGGCCTCTTTTCCTCATAAATTTGCAAATCTTATATCACAAAATTGCTGTCAGTCCCCCCCCCACCGAAAAAAAATTTTTTTTTAAATGAATTTGAGCCTTTTTCTCTTTTGACAATTTTTTTTTTTATTAAAGAACAATAGAGAAAACATAGGAACAACAAAAGGAAATGTCCTGTATTTGAATTACATTTTGTGCTAATTATTACATAAACATTACATTTCTTTTTTCCTTTTCTCTACCTTTCTTCAACAATATACAGTATTTTCCAATTTCCAAATCTATAGAAAAAATAGAAAAAAGCAAAACACAAACTCCTTTGACAAAAATAAAGTAGAGCTAAGTTCACCACAGTAACAACAAGAAAAGTTTTATTGATTTGTACAGAAAAAAATATGAAAAAACAAAATTAATTACAACATTTGGCTACTGGCAAAGCCATTGAAGTGTCTACATAAAATACAAAGTACCTGAAACCGGATGTAGCCAAATGAAAGTGAAGGTCCTTTAGTGGTATTACAAGAGCAAGATTGTTTACAGGAAATCATTCACCCTTCACAAAATTAATTTTATAACCTGAGAATGCTCCAAACTTTTGCAATCTAGAAACTAGGTGAGGGACACATTGTACTGGATTAGATACATATAACAATAAGTCATTGGCATACAGGGACAGCCTTTTTCTATCAAAGCCATGGGGAGCCACTGGTTGTAGGCAGAAGAACTGCTGGGGGTTCTGGAACTGAGTGTTGTAGGTCACTGTTCTAAGTGATTGCCTTAATTCTTGTCATCCTTGTGAAAGAGTCAGTAGCATATTGGTATGGTGTGAATGAAAATATGCATTTTCATATAGTATATTTTAGTAGTATAAGAATGGGGTTCTGTCATTTGTAGACTCAATATCAAAGTGTCTCCAAATTATTCTAGTCAGATTCCTTATGAAGAAGCTTGTTTTTTCCTTAAATTTGTTACTTATTTTTGTAGCTTATTTTCCCTCCACCACCCACCAGTCCTCCTCATTTCCTGCTCCTTCTCTCTGCTTTTATCTCCCTTCCCCTTGGTTTCCTTTCCTACGTTCCTCCCCTTTTCTTCCCTCGCTCTCTCTTTATCTCGTTTCCTCCCACTTTACTTTCCCTCCCGTCACCCCAGTATTGTTTATAATTTTCTACTTTTTTTTTCTTCTTTTGTGTATCCCGCTCTTGCTTGCACCTAGTTTAGTCCCACTCGGAATCCCCCCCCCCCCCCCAACCTCATCTCAATCAACCCACAGGTTGAATACAATGACCCTGAGATCTCTAAACACAGAGACCATTTATGAGAGCCTTGAAGACTGGAGTTAGCCACACTGAATAGTACCAGGGAGGTCAATGAGGGCTGGCATTGCAAGATCAACCCTTTCTAGATCAGTCTGAAAAAGGACCAAAAGTTTGTGGATATGAATGAATACAAATTGTTTTTTTATCCACACTTGCAGTAGTCGGGGCAGGGTTTTTACTTCCAACTGTCTGTCTTCTGGACTCTAAAACAAATATTCAGTTCAATATTAGTATCAGATATAGGTTTTAACTTAAATCTCTGGATCAGTTTTGGAAACAGAGCCGGTAATCCATCAAATTCAATTCTGCTCCATGCTTCCAATGTTGCTAATGTTAGCTGGTGGTGCTAACCATTGTCATGGAAAGTGGATGATCCCCTGTACAATGATGACCAGCGATATAAAGACAAAAATAAATAAATAAGGGAGACAGGTAAGACTTTACTTATTGAGAATATAAGTTACAGTTCTGTGATATTGGAGTGGATTTTATGTGTGAAATTCAGCTGTCATTTTCAAGATTGCTTACAAACATACACCATGTGCAGTTTCCTGTTAATTTAGACATTTGGGTTATTCTGCGTCATAAACTTCCCCGTGCGCTTCTCACAGCGCACTGAGGAAGAAAAGGAGGAATGAGGATTTAAATGCAGGGTTACACCAAACACACATTTATTGATATCAAACAGTTCGAAAAATAAAGACTTACAGTAATGAGACAGTCGTGCACAAAATGGCTCACACAAGTAGTGTGCAGCGGGCAGATCACTGTGCACCGTGGCCACAAACACAGGCAGGACAAAAACGCTCGAGTAAACTTAGAGTTCTCTAGGACACTTGCACTGGCCACTGGCACGGGAGATGAGCTGGGCAGCAGTGCCCGAGCGTAGCAGTTGTGCCACAAGGGAAACGCTACAGACAAGCGTAGCAGCACAACTGCAAACAGAAATGCAGACAGCTCTTACTCACCATGCAGGAACAGTCTGAGTCATCCGAGTCCGCCAGCGAGCACAAACACAAAACAATCCTTTGGGATGAGACAGTCAGACGGCGGAGAACAACTGTCTAACACGTACAATGGTCCAGCGGTGTTTGACTAGCAAAGAGCTGCTTAAGTACAAACACCGCTGGCCTAAAATAGGGAACATCTGGGCGAGGCGCGGGAAAGATAATTACCGGGGCACACAGCTGACTTTCAGAGAGAGGGGGGCGTGGTCGGACTGGCGAATGTTAGACAGCGCCCACCAGAAGGTGGGTCAAACAGCTGCCTAACGATTGCCGGCCAGAGCAGCGGCCACAAACATAGAAATACGATACAGGAGAAAAATCAAAACACAACATAAGACCAAGAATGATCAGAACCGAGCCCGCAGGAGAACACAGGCTCGGTTCATGACAATTTTGTATTAGAAAGTTAAAATTACAGTGTAATTAATTAGCCTAAATGCTACTTGAAGGAGCCCCAGTCTCTTCTTCTCAATGAGCAGCAGTTTAACCCTTTAAATTTACACTGGTAACGCATCGGCTCAATGTCCAGTAGGTATCAGCAGATATCGGGGCCATATTGGATTGGTGACCAAAATAGCTGTATACTAGGTGCATCACTAAACAGTAATGGCTGCAGATAGCATTAACGTTGCTGCAGGAGGAGTACATTCTTCAAGTTCTGGATATGCATTCTTTTGGAGGTTAACCAACAAGGTCACAGGGTTGATGTGGGTCCGCATCTCCACTGAGTGTCTTCCAGGGCTGATATTCTGTCATGCTATATCTGCATTGCGTCTATTTAGTTTGAAAATGAAGAGAATGTTTTTTGCTTGTTACAGCAAATCAAATTGTCTTACAGTGATATGATATCACTTAGAACAAGGGATGCACCGATATATCGCCTAACATTGGTATTGGCAGATGTTTATTCACGGATATCGGCTATCGGCAAATAAGATATCGGCAGTGCCAATATTTTTTCTGGTGTGTCCGAGACTAGTTGTGTGGCATTGACTTTGCCCTGAAATGGACCACTGTAGATTGCAGCTGCAAATTCAGAAAACATCCAGGACTGAACCATTTAAAGTATTTCAGTTAATTTTTAAAAATATTGCGTATTTCTTAGCTGATACCAAAACATTCAGCCGATACCAAAACAGTGAAAAAATAAGCTGGCCATTGGCAAACTTAGTATTTTTGACACTGGTATCAATATTGGCCTAAAATTTCACAATCCTAATACATAATGCAAGCTCCAGTTTGTATGATGCTGAGTTTTAAGTAAGTCTGTAAAGCACATGCAGTCTTATTTTTGCTTCTTTATTCAGTATGAATATTTATGTTGATGCAAATTGTTAAAGTTATTGTACAGTTGTACAGTGAATGCACTTCAGTTTCACATTATCCCCGTGGACAGATTGGATTTATTTACATGTTTCCTCTTGTCCTGATTGTGGCTGTTGTAAGGGCTGTCACAGCAACAGTATCCTCCAAGCCTATGAAAACAAGTAAGTTTACAGTTCTGCTGAACATATCACTGAAAAAAATAGCATGTACAGTATTTTCATATTAAGTTGAAGTAATTTTATTTTGATGTAAATAGGTGGGAAAAATATATGCATATATATTGGCATCGGCAATTGGCAAAAACTATTTGCAAAATATCGGCATAATCTGTAAGAAAAAAAAATCTAATATCATGCATCCCTACTTAGAAAGGCAGTAGATATACAGCTACTTCAGTAATTGATGTTTTAAAAATTTACAAGCACCCACATTTTTGGTAATTATTCACCAGCTTGAAGTTTCAGAGATCCTTGACACATAATATCAAAATTAAACAAAACAAAACAAAAGCGTCTAAAAATGGCCACCAAAAATGATAACATACTAAATATACATTACAGAAGTTTGGTTGTGTGTTGTTAGATAAAAACCAGAAATACAGTTGAAACCAGAAGTTTATGTACACTTTATAAAAAGACACAACCTTTTTTTTGTCACTGTCTGACATTAAGTCAGACTAAACTTTAACCGTTTAGGTTAATTAGGATTACCAAAATCTATCTGCTAAATAGTTTTGTATTTGCTAAATATTTTTTAGAGATTTTTTTTTTTATTATAGTACTTTCTTCAAAGTCAGAAGTTTACATACATTTCCTTAGTATTTGGTAACATGACTTGAGTTAGTTGTTTTGGGTATCCTGCCACAAGCTTACAGTAGTTTGGTGGAATTTTGGCCCATTCCTCCTGACAGAACTGGTGTAACTGAATCAGGTTTGTAGGCCACACACGTTTTTTCAGCTCTGCTCACAAACTTTCTATGGGTTTGAGATCATTGCTTTGTGATGGCCTCTCCAAAACATTGACTTTGTTGTCCTTAAACCACTTTTGTGACAATTCTGATGGTATACTTAAAGTCATTGTCCATTTGGAAGGCCCATTTGCACCCAAGCTTTAACTTCTTGGCTGATGTCTTGAGATGCTGTTTCAATATTTCCACATGATGTTCTTTCCTCATGATGCCATCTATTTTGTGAAGTGCACCAGTCTCTCCTGCAGAAAAACACCCTCACAACATGATGCTGCTACCCCCCTACTTCACTGTTGGGATGGTGTTCTCAGGCTTGCAAGCTCCACACTTTTTCCTTCAAATGTAATGATGGTCATTATGGCCAAACAGTTCAATTTTAGCTTCATCAGACCACAGGACATGTATCCAGAAATTAAGGTCATTGTCCCTGTGTGCATTTGCACACTGTAATCTGTCTTTTTTTTTTAATGTTGCTTTTGGAGTAATGGCTTCTTCCTCGCTGAGTAGCCTTTCAGCCCATGTCTGTACAGGACTCACTGTAGATAATGACACTCTTTTATCAGTTTCAGCCAGCATCTTCACACGGTCTTTTGCTTTTGGGCTGGGGTTGATATGCACATTTTGCACCAAAACACGTTCATCTCTGGGACACAGAATCCACCTCCTTCCTGAGCGGTATGAAGGCTGGACATTCCCATGGTGTTTATTCTTGCATATAATTGCTTGAACAGATGAATGTGGCACCTTCAGGAATCTGAAAGTTGTACCCAAGGATGAACCAGACTTGTGAAGGTCCACACTTCTCTTCCTGATATCGTCTGATTTCTTTTGATTTTTCCATGATGTCATGCAAGGGAGCAGTGTGTTTCAGGTGTGCCTTAATATACATCCACAGGCGTGCCTCCAGTTAACTCAGATGTAGTCAATTAACCTATCAGAAGCTTCCAAAGCTATGCCATCATTAACTGGGCTTTCCCAAATTGTTTAAGGGCATAGTAATGTTAGTATATGTAGACTTCTGACTTTGAAGAAAGTAATAAAAAACATTCCCTAAAAAATGTTTTAACAAATATAAAAAACTATTTAGCTGATATAAATAATTTTGGTAATCCTAACTGACCTGAAACAGGAAGAGTTTAGTCTGATTTAATGTCACAGTGAGAAAAAAAGTTATGTCTTTTTATACAATGTATGTAACCTTCTGGTTTCAACTGTATTATGGAATATAATAGTTATTTCTAACAACGGTAATGATAATGGATACTACAAAAGAAGAAATACGGTTAGGTTTTGTCCTCATATGTACAGTTAAACCCAGCCACAGTGGCTGATTTATAACATTAGCAATAGGAGAGCAGTTTTCCCTCAGATATATGTCAGCAGTTAACCTTCAAAATGAACAATATAACTTAGTGGAATGGGGACCACTGTGGCCAAAAGTGACAGTAATGCGAATATATTTTGAAAAGCTTTTATTACAATGTTTACTGATTGAACAAATAACAGGATGATTAAAAAGTGTATTTTTCCTTTAGAAATCTGTTAATGTTTTAGTGGCATCACTGACAAATCAAATAAATGAAACCGGTGGATCATATAAGGAAAACAGGATAATAATTTCTTCACCCTGATGATGTCTGTTTTTCTCCTTGCACAAGATGTTTTAACCCCCTGCCCACCGGACCACGACAGCTAAACAGTTTAAGGCGTCCACGTGGGCACACAGCAACAAAGAAACCACGATGCGGAGATTAGTTTCCATTAATGAGCGCAACAGAATTTTAAGTCCAACCAAAAAAAAAAAAAAAAAAAGGGAAGAAAAGTTCAAGCAACTGTGAAGTATTTTTTGGTAAAGTCTGAGCTGACGTGTGAGGTGACAATCTGTGAATGGGTGGCACGTCATCGAGACCAGAATATTCTTTCCCAAGTTTGATTATTTAAAAAAAAAAAAGGAACAAGGACAGCTGTTATGGGGAGAGGAACAAAGACGCAAGAGAAGGAAAAAGTGGACTGGGCACCTGCTTGCATTTCCTAGGTCATTTGTTTTAAATGTCCTTTAAAGGTTAACCTGCTGGAACATTTATAAACCCTCACTGAGCTCTAATTGTTAGTGGAAAGCACTTGAGGGAGAGAGAGAGAGGCATGGGAAAACAAAGAATGTCCTCTCAGGGTTCACTGGTGATGTTTGCAGTGTGCGCAGTGTCACAGCTGACCCCGGATCCACACCGTAACCCGGCCTAATCTGTGACCTTAGACCCCCAATGTGAAACTTGACCCACTGAACCCTGGAGATTAGCGGCCAAACGGCGTCATCCATTAATGGCTGTTTGACAGGTCGTCTCGGGCCTGCGGCATCTCACTCCTCGTGGTCTCTGACATTGAAGATGAAGAAGAAGAAACTTGCAAGGGTGATGGGGAGAACAATGCCAATCCGCAGCAGTGACAGATCAGGGGGGAGGTTGTGGGAGTCTGTCAGTTAGCCGGGGTGTTTTTTAATCAACTGATGCAAGAAAACTCAACCTGCCCCACAGCTCGCGCAGGCTCACAGGCACACTTTGATTTCTCAGCTAGGTCACAGAGTACAAGGCCCCATGAGGATTTGAAAGCAACTTGCGTGGATGTGCAATGAAGTATTTCCTCCTGAGTTTTTTTTTTTTTAAAATGGTTTCATGTGCAGGTATTGTTGCTACGTTAAGCAGCTGCGCCCTCTCCTCAAGGTCAGAGCTGCGTCCTGCCACGTCTGGCTCGGAGGACTTGCCGTCTATTAACCCGGCTGTCGAGCACGCGCACCCGGGAAGGGAGAAGGAAACACGTAGTAATCTTCTCACATTGCGCC
The DNA here is from genome assembly GCA_020510985.1 of Pholidichthys leucotaenia. Taxonomy (NCBI): domain Eukaryota; kingdom Metazoa; phylum Chordata; class Actinopteri; order Cichliformes; family Pholidichthyidae; genus Pholidichthys; species Pholidichthys leucotaenia. The sequence goes on from CM035836.1 coordinate 178,980,706, forward strand.
AAGGTCGTGTCCCTCATTTCAGCCGGAGCGAACGGTCAAAAAAGCACTCAATTAAAGTCAGAGCAAATATGTGGGAGAGTCACTGAGACAGAGTCGACTATGATGAGGCATTCCAGTCAGTCGGTGCTACAAATTTGACAAAGTCTACAACGCTAGCTGAATAGAAATGACACATTAATATGTTGCACGGTCATTAAATTAGACAAATCAGACCTCTTTGGATCGGCTGACAAGTTGCATCATCTTCATTGGAGACTTTTCCTTTTGAACAAGTCAATTCTGCTTCCACCATTAGACAATTGTGGTACCGGATTTCATAAACCAGGCTCTTCAGTAAAAGGTTGGTCTTCCATTTTAGGCTTTTTATCTGTGATATTTTTAGCATCAGGTGTTCAGAGATTTTGTCATCCTTTCTAAATTAGCATTTTCTTCAAGTCTGGAATCCAAAGAGCTTACGGTTTTCTTTTGTCAGAAACGACAAGAAAAAAGAATGCAGAATTGTTTGTGCAGAGAAAATAAAAATAGCTCATGTCAAGATGTCCCCACTGGAGCCAAAGAAAGATCAAAGAACAATAAAACCATTTTTATTAAGTGAGACTTCATTTTAAGCATAATAGATTTTTTTTCTTTCAATACTCTTGATCAGAGCTGGGTAGAGTAGCCAGAAATTGTACTCAAGTAAAAGTAGTGTTACCATTCGGATTTACAGTAATTCCTCAATGGAGAGTAAGAGTAAGACAGTATTACCTGAAAGAAGTTACTTGCAGAGTGAGTAGGGATTTATTTCTCTTAAATATGTGGTTATCTTCTTATAAATGTGGCGTTTGTACCGTAAACTGAATAGGTTTTCCACTTATATTTAAAAATGTTGCCCTCCATAAATTTTAAAACTGTTTTCTTGCAAATTTACAACCTTATTTCCTCATACATTTGTATTTTTTTTTTTAGGGCTGTGCATTGATTAAAAAAATGTTAACTATGTACAGTAAATGCACATTAATTGTGATTAATTGCTTAACTTGTGTAAAAGAAGTACGCTGTAGCAACTTTTAATTGCATTTTTATTCAATGAACATATGTGCGACTCTCATTGTCAACAAAAATACTGCTAGAGCAGAGGTCCTCATTTAGTTTTCACAGGGGACTGCAGAGCTGACTTCCTAAAATACTGTTATACTCATGTCAAGCAAATTCCCTTTACATTAAACACTTGATAATCATAAAAGTATATTAAATAATTTTGTAATTTATTAAATCAATCTATAATATGTTTCAGTTCAGTATAAAGAGTGAGTTGATTTCTCTACAAAACTTTCATTTTTATTATTGTTGTCACATTTCCCCTTTTATTTTAAAACAGAGAGAAAGTGCTTCCTAATTATCTCAGCCTGTAAAAGTACAAAAAAAAACTGAGTAATTCTTAATTGATTTTCAGAGCTCCTGACCTTAAGCTTTTAATCACTTTATATTGTGATTTATATTGTAATATTATAGTGTGTTTTCCTGTGCTCACTCTGACAAACTCAGCCAGTTTTCATACTTTTGAGCAAGCAGCCCCATTCCAGTGATACTAGGTCAGGTGTGGGTGTGTACATGCCTGAAGTGGGAAGTGTTTGCAGGATGAGGTCACCCTGTGTACTGAAGGATCAGCTTAGTGTTGTGTAAACATTGCAACTTTTAATGCTGAAAAAAATACCAACTCTTGTTTTAAGTTGAGACAGCTGCTGAGACAAACCAGTCACACCTGCCAATACCAATTTTAAAAAAAAAAAAATTCATTACCTAACCACATTAATCAAAAAAGTTAACATATTAATTTATCTTGTAAATGTATGATTTTTTTCTTCTGAATTTGTGACTTTATTTCTCATCAATACCAGTTCCGGTTCCGCCGGACCGGTGGTGCCACACGAGTAGGCTGCCTGTTGCAACAGCCTTTTTTTTATCTTCCTTCTTCTTTCTACATCTTTCACTCTGTATATACATCACGGACGCACGGATGACCCCGGGGGTCTCCCGGGTCGGCGGACGGAGCCACGGTTTGCAGCGGGAGACGTTACAGCGGGGAGGAGCTAGTGCTAGCTAGCACTTGGCCACCGCCCGGTGCTAATGGGAAACTCGACATACCGGGAGCTGTAGCGAAAACGACGCGGGTGCCGGGCTGGAGTTTAGGCGGCGTGCAAGAAATATAAGACAGAATAATAAAGAGCGATGGCAAGAACCAAGCAGACCGCCCGTAAAATCTACTGGAGGAAGAAGCCCCCCAGGAGACAGCTAGCCACCAGGGCTGCTCGGAGAGGCGCTCCGGCCACCGGCAGAGTGAAGAGGCCTCGCCGTCACAGGCCCGTGGCTCTGAGAGAGATCCGTCGCTACCAGAAATCCACGGAGCTGCTCATCCGTAAGCTGCCCGTCCAGCGCCTGGTGAGGGAGATCACTCAGGACTTCAAGACCGTCCTGCGTTTCCTGAGCTTCGCCGTCATGGCTCTGCAGGAGACCAGCGAGGCCCACCTGGTGGTCTCTTCTTCGCTAAGGGGGTCCACCATCATGCCCAAAGACTTCCAGCTGGCCCGCTGCATCCGCGGAGAGAGAGCTTAGACTTTCTGCTGCACATTCACCAACCATAATGCTCTGCACTGTGTGTCTATATATATACATTTATAGTAATATAGACATATGTTTACTAGATGTTGTTTTTTCTTGCCTTCTGATTGTTGCTCTGAGTGTTGCTATCCCTGTGCTGTTGCAATCCTGGAATTTCCCCATTGTGGGACTAATAAAGGCTTATCTTATCTTATCTTATAAATATGCAAACTTTTATTTGTAATTTTGCAACTTTTTTCGTCTAAGTTTGTGACTTTCAACGCTTTCAGATTTGGAAGGGTTTTTTTTCTTAAAATTAAACTAATCACATGCTTCATCTAATATGATTCAAATCATATAAAGAGACAGCAAACAGTGGTAAATTAAATATATCCTCAGTCATAATACAAGAACAATGATTTTAACTCTGATTTCAATGAAATAACTAAAGATGCCATCATTCCATGCCATTTGGTCAGAAAGGGAACATTTCTAACCAGTTTATAATTGGTGAAATCAAAGGTACTGTAACTCAGAGTTCCAACAAATGCACTTGAGTAAAAGTACTTTTTCCTTCATAAATGTACTTAAGCAACAGTAAAAAGTGTCCTACAGTAAAACTATACTTGAGTATGTGTACTTGAGTAAATGTGACTAGTTACCACCCACGTATGCAGATTTCTGTCAGTTTAGGAGCCAGATTAATAGTTGTGCAATTTAGCTATGAATAAAAATGCCATCATGCTGGTAAGAGTATGAGCAGCTACTCAGTGCTGCATGCATGTTTATTTTTCTGGTGACCAGGAGCTGGGGGGGGGGGGGGGTGTCTGAAACACAGCACTCATCTCTTTTGTCTGGGTGCAGAATAACAATGAAGCAGAAGTTAGTGACACCTCTGACCAGACCACATCCACTACAATACTCATGAAGATCAGCGCTTGAAGGAACAGTTTGTTTATCAGACCTCCATCAGATTAGCAGCAAGGCCGGGTTCTTGGAACAGCTTAGCAACACAGGCCATCCCTCATAGCAACTGAAGTGCCTCATCTGGAAAAAAAAAGAAGAAAAAAAGCCACACCCCCAAACCACCTCCAGCTTGATGTTTTCAGGAGATTTTGTTTGAGGCTGCCAAAAAAACAAAACAAAACTCTGGACTCAACCTCCAAAAGTAAATTGAGGACCCTTTGAAAAATGATATTTTTGAAACTTATGATGTAACTCAATAAAAAGTGCAGCACAGTGCCCACTCGGTTGTCTCAGACATGTGTGCAAACAAGGTCAGTGGGAGGTAGGCTCCCCCTTGGACCCGAGCTTCCTCAATCATATCTTACTATTGGTCAAATAAAATGGGGGGTGGGGGGTGATATATATGTATTACTTATACAGGGGAGGTCCACTGAGAGGTGACATCTCTTTTTCAAGGACGCCCTGTTCGCACTCACACGTGGAAGCTGCCCAGTGCAACCACAGTCTGACCTGTGGCCACTGAGCAGCTCCACTGGAGCAGTTAGGGTTAAAGGCCTTGCTCAAGGGCACCACAGTGGGGTTAAGGAGGATGGGACAAACACTGCTATGTTATCTGTCCCACCCAGGTCTGATCTTGCCGGCCCAGGGATCGAACCGGCAGCCCTTCAGTCATCCCTAACCATCAGGCCACCTCTGCCCCAAACACAGTTCATTTAGTTCTTCTGTCAGAGATAGATAACACTGTAAATCAGAGCCCTGACTCTCAGTAATGAGCCAAAATAATGCCCAGATTTACAGAAATAAAAGCCTTCCAAATCAGATCTTTCCTTCAAGATAACACCTCGCTGTGGTATTGTTGTGAGCACCCACCCTTCACTCCCTCCCCTTCCAGCCGTAGGGTGGAAAAACTGCAATGATAGAGTATCAATAGGGTGATGACCTCACCCGGTGCTTGTTGAGTCAAAGATCTCTGATTAGAGGTGCACAGATCCCCCAGGACCTGCCGCAGAAGTGGCCTTAATAGGATCTGATGTTTTTGGCCCGGGGCTCCGCGCTCTGCTGTGCTCCGCTAAGGCGTTGCCAGGGAACTGCACTGGCACGCCGGCTGTGAAGCACTCAGCTGGCTTGTGGTAGGTAAGGACTGCTGTTTTTGGTCGAAAACCTGCCTGCGTGATAGTGTTTGAGCATGCCATAAATGGTCAATGATTTAAGGGCTCAAACTGGGCCACTCAACACTATGGAAATGCAGGTATGCGATTCACGAGGAACCAGTAAAACAAACCCAATAAAGCGGTGGTTGAGGGTTTGTCTTTGGCAGTGGCTTGACCTTCACTTTGCTTTACTGCATTGTGGCGCTTTGAAGTCTCACTTTACCTGGTGGCATCTCCTCCACTCTACTGGCCACATAAATAAAGACTGATCTACAGTAATCAGCAGCAGATGTCTGCAGAGGAGAGCTGTTGACACGTTTGCTCATTAATCATCCAGCATGTGCACTCAGCTCCAGGCCGGACACGTAAAAAAAAAAAAAAAAAAAAGATCATGTATCATAACAGTTGACGTCAGGAAGTCTCAGGAACGAGGCCCAAGACAAGCCAAGAATGTCCCATTGTTCCAAGTGTGTGCTGCTGCAGTGTCACTAGTGTCTGTCTGCCTTGAGTTGTGCAGCATATCCAGTTGTTAAGTGCCTATTAGTGTCATGACCAAAGGCACAAGTTAAATCAAAGATAAGATCTTACTGCTGGTAGCTTGACAAAGGAGGTAGGACGACTAAAATCTGCTTGTTGTGTATTATTCAGATTTGGCAGTTTTCCACCTTGTTTTCAGAGTAACATAAACCTGTCATCTCAGCGGCAGCAGCAGCAGCAGTCATTCAGTGGAGTTCAGCATCAGATCATTTACCTCTGATGACTTTTGCTTCGTGCCTTTTGGCTTCTTTTTGTGGTCACGTGCTGCTTCTACTGGCAGTAAAAACAAAGCAGGAGCTTTCAGACCTGAGGCTTTGGTGTCTTTCTTATGACTCGCCTGTCTGATACTTCTCAAACAGTGTTTCATATTTATTTTCATTTCTATTTTTACAACACTTTTTGCTGCCACATTATTAGTTTTATCAGCCACAACAGCTGTCACTGGCTGACCTTGCTTGCGTCTGATTGATACCATCCCAGTCTCAGTCTTTGTTCCCACATTGCTCCATATAAAGGAGGCCTTCAATAGAGTTTTTTTTTTTTAAACAGAACTGCCAGAGACTGAGCGCAGTGACGGGCCTGCAGGCTTCAGCTCGGCTCAGATAAGATAAGAGCAAAGGTGAGAAAGTCGCTGTGGTGAGAATTTTTGGCTGGGTGGGCGGCTGGCACTCACCAGCCTCTGCTACCCCTAGTTGCTAAGCTCCTTTGTTTGTGTGCTGCTCTGCCTTCTCTTTCTGCGGTCTGTATCGGGTTACATGTGGGAACGGTGTGCAGTGTGTGAGTTCAGCAGTTCTTTAGTCCCCTGAGCCGTGGATCCACTATCAAATGAATCTGGGAGTTCTGATTCTACTCTCTGTAATTGCGCAGCAAAGGTTTTAGTCTGCATTCAGCCTTGAATAGAGTCAGATCCCTTAATGAATAATTAAATTACACTAATGCAATAATGATGTTAGATGGGTGGAGTTATTGTTCGCTGTTTTACAGTATTTTACTTTAATTACATGAAAAATTAAAGTTAATGTGTACAATCTTTGGCTCTTAAAGGGATGCTTAACAGAAAAATGGTGTTTTTGTACCCAAAAAATTGGTTACATGATTATCAAAAAAATATGAAAACAGTCATTTCTTTAAAAAAAAAAAAAAAGCACAGCTTTTATCTCGTTTTTCTCTCCAAGAAGCTTTTATAACTTTCCGGGCATTTTACTGTACGTCAAGAAATGGGAGACACCACTGAAAGGTAAAGGTCACCAGCCTTAATACCTGCTGGCTGCTCTATTATTGTCCAGCCTAACTGTCTGTCATGTAGGTGGGTGGGGAGCCGCAGCCTGTTAGCTTAAGTGCTAACAGTGGTACTGTGAAGCTTTTGTTTATGTGGTTATTTTCTTTAGATTTCAGTCACCCTAATAGGCGTCACTGTTTCCACCTGCTTCACTAATCCACAGTGGATAACATATCTTGTATCGGAGTGGTGGCCTAGTTGATAGAGCATCCGCTCCACAACCAGGAGGTTGGGGGTTCAAGCCCCGGCCGGGTCATACCAAAGACCATATAAAAATGACACTTCCCACCTTCTAGCTTGGTGCTCAGCATAATAGAATGGGGGAAGGAAAAGTTGTTTATGGCAGTGGCCCCTCTGATTCTAGATGTGATTAACATTGTAGATAGGAGAAATGTAATTTCGCTTTACTGTACGTGATTGGTTGAATGACAATAAAGTTGACTTCTTCTTGTATCATTCTAGTTTATTTTGTTATATTTTTGCTGTGATGCTACATCATTAGCATCACCGAGGTGGCAAGCTGGAGTTAGCAGTTTCACCACTTGTCTTGGCTCATTCACGAATGTTTCTGTGCTTGTTGTACTTACTTCAGTTATATCCTGTTAACTACTGAAACTACGCACCATTGTCCAATTTACATTAGTTTGCTCCAAGCTATGAGTGTGTGAGCTGTTAAAATGTGGAAAAGTGCAGTCAATGACCCCTTTAATATATTTCTGAAATACTGTATATAAAAATGTATTAAAAAAGAAATGTAACGCATGAAGCTCCTGTATTGTTAGCAGACACATATTGTGGTTGTTTTTATAATTATATGGAAAAATCCAGTCACTCCATTAACATCTATAGTTGCATATAATACTAAAAAAATCTCCAAATTGAAAGAGGATTTGCATTTCTTAAGCTGTGACAGGACATTTCAGCACCTACATCATGTATTGGTGTTTTCATTACTTAGACTAAATGCCAGTGGAGCTCATGGTAATATTTAGGGAAGCCCTGACTGTAAAAAATTTTTTTTTGCCAATACCAATACTGATCTTTGAAATAATAATTTGGCCTTTCCACAATTTTTGATACTTTTCTTCTAAATATGTGACTTTTTTCTCATAAATTTACTATTGTTTTCTTATAAATTTGGGCCTTTTTCCCCCGTTTGCAATTTTCTTACCAATTTGTGAGTTTTTTTTTTCTCAAACCTGTGATGTTTATGACTATTCCCATAAATTATTTTTTCCTTCCTAAATTTTCTCTTAGAAAATGGCAGCTTTTGTGTCAAACTTGTGACTGTTTAATTTTTTTATCTTTTTTCTTATAAAGTACCTAAATTTACTCTCCTCCATTTAGGAGATTATTCTCTTTCATGTTTTAGTCTTCCGCTTAATCCTTTTCTGAGAAAAATCTAACTTGCAACCTTTAATTTATTGTAGATCGTGTGAAGAAACCATATGAATTAAATATATCCTTTGTCAGAATAGAAAAATGGTGATTTCAAATGTGAGGAAGAAAAGCTGAAAAAAAAAGACTTGCATTCAATTCAAATGTGTGAAATGAAAAGTAAATCAGAGGTTACAACCAAGTGTGCTTGAGTAAAAGTAATAGTTTTGCTTAAAAATTTACGCAAATAAGAGTTAAAGTATCCTGGCATGCCCAACTCTCAAAGTACAATTTTTGGAAAAAGTTACATGAGTATACACTACTCACAAAAAATTATGGATATTTGGCTTTCAGGTGAAATTTGTGGAAAATGTAAAAAGTTCACGCTACAGTGATATTATATCATGAAAGTAGGGCATTTAAGTAGACGCATGCAATGGTGATTTCCTCATCTCAAACGATTGAAATAAAAGCCAACAGCAGTGGTGGGTATACCACAGCAAAAAATGTCAGTGTCTCAATAACTTGTCATGTGCCCTTGAGCATCAATTACAGCTTGACAATGACGTCTCATGCTGTTCACAAGATCAACTTATTGTCTGCTGAGGCATGGCATTCCACTCTTCTTGAAGGGCGGCCCTCAGGTCATTGAGGTTGTGGGGTGCAGGGTTATGAGCCTCTATACGGCAACTCAGCTGATCCCATAGGTTTTCTATGGAATTCAGGTGTCGAAAAAGTGCAGGCCACTCCATTTGAGGTACCCCAGCCTCTAGCAGCCGTTCCCTAATGATGCAGCCTCGATGAGCTGGAGCACTGTCATCCATGAAAATGAAATTGTGCAGACCAATCTGTCACTGTCTGCACACCCGTTACTGCTTTGAACTTGCAATTTACTAGCATTAGTTTACTGTACATAGGATTGCTGTGTTTTTACCATTATTTGCACTATGTGTAGCATTACTGTACATAGATTGTTGTTGTTTTCCATCCTTATTCCTTCTTGTCTTATATTGCACACACCACTAAGAGACAGAAAAACAGCATTTCAGTTCTACTGTATGTCCTGTATATATAGAAGTGTTGACAAATAAAAATCTTTGAATCTTTGAAATTAGGCCTATGTTGTTCATGCAGGGGCATAGTGACTGGATTAATTAGTGACTGGATTATTCAGGTAGTACTGGCTTGTCACTGTACCATTCACAACATGTGGGGCAGTTCTTTATGGACTAGACACACCTGTCCAGACTGTAACACCACCACCACCAAAGGCTCATCTGGTAACAACAGTGGCAGATGCATAGCACTCTCCTTGACGTCTCCAGCATCACTGGCGGCCATCATTTCTGCTCAGCGTGAATCAACTTTCATCAGAGAACAGCACTGAGGCCCACTGGTCCCTTGTCCAGCGTAAATGCTCCCTGGCCCATGCAAGACGATGACGCCTCTGCCTGGTGGTGTGGTCAGGTCATCTAGCACGCAGACTACACTGATCTGAACAGTTTTGAATGGTCTGACGGGACACTTGGGTGCCTCTCACCTCCCTTAAATGTGCCTGTAGTTGAGTGACATTCATCATCCAGTTCCGCAGGGCACTGTTCACAATGAAGTGGTCATCAGCGTGGGATGTGGCCAAAGGACGTCCACTTCTGTGCCTTTCTGTGGCTCTTTCGGTCTCTCTGTATCTCTGTTGCAACCTGCTGATGACACTCTGTGACACTTGAAGCTCAGTGGCCATTTCCCTCTGAGAACATCCTGTTTGAAGCCTTACAATGGTGAGGTACTGTTGATCAATTGTTAGGTGTCAACTTGGCTTCATGATGTCAAAATGTGAACAGCATGATGAAGAGGACTGTTTAAATACCAATTCTAATTGATCCAGAAAATTTATTGGTCGATTCATGGACCAAACACCTGTTGTGAATTTTGCTGTTTAACACCTTTTTAGAGAACAGCAAGTTTGTTAGAGAACAGCAAGTTATCCAAAAATTGCTGAAACACTGAACAGTTGGACATGTGCATTCAAAAGGGTAGAGAAGGTCATATTAAGTTCACCTGTAAAGGTTGCATTTTAGGTTCATTCTGAAATTTCACCCAAAAGCTGAATATCCCTAACTTTTTGTGAGTCGTGTATGTATGTCTCCATTGCAACGTTACATGCTTCTCACATTGTCTTTAAATTTTACTGGCATTTGGCCTGGGATCCCACTTGATTCACATTGGTACAGTATGTTATCACAGTCCATACAAAGATCAACCAAGATATTTAAAAATAGAAAACGATGCACCAGCAACAGAAAAAAGAACAATTCCCAAATTCACCCTCCTGAAAGACTGGTGTAATTGTTGCTTGGGCTGACCCAGTGTACTGGGCGATCTGTCCAGAAAAAAATGTTTGAATTTCCAGGAATGCTAAAAGATGGAGATTTCACATTTTCACGATGGACACTAGAATTTCAGCCTCTATAAGCAGGCCACCCAAATCTCATCATGCAATAGCCTTCAACTAATGCGCCAGGCAGGTAGACAGACAGACACAGGACACTATGCTGGTTTATTGAATGTACTGAATGTGTTTTAGCACCTTGTTGCAACCAAATTTCCTCTGGTGAGATAATAAAATTTAACTGGACTTAACTTGAGTTGAACCAATCCTATCTGCATGTTCTGAATAATTTATGTTTATAAGTATGCTATACTACTGGATTCAGCTGCCATATTATGGAGCAGGGACACAATGAGAGGAAAGACTCCCACCAACAGCAGGGAGTGTTAAACTAAATAAACCCTGTAAAGTTGAGGAATACTGGAGAAGTCAGTGTGTACCTATAGGCAGATTAACCTTTAATGTAAAAGTGACAAATGTGTGATTGACAGAATGTCATTATCTAAACTGGCTTTGTTGTTCTGCAATAAGAGAGATAATGGCTTACGTTTGACCAAGTAGCTCAAACAGCATCTGTTTACCCATGGACGTGAAATAGTGTTGAATCATTTTTTCCAACAGAAACCAGGTTAGATTTTTTTTTGAGAAAATGCCCTTCATAAGTAGTTTACAATACGATTACATTTAGACACATTGGGGTTGTCACAATGCTAGAATTTCTGATTCCCTGGAAAATACTTGATATCATTTTTCATTACCACAGGGGAGCAAAGACAAAAAATATAAAGCCATATTTTTTCCCAGTACAAATAATAGCATCGATGGAAACACTGTTTTTATCTGACATAGTGCAGAAATCCACTACCTGCTGCCTTAATACTCTCCCAACAGGTTTTTTTTTTAAATGTTTCATATTGTATGACCTCAGATCTACTACAGATCAGAAATATGTCTCTGCATTCAGGTGTCTTCCCTCAGTGCTTAAAAACAGCTGTTATCAAGCCACTTCTAAGAGAGCAACCTAGACACCTCACTCATGAACAGCTATAGGCCCATATCAAACCTCCCCTTTCTTAGTAAAGTAATAGAAAAAGCTGTCTTTCAACAATTGTACAACTTCCTGACATTAAATAATTATTTTGATGTCTTCCAGTCAGTGGTCCTTAATGACATCCGTTCCAATACAGATAATGACAACAGTTCAGTCTTTGGTTTTGTTGGACCTCGTCTCTGCATTCGACAAGGTCGACCATAACATCTTACTGGACCAGCTGAAAAACTGGGTGGGACTTTCTGGTACACCACTTAGGTGATTTGAGTCCTAATTAAAAGACAGGGACTATTTTGTGTCAATAGGTAACTACAAATCTGAGCGAACAAAAATAACCTGTGGAGTTCCCCAAGGTTCCATTTTGGGACCTTTGCTTTTCAACATCTACATATATTCTCCCACTAGCTCAAATCATAAAAAACAACAAAATGTATTACCATAATTATGAAGAGGATACACAGATCTACATAACAATATCACCAGGGGACTATGGTTCAATTAAAACCCTGATCAAATGCATTGGTCAAATTAATGAGTGGATGTGCCAGAATTTTCTTCAATTAAACGAAGACAAAACCAAAATAATAATTTTCGGAGCCAAAGTACAAAGACTCAAAGTTAGTACTCAGTCTCAGTCAGTGATGCAAAAAAACAGCAGCCAAGCCAGAAATCTGGGTGTGGTTCTGGACTCAGACCTGAATTTTAACAACCACATTAAGACAGTAGTAAAGTCAGCCTATTATCACTTAAAGAACATAGTGAGGATTAAAGGTCTGATGTCTCAGCAGGATTTAGAAAAACTTGTCCATGCATTTATCTTCAGCAAACTGGACTACTATAATGCTGTCCTTACAGGTCTCCCTAAAAATTCCATCAGACAGCTGCAGTTTGTTCGGAATGTTGCAGCTCGAGTCCTCAATAAGACCAAGAAAGTTGATCATATACTGTAACTCCAGTCCTCAGATCTTTACACTGGCTTCCTGTCTGTCAAAGAATAGATTTCAAAATACTGCTGTTGGTTTATAAAGCTCTGAATGGTTTAGGGCCAAAATACATCTCAGATCTGCTGGTCCATTATGAACCACCTAGAGCCCTCAGGTCGTCAGGGTCAGGCCTACTACAGTGGGGCAAAAAAGTATTTAGTCAGCCACCAATTGTGCAAGTTCTCCCACTTAAAAGATGAGAGGGGTCTCCAATTTTCATCATATGTATACCTCAACTATGAGAGACAAAATGAAAAAAAAAAATCCAGAAAATCACATTGAAGGATTTTTAATGAATTAATTGGTAAATTCCTCAGTAAAATAAGTATTTGGTCACCTACAAACAAGCAAAATTTCTGGCTCTCACAGACCTGTAACTTCTTCTTTAAGAGGCTCCTCTGTCCTCCACTCGTTACCTGTATTAATGGCACCTGTTTGAACTCGTTATCAGAATAAAAGACACCTGTCCACAACTTCAAACAGTCAGACTCCAAACTCCACTATGGCCAAGACCAAAGAGCTGTCAAAGGACACCACAAACAAAATTGTAGACCTGCACCAGGCTGGGACGACTGAATCTGCAATAGGTAAGCAGCTTGGTGTGAAGAAATCAACTGTGGGAGCAATTATTAGAAAATGGAAGACATACAAGACCACTGATAATCTCCCTCGATCTGGGGCTCCACGCAAGATCTCACCCCGTGGGGTCAAAATTGTCACGAGAACGGTGAGCAAAAATCCCAGAACCACATGGGGGGACCTAGTGAATGACCTGCAGAGAGCTGGGACCAAAGTAACAAAGGCTACATCAGAAACACACTATGCCGCCAGGGACTCAAATCCTGCAGTGCCAGACGTGTCCCCCTGCTTAAACCAGTACATGTCAAGGCCCGTCTGAAATTTGCTAGAGAGCATTTGGATGATCCAGAAGAGGATTGGGAGAATGTCATATGGTCAGATGAAACCAAAATAGAACTTTTTGGTAAAAACTCAACTTGTCGTGTTTGGAGGAGAAAGAACACCATACCTACTGTGAAGCATGGGGGTGGAAACATCATATTTGGGGCTGTTTTTCTGCAAAGGGACCAGGACGACTGATCCGTGTAAAGGAAAGAATGAATGGGGCCATGTATCGTGAGATTTTGAGTGAAAACCTCCTTCCACCAGCAAGGGCATTGAAGATGAAATGTGGCTGGGTCTTTCAGCATGACGATGATCCCAAACACACCACCCGGACAACAAAGGAGTGGCTTCGTAAGAAGCATTTCAAGGTCCTGGAGTGGCCTAGCCAGTCTCCAGATCTCAACCCCATAGAAAATCTTTGGAGGGAGTTGAAAGTCTGTGTTGCCCAGCGACAGCCCAAAAAAATCACTGCTCTAGAGGACATCTGCATGGAGGAATGGGCCAAAATACCAGCAACAGTGTGTGAAAACCTTGTGAAAACTTACAGAAAACGTTTGACCTCTGTCATTGCCAACAAAGGGTATATAACAAAGTATTGAGATGAACTTTTGTTATTGACCAAATACTTATTTTACCGAGGAATTTACCAATTAATTCATTAAAAATCCTTCAATGTGATTTTCTGGATTTTTTTTTTCTTATTTTGTCTCTCATAGTTGAGGTATACCTATGATGAAAATTGGAGACCTCTCTCATCTTTTAAGCGGGAGAACTTGCACAATTGGTGGCTGACTAAATACTTTTTTACCCCACTGTATCTGTACCCAGAGTTAGAACCAAACATGGTGAGGCAGCATTCAGTTTTTATGCTTCTCACATGTGGAACAAACTCCCAGAAAGCATCAGGGCTGCTGAAATGCTCAGCTGCTTTACATCCAGGTTAAAAACTTCCCTGATTGCCACAGCCTTTCAGTAGAACAATTGTTAATCTCCCACAATGTACTGCAGCTTTTATTTCTTGCACGCTTTCTGTCTTATTCTATTTTGACTTGGGTTTTTTTCCTCTTTAATTTATTTATTAGTTTGCTTTTAAATTCTTATGTATTCATTTTGCAACTTCCTGTAATGCTTTAATGTTTTTATGTAAAGCACTTTGAATTGTCTTGTACATGAAATGTGCTATACAGATAAACTTGCCTTGCCTTACAGAAAAATAAAAGATACATTAAAATATCTGCAAGACATTGCATTTGCTTGTTTCAACACAATTCTACTCTATTCCAAAATGTGTTATTTTAATAGAAATTTTAAGTGTGAGTTGGTTTGCCAAGGATCGATCGATCGAGCCATCCATCGATCGGTTGATCCATCCATCCATCCATCCATCCATCCATCCATCTTCTGCCAGTGACAAAAAAATGTTAGAAGACATTATGAAATGGAATACTGGATCTACACTGTGCAGTGGTGTGAAGTGAAGACACAAACCAAAGCAGATAGCAGCTAACACATCAGCTCAACAGCAGCATTTATTGTGCTAATTAACAAAGGTGGCACATCTGTGAGACACATAAAATCCTTTTGAAAGTTTTATTTTATGTAAGAGAACTTCATCAAAACCACCAGGATAATGTGACCAGATGAAATTCAGGACTTTGTTTGCATTAGTATGTCTGGAAGCACACACACTGACTATTGGATAGAGGATATGTCGGCTAATAAGAGCACATGTCAGACAACACTTTTTCTTATTCAGCTGCAGGTGGTAACATCACAGTGCCAGAGATACCACAAACCTCGAAAAACTTCTTCTTGTAATACTGTTCGTGGTCCCAATGACTTCTATTTTTCGATAGAAAAAGTTTGGACACCCCTGTCAAGGCAATTGATCTGATGCTCATAAAACCCAAACACATTTATTCTCAGGTGGATCTGTTTCCAGGTTGTGCTCAAGGTCAAGTGCATGGTCAAAGGTCAGGAGATCTGAGCACTCTAGGGATGGTTTCATCAGGCTGGAATGAACTACTCTGTCGTTGACCGTCTGGTAACAAAACAATGATTTACAAAAAAACATTATGAAGAGGGAACTGCTGGTATTGATACTGTTGTAAATTAGTACCCAGTTTCATACTGATTTACTAAAAATAGTATTTTCTGACAACATAGAGACTAACGCTATGATTGTACAGTGGTGTGAAAAAGTGTTTGCTCACTTCCTGATTTCTCATTATTTTTGTATGTTTGTCACACGTAAATGTTTCAGATCAAACAAATTTAAATATTAGACAAAGATAACACAAGTAAACACAAAATGCCACCACCACCCCATTAAAACATAAATTAACTGTGGTTTATCACATCTTTGGAAAGCTGAGTTCAATTTCTCTAGCCACACCCAGGCCTGCTTACTGCCACACCTGTTCTCAATCAAGAAATCACTTAAATAGGACCTGCCTGACAAAGTGAAGTAGACCAAAAGATCCTCAAAAGCTAGACATCATGCTGTGATCCAAAGAAATTCAGGAACAAAGGAGAAACTAGAAAAGCACTCATAGAGTGCATACCTTTGCCAAGGCTCTTTCCGTTTGTCATGGATGACCTCCAAAATGTAATGGGTTTGTGTGTAGGCCTATAGCCACTTGTGGTGAAAATTGCATCAAAGTCTGTCCATCAGTTTTGGAGTATTGTTGGTAATACACTGTGAGAAGATAAGAGCCTTGGCTGAGGTATGCATTCTCAGATCATCACCAAAATATATTGGGTTCTTCTGTAGCCCAAGAAGCACCTCTGGTGAAAATTTCATCCAAATCCATCCAGTAGTTTTTGTGTAATCCTGCTGCACAAATACAAACAAAGCCCTTGGTGGAGGTATGCACTCTCATCCAAATCCGTTCATCAGTTTTGGAGTATTGTTGCTAACACACTGTGAGAAGATAAGTGCCTTGGCTGAGGTATGCACTCTCAGATCATCACCAAAATCTAATCATCTGTTCCCGTGCCATTACACACCTTTCCTGAAAATTTTGTCAAAATCCATTCATAACTTTTTGAGTTATGTTGGTAACAGACAGACAGACAGACAGACAGACAAACCCCGGCAAAAACATTACCTCCTTGGCGGAGGTAACAAAGAAATTGAGATCTACAGTTAGGCCCAGAAATATTTGGACAGTGACACAATCTTCATGATTTGGGCTCTGCATGCCACCACATTGGATTTGAAATGAAACAACTACAACGGAATTGAAGTGCAGACTTTAAGGTTTAATTCAAGGGGTTGAACAAAAATATATGATTAAACATGTAGGAATTGTAGCTATTTTTATACAAACGCTCCTCATTTCAGTGGCTCAAAAGTAATTGGACAAATAAACATAACCCTAAGTAAAATGTTACTTTTCAATATTTTGTTGAGAATCCTTTGCAGGCAATGACTGCCTGAAGTCTGGAACCCATGGACATCACCAAATGCTGGGTTTCCTCCTTTGTGATGCTTTGCCAGGCCTTTACTGCAGCTGTCTTCAGTTGTTGCTTGTTTGTGGGTCTTTCTGCCTTAAGTTTTGTCTTGAGCAAGTGAAATACATGCTCGATTGGGTTGAGATCTGGTGATTGACTCGGCCATTGCAGAATATTCCACTTCTTTGCTTTAAAAAACTCCTGGGTTGCTTTTGCAGTATGTTTTGGATCATTGTCCATCTGTACTGTGAAGCGCTGTCCAATCAACTTTACTGCATTTGGCTGAATCTGAGCAGAAAGTATACATAGTATACAGAAAGTATACTCTATACACTTCAGAATTCATCCGGTTGCTTCTGTCTTTTGTCACATCATCAATAAACACAAGTGACCCAGTGCCATTGGAAACCATGCATGCCCATGCCATCACACTGCCTCCACCATGTTTTACAGAAGATGTAGTGCTTTGGATCATGAGCTGTTCCAATTCTTCTCCAAACTTTCTTCTTCCCATCATTCTGGTACAGGTTGATCTTAGTCTTATCTGTCCAAAGAATGCTGTTCCAGAACTGGGCTGGCTTCTTCAGGTGTTTTTTGGCAAAGTCAATTCTGGCCTTTCTATTTTTGAGGCTGATTAAATGGTTTGCACCTTGTGGTGAATCCTTTGTATTTACTCTCATGAAGTCTTGTCTTTATGGTAGACTTAGATACTGATACACCTATTTCTTGGAGAGTGTTCTTCACTTGAGTGGATGTTGTTCTTCTCCATGGAAAGGATTCTGTGATCATCCACCACTGTTGTCTTCTGTGGACATCCAGGCCTTTTTGAGTTCCCAAGCTCACCAGTGCACTCTTTTTTTCTCAGAATGTACCAAACTGTTGATTTGGCCACTCCTAACATTTCTGCTATCTCTCTGATGGATTTCTTCTTTTTTTTTTCAGCCTCAGGATGGTCTGTTTCACCTCCATTGAGAGCTCCTTTGACTGCATGTTGTGTTCACAGCAACAGCTTCCAAATGCAAACGCCACACCTGAAATCAACTCCAGACCTTTTAACTGCTTAATTGATGACAGGTTAACGAGGGAAGAGCCCATGCAGCCTTGTTATTTTTTTTTTTTTTTTTTGCAGCCTTCTGAGTCAATTGTCCAATTACTTTTGGTCCCATGAAAAAGAGGCGGCTACGTATTAAAGAGCTGTAATTCCTAAATCCTTGCTCCAATTTGGATGTGAATACTCTCAAATTACAGCTGAGAGTCTGCACTTTAAGCCCATATTGATTATATAATTGTATCCTGAATATGTTTTCGTAAACAGCTAAAATAACAAAACTTGTGTCACTGTCCAAATATTTTTGGGCCTAACTGTATCAGTCTAGATAAGGTTATAAAGCCATTTCTAAACCTTTGGGACTCCAGCAAACCACAGTGAGAGCCATTATCCAGAAATGGCGAAAACATGGAACAGTGATGAACTTTCCCAGGAGTGGCCAGCCGACCAAAATTACCCCACGAGCGCAGCGACGGCTCATCCAAGAGGTCACAAAAGGCCCCACAACAACATCGAAAGAACTGCAGGCCTCACTTTCCTCAGTTAAGGTTAGTGTTCATGACTCCACCATAAGAAAGAGACTGGGCAAAAATGGCCTGCATGGCAGAGTTCCAAGACGAAAACCACTGCTGAGCAAAAAGAACATAAAGGCTCGTCTCAGTTTTGCCAGAAAACATCTTGATGATCCCCAAGACTTTTGGGAAAATACTCTGTGGACTGATGAGACAAAAGTTGAACTTTTTGGAAGTTGTGTGTCCCATTACATCTGGCTTAAAAGTAACACAGCATTTCAGAAAAGGAACATCATACCAACAGTAAAATATGGTGGTAGTGTGATGGTCTGGGGCTGTTTTGCTGCTTCAGGCCCTGGAAGACTTGCTGTGGTAAATGGAACCATGAATTCTTCTGTCTACCAAAAAATCCTGAAGGAGAATGTCTGGCCATCTGTTTGTGACCTCAAGCTGAAGCGCACTTGAGTTCTGCAGCGGGTCAAAGATCCAAAACACACCAGCAAGTCCACCTCTGAACGGCTTAAGAAAAACAAAATGAAGACTTTGGAGTGGCCTAATCAAAGTCCTGACCTGAATCCAATTGAGATGCTGTGGTATGACCTTAAAAAGGCGGTTCATACTGGAAACCCTCCAATGGGGCTGAATTACAACAATTCTGCAAAGATGAATGGGCCAAAATTCCTCCACAGCGCTGTAAAAGACTCATTGCCAGTTATCACCAACGCTTGGTTGCAGTTGTTGCTGCTAAGGGTGGCCCAGTCAGTTATTAGGTTTCAGGGGAAATCACTTTTTTCACACAGGGCCATGTAGGTTTGGATTTTTTTTCCCCCTTAATAGTAAACACCTTCATGACTGGCGCCTTGCGGCTGCCCCAGCCTTGGATGCGCTCTGCAGAGCGTGCCCAAATGCCAAGTCACGTTTCGTTACCTTGTCATACATGTGTAATGACAATAAAGTTGAATCTCATCTCTCATCTCATTTAAAAACTGCATTTTGTGTTTACTTGTGTTATCTTTGTCTGATATTTAAGTTTGTTTGATGATCTGAAATATTTAATGTGAAAAACATACAAAAAAAATGAGAAATCAGGAAGGGCGCAAACACTTTTTCACACCACTGTATATTAAATCACATGTAGCATTTCCAAGTGTTTCAGGGGTGTTGCTTTTCCTCGTTTTTTACACCTTAATGTTAACTGACTTCTGGGCATTACTTTATAATAAAGCTTCAGACTTTTATGAGGAAAAAAAATCCCTCATCTGCACTTTTAACAATGCAGAGCACATTAAATGTAAAGCATATTCTGCAGCACATCTATCCCATACTTCCCAAATCATTGTTTTAATCCACATTTCTGTTTTTGATCTTCCAGTTTTGACATTGAGGGACTTTATCTACTTTGTATCCTCAGTATATAAATATTTCAAGCTTGAGTTTACACATGAAAGACTAAAGATATTCATCCAAAACGTGTTTTTAAGAAGCCCAGGATTTACCCGCAGTTCACCTTAAGTGATCGTACCACATTATTCTCTCCTTACTGGTTCATACTCTATTACAATAACAATATATAACACCATCTTCTTGCCTAGAAGCACTTCTTAGAGTTATTCTTTTGTTACTCCCACTGGGTTGAGCACCTTCTCTTGCTCAGTGTGGACCACAACAATTACATTTCCATTTAGACTATTTTAACTAACATTTACATTAGAATTCCCAGGCATTGCCAGCTCAAGTTTCAAGTTGAAAAGTTCAAATGTAAAACGGAGGGCTAAGGCTGCGAGGGAGGGTTGCCATAAAACACTGCAGGTTGGAAATTTCACAGGAAAGTACAGTACGCTTGTGCAGACGGGATTTTGTGAAATAAGGTTTGCTGAGCTATAAACCATCCTTGTCTGGATTTGAAAAGTCTGTATTTAAGTGCAAAGCCAACTTTTTAGCCCATGGTCATTGTACTTTTTCCATAACTTCATCTGCTAATGCTCGGCAGGAAATGTAGCTATTTTTAACCAGTGGCGGTTAATGAAAAATACATGATCCCTCTCTTGTCTTCCTCAGGTCCGAACACTATTCGTCAGTGGGCTGCCTCTGGATATCAAACCTCGAGAGCTCTACCTCCTCTTCAGACCATTTAAGGTATGTTTGTATGTTTTAAATGGATGGCTGGTGGCTATTCTTAGCAGCTTTCTCCCCAGCAGTCAATGGGACCTCCATTCATGGCAATGAAATAAACAGCAAATGGAAACTCTCCCTCAAGGTTCAAGTATCTGTGCTCCCAAAGCCGGGGTTCAATCATGTCTTGATCCATGGGAAGCTTACGAGTTAAAAAAAATGGCTTCATACCAGCGAAAGAAAACAAAGCTGTTTGCTCCACCTCAGAAACTCCACATCAGAGTCTTGGAGTTTACTTTGGATTAGAGGGGTCATTGACTGCACTTTTTTAACGCATGTTGGCAGGTCACACAGGTCTTGAGGACATGTTCGTGACATATTTTGGTCAAATTTTCTTTAATTATTTAATTATTGCAGCATAATTGGGAATCATCTTTTGCAGCCTTTCTCAGAACAGCTGGCTTCCATGCATGTCTCTTTAAATCTCTAAGCCCGCATTTTAACCCTTAGAGTGTGAGATTTTGCGTGCCCCTAGTGGCAGAGTGCGGCGCTGCGCCTGTCATCTCACTGTGACGTCCCCGGCTGCACTGGGGATTTGTACTGATCTGCCAGTTTCAGAAGGTGGCAGACACGCGTTGGAGGACTCAATGGATGACACGTAATACACCAAAGAAGAAGAACTCCTTATTTCCTTTTCCTGTTTTCATCCTTTTAGCCCAGAAAGCTAATATGGCTGCCGTCCATTGTCGTGCACCGCCACTTAGACGGCTTCGTACACGGAAAATAGCTGCAAGATACAAGCAAAATTTATGTGGGATAATCATAAGACTTTGTAGATGTGGTAGAGAGCGTAAATGACCGACAGAACACAAAATAATGACCACGATGGACTAAAACGGATCAACCACGGCAGCGAGCGAGTCCCCTTAGCCGCCGGTAAGTGACAGATTTCTTTGTTTTATTTTTTTTTACATTGTGTTGATTTCTTGTTCATATACTTTGAAGAGACAATGGGTACCCCTATACAAAAAACGGTGTCAGAAGAGTGAACCATTCTTTGTGTAAATATGTCCAAAGTCCGCTTTTGACTGAGTTATGTAATTCAATATAGCTGCCGTGGCATTATGCAAATTCGATGCGTAAAATCACTCCTATCTGAAACTTTGGATCATATTTTACATCTTTCTTATTGACAGTAAGCCATTATCTCTTACCACTTTCAAGTTATAGCCTTGGAAATCTGAACTATTTTATTGACAAAAAATATTTACCACTCTTGACCACTAGGGATTATGTCACAATTTGGCGACAGTCACACTCAAAGCGTTAACTCCGCCCTCCCTCTTACATTGCTAATGTTAATCTTACCTGGCTACCTCCTAGCTCAGATCTGGCCTGAGCCAAATAACATAAATTTGTCTTAGGGTGCTTTCACACCTACAGGCTTTAGGTCGTTTCAATGGAACTCAAGTTTGTTTTCTCCGTTAGTATGGTTTGTTTTGTCTGGTGAGAACACGGTAATCGCACTCAAGTGCGTACCAAAACAACCACACCAAGGTCTCGGTTCAAATCAAATGGCGAACTCTGGTGTGGTCCTACAGATGAGAAAGCGACTGCACTAAAACAGGACCAGCGGCAAACGGTAAAAAATTTTATGTCACTGTACATACCTGATAGAGCTTTGAAAATATCTGTGGCTGAGCACATCACGGTTCTGGAGGATTAATGAACGTTATGTTAGTTCCCATCCGTAGCAGCACTTCATTTTCAAACTGTACAATTTGTCGAAAGTGGTATATGCGTGCATGTAATAAACGATAACCAGGGCGATGAAAACCCCCGTAGATTATGCTACGCTTTGTATTATTTTCTCCCCAGAAATGTATAACATTCCTGGGGAGAAAATATACATATCGTAATACACATATATACAGTAGTCATCCTACTTCCTATATTTGCCTTTCCTGTTCTCACAACAAAAAAAATCTGACCAATAAGAACAGAGAACGTTCTGACCTGTCTCATGGGATTTAACGTGACGCAGTTTGGTCTGCTTGAATTTTTTCCTGTGTGAAAGGGGACCGAACCAAGGAGAAAATGATACAAAGTAACAAACTTGTGAACTGATTTGGACCAAATTAAACGAGCTTAGGTGTGAAAACACCCTTAAACAATGAATGAAATAATGCATCACTACACTGTAAAACCTAATAGTGCTTCATAATAAAAGAAGTAAATAAATATAACTTAATCCTTCAAAAAAATGGAGTCACTCATTTCTACAAATGTAATCTTGCGCAAAAATACATGTTTGTAGTAGTAAAGCTTGATTCATGCTGTACCTCCGCTGTCTGCATCCGCTTGACCACGAGGCTTATGTGACAAAAATTACATCATCGTAAGTAAAAGTACTATGAATCCAGCTTAACTCAGTTGCTGTTGCTGCATTTTGGGGGCATTTTTAAGTATTGGTAACATAATTCCAGTTTGTTGCATTTACTCATTTCATCTTAATTAACTTCAATATTGCTATAACAATGACTGCTGACATTTGTTTTTTATTCAGGGTTTGAAATCATCAGGCTGTGCTCCAATAAACTAATAATCCAGATAGTTTTATGTTTCTTTAAACTGACATTATAAGTTGCGGTCTTGTAATTCCTGATTAGTCAATGCACACATAAAATAAACCAATCACTTTGATAATGGTATCATTAAAGTGCATTTTAATGTTTTTTTAATTATTATGTGAGAAAATAACATTTGATAGGATCACCATGAGTTCTAAAGTGACCAGTGTTTTTTTTAATTACTATATTCTAATGTTTTGAAAACCAAACCATCAAGGAACAGGGCCATTTCCTGCTTTTTTTTGGGGGGGGGGGGGCTTTGCAAGATTATGTTTGGAGGTTCCTGTTTTTGGAAAGCAGAGGAAAATGCTTCATGGCAATGCATCAGTCTGGTACACTTGAAGAAAACAGGCTAGATTTGTCTGTATAAAAAAAAAATCAGATTAACGATCTCAAGTTGACTCAAGCAGTTTAAACCTACAGAAAATAATACTAGTGCCTCTCAGTACATTTGAATATTTTGATTTGTAATTTCAAATATTATACATAAGTATAATCAAAGGAAGATGGGTATTTTTAAATCTCTCTTTCAAAAAAAATGCAGCCACAAGAGTTGATGGGAAATGATGAATGTTGGAAAATAAGTATTAGCTCTGTTCGGAATGTTCACTCCCTCCCTCCCTTCTTGCTATTGATAGATTGAGCCGTCGCCACCGGTGGATCTCCCCCCTTCTGGCTGCATTAAATTGTAAGGGAGTGCTTGTGACAGCGATGGCTGATGAGGCCGATGCGCAAAGCGCACAGCATGTCGCAATCGGGGCAGATGCAGTACATAATTGGATGAGTGGATGACACCGACTGCTGTAGACGTCTCTGTTGCTGGGTGGCACCATGACGTGCTTTGTAGCGGGTATCCAAGCAGGCAATTCTGTCTCTCTCAAAGAGGTCAACACCTTCGTGGCAGATCTTTCGCCAGAGGGAGCAGTTCTAGGCCTGCATTTCCCATGCTATAGGATCAATCCCACACAACTTGAGTGAGACTTTGAGGACGTCTTTATACTGCTTCCATTGACCACCCTGCGACCTCTGCCCTTCATCCATCCATCCATCCATCCATCCATCCATCTTCTTCCGCTTAATCCTTTTCGGGTCATGGGGGGGCTGGAGCCTATCCCAGCAACTGGCGAAATAACAGGATTTTAGGAATGCGCTGATCTGTCATCCGAACAACGTGGCCGGTCCAGCGCAACTGGGCACGTATAATGAATGACTATGCTGGTGATATTGCACCGACGGAGGACTTCAGTGTTGGCAACTTTATCTCGCCATGTGATTCCACACAGCTTCCTTAAACACTGCATGTGAAACTGTTCAAGTTTCTTCACATGGGGGCAATAGGTTTTCCACAACTCGCACCCATAAAGAAGTGTAGATAGAATAACGGTGTGGTAGACCTTGATCTTGGTCCTTTGACGGATGCCACACTTCAACCATAGACGATGCTGTAGGTGTCCATAGGATGCGCTAGCCTTGCTGATAGGGTGGATAACTTCATCATCGATCTTAGCGTTCTGCGAAATGGTGCCCCCCAGGTAGCAGAACTTGTCAACTGCCTTGAGGGGTTCTCCACCGTTGGTAGTAACAGGATTTGTTGGAAGCGTACCCGGACGAGGTTGATGTAAAACCTCCGTCTTCTTGATACTTGTAGTAAGTCCATAACGATTTGTCGCTCTAGCAAACTGGTCAACGATGAACTGCGCATCTTCAAGAGTGTGAATGATGAGTGCGCAGTCGTCAGCATAGAGAAGATCTCGCTGCATCATGCATGACGTCTTTGTTTTAGCCTTTAAACGTTGCAAGTTGAATACATTGCTGTCAGTGCAAAACCGGATCCTTACACCTCTGTCACAGTCCTTGAAGGCATCAAGGAGCATTGCAGCAAAGAAGATACTAAAGAGCAGCAGGGCCATAACGCACCCCTGCTTAGTGCCGTTGATGACAGGGAACGGATCGGAGATTGAACCACTCTCAACCACCTGCCCGACCATGCCATCATGGAATGAGTGGATGATATTGACGATCTTAGGAGGGTACCCGACCCTGGTGAGCAGCTTCCACAGGCCCTCTCTTCCAACAGAGTCAAAGGCCTTAGTTAGGTCGACAAACACTATGAACAAATAACGATTTTGTTCTCAGCACTTCTCTTGCATTTTCCTGGCTGCAAACATCATGTCAGTGGTGCCTCGTCCCGCCCAAAAGCTGCACTGACTCTCGGGAATGATGTTGTCGACAGCATAGTGATTGAGACTGTTAATGATCACACATGCGAGATTCTTGCCAGCGATGGTGAGGAGCAATATTCCTCTGTGGTTGTCGCAGCAGTGGCAGTTTCCCTTATGCTTGTACAGGTGAACAATCATTGCTTCCTTGCAGTCTTGTGGAACCGCCTCCTGCTCCCATATGGTGGCAAATAACTGGGCGAGAGGGGCGACGACGATGTTACTGCCACACTTGTAGATCTCCAGCGGGATACCGTCTCCACCAGCTGCCTTACCACTAAATGTCTGTTTGATGGCATCTTTAATTTCAGTGACTGTTGGTGGAACATTCAGCTCCTCTACGATGGGTCTCTGAGGGAGCTGCGCGATGGCTTCATCAGAGATCACGGATTGGCGATTCAGGACACCATTAAAATGTTCTACCCAACGCTTCAGGATGAGAGCCGGCTCGCTAATGAGTGTCTGGCCATCCGAAGAGCACATATGGCATGCTGCCCTGCGATGTTGGACCATAGACTGCCTTCAAGCCATCGTAGAATGCTTTCACGTCATTCTTGTCGGCAGCTTCCTGAAGGTCCTCAGCTCTAGCGATCCACCATTGCTCCATCATGCTCCGCAGCGAGACCTGCACTGTTTGCCGGACATGGTGGTAGGTATCCTTCTTTGCAATCGAGCTGTTATCATTCACATACTCATGATGGGCACGGCGAAGACAGCCCAACAATTGGATGGCTACTACATCATTTTCATCGAACCAATCCCGGTGCTTGCATTTAGTGAAGCCGAGAACTTCCTCCGCCACTTCATAGATATTATCATGAAGTAAGGTGGCTGTCAACAGTCTCAAAAAGGGCATCGTCAATGTCAGTAAGTTTCGTGACAAGTTGCTGCTTCAGTTGGGTCCTGGCCTCCAGTGAGCCGAGCTTGGCCACATTGAGCTTCTTCACAGGTCCCTTCCGAACCCTGCGCTATGGAGGCTTGAGAGGGAACGCGACTCTCGACCGCAACGACCGGTGGTCCGAGAGACATGTCGTTCCCCTTATTGCTCTGGTAAGGCGCACATCCTTGATGTCCTACTGTCGTGTAATGACAAAGTCAATCTGATGCCAGTGGTCTGAATGTGGGTGCAGCCATGTGGGTTTCAGTTTGTTTGCCTGTTGGAAGAGCGTGTTGGTAATGGATAGTTGACGCTGGGCACACAAGGAGAGGAGTAAGGTTCCGTTGGAATTTTCCTTTCCAACACCGTGGTGGCCAATAACATTCTCCCAGGTGGTCCATGTGGCTCTCACGCGAGCATTGAAGTTCCCTAGGACCACCAGCTTGTCGGTGTGAGGAATGGCTTGAAAAACACGGTCTAGTTCCTCTTTGAACCGTTCCTTGCTCTCGTCTGTGTGTGTCATGGTTGGTGCATATGCACTGATTCATATTATGTACCCGGTGTCGAGCTTCAGGCAGAGCACCATGAGTTGATAACTGACCCTATGCAGAAGGGAGTCAAGCAGGTTGACGTAACATGTCTTGATGGCGAAGCTGACTCCTGACTGTCGAGCCTCCTCAATCAGGTGCCCACTGCAATAGAACGTGTAGCCAGACCCGTGCTCAGTGATCTGCGTTGAGTCAGGCAATCAAGTCTCACTAAGGGCAGCTATTGCGATGTCGTAGCGGAGTAATTCTTGAGCCACAATGGCTGTCTGATGTCGCAGGCTGTTGTCACTGTCTTGAAGGGTACGGGCATTCCAAGCGGCTATGTTTATTGTGTTTTTCACTTTCTTCACTTCTTTCATTTTTATTTTTCGAATGCAGACGTGGATGACCAGCCCACCATGGCTAGCGAGCAAGCCAAAGTAGAGCAAGCTTTCTTTAGGGGTCCTTTTCTCCCCCTCTCTCCATCTGGAGAACTAACTAACTAACTAACCTGTACTTATATAGCGCTTTTCTAATCACAAAGACCACTCAAAGCGCTTTCACTAATACTAACCCTCTATTCTAAGGGCCTATAGGAAACAGATATCTAGGGACAATTTAGAACAGCCAATTAACCTAACAAGGCAGTGCTATCCCTAAAAAGGGCTGCCTTGTCATCCAGGCAGAATACAAACTGGGCCGTTGCTCCGGGTTGACACCAGAGTGACCATCACACCCGGACCACCATGCGTGGGGAGACATGACTAGAGGCTCACAGAAGCGTCCTCTTCCTGCCCCCATCGCCACCTCATTCCTCACCGCAGGACTTCTTAATGCATGTGATAATGATGCTGATGGTAAATAATGCAGCAGCCAAAAGAAGACACCTGCACCTGATGATTATGGTGGCGGTGGAGTGTGCAAGCCCAGGGCCACCCTCTCTTCCTGACACCCAGCATCGGTGGCAGGGGCGGAAACCGCAACATGCAGCCACTGGAGCAGGCACAGCAACCGACCAGGATCCTCATTCCAAGGACTGCCCTCACAGCTGTTTCAAAAGCTGATCATTTAATCCATGACTGGGGTGGGTACAAGAGGGGGAGGACAGATTTTCCTCCATTCTCCAGCGAGGTCCCCTATGCTGGGTACCTGTACGTAGTTTAGCTGGCGAGGCGATGCCGTTGCCCGGTTTGTGGCCGCTGCTGTACCCACAGCAGCTACGAGGAGCCATGCGTATGAGTGGAGGTGGGCATGATGACCATGGTATTTGAACTACCCGAGGGGACGGGGCGCCTGTCCTCCTAACAAGGTACTACCCCTCCGCCACAACCCCCAAACATCCCAGCACTTTAAACCTACAGAAAATAATACTAGTGCCTCTCTGTACATTTGAATATTTTGATTTGTAATTTCAAATATTATACATAAGTATAATCATCAAAGGAAGATAGGTATTTTTAAATCTCTCTTTCAAAAAAAATGCAGCCAGAAGAGTTGATGGGAAATGATGAATGTTGGAAAATAAGTATTAGCTCTGTTTGGAATGTTCACTCACTCCCTCCCCACTTGCTATTATAGTGAATTCAGGTATAGTGGAGTATATATTAAACTCAATATAACAATAAAATTATCAGCTTTTGGACACTACTCGGCTTGTTTCATGGTGCAGTTAATGACGTCATTATGATGAGACAGTAAAACATAACAGATTAATGTAAAATTATGAATACCTGCATGAATTTTGTAGTAAATACTGTATGTATTAAATCAAATCGTTTTTGCTGAATTAATAAATATAAATAACTTAAGGTATTGCACACTTCTTGGCATTTTCAGATGAAACAAAGAATCCATCACCACAAAGGTATTGTGGTTTGTTAATTGAGGCAATGAATCCAACTCTAGCCTTACCTATTTATTTTAAACAAATGTCAAATAGCTTAAGGATGTTTACAAAGGTAGACGAACTGAATAAAGTTTGTTTTTTTAACTTCCGGGTCACTGCAATGATTTTTTTAAACAGTGCGTCACTGTTGAAATTAAGGTGTCCAACACAGTATTGAGATTCTCATATAAGAAGTCTGTCATGTTTGCCTCTACGAGGCAGATTGTGACATTTTTTTAAACAAAAGCACAAAAATCCAAGAAACAGTGCAGACCAGACAAAAAACAACTGAGGTCAAAATACACAGAAAGTGCTTCATTGCTGGAAAGGCTCTGGAGGGGAAAAGGAGAAAACTTACTGACAGGCAAGGTCCAGTCGCAGAGAATCCAACACAATAATGCCGCACTGACACAGTGAAACGGCAGGCTTAAATAGCCAGGGGAGAATGAGCTGCAGGTGTGAATCACTGAGTGAGCTTGGGGGGGGGGGCAAACAACCCAAAATATACACAGAACTAACAAAATAATACTAACAGACAAACAGAACTGAGAAATAAATTGAGAGTCTGAGCTCAGTGAAACCTGAGCTCAGACACATGACAGAGTCAGTGATAGAAATAACAGACTGGACACTAAATAACAGGAAGTAATTAACGGTTACTAGAGCACCTTTGAAGCAGAGTGATACATATCCAGTGAAACGTTGGAGTACAATTATGGTAGAATATAGTAATTCCTGGAATTCCTATTGTCCAATCAAATTGCTCGGACGGCGCTAACTGTTGTATAATGTTGTACATATGCTGCAGCTTTTGTTGCTGGAATATTTGAGTTTTAGGGCGCATTCAGATAGCCACTGTTTGGTCCGGACCAAAGGACCAAGCAGTGGCTTCTGTGGATAGTTCGGTTCGTGAGGTGCCATCTGAACATGCGTTGGAACTCTGGTGTGCACTAAACAAGCGAAGTCTGGTCCCCCTGAAAATGGGACTCTCGGTTCTCTTGCAAACAAAGTCTGGTGCACTCTGCTTGCAGTGTGAATCCAAACGGAGTATCCAGCGGACCAAAGAGCTGAAGTGCCCCCTCGGCGTTTGTGTAACCATAGTAACACGTAGTCTGAGAAGAGGAAGTGGCGTTTAACGTAGTACATTTTGGGTAGAAAATAACAAAGACAACGGCGCAAATCCGAGAAATCCTTTTACCGGTGAAAGCTGAGGAGAAAAGTTAAAAAATGTCTTGTTTGTGGTGGACAAACAACCTGGCTGAAAGGAACAGATTTCCGTTTTCGGTCCTGGCCAATCGATGAGCCGGATTTTTCTTCTTCGCCGAGATTCTTTCTTCCTGGTCAGTGGTGGTTTTGGCTACAGCGCCTCAAACGAGAAGTTGTTGTAACTGCGTGACATTGTCCAGCCAGTTTGGTCCACTGCAGTGTGAATGCAAACCAAATCAAACGAAGGTGTGAAAATTCTCGGCATTCCCCGCCCCATCGAACTGAGACCCCCAGACTATCCTGGTCTGAATGCAGCCTTAGATAACTTTTGTGTTTGGTACCATGAGCGTAACTCGTATGGCAGTGATACAAACTGCCATAGCAGTTCCTCCCGTCCCTCTTGTACCACAGTGCCAATTGACACTAACACTGTAGCTTGGGGGTCCCTCAGTCTCCGAGGGCCCATTTATGTGCACTGCCCTATGGAGGAAACGACTATGCCAAATGTTTTTTGTTGTTATGTAGGTTGTCATAACTAGAATGTGGTGATAAACCTTCATAGAAATTATAGAATAAGAAAAACTTGAATGATAGTTTAGCATGAAGATAGTACATTGAAGTTAACTCTTTTTATATAACTCAGTTTACTCAGCTGAAAAAATTAGATGTGTCTGAATGGTTTGAGTTAATAAACTTGAATGATTCAAGGCAATTAGGTTCCTCAAACACTTTGAGTTGAGCTAACTCAGGTTTTACAGTGTAGTGGACAGGGTGTGTAGTTTCAGTGTTCGATAGGATATGACCAGTCCCTGGAGTACAATAAGCACAGAAACATCCGTGAATGAGTGGCTAAACTGCTAGCCTTAGCTAGCTGCTTTTGGTTCCGGTTAGAGATGATACTACAAGAAAATAAGCTAAACTAATGTCTAAATGGCATTCACTTATATAGTGCTTTTTACTCATTTCTGGATGACCAAAGTGCTTTACAGACCCTACTATCCATTCATTTATGCACACACTGATGGCGGCAGAGCCGCCATGCGAGGAGCTGGCCTGACCCACCAGGAGCAACTGGGGGTTCAGTGTCTTCCTCAAGGACACTTCAACATGCAGATTGCAGACAGAGCGAGAATCGAACCCCTGATCCTTCAATCAGTAGTCGGCCACACTACACCTGCACCACAGCTGCTCTGCACATAAGAATGATGTATGTGGTCAAGTGTTGTAGATGAACAAGGATTCCAGTGGGGGTGAATAGAATTTCTAGAAAACGGTGATCAAAACCAGCTGGATCAACAGTTAAGCTAATGCCAGACGGCCTGTCTGTCACCTCCTCCCTGATGAGGTGAGCTCCTAATGCAGTTACTAACCAACGCCGACCGCCTAGCTAATCAAATAACAAATTAAGCCAGAATGATGCAGTTATATTACTGACTGTGGATTAGTGAACCAGGTAGAAACAGGGATATCTAGGGTGACTGACGACTAAAGAAAATAGTAATATAAACCGCGCTTGGTAAGCCAATTTCCTAGTACCACTGTTAGCTCTTAAACTAATGCCTTTGACTCTCTGCCCATCAGAGGTTGTGCTAGTATTTATTGCTGATTAAGAGGGTTGTAAAAAGTCATGACCCATTATAACACTGGTCAACACCAAATTTATTGTCTAAGTTTTTTTTTTAGCTGATTTAGGACAGTTTTGATGTGCTGAATCCAAAAATCACATTGGTTTTGCTCAATCAGGTCAACTTTTTGAACTATGGCCACATGTTTTTTACGTTTTTGTTTACATGTACGGGTATTTTTGCTTTATATGATGCAAAATTCTTTTTTATTTCTTGAAATTCTCTGAATTTTGAACAATGATGATGTAACATTCAATTTACATGTATTTACCTTTATCAGTGTCTACTATTCAATTTACAGTACAAGTGTACAACTGCTGTACAACTGCTTACAACTTAGCATAAAAACCTGACCTGATCGAGAGAAACGGATGTCATTTTCAGATTCAGCAGTGCAAAATTGTCTTAAATCAGTTGAAAAAAACACAGACAACTTACAAAAAAATGATTTTTATGTTGTGTAATCCATCATAATATATTCCTTTTTTAAAGTCATTATTATGCTCAAAATTGCCAACTAGCAAAATAAAGAAGAATGATGTATTTAAATTATTATTTCTGGAGTATTTTTAAAAGAAAATGTGCCATAAATCACCATAGGAGCACAGTGTCAGCAATGAATTACAATTACCCCCAGCTATTTTTAATTGATAAAATGATAATAACCCCACAACATCCTTGTGCCTTTGGCATGGCAAACCGGGGTGGTGGTTCCTCTCTTCAAAAAAGGGGACCGGAGGGTGTGCTCCAACTTTAGAGGGATCACACTCCTCAGCCTCCCTGGGAAGGTCTATGCCAAGGTACTGGAGAGGAGAGTCCGGCCGTTGGTCGAACCTCGGATTCAGGAGGAGCAATGTGGTTTTCGTCCTGGCCGTGGCACATCGGACCAGCTCTTTACCCTCTCGAGAATTCTTGAGGGTTCGTGGGAGTTTGCCCAAACAGTTTACATGTGTTTTGTGGACTTGGAGAAGGCATTTGACCGCGTCCCTCGTGGATTTTTGTGGGGGGTGCTTCGGGAGTATGGGGTATCGGGCTTGTTGTTACGAGCTATTCGGTCTCTGTACGACCGTTGTGAGAGTTTGGTTCGTATTGCCAACACTCGGTCGGAGTCATTCCCAGTGAGAGTTGGACTCCGCCAGGGCTGCCCTTTGTCACCGATCCTGTTCATAATTTTTATGGACAGGATTTCTAGGCGCAGCCAGGGAATGGAGGGTGTCATGCTTGGTGACCACAGGATCTCATCTCTGTTGTTTGCAGATGATGTTGTCCTGTTGGCTTCATCCAGCAATGACCTACAGCTCTTGCTGGGACGGTTTTCCGCTGAGTGTGAAGCGGCTGGGATGAGAATCAGCACCTCCAAGTCCAAGTCCATGGTCCTCAGCCGGAAAAAGGTGGATTGTCCTCTCCGGGTTGGGGACAGGCTCCTGCCCCAAGTGGAGGAGTTTAAGTATCTTGGGGTCTTGTTCACGAGTGAGGGGAAAATGGAGCGAGAGATCGACAGATGGATTGGAGCAGCATCTGCAGTGATGCGGACGTTGTACCGGTCTGTTGTGGTGAAGAGGGAGCTTAGTTCTAAGGCAAAGCTGTCGATTTACCAGTCAATCTACGTTCCTACTCTCACCTATGGTCACGAGCTTTGGGTAATGACCGAAAGAACGAGATCGCGGATACAAGCGGCTGAAATGAGCTTTCTCCGCAGGATTGCTGGACTCACCCTCAGAGATAGGGTGAGGAGCTCAGTCATCCGGGAGAGGCTCAGAATAGAACCGCTGCTCCTCCACATTGAAAGGAGTCAGTTGAGGTGGTATGGGCATCTGATTAGGATGCCTCCTGGACGCCTCCCACTTGAGGTGTTTCAGGTACGTCCCACTGGGAGGAGACCCCGGGGCAGACCCAGGACTCAGTGGAGAGACTATGTCTCCCAGCTGGTCTGGGAACGCCTTGGTATCCCCTCTGAAGAGCTGGAGCAGGTGGCTGGGGAGAGGGAAGTCTGGGCTTCTCTGCTTGAACTGCTGCCTCCGCGACCCGGACCTCCGGAAAAGCGGTAGAAGATGGATGGATGGATGGAAAATGATAATATCTGATACAAATTAAATTATTTAATAATAATTTCATTTTAATATATTTTTTCTCACCAAAAAGTATGTTTTTCTAGTGAAAAAAATACTTTTTAATACTGAGTAAATTGTTCCAAAAACACGCCAGTCTCACCTGGATTGGGGATTAATTTCAGTCATGCAGAGAAAATCAGTTCCCAGAGAGGAAAAGAAATTTCCTTTGGATAAAAGGTTTACTTGTTTATTTTAGCAATTTTGACCAGATCCATCCTGATGGATGCTGCGTCAGAGCAGCTGTAGAAGTCTGAGTGCACACAGCAGCTGCAGGTTCCACAATTTTTGCCTGCATTGGATGAGATACTGGGGTTGGATCCCCTGATCCGAGCCAGGGACACAAGTACCAGCCAGGAGTCGGCAGGGTCCATTGAGCACCGTGAAGCAAAGAGGATATAGGAACTGATCCGTGTTGTGGTAGGAAACGGACAAACAGGCCTTCAACAAGCCTCCCTGTTTGCATATCCCGGCTTGAAAGGTAAGCTGGTACTATTCAAGATACTAGCAGGGGCAAAGATTCTTGTTTTTCTTGTTTCTAGTCAAACTGAATCAATGTCAGCAGACAGACGAAGCTCCACAATTAAAAGGAATTACAATTACAATCCATCAAAATGACAGACAGTCTTGAAAATTTTCTGTCACTCCCAAAAATTATCCGTCAATGAAGAAGAATTCTCAGTCAGCATGACCTCTGCTGCCCATCTACATGACAGACAGCTGTGCTGGCCAATAATAGAGCAGTGGGCAGGTATCAAGGCTAGTGACGTTTAGCTATTGGTGACATACAGAACAAACCCAGAAGAGTTAAAACAGCTTCTTGGAGAGAAAAACTGTATAACGGCTGTCTATTTTTTAAGAGAAATGAGTGTTTTGATGTTTCTTCGATAATCACATGACCAATAGACGTATTTCAGAAGGTTAAAACCTGCAAAAACACAATTTTTCAGACAATGACCCCTTTAATATAAGATGCAGACCTGAGAATAACGCCCAGTAGCTGTGCTCTTTAAGTGAATAATGGGACAATCTCTCCATCTAATCACACACTTAAGTCATGTTCGTGGTATGTGCCCTGAGCAAATGGTTTGTATCATGAGTGCTGAAAGCAGTAAATCTTGCTTAATCAGGTAGGACAAAACAATCCAGTCCATATGGTCCATATAAGAGCTCTGTGAGCCATGAAACATCCAAGCTTAGCCGAGGGCGACCCTGCCATGCCAGAAATGCTTTAAGCTTTTATTTTGGTCTGATGCTTTTCTCTTTGTTTCAGGGCTATGAAGGCTCCCTGATAAAACTCACTTCTAAACAGGTATGTTCAGTCACACACTTGAATATCACTCTTCTACTCAACCAAACTAGTGAATTTAAGCCAGTCAGTCTCCTCATGCTTTCACTGTCTGTATTACACAGCTTCTTTTAACACCGACACCTTCCAGTGAAGAATTAGCTACATTTTCTATAAGTGCCTTTGATAAGAAGATGAGCTCACTGGGGAGGATATAAGGTGGAAAAGAGTTGCACCAACTTGCCTTTGGCAGTCGGATGTGGCGCTTGTAGACACAGACGGTCGACTATGGCGGGATGGGAAGAGAGAGAGGGAGAGGGAGAGAGAAACGTGGAAAAATAATTTTGAGGTGTCAATGCGAGTGTTTTGACAAGAGCAGCGCTGATGGTTGAATTTCGCCTCGAGGGTCGCAGGACTGAAAATGAGCCCAGCTGGCAGGTGTCCACATCCAGAGTCTAGCAGTTTAGCTTCATGTCAGTCTACTTATTACAACATTACACTGGTTCCCATAAAGACATGACATGCTCATTAGAGGGGTTTAAGGGGATTTAGGTTGAAGGCAATGAGTGCAATAACTTTAAATTAAGAACAAAGGAAAGACGTTTGTAGCTGTAGTGATGTATCACTGAAAATAGAGTTTAGAATTTGTATTTTCTGGGCTTTCATTGTTTTTGAACAGGGTGGCCCTCACTTATCAAACGTGCGTAAGGCAGAAAAGTGGTTGTACGATTATTTCAAGGCGCAGATCGGTATTTATCAATCTGAACTTGATCGTATGGTGCGCTCAAATTGCATGTCAGTTCAAACGGGCTATGCAAATTTTCAAGTCGCTGTAGACGCCCGTGCAGCAGAGAAACCTGCTGTGTGGGAGAATTATTTGATCATATCAAATTATAATGAGCAGTTCAACCTTTCAGGTGATATGTTTGCCTTGTGTTATATTTAGCTGAGAGTTTTGATGATTTACTTTAAGGACTTAAGAGGCTGCTTTATTAATTATAAAGATTTTATCCATATTTATGCCACTGCAGCAAATATGAAAACAGATTTAAGCAGAAATTAAAAAACAAAAGTTTTTATCATTATTTTGGATTCAAACTACAGAAGCCCTGAAAGGCAAACCTCCCCCCAAAAATTTTGAGGCAGAATCCCCCCCCCCCTTTTTGTGTGGTAATTAGCTGCAGTACTGATGGCCCACTCCTTTTTTTTTTGTCAGCCCCAGAAAGTCAAACTCTCCAAAAATTTTGTGGGAGTCTGAAATTTAAGTGTGGTAATTAGCTGAAGTTCTCAATTCATCAACTAGAGGGTGCTTTGTCTTGCTTTCCATCTTTCTTTCAGCTTTCAACTTTAATTTTTTTTTTTTTTTTGAGAGTTTGCCTTTCTGGGGTTGACAAAAAAAAGCGTACCATCTATTGGATGAGTTGGGTACTTCAGCTAATTAAATAAAATCACCCGCCATATTTTTTTTTTTGGGGGGGGGGAGTTTGCCTTTCTGGGACCACTAATGTCACAAAAAAAGGAACGGACCATCTGTTGGCTGAATTGAGTTCTGAGCTAATTACCACACTTAAGAAAAAAATTCTGTCTCAATTTTTTTTTCGGGGGGAAGTTTGCCTTTCAGGGCTTCCGTACTAAACTGTCAGAACTAAAAATATTTACTAAGATCTGGTTCCAGGATAGCTTTAAGTTGAATGACCTAAGGTAACGTAACAGAAGAAGGACTAAATCGGTGAGAGGGGCAGAGATGGGTGGAGCAGCCAGAATCTGTACACAACTAAAGGTTGTGCTACTTCATTACAGTAGTTTCTTCTTTAGTCAACAAAAAATGCTTGAGTTAGAAAAATGAAGTATCTAATTCTAAAAAAAAAAAAAGGCACTTAAATAGTGAATAACTTTGATCAAGTTGGTTATTTAAAAAAAACTAGAAGGTACTAAGAGAGCTCAAACCTCCGCTAAGGTCTGTCTGTTTATTTTTGAGCAGGATTACACAAAACTGATGGACATATGTTGATGTAATTTTCAGCTGAGTTGGCCCTTGGGCTACAGATGAACCCATTAGATTTTGGAGGTGATCTGGGTCAGGTGCAGATTCTGGATCACTATTTCACGTTCTTTAACATTGCAAGATGGAGCCTTGGCAGAGGTATGCACTCTCAGATAACCTCCAAAATCTAATTTGCTGGTGGAGGTTAAAAAAAAAAACAACAAACTGTCAACTAACCATCTGAACCATACGGACATGGGACAAATTTATTGGTAACCTTCCATTAAAGAGAGA
Source organism: Pholidichthys leucotaenia (assembly GCA_020510985.1). Lineage (NCBI taxonomy): Eukaryota > Metazoa > Chordata > Actinopteri > Cichliformes > Pholidichthyidae > Pholidichthys > Pholidichthys leucotaenia. Next base: position 179,017,690 of record CM035836.1, read on the forward strand.
AAATCCCACAATGGTCCCCGAAATAACTTGAAACTACAAAAGGCCTCCTATGGGCTCTGATCTAAATCCTGGTGAACATCTATGGAAGGAACTGAGACATACAGTGTGAAGGAGGCACCCTTCAAACCTCGGACAGCTGCAGTCTGCTCACGAGGAAACCTGTGGACAGGTGCGGGAGTCTCAATGAGAGCTCCAGAAACTGCCTGATTGCATCAAAAGGTTGTGCAACAAAATATTAAATTGAGGCTATCATCATTTGTGTCCAAGCCAGTTTCATTAGTAATGTCTGATTTTCATTCAGAAATTTTTTATTTATTAATACTTTTGTCGGTTTCAAGTTATTTCAGTGACCATGATGGGAAACAGTAATAAATTTTACATTTCATTTGCCGGGATAGGAAAAACAATGATTTAAAAACTGATTTCACTGAAATACAATTATAGTCAGTATATGACAAAAAATGATGAAATTCAGTTATTTTGACATTATGTTCGAATTATTCCAGAAAACAAAGGAAAGTATATGAGTATTTTAGTTTCCTGTATGCATACAGTGTACTGCTTGTATGCCACAGCCCTTAATTAAGACAAACTTCAAATATTTGACTAAGACTCAATTCAAATAGGTGAAATCAAAAGGGTGCGCCCAACTGAGTAAAAGTACGGTTTCCTGTCAACTCAGAATAAAAGTATCCCAGAATAAAAATAGTCAGTAAAGTACAATTTTGTGAAAAAGCTACTTGGATACATGTTATGGAGTAATTTGAATAAGTCACTACCTACCTTCAAAACTGGGATGACAAATATTATTAAAAGATACGATATGTATGCATGGTAGTAATATTGAAGTCAGCAAGGCTCAGGTTTATTGCACAGTAGCCAATTATACATTAATCTTACAAAGCTCAGCCTGGGCAACACAAAACAAAAATGTCTGCCATTTGTGGATAATGAAAACTATAATTTAAAAAGCACAGAAACAAAAAGAAGAAAATGTAGAGTCAGTATGTTTTTAAGCATAGTTAATTCAAGCTGCCATTTTTAGTGTCTTTTTTTTTTTAAGCTTGCATTAACTTAACTGGGCTACTGTCCTTAGTACGGAAGCCCAGAAGGGGAAATGACACAAGTACACCCAGCTCCACTACTGTAAGTAGTGATATGCTCCCTCTCAGCTTGTTAGCACAGGACTTTGTTTCTTGGCACAGAGCAAAACAAGGGACAAACCAGCTAGCTGCTAACTGGTAGCACGTCGAGCCGGGGAAGGATGGACACCTTCACAGTGTTGTGTAGCTGGGATAGACACAAACACTGCTGAGCACGCGGCGCCTCATCAGTCCAATAATGTGTGGAGCCGCTACCATTCGCTATCTTTGTCTCTTGTCTTTATATGATATTTGACTTTAAGGCCAAAGTATTTTTATGCACAGAGCACTTGGGCTAGTGTGTGGGAGAAATTTGACTCCCAGCTGCTTTATCTGCATCAGCCCAACTTTGAGGAATTTGATTTAGTACGATTTCAGTCAGACTCAGACGTTTAAGTGGATTTTATCACAGTAAATCAAGATTATCTAACTTCGTGTAAAGGTACTAGCTGATGAACTAGTCCAGTCCTTGAGCGCTGATACCCCTCCCCTGTGCGCCACATTTTCTTTCACTCTGTTGAGCTGGACTTAGCTTGCCTGTTTAATGAGTAGATGAGACGCTAAGGAGACGTCCCCTTATAATTGCCGTCTTCAACATGAAAAATAGCAACTTGACGTAAAGTCACGTCTTGCTAAGTGCTCCTCAGCGTTCCTCGGGCTCCCTCCCAGCTAATGGCAATGACAGTGGCCACGCAAATCAATCGATCCCCTCCCTCTCTCCAGTCCTCGCTCGCAGCCACCATTTCCATATATAGCAGCAGCCAGATCTCAGACCCTTTCTATTTATACTCCTGTTATTGCTTTCTCCTCCTGACGTCTTCACTCGGTCCTCTTTTTCTTTTCTTTTTGTGTGTGTGTGTGTGTGTGTGTGTGTGTGTGTTTCTTCTTTCCTCCTCCACCTCCTCTCCACTTCTGTAAAATTCCCATAACCCTAGACTGCTTTTCCGGATCACACGCAGCAGTGTGACCCCATGGGAGCAACGTGTTTAGAGTTTTCTGCAATTCCCCCACTACCACCACCTTCTCCTAAAATCCCCATCCTCACACACACACACACACACACACACACACACACACACACACACACACACACACACACACAGAGAGGCACACACGGGGGGAAAATGTGTATTCCTTGTTCATATCTGCAGTCAGTTACGATCTCCGACAGCCACACCTGCATCCTTGTTTCTTTTTTTTGGCGTTTCCTTCACCCCTACCACTGCGGCCTCCGAGACGGGATGCTATCGGAATTTAAAACAAGTGGCCGTGCACAAGATGCGAGCGAGAACATACTGCGCTGACAGGCCTGTTTTAGGAGGTCTTAAACTTTGTTTTCCCCCTACCTTTGGCCTTGCTTTACTCTCATTCTCACCTTTAACCTCTAAATTCCCTCCCTTCATTTGTCTTCTTTTTTTCTCTGTCTTGTCTCCATCTCTCCCTCCCGGTCTCTGCTTCTCTCTCACACTGACGCATGTTCTTGCTCTCACGTTGCCCGTATTTGGGCAAAGGGGAGTTGGATGATGAACTGTACTTTCTCTCTCTCTCTCTTTCTCTCCCTCTCTGTCGCAATGCTTCTATAAACATATCAAGAGAGAGAAGGACACAGAGAGAGGCAGAGAAGTGGGGGTTGGGTATGCTAAGAAATAAAAAAAAAACCATGTCTTTGTCACTCAGACAGAAATGCCGACTCAGTTTTCTGCCTTAAACCATGTTTCTTTCTTTTGTTCTGTCTCCTTGTCTCCCCAGCCAGTGGGGTTTGTCAGCTTTGACAGTCGATCAGAGGCGGAGGCTGCTAAGAATGCCTTGAACGTAAGTGCTGTGCCCTCTTTGTGCTCCTCTCAAGCGCCAGTATGTCTTAACGTGGACTCGGAATCTCATCTTTCATGGCTTTAAATGGATTTTGTTTTTAAATGCATGTGATACCCAGAAAAAAAAAAAAATCCAGTGTTTTTCCATCACACGCAAATAAAAAGGTAGCAAAGGCGAACATATCAGGGCTGCCCTAAAAAACTGAGTAAATAAAGCCTTTTTTCCTTAAAGCTTTGCCTGGGATCCTGCAAGGTCAGGAGAAAATTAGCCGTTCTTCCACATATAAATAGACGATATTGATCTAGGATTTAATTTTAATCTCTTATTTCACAATGCAGCTCAATAGAAAGCCTTGATCAGGCAGACTCAAATATAAAACAGAGCCGGTCCTCACGGGGTTTTATTCAACTCTTGTTTGAAACAAAGTATAGACAGACAGTAATGAACACCAGCTCACACTGCACACACCTTCACGTTCCCTTTATTTTCTTGGCTTGATATCCACCACCCTTTCTGTTGTTAAGTTCGTTTGGTGATCTTTTAATCAAGAAAACCCACCGCTTTTATCACTCTTCTAAAGTGGGACCGTGACAACGCGCGCAAGTTGTCAACTTTCAGACACTCGAGATGACTGGTGCGCATCAAAGACAGAGCAGAGAGTTGAAGAAAGGATATAAATTATCATCTTATTATGAGCCAACAACAGTGAGACTGTTTCCGTAAGAATCACTCTGTGGGGCTGAGAATTGAACAGAGCTCTTGTTTTTCAGGGAAAGCTACGTCCCTGGGGTCATATGGAGATAAGCCAGATTTTGCAAACATCTATCTGCATATTGAAATATGGGAAAGGGAGAGGAAACTGCAGGAGAATTCGGGGCTTTTGTTTCTTAACGGATGAGCGTGGCTGCATTTCATCTGAAGGAAAACTCAATTCTCATACAGCAATCGACACAGAAGAGGCAAACCAACCCATTTCAAGGTGGATATTAAACACATTTCAAACAGAGTTGTGCCCAGGTCTCATTATATCCATGTACCTTATTATACCTCCGCAGCCTCTACTGGCAGGAGCAGCGAGTGCACTGAGCTGAGGCAATCCTAGTTAATTCTCTCCCCTTCATGAGAAGAGCCATCCCTTGATTGTTTCGGCTCAGCTTTGCCCGGTCCTGCGGGGATGAGCCGAGAACCACATCCTTGATGCTTCTCACCCATTTCTGCTGCAGAGAAGTTCACTCCTGACTGCCTTCCTCCTCCGATGAGCTGACCTTAGTGTCTTCATGTTTATTTTGCAGAAAATTACATGAGGTTAATCAGAGGGTGTTTTATAGTTGCTAATGAATCTGTTGCTCACCTTGGTGTTTCCTTGGCAAATAAACAAACACCAGCCTTGTTTGTGGAAAAAGGAGACTCTTGTATAGGCCAGTTGAGAGGAAAACTGATTCGCACGAATGCACATCTGGAGTTTTTTTTTTGACATATATCTTAGAAAAAGTAATCTTTTATGTGGTTTGCCATGAGCAGGGGCATGTCAAAAAGCTTTTTTATGCAGAAGCATCCCAGGAATGTAGCCATGCCGTGTGTTATTGCTAAAAGGGAATGGGAGCACAGTGAGGACCTTGTGTCTTGTGTCCCCATATTGTTATTGACATCATACTCTTGCCAGGTTCGTATTATCAGGCTCTGATATCCAATTCCTGAATAATAATGTGGTTCACGTTGAGCAGTTTACAGGAACAGTTGAGTATGCCGTCACAATGCCAAGATTTCCCCCGTGAAGTTCTGAATACAGAGTGATAATTCTACATAGTATTGGTTATCTAAACCAGAATTGGACTCACAGAGATACTGACCCCTGCCTTTTCTCTGTATTCTCTAACAACAGCTCTGAGTTTCTCCTCCATCATCTCTTGTCTTTCACAAGATGTGAGCAGGCGTATATAATTCAAGGATTTGCATCACTGACATACTGAAGACCCATGTTGGCTTTCCAGGCTCATGATCTTTGACCTTTTGACCCCAAAACCATAGCCACAAGTTAGGGTCCCAAGGTCAACCTGCATACCAAGTTCAGTGACCCTAGCTTCATTACCCACGCCGAAGACCGTCAGTGCATGGATGGGGTGTTTATGCGCGTCTGTCTGTTTGTCTGCGCAGTAAAATAGAAATGACTGAAGATACAATCACCAAACTTGGTACAGGGGTAGGTCTAGACACACTCTGGAAACCCATTGCTTTTGAGGTCACAAGGTCAAAGGTCAAGGTCACAAAATTGGCACACTGCTAATCTGTTTCTCCAAAAGTGATTGGACATTCAGGGTGTGGGTCTGCAGCTCTACTGAGTGCTGACAAGCTGTTTTTTTTGTTGTTGTTGTTGTTCTCGAGTTTGAGTGCAGATGATGTTGTGACCATGACTTTTGACCCCAAAACCATAGTCACAGGTAAGAGCCCCAAGGCCAATCTTTGCACAGTGCTATGTGTGGTGGCTATAGGTCTTATAATAAAGTTATGGTCACCATATAGCCTTATTAACCGAAGCAGAGATTATCTTTGGGCTTGATGAACCACCAACAAGCAAGGAAATAAAGTGACTTTAGACCAAAACTGACTTTGAGCTTTATGACTCTGTGATCTTGACCCTTGACCCTTTGACATCAAGAACCAGGCCACTGGTGGTAGTTCCAAGGCCAACATTTGTACAAAGTTTGGTGACCCAACCTCCAATGGTTCTTGAGTTAAGGCCTATACATACTCCTCAAGAATAGAGGAATTTGTTCTCCCAGGGCTGCAAGAACAAAATGAAACCATTTTGCTCTTGCAGCCCTGGTTTGGGAGTTCTTGCTCTTAACACATCATCGTGGCAGAATTTTTTTCTTGTGCAATGTCCAAGAACTGCTGTGTGATTGGTCAGAAATGTGAATTTCCCAGGAGTTCTGCACTTGTTTCTTGTGAAGTATGAAATGTCCTGGCCAGAAAGAACTTTGTTCTTGTTCTTGCCACCTCAAGAAAAAGAAAAAATCTCTCTGTTCTTGCGGAGTATGTAAAGGCCTTTAGAGGGCGGACGGTGGAAATGACCACCCGATCCACACCTGCGCTCTGTCAGGCAGGAAGTGAAGCATTGAAAGTGGTGCATGCTGACACTACTGTGGTCTAAATGAGTCGCCTCATCACTATTCAAGGCACAAAGCACACTGAGTTTGCCAGTTGCTCAGGCACAGTCACTAAAGCAAAGCATTACTGGTCTAATATTTAACATCATAATGAGTCACCATGTGGGAGAGCATCACCATTAATGGCATCCACAGAGATCTCAAGAAACCAGATTCTTAGAAACCCTTACAGGTCCATGCCCCGATGGGTCAGAACTGTATTCTTGGTAAAGGGGCTGACTGGTGCATGTTGAGAATAAAATCTGATCAGAAACTAAAACATGTGCCAATATTCTCTTTTCATGGATATCTACAAATTTCTGTGTAAAGCCAGTTAATTTTTTTCTGCAGTCCATCACTATTAATATACACAAATGTCATGAACGGCCCTCTCCGAGGGAAAACAGGACACCAAACGCAGACTGTGAGTTTGTAAGTTTATTAACTAAAAAGAAACACAAAATACCAAAACACACACCAACAAAAAAACACAGCTCTGAGGCTGGAGCGATGAATACCAGGAAAAACAAGAATGTGAGCAAAGACAAATAATAACTTAACTGAACAGTGTCCCGGGGATTCCTGACTTGAGAGGTTGACACCGCTGCACCAGGGAAGTGGCATCCACGGCTTAAATAGGCAACCCCCGTGTTACAAACACCTGTGGGGTCATAAGTGGCAATCATTGCTGGCAGCCGTGACAGCCCGTGAACAGAATCTGACAGCCGGAAGTGACGCGCGAGCTGTCACAGTGGCAGCAATGATCAAAACAATGAACCAAAAAAGGAAATACAGAAACTAACAAAGAACTAATCAAAACCAGAAACCAAATACAACAAACAAGGTGAACAGAAAAAATAAACAATCAGGGAAAAGATAAAACTAATCTAGCACGGCCTCCACCCGTGCACCGGATCATGACAACAATTTAAAATGGCAGATTAAGGTAAAGAACTATTGATAATACACAGTGAATATCACATTTGTCAACTTCAATAGAAATATTTTGCTGATGAGGGGTTATCATCTCAACATTATCCAAGTCTTGAATGTTCTCTCTCTCTTTTTTTTTTTTTCTTAAAAGTACTACAGAACAAAAATATGTTTTTGTGATCTCAGTATCTTGTATCTGTATTTTTTGTGGGTAAATCTTAATCTTGAATCTTGAAATTTGTATTTGGAAAGTGGTGTTTCCTGTTAAAAATAATGGTTCAGTCCCAGCGCTGAAATACTTTGTGTAAGACCACGAGTTTAAAACATTCACAACTATGCTGACTTCTATTTATTCATAGAATACAATGTTTTTTATCTGCTTCATCTCAGGGCGTACGTTTCGATCCAGAGATCCCCCAAACTCTGCGGCTGGAGTTCGCCAAGGCCAACACCAAGATGGCCAAAAACAAGCTGGTCGGCACTCCCAACCCCCCTCCCTCCCAGCAGAGCCCGGGGCCACAGTTCATTAGCAGAGACCCATGTGAGTATTCCTGACTGTCTGTATGACCGTTGCCAAACTCATCTTACTTTACCTTAAGTACTTTGTTGTTGCTTCCTTTGGCTCGAGTGCATTGGAGCGCAGTTTTCGGAGTAAATTTTTGTTTCGTACTGCAGCTAGGCGATGCCTCAAAAGGGAAGCCAGCCATATCCAGTGGTTGTGTTAGCACAAGGTGTTGATTGTTAACTCCAATAATAATCTGAGTTGAAGAGTTCCAGTACCAGGCTGTGAATCGAAGTTAGAACCCTGTGACATTTTGCATGTGGTTAAATATTTTCTAGAGCAGTTAAATACTCTACAGAACTCATTCATTAATGGTTAGACATGTGCCAGCCTTGGTAGTGCATTCTTCCTGAGTGACCCAAACTGCTCTTATCTTAGATAGTCCCCCCCCCCCCCCAGAAAGGGCGTGTACTGGAGGCCCCAGACATAAGAATGGAAGGAAATGATTAATGAAACCATGATGTAATGTACAGGAGAGAAACTGCTGCCATTTTCTGATAAGAGATGTTTCAATCTGCCATGTTTTTGATCACGCTTTGATAAACTGTTACCAGGAGACGCTGAAGCCACAGGGGGATTGTACCGCTCTGTGCTTGTTCTCAGATGAGTTGCTGGGTTTATTTTTCTTGCAATTTTAAATGTTCACTCACTCTCCACTACTCAGCACCGTCTCTTCACTCATGCACTATTGCTCCTTTTTTCACCATCACTTTGCACTCGACTTAGCGAGGAAATCTTTTCGCATCTGACACGATTTTCCCCTTAAATACATGTGATATGTGATTATGGCAGTGTAAGCTACTTTTATTAGCTGCCACTGCTGTGAATATGACCGGTACAAAAAAAAAAAAAGAAAAACCTGGCTTCTCAACAGCCATCCATTTAACTTGATAAAAGTGTAGCTATTCTAATTAATGGAAGGTCTGAGAGTTAAAATCTCCAGCAGCAATCTAAAAGAAAACATGCTATATACATCTGTAGACTGCTTTTTTCCTTGTGAAAAATTTCTTATAAATTTGTGACTGTTTCAATAATTTGTAGTTTTTTTTTTCCTTGTAAATTTGTTACTTTTTTGTCATAAAAATCAGTTTGGTTCTTGTAAATTTGTGACATTTCTGTTAAATTTGAAACTTTTCTCATGAAGTTGACACTTCTTTCTTTTTAAATGTGCAACTTTTTCAACAGTAAATTAGAAACTTTATTTCGCTTTTAAGCTTGCTATTTGTTTCCAGTAAATTTGCAAATTTTTCTTGTAAATTTGCAACATTCTTTTCATAGATTAATCATTTCTTTTTTTGTCAAAGGTACAGGGAACCTCTGGTTAGGAGCCACATTTGACAGGTTACAGACCAGCCTTATACTAAACCAGAAATGTATGATAATAAAACTTAAAAAAAAAATGATGAGCATTACACCATAGTAGTATTTTTTTAACTTCCTATATGCTGGAGCCTAAAAAACAAAATCACCCCATAAGCCAAAGATGAGACCCATACACTTGTTTTCTTGTTCAAAGTTAGGTATATTTGTTTTAAAGCCACCATTAATTCAGGTTTCTATCTCCCCTCGGTCGAAGCTCCAAGGGGTCGAAGAGCCCTTTGGGCGAAGACCCATGGGGAATTACAGTATATTATAGGTTGGTCCCTCCGGCCCACTTTTGTGAAATCAACTCCCCCTACAGTTTTGTTCCCTGTTGTTTTGAAACTTGGTGCCATGGTTTGATGTACACTGATGATGCACATATCGTAATTTGGTTCTGATCGGATGATTTTTGCAGGAGTTGTAGCCCCTGACCTATGACCTTTGACCTCAAGGTTATCCGATGAGAGTCAAATTGGAATCTGCACATCATCAGTGTATATCAAACCCTGGTACCAAGTTTCAAAACAACTGGAACAAAACTGTACTGTCCGTCCGTCTGTCCCACTTTTGTGAAATCAGCTCCTCCTACAGTTCTTACTCAGATTGTAAGAGGTATCAACAACGTCCATTCTGTCAAATTTTCCAGAACCTACCTCAGTGTGATGGCTCCCTTAGGAATTAAGAGAACAGTGTGATTAGTTAGTGCTGCATTTGTGGTGATTTGTGCTGAAAAAACTATTGTTTGTGTTTTTTTGAGATATACAGGTACAGCTCACTAAATTAGAATACCATCAAAAAGCTGATTTATTTCAGTCATTCAATTCATAAAATGAAACTCACATTTTATTTAGATTCATTACAGACACAGAGTGATATATTTCAGGTTTTTATTTATTTTAATTTTGATGGTTATGGCTTGCAGCTCATGAAAACCCAAAAATCAGTTTCTCAAAAAATTAGAATATTACATAAGATCAATTTTAAAAAATTGATTTTTTTTTTTTTTTTTTTTTGGAAATGGTTTTAGAAGCATTTCAAAATAATAATTTACCATCATACATAAATAATGCCTTAATTATACTGCTGCCAAAACCAGGTAAGCCCTCTAATAAATGTGAAAATATGAGACCAATAAGCCTATTAAACGCCGACCTTAAGATAATCTGTAAAATTTTAGCAAGACGAATACAAGAAATTTTACCAAATATTATTAATCGAGATCAGAATGGCTTTATAAAGGGTAGACAAGGCTTACATAATGTAAGAAGACTATTTAATATTATTTATTTTAATAAAGAAGCACCGGATACAGCTCTCCTATCATTGGACGCCGAAAAGGCCTTTGATAGAGTTGAATGGCCCTTTCTTTTTGAAGTCCTACAAAGGTTTGGACTTGGAAATAATTTCATAAAATGGGTTCAAATAATATACAATAATGCTACAGCAGAAATCCTAACAAATAACAATATTTCAAAACCAATAAAAATCAATAGAGGATGTCGACAAGGCTGTCCACTTTCACCTTTACTGTTTACTATGGCAATTGAACCTTTAGCGATAGCGATACGTTTACATTCACAAATATATGGAATTAAAGTTGGGCCAACAGAACATAAAATCTCCCTGTACGCCGATGATATAATTTTGTTTATGTCGAATCTAAAAAAATCAATTCCAACCTTGTTGAATTTAATTGAATTCGGCAAAAAAATTACAAAAACAAGTTAAAAATCCATTTGTAAAGCATATGATCAAAATATGGTGTGAAGCTAAAAACTATTTAAAAGAACCACAGTTATTGTCACAATTTAGTCCAATATGGGGTAATCAATATTTTAAACCAGGGAGAGCGGACGCTGTATTTAAAGTATGGAATTTAAAAGGGATACAAAAGATTCAGGATTTATATTTGCCATGTGCAGACAACATAATGTCTTTTGAAGAGCTGAGGATCAAATTTAATCTCAATAGAACACATTTTTTTAAATATCTTCAACTTAGAAACTTTATTCGATCAAATCAAAATAAAGCTCTCACTCGACCTATTTATTCATCCTTGGAAAAAATGATGATGAAAGATAGTAAAAGAAAGGGTATTATTTCAGAGTTTTATAACTCATTGACACTATCTTCAAGTGAAAATTCACTGAAAAGATTAAACTACTGGAAAGAAGATCTGCAAATTGAAATTTCAGAGGAACAATGGGAATTGGCTTGTACAGAAGCTCAAACCAAATCAATAAATGCACGCCTTAAATTGATACATTTCAAATGGTTAATGCGGATGTATGTTACACCGGAGGAGTTAAATAGATATAACAAAAATATACCAGATACATGCACAAAATGCATGGAAAGTAAAGGAACCCTATTTCATTGTTTATGGGAATGTAGATTAATAAGAATGTTTTGGGAAGAGGTGAGGGTAACAATTGAAAAAATAATCTCAAAACAAATCATACTGAATCCTAAACTGTTTTTGTTGGGTCTGTACCCAGAAAAGCATAATTTTAATAAAAGTGAAAGAACATTCATAGACCTCAGTTTGCTTAATGCCAAAAAATGTATTGCACTATTATGGAAAAAGACTCATAGACCAGATGTGACTCAGTGGTTAAGACAGATGTTAACAAACCTTCCATTAGAAAGAATAACATATATACTGAAATCAAAGGAAATTGTGTTTGAGAATATATGGAGACCTTTTATTGATTATGTAAAAAATTTAAACATAACTCTTGAAGAAGAAGGTGAATGATGTGTGTGGACCTTGTAAATTCCAAACTGGTGAACATAATATGTATACTAATGTATTGGATTGTCTAGACTAAACAGAGGAGCATTGTTGAAGACTTGATTTTGTTGGTGGTTGTTGGTGTTTTTAGTGCATTTTTTTTTTTTTTGTAGTACTTTAGCGTTAGTGTTTGATTGTTTGTATCATGTTTGTTAAAAAAAAAAAAGGTTCAATAAAGATATTGTGGAAAAAAAAAATTGATTTTTTTTAGTAGAAATGTTGGCCAACTAAAAGTATTTCCATGTACACACTTGATACTTGGTCAGGGCTTCTTTTGCATGAATTAATACTGCATCACTGTGGCCTGTGGTACTGCTGAGGTGTTATGAAGGCCCAGGTTGCTTTGATAGCAGCCTTCAGCTCTTCTGCATTGTTGGGTCTGGTGTCTCTCATCTCCCTGTTGATGATAATTCATAGATTCTGTATGGGGTTTAGGTCAGGAGAGTTTGCTGGCCAGTAAAATATGCTGATACCATGGTCATTAAACCAGGCTTTGGTACTTTTGGCAGCAGTGTGGGCAGGTGCCAAGTCCTGATGGAAAATGAAATCGGCATCTCCATAAACCTTGTCAGCAGAGGGAAGCATGAAGTGCTCTAAAATGTCCTGGTAGACAGCTGCATTGGCTTTGGACTTGATAAAACACAGTGGACTAACACCAGCAGATGACATGGCTCCCCAAATCAGGTGCCAAGTCCTGCCACTTGGAAATCAAGGTCCCATAGTCTGGAGCAGGGGTGTCCAACCATGTGCCATGGAGAGCCAAGACCCTGCAGGTTTTACCTCCAACCAGTCTTCAACAGCAGATTTCAGTGAACTTCTTCCCACTGATTGCTGATAAGTGAAAACACCTGCTGAAGAGACTGGGTAGAAGAGAAAACCTGCAGGGTCTTGGCTCTCCATGGCACATGGTTGGACACCCCTGGTCTGGAGGAAGAGTGAACAGGCACGGAGTCCAAGTTGCTTGAGGTCCAGTGTGAAGTTTCCACAGTCGATGATGATATGTGGAGCCATACCATCTGCTGGTGTTTTTCCACTGTTTAATCAAGTCCAAAGTCAGTGCAGCCATCTAACAGGAAATTTTAGAGCACTTCATGCTTCCCTCTGCTGACAAGCTTTATGGAGATGCTGATTTCATTTTCCAGCAGGACATGGCACCTGCCCACACTGCTAAAAGTACCAAAACCTGGTTTAATGACCATGGTATCACTGTGCTTGATTAGCCAGCAAACTCTCCTCACCTAAATCCCATAGAGCAGGGGTGTCAAACTCATTCCATGAAGGGCCAAGACCCTGCATGTTTTGCTTCTACCCAGTGTCTTCAGCAGGTGTTTTCACTGATCAGCAATCAGTGGGAAGAAATTCAGTGAAATCACCTGTTGAAGACACTGGGTGGAGGTAAAACCTGCAGGGTCTTGGCCCTCCATGGAATGAGTTTGACACCTGTGCCATAGAGAATCTATGGTGTATTGTCACAAGGGAGATGAAATACACCAGACCCAATAATGCAGACGAGCTGAAGGCCGTAATCAAAGCAACCTGGGCTTCCATAACACCTCGGCAGTAACACAGGCTGATCACCTCCATGCCATGCTGCATTCATTCATTCATTCATTCATTCATCCATTCATCTTCTTCTGCTTAATCCTTTTCGGGTCGCAGGGGGGCTGGAGCCTATCCCAGCATCTTTGGGTGAGAGGCAGGGTACACCCTGGACAGATCGCCAGTCCATCACAGGGTCAACACAGAGAGACAGACAACCATTCACTCTCACAGTCATACCTAAGGACAATTTAGAATCCCCAGTTTTGATGCCAGTTAACTTAACTTACATGTTTTTGGCATGTGGGAGGAAACCGGAGTAAACCCACGCAGACACGGGGAGAACATGCAAACTCCACACAGATCACTGTTGGTCGGGGGCTGGGATCGAACCGAGGATCCCCAGGCCAAGGGTGAGTTGCTGTGCTGCTGCAGTGCTAACCACTCCGCCACCGCGCTGCCCTGCCATGCTGCAGTGATGCAGTAATTATGCAAAAGGAGCCCCGACCAAGTATTGAGTGTGTACATGGACATACTTTTCAGTTGGCCAACATTTCTATTAAAAATCAAAATTTTTTAATTAATTTTATGTAATACTGTATTCTAATTTTTGGAGAAACTGAATTTGGGGTTTTCATGAGCTATAAGCCATAACCATCAAAATTAAAAGAAACACTTGAAATATATCACTCTGTGTGTAATGAATCTATATATGAGTTTCACTTTTTGAATTGAATCATTGAAATAAAACAACTTTTCGATGACATTCTAATTTATTGAGATGCACCTGTAAAACAATATTAACAGTCTGTGCTTAAAACCAAAACAATGACAGTGGCTAGAGCTTCATTTTTGCTGAATTGTGTCATTAAAAGAAGCATTTAAAGTATCTTCCTTGATGCTACAGAAATGGTTTGTGTGTGTTTTTGTTTCTGTGATCTCAGATGGACTTTTATTATATTGGTTAGTTTTAAATAAATAGAGATAGCACAAATGATTATTTTAAGGGAACAAATCAGCACAGATGCAGCACTAAACACTGGCCCTGCTTTCTTTCAAAATGGACAAAGTGGTAGAGCTATTTTACCTCCAGGTGGGTATAATAGGTAATATCTCAAAAACAGAGACCACACAAATTAGAGTGGCACTGTTTTATTCCCCAGTATTTCAAGAAAGCGACGTCACTCATATTTGAAATTCAGTTAGAAACCAAGACAAGCATCCCAACGATTTTAGCTTGGAGCTGATAAACTCGTCATGACTTTGCTGTATATACTTCTTCCTGTGTAAACCACGTAAACGTGCCTGGCAATGTACAGTTGCTGAGCTAAATTGAACATTATTTGGAGCATCTGTTTGAGGGTTCAGCCGGGTTAGATGCGACAAAAGGACTACTGGCGTTCCCACATCGTGCACCTCCACAATCACCACCATCACCGCCACCTCCACCCTGTCTCTGTAGCCACCCTCCCCATCCACTTGCCACTCTCCTCACTCCACTCCTCCTCTTCTTCTTTCCACAGATGAGCTCACAGTGCCTGCTCTATATCCCAGCAGCCCAGACGTGTGGGCGTCATACCCGCTGTACCCGGCGGAGCTGTCGCCGGCCCTTCCACCCGCTTTCACCTACCCCTCCTCGCTCCACGCCCAGGTAACCTGCAAAATCCATCACCCCCACCCCCACTTCCACCACCACCACCACCACTACCACCGCCTCCCTTCACCTACTCCTCCTGAGCCCCCTAGCACAAACAGCTGCTGCTGTCAGGCCAGTTATCACTCTCCGCTCCATCCCACGGAAGCTCCTCACAGCACACTCCACCTACTGTCACTCTTAAACACAATCCTGGTTAGATCAAATGTCTTCATGTTGCTTTAAAGTCACAGAGGAAGATCTGTTTAGCAGAGGGTTTTTTTAAGGTAGACAAACGTGAAGAATTTTCTACATTTCCACATAGTTATTAATTTATTTCAGTGTAAGCAAGTTGGTGCTCTTGTTTAGATTATTTTTTGAAAACAGTCCAGTACAGAATTTTACAGTCACTTTTTATTTTGAAGCTATCCTATCATATTCTGTTCAGTTCCTTTGCTGTACTTGGGCTTCCATGAGAGCAGGAGTTTGATATAATTGAATTTCTGTATTGATTGTGAAATCATATAATTTTATTAGCAGTCCATTTTCCACTCTTTAGAGGTTCAGTGTGATCAAAGAAACTTTTAGATACTGAACTAAAAGAGTTTATACAACCATCATCTTAAGTTACCTTTCAAATTTATCTCTAGCTTCACTGGGAACAGAGGGAACGCTCCCAGTTCACTGAATGTAATTGATATTGTTTCCTCTTGTTTTAGTTAGAATTTTTAAAACTCTAATATTCCAGAATCACAGGTCACAGTCTCCTTTTTTTAAAGAATCAATAAAAACTCTTAGTCACTTCATCTGTGAAGCTCAAAGCTCCAGCTGTGTGAAATCTGCATCATCGCTTTACCATCATCTACTGTTCCTCATTAATTAAATCTGCCTTTGTAAACCAACCAGCGTATTAAAGTCTTGTTATCTGCATGGCTCTCATTGATCCCTCTGTACTTTGCAGTATTTTAAGCCCCAGAGTCTCTCCAGCATCTGAGTCATCTGATGTTGCCTGATCTTTTTTGCATGTAACAAAGATATTTTAGAAGGTTCTTTAAGTAAAAAAAAAAGCCCCCAAGCAAAGACACTAGCTGAAGATCAATGATGTCAGAATTTGGAGCTAAATCTGCCATGCTGGCATTTCTGCACAATCATCCTGTGGTGTGTGCGGCTCATGACAAAGACACTGTGGCTTTTCAGTAGGGGGTTGTGGGTGATGTCACCATTCCTCAGCCTTTTTTGACCTAGAGCAGATGCTGATGTGAGGTATACAAACATGCACAGAAACGCATCTTCTTTAACATTATCCTACCCCTCAGGATCCTTAGTAAATCTCCTGCTGTCATCATCTGTAGTGGATATACAGTGTATCCAGTATATAGTTTGGTCCATATACGTATGTGACTCAAGTTTTGCTATTTTAGCCTTTTACCAAAACATAAGATAAGATAAGATAAGCCTTTATTAGTCCCACAATGGGGAAATTCCAGGATTGCAACAGCACAGGGACAGCAACACTCAGAGCAATAATTTAGAAGATAAGAAAATAAGAGCAGTGAATATACATATGTACACATAAATATATATACACAGTGTGGAGCACTGTAGCTAGATGCAATAAACAGCATAACCGTCTACTTAGTTATCCTACATAGTATGAATATGTACCCATACATACAGTATTGTCACCCTCCGTAGCGACTGATATTGTCCTAGTTGTATAACATGTTCCAGATACAGCTATATAATCAATATGGGCTTAAAATGCAGACTATAATTGCTTTGATTTGAGGGTATTCACATCCAAATTGGACTTACAGTTTAGGATTTGCAAACATTTTTATACAAAAGCGCTTCGTTTCAGGGGCTCAACAGTAATTGGACAAATGACTCAAAAGCTATTTCATCTATCAAACAGGTAAAAGGTCTGGAATTAATTCCAGGTGTGGCATTTGCATTTGGAAGCTGTTGCTGTGACATGCAGTCAAAAGAGCTCTCAATGAAAGTGAAACAGACCAAGAAGAAGAAAGCCATCAGAGAGATGGCAGAAATGTTAAGCGTGGCCAAATCAACACAAAGGATGACATTGATGAGCTTGGGAACTCACAAAGGCCTGGACATCCACAGAAGACAAGAGTAGTTGTGATCGTAGAGTCCTTTCCTTGGTGAAGAGAAACCCCTTCACAACATCCACCCAACTACAAAACACTCTCCAGGGAGTAGGTGTATCAGTATTTAAGTCTAACATAAAGAGAAGAATTCATGAGAGCAAATAGAGGGTTCACCACAAGGTGCAAACCACTAACTAGCCTCAAAAATAGAAAGGCCAGATTAGCTTTTGTAAAAAAAAAAAAAACGTCTAAAAAAGCCACAAAGTTCTGGAACAGCATTCTTTGGAGAGATGAAACTAAGAGCAACCTGTACCAGAATGATGGGAAGAAGAAAGTATGAAGAAGTCTCAGAACGGCTCATGATCCTAAGCACACCACATCTTCTGTAAAACATGGTTGAGGCAGTGTGATGTATAGTCATGCATATCTTTCAATGGCATTGGGTCACTAGTGTTTATTGATGATGTGACAAAAGTAAGAAGCAGCTGGATGAATTCTAAAGTTTATAGGGATATACTGTCTGCTCGGATTCAGCCAAATGCAGCAAAGTTGATTGCATGGCACTTCACAGTACAAATAGGCAGTGTCCCAAAACATACTGCGAAAGTAACCCAGGTTTTTTTTAAGGTAAATAAATGGAATATTCTCCATTGGCCGAATCAGTCACCATATCTCAACTCGATCAAGCATGTATTTGACATGCTTAAGACAAAACTTCAGACAGAAAGACCCTCAAACCAGCAACAACTGAAGACAGCTGCAGTTAAGGCCAGGCAAAGTATCCCAAATGAGGAAACCCAGCATTTTAGGATGTCCATGGGTTCCAGACTTCAGGCAGTCATTGCCTGCAAAGAATTCTCAACAGAGTATTTAAAATGTAAACATTTTATTTATAGTAATGTTAATTTGTCCAACTAGTGCAGTGCCCGGTCACCGTATAAGGAGTTGTTCAGTTCCTGCTGAACTCCTTATAAGGTGTTGTTCAGTCATAGAATTCCGGTCACATGAACATATAAGGGGTTGTCCAGTTCAGCAGGGACCTATGGGGTTCCTGCTGAACTGTGTTCCAGTGTTCACTATGTTCTGAACTATGTTCACTGTTCACTGTGTTCACTAAGTTCCGATATGAGGCCATAGAATTCCGGTCACGTGACCATATAAGACCAACTCCTTATATAAGGAGTTCTAATAAGGAGTTCTAAGGAGTTCTAAGCGTTCAATAAAGATCTCCCCTCCTAAACTTCCACATATCCAAGGAGGCTGAAATTTGCAGAGGTTATTGGGCTTAATATTATAGCTGTAAATCCAAATTTTCAGCCCCCAAATCCCAGCAGTTACACCTTTTCCACCTCTGTGTTCATTTAATAGCTCACCTAATGATGTTCATTAAAGATTTCTCCCCCTAAACTTCCACATATCCGGAGAGGCTCAAATTCAGGGATGCACACCCTTGTAGCCTCAGCAAAGCATGCATCAAATCTGAGGTCAGTCTGACAAACGGTTCAAGAGATATGCACGAAACTGACAAAATGACATACATACAGAGAATCCTTGCATTGTAATATGATTACTTTTGAGCCCCTGAAATGAGGAGATTTTGTATAAAACAATGGTTGCAATTCCTAAACTGAAACTCCAATTTGGATGTGAATACCCTCAAATTAAATCTGAGTCTATATTTTAAGCCCACATTGATTATATAACTGTATCTTGAATATATACAGCAGGGAAAATAAGTATTGAACACGTCAAAAGATATTTCTGATGGAGCCATTGACCTGAGATTTTCGCCAGATATCAGTAACAACCCAAGTAATCCATCCATACAAAGAAATCAAAGCAACTGTGTTTACAAAGCAAGTTATATTTAATAAAGTGGAATGACACAGGGAATAAGTATTGATCACATGGAGAAAAAGAGGTGCAAAAAGGCATAGAAAGCCAAGAAACCATCAGAATTTAGGAAGCCATCCCATCCCCCATCAGTGCAAATTTATTTCAGTTGGTTAAGTCCTGACTGATAGCCTTTATAAAGGTCTGTGAATATCAGATTGTCACACCACAAAGAGCTCATGATGGGTAGAAGCAAAGAGCTCTCTCTAGACCTCCGCAACCTTATTGTTGCAAATCATGATGGCATTTGTTACAGGTGCATTTCTAAACTGCTGAATGTTCCAGTGAGCACTGTTGGAGCCATCATTTGAAAGTGTAAAGAACATCATTTTACCATAAACCATCGATGACCAGGAGCTCTTCGCAAGACTCCATTGCTGAAGAAAAAGCATGTTGAAGCTTGTTTAAGGTTTGTTCCACAACATTTGGGCAAGCCAGTAAAATACTGGGAGAATATAGTCTGGTAAGATGAGACCAGAATTGAACTTTTTGGATGCCACAACACACAGCATGCTTTGAGGAGAAATAGCACTGCACATCAGCCCCAAAACACCATGCCAGCAGTGAAGTTTGAAGGTGGGAGCATCATGGTGTGGGTGTGTTTTTCAGCACATGGTACAGGCAGATTGCATCTATGAATGCAAGGAATCTGTGTGTGTGTTCCTCACATATCTCTCAAACCGTTCGTCAGACTGGCCTCAGATTTTATAAGTGCTTTGCTGAGGTTACGAGGCTGTGCATCCCCAAGTATGGAGTTGTTCAGTCAAAATATGTAATTTTTATTAATAAAAGTTTAGCCACTGCATGTTTCCTAATGCTTTGGCTTCTAGAAATGTGGGTGTGGTGTGCGGATTGACTCCGTACCGATTGGATAATATGCAGCACCACCACCAGTCACCACAACACTCACAAAACAAGGAAGTGAAAAGTGACAAATTTGACCAGAAAAAGACAATACTGACGATGCAATGCTTAAAAAATTATACTATAATGTTGCTGTGATTGCGTAGTTCTAAAGGATAATTCCGCATATGTGGAGAACATGAGGTGCGTGGGTACACTGGGGGGGAGGAGGGAGTGCGGGGACCCGGGATCTGGCAGGGAACACTCGTGGTGGAGAAGCAGCGGCCGGACTGGTGTTATAGAACACCAGCAGATCGCAGTTCTTCACAGGTATGCAAGCCCAGCCTGCCTGGTTAACGGTAGACAGGAGTCCTGGTTGATGCTTCACCTGTTTGCTACCACTGTCCCTTGCAGGAGTTAATAATAATACCGCCATGATTGTGAAGCAGAATGGCCAGATCATTGCATATCATATGCGGACACATATGCACGCTTTCACTAAATGATGACTGTGACCTAACAGGACACAGAAACTCCCAAATAATGAAATAAATCATTTTTATTTAAATATTTACTGACAAATGGGAAACACTGATGCAACAGTTGCAGCCAAACGGGTCATTCTGCTGTGTATAATATTGTTGGGTGTTTTGTACTTATAATATTGATAAAATATAAAAGGATGCACTAGAATGGGTCTCAGATATTTGTAAACATGTCCTGTTATAGTACTGCGTGAGTTTATTGACGATAGACTATAAACTATACATATAAATTAAAACAATTATAGTGGTGACTGAACAACTCCCATTCCCCAAAGTGCAAGATACAACATCTATGAATATGCCATAAAAGATCACACAAATAAGTGATCTGACAAACAAATAAACAAGGGTTTTTAAACAGTCGCTAATATTGGATGTCCCATTCATTATCAGTAATTACGTATTCTGTAATTAACACACAATCAAATAAATCTTGGACGCGTTCAGTCCCTTTTATATTTGTCGAAGTCTAACATGTGTGATTGCCTCCATATAGGCTACACCTCTCTGTATTCCACTTTCAAACACACGCTACATTTGGGCCTGTAAAGACTAATTGGGCAACAAGAATACTTGCTTTCTACAGGCTATTCACTAGTATAACTGAAGGAAGGATGAATGGACAAATGTACAGAGACATCCTTGATAAGAACCTGTTGCCATCTGCCATGATGCTGAAGATGAAACGAGGGTGGACATTTCAGCAAGACAATGATCCCAAACACACAGCCAAGGAAACTCTCAACTGGCTCCAGAGAAGGAAAATAAAGCTGCTAGAATGGCCCAGTCAGTCACCTGACCTGAATCCAATTGAAAATCTATGGAACAAACTAAAGATCAGAGTTCATAGAAGACACCCATGGAATCTACAAGACAGTTTGTGTGGAAGAATGGGCTAAAATCATTCCTGAGCAATGCCTGCACCTAGTTTCTCCATACAGGAGGCTTCTGGAAGCTGTTATTACCAACAAAGGCTTTTCTACCAAATATTAAATGAATTTCGCCAAGTGTGTTCAATACTTATTCCCTGTTTCATTCCACTTTATTAAATATAACTTGTTTTGCGAAGACAGTTGCATTGATTTCTTTGTATGTATGGATTACTTGGGTTGTTACTGACATTTGGTGAAAATCCCAGGTCAATGGCTCCATGAGAAAAATGTTGATGTGTTCAATACTTGTTTTCCCCGCTGTAATAGCTAAAAAAAATAACAAGACTTGTGTCAGTGTCCAAATATTTATGGACCTAACTTTTAACAATTGTCAATTTATAATATTTAAATTTTGTAACCAACATGGTGTCAGCTAAGTGTGCTTCAAGCTACAGTTACAGTAGCATATTAATTAGTGGCCTTTAAAGGTGCTGACTAGCAGGTTTTCTTACTTTTGGTCAAAGCAGAAGTAGCCATTTCCCATTCACCATGTTATCTTGTAGGTTAAAAGTTTTACTACATTTGTTCATAATGCTTCTTAAGTACACGTCTGCCTCAGCTCTCTGAACAGCAGCAGACAGTAGTGAGAGCAATTGGAAGTAATTGAGTGTACTGTGTTTGTGTGGGTTGTAAAAGAAAAAAAAAGACAAATTTGCTTTCCAGCTTGGGTGCATTTTGTGCGGGTGAAGCGACAGGGTTTCCCTCCCTCATCTTCCTCATCGCTCACCGCCTCTTCTTACACTGGCTGAACTTTCATCAGATCTCAAATATAAAGCCAAGATACTGTAAATGCTACCGTAGATCATGGCTAAGATGATTCATAGTATAAGCTCTCAACTTGACACATCTTTACATTTCTGGTTATAATTCCTCTGATCAATAGTTTGGATTCTATTGGCATATCATTTGTGTATTTATTCTCTGTGTCTGTGTCTGAAAACAATGGCCTCATTCATAGAAGGCTCAGTAATACTCAGTTTAATATTATTGCAAACTAACCAATAGGCTTATTCTTAATGGAGGTAAAAAAAAACAAAAAAACGTGAAAATTAGACGGCACTCAGAGAGCACATACCTCCGCCATGGCTCCATCCCATCTCCCCCCTGTCGTCCGTCCCTTCGTACCCCAATCCTTCTGTCCATCTGTACATTGGGAGATAGGGCCTTGGTGGAGGTATGCACTCATGGATCACCACCAAAAATCAAATGAGTTCTTCCGTAGCCCAAAGGCCACCTCTGGTTAAAATTTCATCACAATCTGTCCAGTAGTTTTTGTGTAATAGTGCTGACAGACAGACAGACAGACCAACTGCCCAGATCACATTACCTTTATGGCAGAATTAATAGCTTTAAATCATCACATATCCACATGTAACCAATGAATTTATAATATTTTCAGCAGAACAGCATTATCTATCGCAAGCTAATAATAGTTAGCATTAGCTGGTGGGTTTTCATTGCTTTTCCCCACACCACAGTAACATTTCTGAGTGGTGGCCATTATTTTTCCTAATCATCATCTGCTCCTGGTTTATAATTATAATGCCGTGGTCTGTCATGTAAATGCAGACTTACTTTTTCAATTTCTTCAGTGGCAAAATTATTGTTGAGATCTATATTTCCTATAACTGACACTAACCCAGCCAGTTACATCACTGCCAAGCTGCTGTTTTTGAGGGCGGGGAGGGGGGGCAAACTCCACTACAAAATGGCTTAAAACTTTATTGTAAGTTTTTTTTTTTTAGAAAATCTGTTTGAGTCATTTCTGTACATACACTATCAATTGACTGCTGCAAGTTGCTCTTCAAGTTAAGCTGTGTGTTTCTGCTGCAGGCCACTTCATACAGTATATATACAGCATATGACAGTACTAACAGTTTAATTATGATTCTCCAAATACAAACTGTTGAGCTCACTATGATTAGTAAACAATGTCTGTGTTCTTTTGCATGTTAACGTGCTAATGTGTGTGTTCAGATTCGCTGGCTCCCACCTGCAGATGGAACTCCTCAGGGTTGGAAGTCCAGGCAGTTCTGCTGAAGTATGTGTGAGTAAAAGCAACCAAAAGTAGCACTCTACACACACATAAACACACACATGCGCCTCCGCCCTGCTAAGTCGAAGTACACAGTGTGCAGTAGCTTGAAAGTTGTTTAGTAAATGTTATGACACTGTATAAACAGGAGCAATTTTCCACCCAAATATATCCTAGGAATGTCATCATAATGTGGTAATCCATTTGTTTTATACATGTTTCACCTTAACACCCTCAATCTGCCCTCAAACCTCACACGAAAAGCCTCAGTCCAGCTAACTGCCAAACTAAGCAGCTAATTATCCTTTTTTTTCTTCGAGTTGACTTCAAACACATACATGCAGGTCACTAACACAGAACATTAGCCCGTTTGAAGTAAATGTGGGTCTGTAAAGCCCGGTGGGTCAATGAAACCGTAGGCCCTTCCCACACATGATCATAAGAGATGAAAGGTGTGATCTGAAAGGGAAACTCCATTATTTTTTTCCCCCCACCCGAGTCACAGGGTGCACAGGGTTGAGTTTTCCCACTGATGTTGTGGCTGATCTCCAGCATCAAAAGCAGTGAGTCAAACAGAATGTACAATGAATGCCGGTGTCACTGATTTAATAAAGCAGACTGCAAAGAGCGTTGCATATATGACTTTAATTCTAATGCTGCAGACAGTGGTAGAAGTCCTTCATTCATTCTGTTACTATACCAAAATACAGTTGTTGTTTCAATCCCAATTCCGGTGAAGTTGGCACATTGTGTAAAACATAAATAAAAACAAAATACAATAATTTAAAAATCCTTTTCAACCTATATCCAATTGAATACACTACAAAGACAAGATATTTAATGCTAAAACTGATAAACTTTATTGTTTTGTTGTAAATATTCACCGATTTAGAATGTGATGCCTGCAACCCATTCCAAAAAAGCTGGGACAGGGGCAAGAATAGACTTGGAAAGTTGAGGAATGCTCAAGAAACACCTTTTTGTAGTAGTAGTAGATTAGTTTATTTGACAGGGACAGTGCAATAAACATAGACAATTAATCAAAGACAATCAATCTGATGTGTTGCACATAGAGTGTATAGCTATTAGCTAATTTGCAACTCTTGTCCCTGGATGGGCTTTAGAAAAAAGAATCAAGATAAAAAATATACACAATAACCACATACATCAATGCAGAAAAATTATAAATACACAATTATAAATATTATAAATATTATAAATACGCAAATATAACAGCCTGACTCATATTTAACATAAATATTATAAATATTATAAATACACAAATATAACAGCCTGACTCACATTTAACACATATAACATAGCTCACATTTGCCTATTTCAGGCCTTCCTCCCTCCGTCACTCACTATAAACAAACACATTTATTCCTTCCCTTCATTCACTCTCACTTTGCAGACAAATAATTCATACATGAGTACATTCTTGTTTATTTTTCAGCCAGTTTTTAACATTTTTAGTGAATGTTTTAAAGTCCGTTATTATTTTAATTTCATTTGGCATTGTGTTCCAGATGTGACTGCCCTTTATAGAGAAAGCTGTTTGTCCAAATGTGGTTCTGCGGTGGAATATTTTACAGTTATTGTTAACAGAACTCCTGGTGGCTCTGCTGCTGTCCTGTCTTTGGACGAAACCAGCAAGTGGCTCGGGTGCTGATTTATGGAAACATTTGAACATTAATTTCAGAAGACAGAGGTCAATGAAGCTGTCAAAACTCAATAGGTTGTATTTTTTTAAAACATTACAGTGATGCCACCTAATGGGCTTTTTGTCCAAGATTTTTAGGGTTTGATTATATAATGAACCTATATGTCTTATTGTGGAAGGGGCTGCTTGAGCCCAGACTGTCAAACAGTATGATATATGAGAAAAAACCATAGAATGCATATACAGTGCAGCTGCTTCGTAAGGTATGTAATATCTAATTAATTTAAAGCAGTTCAGATTTTTTTTTACTGTTTTTGAAATTTTCTTTATATGAAGATTAAATTTGAGTTGAGGATCTAGTACAATGCCAAGGTATTTGAATTCTGTAGCTAAACTGATGTCATGATCATGTATATTAACTTTAAAATGTTGCAGGTTACATTTTTTGATTGAAAAGCACATTGAGACTGTTTTCTGAAGGTTCAGCAATAGATGGTTCTTGAGGAGCCACTCTTGGACATCAACCATACTTGTAGACAGTACATCTGCAGCCTGTGCTGGAGTCTTGGCAGCTGTGTAAATAACTGCATCATCTGCATAAAGTTGGCATGTTGCAGCTGAGCAGTGTAACGGCAAGTCATTAATAAAAATGCTGAAAAGTAAAGGACCAAGAATGGACCCTTGTGGGATACCCATGCGGTTGTTTAAAAATGAGGATTTATCCTGGTGGACTTTTACACACTGTTCTCTATTCTGGAGATAAGATGCAAACCATTCTAATGTATTTGGGGAGAAGTTAAAAGATACCATTTTGGATAAAAGCAAACTGTGGTTTACAGTATCGAAAGCCTTTTTGAGATCTAGAAAAACAGCTCCTACCACATTACCCCTGTCCAAGGACTGTTTGACGTTTTCAATAAGGCAACAATTTGCTGTTTCTGTTGAGTATCCTGGTCTAAAACCAAATTGATGTGGATGAAGAAGTTGACTGTCTTGTAAGTAGTCTATCAGCTGTGTAGCTACAACTTTTTCAAGAACCTTAGATAGGACTGGTAAGATAGAGATTGGGCGGTAATTGCATATATCGTCTTTACTGCCTGATTTATGAACTGGTATGACGACAGCTTTTTTCCAGCCAGATGGAAATGTACTAGACCTAATGGAGAGATTAATGAGATGAGTCAGTGGTTTGATTAATATTTTGCTGTGCATTTTGAGAAAGGAGGTGCTCATATTGTAGATATCATTAGTTTTTGAGTTTGACAGTGTTTTAACAATACCAGCAATTAACTTCTCATTTACCTCATCGATGTGAAAAGTATCTGTTGGAAGTATGGAATTTGTGTTGTTGAGCACATTTGGCAGCACAAAAATTTTTGTTAAGTCTTCCACAGAGCCCACAAAGTGTGAATTAAATTCATTTGCCAAAGTAGCCTTGTCACTGACGGTCTTGCCATTGATTCTAAGTTCCTTTACCCCCTTCTGATCGTTTTTTTTATTAGTTAAGTTATTTAAATGCCTCCATAGGGAACTGTTGTTACCCTTTGCATGATCTATCAGTTTATTGTAATAAGATATTTTTGATTTTCGCAGCTCATGTACCACTTTATTTCTTAAACTTTTGTACACAAGGTGATCATTTTGTAGTTTGGAGGTTAGTGATGTTTTCAGTGCATAGTCTCGCCTCTTCATAAGTTTTCTTATTTCATTATTTAACCATGGTAGGCTAATCTTCTGTTGTCTACTTTTAATTTGCTTTGAAAATTTTTCTATAGACTTTGTGATTGTTGCAGTTATAAAATTACAACAATCATCTACTTCACATGTTGCCATGAGCTGCTCCCAATTTTGATTCTCTAAGTAATGTTCAAACTCCTCATTTTTTGATTTGGGGATAATAAAATTTGATTTGTCAATATCGACTCCCCCAAAATACTGTAGTCGCTTTTTAGTAAGTTTCCTGACAGCAAGAACCATGTTATGATCTGAGAGACCAGTTACAAGATTATAGGTTCTGGTTATTCGTTCTGGTTTATTAGTAAATACCATGTCAATAAGTGTTCTGGATTGTTTGGTTATCCTGGTGGGTCCTTTGATGATTTGCTGGTAATTAAATTTAGTCATGAGGCTTTTCAGTTTTTGTTTGTCTTTTTTATCAGACCAGTTGATATTAAAGTCACCATGAATTATTGTTTCTCTGTTCTTCTCAAGTTGTTTAACCAGATCACTTAATTCATTATAAAAGGAAGAGTTGTGTGACGGTGGGTTGTACACTACTGCAATGTTGAAATTCATTACCGGAGAGAGACATACATTAACAGCTAAACATTCAAGTGAAGTATTCAAATCAACCAGTTGACATTTATATTTCTCTTTGATGTAAATTAAAACACCTCCTCCCCTCCCTACCTGCCTGTCTTTTCTAAAACACTGGTAGCCCACAATATCGATCATATTAGTGTCTATGTTCCTGTGTAGCCAGCTTTCTGAGAGACAAAGGTAGTCCAGATTTGAGTCCAACAGCAACACCGAAATCTCATCTCTTTTGGGGATTATGCTCCGTATGTTTAAATGACCGCCGAGGATCCCCTTTGGTTTAGCCTTGGTGTCCCAAAGAACTCGTGCATGATTAACAGTTTGGAAAAATAAATGTTGTTTTTGCTTTTGTACAGCTCGGTTTTGTGCTAACCCAGTGGTCTGCTGTTTAATAGTGGCAGGTCCAGGGTTAAGGTGAATATCTCCTGCCAGAAGTAGCAGAACTAACAGAACTTTAACTGTATATCCTCTGCCATATTGTGATTTTTGCTTAACAGCCATGTTTGCCTTAATTTGGAAGTTTTTGCTCAGGGCTTTTAAAGACCACATAGAGTGTAGGGTGAGATGTCCAAGCCCAAATCCATACAGATAAAACTTTTTAACTTCACCTTTGGTTGAGTTTGTCGGAAAATCCTTCTTGTTGCAGGTCCAGACACACAAAGACAAAACGAAGAGGAAGTAGAGAAGTAGAGAAGGCTTATTAGTGGTGCCCATCAGCCCACTTTTTAATCCGGTGGCAGCCATCTTCAGTCTTTCTTGGAAAGAAGGAAAAGGAAAATCTGTGGATAGTAAAATAAATTCTGCTTATATCGCCAGAATCTGATCCGATCGTCCTCGAATCCAGCTGGGCCTCAGCTAGCCAACTAGCCCCTTCCGTTGCTGGTCTCGTTGCTCATAGTCGCCGTAACTGGTCTCCCGTCCCGCTCCTCCAACCGAGTCTCGTCACACACCGCCTCTGCCACCGAGCTCCGCTGAGGTCACGGTAAATCCTCCGCTAGGCACCGCCACCTACCGTCGTCTGCCTGGGTGAAATCTCTGCTGAGCCCCGTCAACAAATAGCCGCTTGCCTGGTAGTATCTCCGCTGGGCCTCGCAGCTGGGCTTCGATTCAGGCTGGTGTAAGGTGGAATGACTGGCGCCAGCATTAAGCTAACTAGCGTTAGCTTAGCAATCGCTTCGGGTAGTCTCGTCGCACACCGCCGCTGCAGTCACGGTAAGTCCTCCGCTGGGCACCGCCGCCTACCTCCGTCTGCCTGGGTGAAATCTCTGCTGAGCCCCGTCAAACAAATAGCCGCCTGCCTGGTAGTATCTCCGCTGGGCCTCGCAGCTGGGCTTTGATTCAGGCTGGTGTTAGGTGGAATGGCTGGAATGGCTGGCGCCAGCATTAAGCTAACTAGCGTTAGCTTAGCAATCGCTTCAGGTAGGGCACATCAGTGAATCACAAGGAAGCGCTGGAATCGCTGGTCAGTTTACTCACAGTGGCCGGATAAAAGCGATCAAAGGGGTAATCCACCGGAGGTATATCCGATCGCTGTAGGTAGTTATTTAGAGACTGGCGCCAGCATTAAGCTAACTAGTGTTAGCTTAGCAATCGCTTCAGGTAGCATTAAGCTAACTAGTGTTAGCTCAGTGTGAAAGAAAGAATATTGGAATATTGGAATATTCTACAGGTAAACAAGTTAAATGGAAACAGGTGGTGTCATGATTGAGTATAAAAGGAGCATCCTCAAAAGGCTCAGTCGTTCACAAGCAAAGATGGGGGGAGGTTCACCACTTTGAGAACAACTGCGTGGGCAAATGGTCCAACAGTTTAAGAACAATGTTTCTCAACATACAATTGCAATGAATTTAAGGATTTATTAATAACATCATCAAAGAATTCACAGAATTTGGAGAAATTTTTGCACATAACCAACAAAGCCTCAGGCAGCACTGCTTTAAAAATCAATATCATTCTGTAAAGGGTATTACCACACGAGCTCAGGAACACTTCGGAAAACCATTATCAATTAACACAATTCATTGCTACATCTACAAGTGCAGGTTAATACTCTACCATCCAATGCTAACACCCAGAAACTCTGCTAGTTGCGCAGGGCCCAAACTCATCTGACGCAAAGTGGAAAAGTGCGCTGGGTCTGACGAGGCCACATTTCAAATAATTTTTGGAAATTGTGGAAGTCGTGTCCTCTGGGCTAAAGGGGAAAATGACCATCCAGGTTGTTGTCAGTGTTAAGTTCAAAAGCCAGCATCTGCGATGGTATGGGGATGTGTTAGTGCTCATGGCATGTGTAACTTTCACATCTGTGAAGGCACCATTAATACTGAACGGTACATACATTATTTTGCAGCAACATATGCTGCCATCCAAGTAACATCTTTTTCAGGTATGTCCCTGTTTATTTCAGCAAGACAATGCCAAGGTACATTCTGCCCGTATTATAACAGCATGGCTTCATAGTGAAAGAGTGCAGGAACTGGACTGGCCTGCCTGCAGTCCTGACCTGTCTCCCAATGAAAATGTGTGGCACATTATGTAGCATAAAATACCGACAATGGAAAACCCGGACTGTTGAGCAACTGATGTCATACATCAAGCAAGAATGGGAAAGAATTCCACCTACAAAGCTTCAGCAATCAGTGTCCTCAGTTCCTAAATGCTTATTGAGTGTTGTTAAAAGGAAAGGTGATGCAACACAGTGGTAAACATGCCCCTGTCACAGCTTTTTTGGAATGTGTTGCAGGCATCAATTTCAAATCAGTGAATATTTGCAAAAACCAATAAAGTTTATCAGTTTGAACATTAAATGTATTGTCTTTGTAGTTTATTCAATTGGATAATGGTTGAAAAGGATTTTTGAATCACCGTATTTTGTATTTTATATTTTTACACAATGTGCCAACTCCACCAGAATTGGGGTTGCACTTTACTTGACTAGTTCTCTTTTAGGCTTAGTTTTACTTCAGCTTCACCACCAAATTAGATCAAAATCAAATATTGCAGGATTTATTAAAGTTTTAAATGCCGCTTCCCTTTGCTGTGTGACATGCAGCCTAAATATCTATTTAGTATGATCCTCATAGAGGCATTGTTTGCCCTAGAGTTTCTGCCAGAAGCTGTGAAAGTTCAAGGAATGGGAGTTGTTTTAATATGTAGCAGGAGTGGGGATGTGTTTAAAATATTAATGAATTTATAGCAAATTGATTTTTATTTGAATGATCCGATATCAGTTCACAAAATCCTAAGATCTATCTATCTATCTATCTATCTATCTATCTATCTATCTATCTATCTATCTATCTATCTATCTATCTATCTATCTATCTATCTGTCTGTCTGTCTGTCTGTCTGTCTGTCTGTCTGTCTGTCTGTCTGTCTGTCTGTCTGTCTGTCTGTCTGTCTATCTAGATATATACACTACCGTTCAAAAGTTTGGGGTCACTTAGAAATTTCCTTATTTTTGAAAGAAAAGCACTGTTTTTTCAATGAAGATAACTTTAAACTAATCAGAAATACACTCTCAGAATCAGAATCAGAATCAGATTTATTGCCATTGTTCATGTAATACACAAACTAGGAATTTGTCTCGGTGCCATGCTGCAACATTAAAAACATAATGAGAAAAAGGGATAAACTAAAAAACTAAAGGACTAGAAACGTGCAATAAGTGTAGAAAAATAAGTAATAATAAGTAATAATAATAATAATACTAGTAATAATGAGTAGTACTAGTCAAGGCATTTTTAAAAAATTAGCATGTAGCAGATAATGTGAAGTACCACATAGTGCAGTCAATAATGCAACAGAAAAACAGTGATGATTGACATGAGTCTGGTTGAGCTGCTGTACATAGTGCACGAGAGTCAAAAGTCACTTAGTGTTCAGCAGTCTGATGGCAGAGGGGAAAAAGCTGTTCATGTGCCGGGAGGTTTTAGTCCGAATGGACCGAAGCCTTCTACCTGAGGGGAGGGGGGCAAACAGCACGTGACCAGGATATGAAGGATCGGCTATGATCCGGCCAGCACGCTTCCAGGTCCTGGAGATGTACAGGTCCTGGAGAGATGGGAGCTCGCAGCCTATCACCTTCTCAGCAGTGCGCACGACGCGCTGCAGCCTTAGTCTGTCCCTGGCAGTGGCTCCTGCATACCACACAGTTATGGAGGAGGTGAGGATGGACTCGATGATGGCCGTGTAGAACTGCACTAACATCTTGGTGGGTAGCTTGAGCTTCCTCAGCTGACGCAGAAAGAACATCCTCTGCTGGGCCTTTTTGATGAGGGAGCTGATGGTTGGCTCCCATTTGAGGTCCCGGGTGATGGTGGTACCCAAGAAGCGGAAGGAATCTGCAATGGTGATGGGAGAGCCTGTGATGGTGAGGGGGGGCAGGGGGGATGTGACTTTCCTGAAGTCCACAATCATCTCCGCTGTCTTCAGAGCATTCAGCTGCAGGTTGTTGTGGCTGCACCAGGACACCAGCTGGGCCACCTCTTCCCTGTAGGCGGACTCGTCGCCGTTGGAGATGAGCCCGATGAGGGTGGTGTCGTCCGCAAACTTAATCAGCTTAACAGACTGGTGGGAGGAGGTGCAGGAGTTGGTATAAAGGGAGAAGAGTAGGGGGGAAAGTACACAGCCCTGGGGTGATCCAATGCTGATGCTAACAGAGTCTGAGACAGACTTCCCCAGCCGCACATGCTGTCTCCGGTCCGTCAGGAAGTCGATGATCCACCTGCAGAGGGAGTCAGGCACGTTGAGCAGGGACAGCTTGTCCTGGAGCAGATCGGGGCGGATGGTGTTGAATGCGGAGCTGAAGTCCACAAACAGAATCCTGGCGTAGGTTCCCGGGGAGTCCAGGTGCTGCAGGATGGAGTGGAGGGCCAGGTTGACTGCGTTGTCCACAGACCTGTTAGCACGGTAGGCAAACTGCAGCGGGTCTAGGAGGGGTGTGGTGATGGACTTGAGGTGAGACAGGACCAGGCGCTCAAAGGACTTCATGACTACAGAGGTGAGCGCTACAGGTCTGTAGTCGTTAAGTCCAGCAATCCGTGGCTTCTTGGGGACAGGGATGATGGTGGAGGATTTGAGGCAGGTTGGCACGTGACATTGCTTAAGGGTCATCACTCTAATATCTAATATACATTGCTAATGTGGTAAATGACTATTCTAGCTGCAAATGTCTGGTTTTTGGTGCAATATCTACATAGGTGTATAGAGGCCCATTTCCAGCAACTATCACTCCAGTGTTCTAATGGTACAATGTGTTTGCTTATTGCGTCAGAAGGCTAATGGATGATTAGAAAACCCTTGTGCAATCATGTTAGCACAGCTGAAAACAGTTTAGCTGGTTAGAGAAGCTATAAAACTGACCTTCCTTTGAGCAAGTAGAGTATCTGGAAAAAATTATTATTTTTTTTTTAGATTTAGATTTAGTATACTTTATTGATCCCCAGAGGGGAAATTGAGGGTCATCCACCACCTGGATGGATGAAGCAGCCACGATACGGCGCTATCCCTTAACCATTCACACACACATTCACACCTAGGGCCACTTTAGAGTCTCCAATTAACCTAACCTGCATGTTTTTGGCATGTGGGAGGAAACCGGAGAAATCCCGGAGTAAACCCACGCAAACACGGGGAGAACATGCAAACTCCACACAGATCACTGTTGGTTGGGGGCTGGGATCGAACCCACGATCCCACGATCCCCCGGCCAAGGGTAAACTGTGCTGCCGCAGTGCTAACCACTGCGCCACCGTGCAGCCCACAGTATTTATTTCAAATACAAATCATTATTTCTAACCTTGTCAATGTCTTGACTATATTTTCTATTCATTTTACAACTCATGGTGGTAAATAAGTGTGACTTTTCATGAAAAACACAAAATAATTGTCTGGGTGACCCCAAACTTTTGAACGGTAGTGTATAGCTCAAGTACTGCAGTAGTTCCTGTAGCACACACATACACAAAAGGACCTACCTTCTATAGTTCTAGCAATTTTTAAAAGGTTCCTGCAGTTCAATTGTAGCTACTATTTCATGGTTTTGCAACAAATGCTTGCTTTTTTTTACATTAGGTCTGGTAAGAATAGCTAAATGTAGTGAACTTTGAATGTCAAAAACAGGATTTAACCAAAGAGCGTAAAGTACACACCTCCGCTAAGGCTCCGTCCCTCCCTCCCTTTGTCTGTCCATCTTTCCATACCTTCTTCAATCCATACATTGGAAGACAGGGACTTGGTAAAGGTATGCACTCCTGGATCATCACCAAAATCTAATAGGTTCCTCCGTAGCCCAAGGACCACCTCTGGTGAAAATTTCATCCAAATCCATCCAGTAGTTTTTGCATAATCCTGCTAACATATTGCGAGAAGATAGGGTCTCGGCAGAGGTATGCATTCCCAGATTACCTCTAAAATCTAATGGGTTCATCCTTAGACCAAGGGCCACTTCTGGTGAAAATTTCATCGACATCTGTTGAGCAGTTTTGGCAGAGGTAAAGACAACTATTGCCACTGTCTTCACTATGTAGCAAAACTGGAGGTCTTAACTTTTCAAGTGCTGAGGTGCTATTTTGTGCTTGTGTCTGTTAAAGTCTCCAACAGTGTAAAATAATCTTAGCAAGTTGTAAATGTTCACAAAATGGTTTGGGTCAATGCTGCTGTGGGATATATATATGTATATATATATATATATATATATATATATATATATATGTGTGTATTTGATCTGAGATATCAACAGCCTGTTAAATTCGAGCCACTAAGCAAGTGTTGTAATGGGAGGATCCAAACTGAGATGCAATGTCTGACTTTGTCTATTCTTTTAAAGTAGATAATTGTTTTTAAGCTGCTAGGTGCTTACCTAATCTATTTCCCACCTGAAGGCCTAAAAACGTAAAGCTGGTGGAATAGTCAATTTAGGGAATAAATTTCTTCAGATTCTTCATTTTATTATAGGTAACCACAACATCCATAAATATATTGATAATGCTATTTAGACTAAGAATGGAAAATTGGTATATGATTCGTTACAGTTTAAAGATAAATTATTTATTAATTTTAGAAATCACTGGCCCCACGGACAGAAGGATGTGCAGTATTTATTGTGCTCGTGTGTGGGGAAGTTTATTATTGCGCTGCTGTAATAAACACTGAATATTGTAGAGTAATATTGTTAGGGCCATATAGCAGATATTGGGATCTGTTTGTCATTTTGTCAAACCCTGGCAGGATGAAATACATTTTTTAATTTAAAGCCTTGCTTTTTAAAGTTCCCACATTCAAGCAAAGTGCCCAATAGGGAATTATTAAAGCAATGAAGCGACAGAGAGAGAAATGCAGGATGTGATCCAAATGGTCGTAAATGTGGAATATGCAGCATGAACTGCTGAGGTAAATTGGTACTGCTGGAAAGGCCATTTTTATGAATTGTCATTAAAAAGAATAGCATGGGGCTTAATTTAGAGTTAATTACCGAAGGCTTAAGTTTAGTGCCATTATAGACAGGATGCAGAGAAGTTGGCCTCGAATAAGAGCCCTGATAGGTGCATGAGTCAGCTCTATCTGAGCATGAGCTACACAGCACATGCGCTTCACTCTTGGATTCAGACAAACACTGTTGTGCTTGCAGAAAATCAAAACCACAAAGCACAACAAATCCCTTGCGAGTGCGTATCTGTGTTGGCTGACTACGGGTGTGCATGTGTGCGTGTCTTTGTGCGTGCGGCGCCAGTCCTGCCGTCACCAGTACCCTCCCTCTAATGTCTGGGGACAGGAAGGAACATGTTGCCCCGACCCCATAGGGAGTCGGTGTGGAGTTGATGGGTGGGTGGGTGGTGGTAGTCGTCAAGCTGTTGATTGTTGCTAGTCCACCGCCCTCCACTTTTAACCTCACAACACATCCATTTGTCCATTTTTAGAGACATAGATATAATGCATGAGGGGGGAAAAGCTGTTAGTGTAATTTGATGTTTGGGGAATTTCTCCTTTGTTGGGGGGTAAAAGTAGGAAGGCAATGGAGGAGGGAGGATCTTACAGGAAATAATTACTCCTCTATCAAACCAAGAGGAAGTTGTTTGGCCAGGCTGGCCTGCCCAGTGGATATTAACCCCTTACTGAACAACAACATTCCCACATCCGGCTTGTATGGTGCAGGTGAGACATCAATTCAGAATACTGTATTGTGTTAATTACAGGCCACTGTGGCAACAGGACACAGATTAATGCACACTCTTAAATTTTTTTGTATGCAGCATGCCCAAGCACAAGGCTCGCCTCAGAGAAGCACACATGACAGTCTCCAGATGCATAAAATGGCGCAGCTCATCAAAACAACTCTCTTCCACTTGTATTGATCCATGCTGATGGTTTTTTGTTTTAGTTGCTCACCATTTGAGATTATTTTTTCAATGAAAATACCTCTGCCACCCTAGCACAATGGAAGACAAAATATTTTATCATTTGTGTGCACAGCTTTAACAAATTAGAACCAAATAAGCAGTTTCACATCGTTTTCTTTGGAACTGCTTTCTTCCAGACAATCCCCCTCTTCAGTAACTTGGACACTTTTTCTGGAAGGAGATGTTCATGCTTAGCATTTTAGGTGCCACAAATAAGACTCATTTATAGACATTTATTAAAATATAAGTGGGTATATCAGGGGTGTCAAACTCATTTTGGTTCACTGGCCACATTCAGTCTGATTTAATCTCAAGTGGGCCGAATAGCATTAGAACCTAAACAATGACAACTCCAAATTTGTTTCTTTGTTTTAGCGCAAAGAAGTACAAGTACACTATGAAATGTTTACATTTTATACCGAATATATTCAATGTATTGGTACGTTTGGCCGCCTGCGATACATAAAATACCAATATCACGCATATCCTGTATGATTTGCCACATTAATATGAGCTGGGACTTCACTCCATGCAGCGTCTCTCGCTCCCCAGCTGCCACTCCACAGCAGTGACTCAGCGCTGTGGAACTCACAAATTTAGTATTTCACTTTATGATAAAAAACAACTTATCAAGATCTAGAAATTATTTAAAATTTACGTACATTTCCACGTCTGTCATCAATCCTAATCAATCCTAACCACCTGAACTGACTCACCACACCATACACACTAAAGTGGGCGCTATTAAAGACGGACTCTGGTGGCTATAAATCCCCTATGAAAACAAATGTACATTGTCTAAAATGGTATCTTATGATCTTTTCTCTACAAAAACACCCTTTCATTGTCTTACAGTTTCGTGTCAAAATCTTTTCTCTTTTCCTCCTTCTTCAAACGCCAGGATCTGTGAATAGGCCCATCCACATCCCGCAAGGATAATAGTGGCTAGTGCTACATTAAGGAGCAGTGGTGGCCTAAAAAACAGAATAAATCCTGTGATAAAAAGACTTACCGGTTGAATTGCATGCCCACTTGTATGCACGGTGGCCCAGGATAATGACTGAAACTGCATCGGTCCTTAAAAGCAGTTTAATGGTAAAAATCCATCTTAATTTGGGTCACGTTTTCAAAACAGCTGTCCAGAAATGCTAACTTCAGTCAGTTTGTAGTCCTGATGGGCTCAAAACTATGGACCTTTTATAGTGACCAGCTGTTATACAGTAGTCCCCAAAACCTTTCCATCGAAACTTGCCTTTTTCCAAGGGGAGGAGCTTAACTGAAATTTCACAGCAAAAAAACAGACATTTGAGTGATTTTGCTCTTGATATGTCTTGTAAGTCATAAAAAAATATGTTACAGACACGTTAACAAGAAAAAAACTCAATCTTTGGCAGAGTGTCACTTTAAGGAAGAAAATTAAGTTATCCCAGTGACTTGTAAATGCATAAAATTTAAACATACAAATTACGTACAAGTTGTACAGAATAGGGCTCCACCTTAATCAACCTCTTTTGAACTGATGATGCATTACTTGCATTTAGTTCTGGGTCTCAGTGTTGTGTTGTGTCTGCTGCTTTTAATAATGGACAACAGGCATTCCAAGAGTATGTGTATTTCATGATAACCATACTTGGACATTTAATATATGTATCACTCCACTCATAGGTTCTCTAGGAATCACTATTTTACAGTAACTGACATGTGCTTCTTATATTGTGAGAACTGTTGTGTTGTTGTTGTTGCGTATCTTATTACCTCCGCCAAGGAGGTAATGTTTTCATCTGTGCTGGTTTGTTGGTTTGGATGAAATTTTCACCAAAGGTGGCCCGTGGCCTAAGGATGAACTCGTTAGAGTTTGGTCATGATCTGAGAGTGCATACCTCCACCAAGGGTCTTGTTTGTATTTGTGAAGCAGGATTACAACAAAACTACTCAATGGATTTGGATGAAATTTTCGCCAGTGGTGGTCCTTGGCTTAGAGAGGAACTCATTACATTTTGGTGATGATCCGAGAATGCATACCTTTGCAAAGGCTCTTATCTCCTCACAGAGCGTTAGCAAGAATACTCTCAAAACTACTGGACAGAGTTTTATGCAAGTTTCACTAGAGGTGACTCTTGGGCTACACACAAACCCATTACATTTTGGAGGTGAACCATGAGGGATGGAAGGAGCCTTGGTGGAGGTATGTGCTCTGTGAGTGCTTTTCTAGTTTTCCACAGTGAGCTGTTGCTTGAAAAGAGAGTTCATGAGTTCATGCTAATAGTCAGCCAAATTGATCTTGGTTACTTTTAATTTTATCACCCCAAATTGGAGATAGTGTACCATTTCTGTTAAAGCTCAGCAGGGTAATGCATGCTTCTGGCTCTTTAATTCATTTGAAGATGCCAGTAAGAAGGCAGTGAAGACAATGTAAACAAAAGTGGAGATGCTGAGCTAGCTAGCAGGCCACTTGGCAAAGAGAAATGAATGATAGATACTCAGCTGCCAATTCTTCAGAAGCGTTAGGAGTGAGATTTAGAGGGATTTGGGCATGTGGGAATGTTGGGGTGGGGTGTGTGTACACGTGCATGTGCACATTACACAAACACAGCAATTTTTTTTCTCCAAGATATACATGAAATTGTGAGGTAAGTTAATCATCTGAATAGAACAAGTTTACCGAACGTTACAGACTGTAAACTACATCAAACAAAAGTGGATTGTCATGTGTTTTATTTTAAAAACAAATGAAGACAATCGGCCTAGACTATATCGTCAGTCTTGAGCTCTTTTTTTGTAAAATTCTGGCAGAAGTCTATAGTAGCTCAAACAGCCCATTTACACTTAACTAAAAGCCCCCCCCCCCCCATTTTGGAGTGAGAAATAAGCTGTGTTGTGAGAAAGTGCAACATGGAGCAAATGAGTGAGTCTCGCTCTCTGAGAGAGTGAACTGGCAACATTAAGACAATGGAAAACTGCCTATATAAACAATGACTGGTGGACAATCCAAATTTCATTCAATATGCATGTAAAATTAAAATAAAGTTCTATATTTAACTTATTTGTGTTAGCAGCATTCAGGTGTAGCAGTTGGGAGCTACTCTTTTTGTGTAGCGCTGCTAGTCTTGGCTAGACAGACTGGTCTTAATCTGTTGTCGCTTATTACTGTCAACCTGTAAATTTCATATGTGAAACTGTCGTATAAAAGCAGTTTTACACTTGCTACTATGAATGTGTCGTAGTCACAAGGCCACAATGATATATTTGTGGTATCACACAGCCTTGAGTGTAATATTACTTAAGTATATGCCTTGATGCAATAAGGAACACTTCTTTGTTATGTGGAGGAAACTGTTTTACAACCAAAAAATGGCAGTACCAGTGTCCATAAACATATTGATTCAAAATAGATTACAGAAAGGCTAAAGGTCATCACACTTAAGCTACAGTGAGTTAGATAGTCCTATAAAAAGTATTTTATTTCCACTGTAGCCATGTTGCTGTTGTAAATTCTAATGGCACTCCTGTCTGACCGTATCTGCCTTGGAACCACTCCAGTCAGCTGAATGTTGAGTTAACCTTAGTGCCTGGGTTGTCCCTCACATTTTGCAGCTCTGCAAACAAACATTTAATCCATACCAGACATTGTGTCTTTGGGTCCTTCATGTCTGGTAAGTAGATCCAATTATATCAACAAGTCACATGTTGTTTCAGTGCAGGCTGTTATTAAGGTATTGGGTTTATTTGTGCAATGTAAGCTGCTGGGTGAAATGTTTGTGAAACTCTTGTAGTTGCAAGACAAACAGGAATAAACTTGAGCTGTGGTTACAGTGTAAAATGTAGATGTTGCCCCACTATTGTACAATTTGTCTGATGTAGTACTGTAACTATGGAACAAAAATCAAAACTGCATTCAGCTGTAGTGCTGTTCCAGTATTCCCACAACACTGCAATCAGTTTGGAATTTTCATTTGTTTTCTAGTCGATCTATTTCATAGAAACCATTTACATACCATTTTAGGAAAAAGAAGGTGTCGCTAATCACCTTGATTAAGACTGTTCAGGGTTTCCTCTGGTAACATTTCTCCGTGGCGGGCCGCCTCGCCAGAAATTGTACCGCCATCCCAAGGCGATATGATTTTATTAAGAAAAATATATGAAGCAATGACTTTCCGCAAGCGCGCACACGAACAACGCGCATGGCTGTCATCCGCGCGGAGTTTAGAAGCACCCCGCCCACGTGAGTTCTCGACTCAGTCAGCAGGCAGTGTCTCGCTAAGCGTAACTGTCGACAAAAACATGAGTTTGTTAAAGTACTTTAAACGCGGAAAAAAATCAGAAGAGGTATGTATGTAAGCACTGGAGGCGTTTATCATGGTTTTAACCTGCTGTTAACGGGAGCAATAATGGAAGAGTTGCTTAGCTAAGAGAAGTGGTTAGAATTCATATGCAGCTTCATATGAAAGGAAAGGCAAGGGGGTCTGATGAACTGCTGAGGATATATTTCACCAGCCACTACAATATTAAGTTATGCTCTATAGGAATTGCAGGAATGAAGAGACTGGCAATTTCTCTCTTTTCTTGCACAAGCAGGCGTGCCGTTTTTATTCTCCAGCAGCAATGACAAAAAGCAACAGCTAAAAACGCTAGCTCTCTTTTCACTCTAAACTGAGGTCCTTCAGCGGCTGGCTACAGAGGTGCCTGATGAGAAAGCTTGAGAGCACAACTATAACTGCCTAAGCCAGGGGTGTCCAACCATGTGCCATGGAGAGCCAAGACCCTGCAGGTTTTACCTCCAACCAGTGTCTTCAACAGCAGATTTCTGTGAACTTCTTCCCACTGATTGCTGATAAGTGAAAACACCTGCTGAAGAGACTGGGTAGAAGAGAAAACCTGCAGGGTCTTGGCTCTCCATGGCACATGGTTGGACACCCCTGGCCTAAG
This sequence comes from Pholidichthys leucotaenia, assembly GCA_020510985.1. Lineage (NCBI taxonomy): Eukaryota > Metazoa > Chordata > Actinopteri > Cichliformes > Pholidichthyidae > Pholidichthys > Pholidichthys leucotaenia. The sequence goes on from CM035836.1 coordinate 179,058,273, forward strand.
CAGATCATTCTGTACATGAACATATAATGTGGTGAATTATGTCTTCAGAGTCCGCTACAGTTCCCTATTATGTACCTGGCAGGTTAAGATGACCGAAATTCACAAAGTCAATGACTTTAATCCGTCAGCAGCCTTCAGACAAACTACATGTGTCAACATTTGATTTCAAAATAAGGGAGGTTTTTCCTGCTGTCTGGGTGGTGAGGAGATTTCTGAAAACAAACAAACAAACAAACACAAACAAACAAACAAACTATAAATATAAAGAAATATTATAACAGAAATAATGGCATCCTTGGTCATTTAAGTTAATTTATTTCATTAAATACAATTTTGTTAATATTTTTTCTTTGTAATCAGAGTTATATTATTGTTCTGTTCTGACTGCAAAATTATGGTCAAAAATGTAAATTGTTATAAGGAAAAAGTAAAAAAATGACCATAGTCTGTTTCAAATTTATCTAAAAAAAACCCCAACTAATTTTATTTTTAAAAAAAAACAGACAAAAGTTAGTCATAAAATAATCCACAAATTTATAATAAAGTTTTAAATGTACAAGAAAAGTCAGTTTTGCAAGAGGAAATTACAAATTTGAGGAACATGGTTTCAACTTTAGATTTACAGAGAAAAGTAGAAAATATAAAAAAAATTGTTAGAGATTTTTGAGAAAAACCTCAAACCTTCAAGACTGAAGTCATTGCTCAAGTTTTTAAGTGGGTGCTCTTCGTACCCTTAACTCAAGTAGAAATTTTTGGTTGTCTACTTTTAATTACTAATTTCAAAGCACTGCTTTTACATGAGTAGAATTTCTGGTTACTATATCCACCTGATCATATAATTTAAGTATGCATGAGTACATTACTATTATGAATGTTTCTTTCCCTTCCCTACTCTTTCAATGGAAAAAAGAAACTAGAATAAAAATACTAAAAATACACATATTTTTGTCATTTATCAGAATCAGAATCAGAATCAGATTTATTGCCATTGTTCATGTAGTACACAAACTAGGAATTTGTCTCGATGCCATGCTGCAACATTAAAAACATGATGAGAAAAAGAGATAAACTAAAAAACTAAAGGACTGAAAACGTGCAATAAGTGTAGAAAAATAAGTAATAATAAGTAATAATGATAATAATAATAATAACAATACTAGTAATAATGAGTAGTACTAGTCAAGGCAGTTTTAAAAAATTAGCAAGTAGCAGATAATGTGAAGTACCACATAGTGCAGTCGATAATGCAACAGAAAACAGTGATGAATGACGTGAGTCTGGTTGAGCTGCTGTACATAGTGCTCGAGAGTCAAAAAGTCACTTAATGTTCAGCAGTCTGATGGCAGAGGGGAAAAAGCTGTTCATGTGCCGGGAGGTTTTAGTCCGAATGGACCGAAGTCTTCTACCTGAGGGGAGGGGAGCAAACAGTACGTGACCAGGATGTGAAGGATCGGCTATGATCCGGCCAGCACGCCTCCGGGTCCTGGAGATGTACAGGTCCTGGAGAGATGGGAGCTCGCAGCCTATCACCTTCTCAGCAGTGCGCACGACGCGCTGCAGCCTTAGTCTGTCCCTGGCAGTGGCTCCTGCATACCACACAGTTATGGAGGAGGTGAGGATGGACTCGATGATGGCCGTGTAGAACTGCACTAACATCTTGGTGGGTAGCTTGAGCTTCCTCAGCTGCCGCAGAAAGAACATCCTCTGCTGGGCCTTTTTGATGAGGGAGCTGATGGTTGGCTCCCATTTGAGGTCTCGGGTGATGGTGGTGCCCAAGAAGCGGAAGGAATCTGCAATGGTGATGGGAGAGCCTGTGATGGTGAGGGGGGGCAGGGGGGTTGTGACTTTCCTGAAGTCCACAATCATCTCCGCTGTCTTCAGAGCATTCAGCTGCAGGTTGTTGTGGCTGCACCAGGACACCAGCTGGGCCACCTCTTCCCTGTAGGCGGACTCGTCGCCGTTGGAGATGAGCCCGATGAGGGTGGTGTCGTCCGCAAACTTAATCAGCTTAACAGACTGGTGGGAGGAGGTGCAGGAGTTGGTATAAAGGGAGAAGAGTAGGGGGGAAAGTACACAGCCCTGGGGTGATCCAATGCTGATGCTAACAGAGTCTGAGACAGACTTCCCCAGCCGCACATGCTGTCTCCGGTCCGTCAGGAAGTCGGTGATCCACCTGCAGAGGGAGTCAGGCACGTTGAGCAGGGACAGCTTGTCCTGGAGCAGATCGGGGCGGATGGTGTTGGATGCGGAGCTGAAGTCCACAAACAGAATCCTGGCGTAGGTTCCCGGGGAGTCCAGGTGCTGCAGGATGGAGTGGAGGGCCAGGTTGACTGCGTCATCCACAGACCTGTTAGCACGGTAGGCAAACTGCAGCGGGTCTAGGAGGGGAGTGGTGATGGACTTGAGGTGAGACAGGACCAGGCGCTCAAAGGACTTCATGACTACAGAGGTGAGCGCTACAGGTCTGAAGTCGTTAAGTCCAGCAATCCGTGGCTTCTTGGGGACAGGGATGATGGTGGAGGATTTGAGGCAGGTCGGCACGTGACATTGCTTAAGGGAGGTGTTAAAAATGTCTGTGAAGACAGGAGCCAGCTCTTTCGCACAGTGTCTCAGGGTGGAGGGAGACACACTGTCCGGCCCGGGGGCCTTGCACGGGTTCAGTCTGGAGAACTGTCTGTGCACGTCCTGCTCACTGATGACAAGGGGAGGGGGGGAGGAGGAGGAGGAGGAGGGGGGGACCACTTTTGATGAATTAGGGGCTGAGGAGGCAGTGGAGCTGGGTGGAGTGGGTGAGTTGGACACAGCTGACGAGGTGTCAAAACGGGCGTAATGTTGGGACAGTTTTTGACAAAGGGCTTTGTCATCCTGACCTTTAGAAGCCTGAGGCCGATAGTTGGTGATTTGCCTCAGTCCTCTCCACACAGAAGCCGAGTCATTAGCAGTGAACTGCTGCTGGAGTTTCTCAGAATACACAGATTTAGCTCTCCTCAGCTCTCTGTTAAACCGATATTTGACCTCTCTGTAGCGGTCCCTGTCTCCACTTTTCAACGCTGCTTCCTTCTCTTTCCTGATCCGTCTGAGCTTAGCTGTGAACCAGGGCTTGTCATTAGAATATCTCACCCTGGTGCGCGATGGGAGAATGTCCTCCTCACAGAAGTTGATATATGAGTTCACAGTGTCTGTGTACTCATTAAGATCATGTGTGGCTCTTTTAAACATGCCCCAGTCAGTTATTTCCATGCATGTGTTCAGTTTCTCTCCAGCTTCACTGGTCAATTTCTTTGTGGTGGTCACAACAGGTTTAGTGAGTTTCAGTCTTTGTCTGTATGTGGGGATGAGGTGGACCATCACGTGATCAGATAGACCCAGCGCAGCGCGGGGACCAGTGCGATATGCGTCTTTCACTGTGGTGTAACAGTGATCCAGCGTGTTATTTCCTCTGGTTGGACATTTAATAAACTGTTTGTAGCGGGGGAGCTCGTGACTCAGATTGCTCTGGTTAAAATCGCCCAACACAATAACCAGGGAGTCTGGAAAGTTCCGCTCCGTAAGTTGGATGTGATCCGCGAGCACGCGCTGAGCTTCGCGCGTGTCCGCGTCGGGAGGGACGTACACAGCGACGAGGATGAATGAGGCCATGTGAACCATGACAAAAAAAATCCTGCAGGACAAAACATGACACTTGATATTTTCTAACCTGTTTGTATGCCACCAGACACAGAGAGAGAACCTGAATTAGACAGAGCTCAGAGAGGGCAAGATGAGACAGAAGAGAGGAGCCAAGGAGAGGAAAGTGTTCAGGCAGAGGAAAGAGAGAAGGATAACACCACTAAAAAGTCTTAACACAGGATGTCTGGGTGGGACCCAACTGGCCCAATATTCAAGCCTCGGTTGTACAATAGCTCAAATGGTAAGTTCCATATGCAACGTTACTGTGTAAAATTTAAAAAAATAAATAAATAGTATAAAATGAACATATTCTGGTGTGATTACTTCCCCTCCCCCCCTTCCAGGAAAAATATGTTGCCACCGCGCCAAGGTCTTTTAGCCAGAGGAAACACTGCTGTTGGCATTAGTATCATTAGGAACAGCTGTGTTCAGCTAGTATATTTCAAAATAGCCACAGTGAAGTAGTTCTATGGAGATAACTGAGACATCTGGAGTTTGTTAACCTTAGATGGAGCAAATAATTACAAGAATACAATAAATGAGGATAAACCAGGAAGGCGGAAATGAGGAAATCCTTTCATTACTCTGCTTAACTGCAGGGATACTACTAGTATGTTAGGTTTGCTTAATTATTAAAAATGCAGTTTAACCTGTTAAATCCTTTTTATTATGATCACTCTTTGTATTTGTGTCAATAGCTTTTCTTTGACTGTAGAATTAATAATCCTGGATGTTTGATGTGATTTATGTGTCAAAAAGTGTCATGGTGCTGAGCACGGTTGAGGAACCGTGTGTTATGTATGGAAATACCTGGTTGATGAATGAGGCAAGATGAAGTTGGCGAACACAGCTTTATTTAAGAACTATGTACAGACGTGGACAAAATTGTTGGTACCTCTCTGTTAATGAAAGAAAAACCCACAATGGTCACAGAAATAACTTGAATCTGACAAAAGTGGTAATAAATAAAAATTCTATGAAAATTAACCAATGAAAATCAGACAATACTTTTGAATTGTGGTTCAACAGAATTATTTTAAAAAACAAACTCATGAAACAGGTCTGGACAAAAATGATGGTATCCCTAGAAAAGATTGAAAATAATGTGACCATAGGGACATGTTTAACCAAGATGTTTAATCTAATTAACATCACAGGTGTCTACAACCCTGTAATCAGTCAGTCGGCCTATTTAAAGGGTGACAAGTAGTCACTGTGCTGTTTGGTGACATGGTGTATACCACACTAAACATGGACCAGAGGAAGCAAAGAAGAGAGTTGTCTCAGGAGATTAGAAAGAAAATTATAGACAAGCATGTTAAAGGTAAAGGCTATAAGACCATCTCCAAGCAGCTTGATGTTCCTGTGACTACAGTTGCACATATTATTCAGAAATTTAAGATCCACGGGACTGTAGCCAACCTCCCTGGACATGGCCGCAGGAGGAGACGGATAATATGAATGGTAACAAAAAAGCCCAGAACAACCTCTAAACACATTCATAGTGAACTCCAAGGTCAAGGTACATCAGTGTCAGATCGCACCATTCGTCGTTGTTTGAGCCAAAGTGGACTTCATGGGAGATGACCAAGGAGGACACCACTGTTGAAAACAAATCATAAAAAAGCCAGACTGAAATTTGCCAAACTGTATGTTGACAAGCCACAAAGCTTCTGGGAGAATGTCCTATGGACAGACGAGACAAAACTGCAACTTTTTGGCAAGGCACATCAGCTCTATGTTCACAGACGCAAAAATGAAGCATACCAAGAAAAGAACACTGTCCCTACTGTGAAACATGGAGGAGGTTCTGTTATGTTCTGGGGCTGCTTTGCCGCATCTGGCACAGGGTGTCTTGAATCTGTGCAGGGTACAATGAAATCTCAAGACTATCAAGGTATTCTAGAGAGAAATGTGCTGCCCAGTGTCAGACAGCTTGGTCTCAGTTGCAGGTCATGGGTCTTGCAACAGGATAATGACCCAAAACACACAGCTAAAAACACCCAAGAATGGCTAAGAGCGAAACATTGGACTATTCTAAAGTGGCCTTCTACAAGCCCTGATCTAAATCCTATTGAACATCTGTGGAAGGAGCTGAAACATGCCGTCTGGAGAAGGCACCCTTCAAACCTGAGACAACTGGAGCAGTTTGCTGATGAGGAGTGGGCCAAAATACCTGCTGAGAGGTGGAGAAGTCTCATTGACAGTTACAGAAATCGTTTGATTGCAGTGATTGCCTCAAAAGGTTGTGCAACAAAATATTAAGTTAAGGGTACCATCATTTTTGTCCACGCCTGTTTCATGAGTTTGTTTTTTAAAATAATTCTGTTGAACCACAATTCAAAAGCATTGTGTGATTTTCATTGGTTAACCCCTTGCACTCTGGTCAATTTCCCTAAAAACGCCAAAAAATAACATGCCCAAAGTAAATCAAAAGCTGTTCTTCAACCCTTTGTAGCATCTTCATGGGGTTGGTCTCATTTAAAAGAAAACACTTTGAATTTTTTGGCAAAATAGTCATAATCTCTCTAAGTGCTCCGGCCACTGAGTAACAGTCATCTAAACATACTGAAACTGAAGAAAATAAATTTCGCCTGGGTGTTTTTTTGGATACAAATGCTTGCAAATAACACACAGCTGTCAGATCCGGGCTGGAAAATGCAACAGAAATATAGAACCAAGTGTTATCCAGCTGAGGTCAAAATTTTGTAACAATACCACAAAAAATGAATATATTACACAGCTTTTTCCTCAGGTAGTTCCCAGGCGTTTTTGAACTGTGCCAAATTGTGCCAAATGGCAGTTTGGAAAAACGTCTGTAACTTTTGAATGATTCAATATAGAAGCTTCATCTTGGGCTCTAATGAAAGGTGACACTCAGGGCTGTGTGTGTGTGTGTGTGGGGGGGGGGGTTGTCCCCCCCCCCCCCCCCCGCTACAGAGGACGGACATCGCCCGGTGCACGGGTTAATGCGCCGCGGTCCGTCATGTGGCGATGATGCACAGTTGTAATTTACCGATCGGTCAAAAGTCATTTTTGATTACAGTTTTCAGGGATAAAGAATAATTTAGCTTATAACACTTACCTGTTCACAACAGCAGCGTAGCTGGCGAACTTCTCTTCCTCATTGTCAGACGAACATGAAGCTGGTCCACTTATTACGGACTCGTGGTTCTGGTCTCGCGACCCGGTCAAAACATAATTCCATTATTGTGGTTTTGTGCTTCCATGATTGCGGTTTTGGTGAACGATTTTTCAAAACAAATAACAGTAGTAATAAAAAAAGACTGGTGAACGCGTGTGTGTCACCCAGCCTTCGTCGTCGGCCTCCGTCGGTCTATGATGACCATGGAAGAGAATCCTAAACGTCTATTCTGCTGGAATAAAAAAAAAAAAGCACCGCCTGTGGCTGAACAGGCCGATGCGCGAATGGCAGTCCCTGTCACACAGGTCGCACTTGTGGGTGGTCTCCGTGCTGCTGAGTCTGTGGCGGTTCTTCCTGCGGGTCCTTTTTTCATCTGCTGCAGCAGTCAGTCTCTCTTCACCCAGCCTTACACAAAACAGCTTTCAAACTTCTGTGCTTCAATTGGCTCGCTCCATACGCAGCCATTGGTAGGTGGGTCCTTCTTGCTAGGTTTTCAGTCATTGGTTCTTCAAGGTTTCAGAAACCCAATTCAAGGCTCTTACTAGTCGAATGAGAGGTCAATCATATCTAATCTGTTCGCAGCTGTGTCTGTAGTGGAAGAATGGAAATGCAGCTTTTTTTTCAGTGCGCTCTAGGACGCAGCGCCCTCGTGCGCCCTCGTGCGCCCTCGTGCGCTCTAGGACGGAGAGACGTGCCCGCCCGCGGTACACAGAAGTGCAACAGGTTAATTTTCATAGAATTTTTATTTATTACCACTTTTGTCAGATTCAGGTTATTTCTGTGACCATTGTGGGTTTTTATTTCATTAACAGAGGGGTACCAACAATTTTGTCCACGTCTGTACACAGCAGTGCATGGCAGGCACCAGCATGAGCATCTAGCAAAAGAGGCTGAGCCATGGTGACTTGCCCCTATATAGGGCAGTGCGGTGACATGACGGGAAGTCCATGTCACCACACTGCACTTCACAGTAAAGTGCCGTTTCCCGTATACCACATTTCCTTCCCCCCTTAGAAAGTCCAAAAACACACACACAATCAAACCCACCCCAATTTGGAGCCTGAATCATGCTGTGAAATAACGCAAACTAACGTACTTAAATGGCCTAACATACTCACACAAAACAACCTAAAATAGGACTGGTGGGTGGACTGCCACACGCCCCGCACAGCATGGTGGATTATTCTGCCGCCTAACTAAAAAAGTCCTTTATTAAACTAAAAATCACACTCGTGCTCCTAAACTAAGACACAAACGTATAAATGACCCCATAACATAACATGCAAAATACACAGAACTATAAATAAAGTGCTACCGCACAGTCACTTGGGTGGGGAAGATGGAACTGGCATGGGGGGGCCCAGGGTAGCCCCTCAGCAGGCGTGCCCCTGGAGGCAGCAGGCCCCTGGAGTGATGGCTGATCTTCTGGACGACGGAGCCCGGATCCCACACCGCCATCACCGACTTCCGTCCAACCTCACCACCTGGAGCATCCTCCTGGACTTGGAGCATCCTCCTGGACATGGTCAGCATGCCTCATCGAGCCGTCGGACAACCAGAAGCATGCCGCTCCCAACTTTGCCACTATCCATAGGCATGCTTGATGTTTAGCTGGCTGTCCTTTGGCCCATCTTTGCTGTGGACGTTCACCACCCCAAACCAAGTCCATAACCTGAAGTGGAATTTTACAAGGCCCAATGTGGTGCTGCTGAGCATGCGGTAACTCCATGCTCATTGGTCTGGCCCCATCCTCTTCTATAAACGTTGTAGTGTACACCGTCGTAGCTGCAGACCCCCCACCCAACTGTGGCCAAGTACCGAAGGCATCTGGGGCTATCATGGTGTTGCTCATCAGCATGGGTACCGACACTGGGCGAGAACTGGTTGACTTGAAAGCGAGGGTGCCCATTAGCTCTTTGTACTGTTCACTCCCAGTGTCCATTGGGGGCGAGCAGGGTGATTTCTCCCTTGGATTCTCCGGGTAAGACAAATGGCACACCCTGGCGTAGTGATTCAAGCGTCCACATCTACTACAACGTTTTCCTCTTGCTGGACATTTCTTCACTTTATGGCGATGCGTTGTGGACCCATAACCCTTGCACGGGGGTTTTCCCAAGGCAGACCTTTGGCTGGCAGCATTGATTTCCCAATAATCTTCGTCGGAGCTATCCTCGCTGTCAGGGTCCACAACATTAGCTGAGGCGGGCGGCTCTGGTGGCTTCTGTGGCTGGCGCCAATTTAGCTCCACAGCTAGTTCATCAACGGCTTCCAACCAGAGAGCTAGCTCAACTGCTTCAGCTAACGTCAAGTCATTAGGCGCCACTAATAGCCTAGCACACAGCTCAGCGTTGCACGTGTGCTCTGCTAGTTGGTTGCGTACCATCTCGTCTTCAGGAGGTCCAAAACGACACTTGCTGACTAGCTGCATCGAGTCAATGTCTCTGGCGAAAACGAATCATCTGAACAGTCACGCTGTCTGGGCTGGAGAAACGTTTAGCTAGCAGCTCCACAACTCCTCGTATGAGTCTGCTGTGCCAAGCGTCTGTAGGACCCTCCAGCCCTCAATACACAGGTTGTGAACAAGAAGTGCCCGCGCCCTCACCTTATCGTGCTTCTCGAGGTCCAGTGCCATAATATACATCTGATAGGCCTCCAACCAATGCAGCCATGAAATCGGTGGTTCACCCGGGAGCTCGAGGAAGGGACGAAGTGGTGTAATGCACGCCTCCATGAGTTAATCCTCGATCGGCAAATGTTATGTATGGAAATACCTGGGTGATGAATGAGGCAAGATGAAGTTGGCAAACACAGCTTTATTTAAGAACTATGTACACAGCAGTACACGGCAGGCACCAGCGTGAGCATCTGGCAAAAGAGGCCGAGCCATGGTGACTCGCCCCTATATAGGGCAGTGCGGTGACGTGACGGGAAGTCTACATCACCACACTGCACTTCACAATTAAGTGCCGTTTCCCATATACCACACTGTTCTCACGCGTTTTGTTAGTCTGATTTTTTTCTGTTCATTCTCCACTTCAGTTTAAGTATTTGATTTTGGGTTTGGCTGTGTTTTGTTATTTGAGTTTTCTATTTGTTTCTGCTTGTTTATGAGAGTTCTGTTTCTGAGTTTGTTACTATAGTCTTGCATATTCGTATTATGGGTCTTAGTCATCCTATTTTGTATTGTAATATACAGTATATATCTACCTGTTTGGACATGAGCCTACCCTCACCTCTGCCTTTTGTCCTGCTGTTATATTTATCCTTTTTTTTTTTTTTTTCCTTTGAAAGACAAAAGTAAAATAGAAAGATGTCTTTACCTTCTTTACATGTTTCAACTGCACTGCAGCCTTCATCAGAAGAGTCAGCTGATTGCTGCCAGGTGACATTTATCAGCTGATTTTCGTAGGCGGGGCCAGCTCAGCAGATCTGTCAGATCCGCTGAGCCGGCCCCGCCTCCCGCCGTCAGATGGTCTCTGGAGAATGTGGTCCCAGGTGTGAGAAAGCATAAAGGCCCCCTCATCTCGGTTCATGGTGTCTTTTCCCCGCTTTCTGATCTCTATTGCCTCCTTGATCCAACGTTTGTGTCTGTTGCTCTCCGATCCAATAATTTTTGTGTTGTCCCAGTCCATGATGTGATTATTTCTTTTGCAGTGGTCCGATATAGCTGATTTTAATGTTTCTTGTTCTGCTTTTTCTTTTTGTGATCTTGTGAGTCGTCCTTGCGTTTCCTTCTCACATTCCTTTTGGTGTTCTTTTTTTCTTGTGTTTTCTTGTGTTTCTTTCCACTATCAGCCATCATGAGCAGTTTTTTTATGGAGGATCTGGAAAATAAAGCAATCAACACAGCACCCACAATATGCAAACCCACCCTTTGGAAGAGATACGTAGATGACATTCTGGAAAAAATAAGGAAAGGACATACACAAGAACTCACTGACCATCTGAACAGTACAGACAGTACAGGGAACATAAAATTCACACACGAAGAGGAGGAAAATGGCACCATAGCCTTTCTGGACATGAAAATCCACCACAATGAGGATGGCAGCATAAAAATCACAGTCTACAGGAAACCAACCCACACAGATCAATACCTACTTTGGACATCGGAACACCCCACAGCACACAAGCTATCAGTCGTCAGGACATTATATGAACGAGCCACCATCATCACGGAACAAGAAGACAGACAGGAAGAGGAAAACCACATAAAACATGCACTTATACGCTGCCAATATCCAGTATGGGCCATAAACAAAGGGAAACAGCAAGTCAAAAACAAAGAAAATAAACAGGACACAAGACACAGAACAAAAGCTGAAATCAAAAACAAGGAAACCATAACTATACCATACATACGAGGGATCACGGAACCAATTCAAAGGATCATGAAAAAATACAAAATAAACACAGCAGTCAAACCACACAAAAAATTAAGACAGTTATTAGTACACCCCAAGGACAGAATAGAACAAGACAATAAATGCAATGTATTATATGAAATATCATGCAGATCATGTAACAAAACCTACATTGGAGAAACCGGAAGATTATTCACCACAAGAAAAAAAGAACACCAAAAGGAATGTGAGAAGGAAACGCAAGGACGACTCACAAGATCACAAAAAGAAAAAGCAGAACAAGAAACATTAAAATCAGCTATATCGGACCACTGCAAAAGAAATAATCACATCATGGACTGGGACAACACAAAAATTATTGGATCGGAGAGCAACAGACACAAACGTTGGATCAAGGAGGCAATAGAGATCAGAAAGCGGGGAAAAGACACCATGAACCGAGATGAGGGGGCCTTTATGCTTTCTCACACCTGGGACCACATTCTCCAGAGACCATCTGACGGCGGGAGGCGGGGCCGGCTCAGCGGATCTGACAGATCTGCTGAGCTGGCCCCGCCTACGAAAATCAGCTGATAAATGTCACCTGGCAGCAATCAGCTGACTCTTCTGATGAAGGCTGCAGTGCAGTTGAAACATGTAAAGAAGGTAAAGACATCTTTCTATTTTACTTTTGTCTTTCAAAGGAAAAAAAAAAAAACAAACAAAAAAAAAAAAAGGATAAATAATTGAAAGAAGACAAAATGAACCTGTTTGACGTACCTGCTGTTATATTGGTATTTAGTAGCATTATATTGCCGTCTACTTTTATCTTGTCTTCGCCTTGATGGGTCATGTTCCCCTTTTTGTATTATCTGGTCTGTTTCTCATTTTGTAACATTTCTTGTTTCATTGTCAGTTACTTTTGTTCCTTCTGTGCTTTTATTTTGACAGCACTCTTTGTTTACTTCCTTTGTTAGCTCATGTTTGCGGTTGGCACAGCTGTCATTATTTTGGACTAATTATCCTCACTCTTGTTACCCACACCTGTCATCACTTGTTATTCCTCTTTGTCCTATTTAAAGACTGCCGTACTGCAGTTCGGCGCAACATCCTTCAGTGTCCAGACGTGTGTCCCACATCTTAGCGTTAAGCTATTCAACATCACTTCAGCATTGTATCCTGTTGTTTCCACATGCCTTTTCTCCCATGCTCCTCCTGCCTGTAAGTTTGTACCTGTAAGTGTCATGAGCCCGCGTGCGGTGCTGTACCGTGCTTGGATCTCCAGTTTATTTTCCTTTTTCCTATGTATGCATTTAGTCATGTTTTTGTTGTTATTATTGTGCTTTTATTTTGACAGTGCCGTGGCAGGACTTCCTGCTGTCAAACCTGCTCACGACTTGTCACGGCTGTTTGTATTTAGTGATTATGTCTACTCCACACCTGTGTGTAGTTTTAGTTCTGCTCCCTATTTAAGATCGCCAGCTAGACTTAGTCTTCACTGCGGTCTCGTCTACCTTGGACTGGAGTCCCTACGCACGGCTCCAGTCTCTCTACAGCGTCAGGTTTCGCCCTCGCTATATTCATATGTAAGTGTTTATTCTACAGCGTCAGGTTTTGCCCTCGCTATACTCTTATGTAAGTGTTTGTGTTCATTCTTTGTGTCTCACGTTTAGTATATGTGTTTTGTCCCTCGTGGTACTTTACTTTGTTACTTTTTGTTAATAAATAAGCAAACTCACTGCTGGCACTTGGTGCCTCATTAATGCCCCGAAAAGGGCATACATGACAGTAAGTTTATTTTGTGTTTTTTTATTATTAAACCACATTATTAAATCACAGCAACTCACAGTCAGCGTTTGGGTCTCCCTTCCACCCTCAAGGGCAATTCATGACAGAAAGCTGGTGTTTCATGGAGTGGAGAATGCTGATGAATGTTGTGATTTTTGGATTTGTCATTCTGATGAATTTTAATGAAAATCAGGATTTGCCTCTGTCATTAGTGACAGTTAGCAATGTTTAGTAACAATTAGCGACAGTTGCAGGAATGTTTGCAAAAGACAGTTGGCGAACATTAGCGACTGTTAGCAAATGTTAGCCAGTGCTTGTGACAATTAGCAACTATTTGGGACTGTCTGGGAATGTTTGGGTTCTTTTGCCAACTTCAGTTAAAATACATGGAGAATGTCAGGCAGATCTTGGACTCAACCCCATAAAAAGGGTATGCAGTCTCTTCCCAGCATTCAGATGTTAAGAGTTCATAAAGGTTCTCAAACAGTTGCGAGTGTTCACTACTTGGCGAACCAAAAAGAACTTTAACAACATGTTAGGAACTGTTTGCAAATGCTTACAATTATTTTGCAAACGTTTGCAACTGTGGAAAAATTAATTTTGTTGCTGTCTGTAAAAACTGTTTACTACCATAAACAGTGTTTGCGAACTGTTTTTTTAGAAATCTTGACGAAACCCCAAAATCGCAAGGTTTGTCAGCATTCACCGGTCTGAGATACTAGCTTAAATGTGTGTTGTTTATACAAGGTAGTCAATGAAGAGCAAAACTGCAAGAATGATGGAACTAAGCATGTGGAATGTATAATATCCAAATAAAATTAAATGATGATAGACTTGTTACTGTATATATCAACTGATATGAACGCCACGCTCAGAAACAGTTGTGTGGTATTCCACATGTTGAAGGCAGCTTTTGATAGTTAACCTTCACTGTAGGCATTCAGAGGAGCTTACAGCTCCACAGTCTAGAGAGACTTGTGGCCGGTTGGTTGGTTGTCTTGGCATTCAACAAACAGGGACCACTCACGGTCAGAGTATGTGACTTGCCTTGGGAACTGTTGCTGTGGGAGGCTTGGATGCATGTGTGAACAGCTGACGGTGAGCTAGTGTTCAGCATCTTTAGCGGTGGCTGGTAATGAGTTGTACTAATCACCCGACACCCTACATCCCTGGGGAACTACTGTTTTGAAAAGTTAATTTGCAGCTGTGCCACTTGAATCAGATTTAAACTACTCGCTATTTTTGTTTGAACACACCAATTTTAAATTATTGTTTTTCCTAATACCCCAGCAGGCTAAACCTAGTCACTCATCTGAATGTCTGTGAAGCCGAATTATATTTGACATTCATGCTCTGGCACAGAGCTACATCCAAAGACAACCTAATAGTGGACATTAATGCCTGGTGAACTGGAGGGGGAGGTAATCCGGATTTTCCATCTGACAAGACATGTGGGTGTAAACCCCTATCATGCGTGCCTGTGTGCATGACCCTGAAAGACACAAGTGTGTGTGTGTGTGTGTGTGTGTGTGTGTGTGTGTGTGTGTGTGTGTGTGTGTGTCCTGGCTGCCTGCCTTGAGGAGCTTTTTTGGCCAGCAGCCTGACAAAACCAATGGTTCCTGTGCAATGTTGGAGTAACTCCCACTGGAGGAGAGCAGAGGGCCAGCTGCGGCCCTTTCTAATAAGGAAGCGGGACTTTCTTCCTCCACCCCCTGCTGACACACACATGCACGCACACACACACACACACACACGCAGGTATATAGCATTAGCTGAACTGTGGCACCAGATTTCAGGAGCTGGATATATGTCAGCAGCTGCATTCATCACCACCCAGCTTCAGCAACTATTGCTGGTATGTGAGAAACACAGCCGGAGCCTAAAGGCTTTTCCATGGATTAAAGGGGTCTCGGAAGCTGATCTTTTTCATGGCCATGCTGTACAGGTAGAGATGTTTAAGGCCCACTCAGGAATTTTTGAAAGTTTTTAACTTTACTAGGGCATCTTCTGACTCAAATATGAATTATGTCCCACCTCAAGTCCATCACCACCCCTCTCCTGGACCCACTGCAGTTTGCCTACCGAGCCAACAGGTCTGTAGACGATGCAGTCAACCTGGCCCTCCACTCCATCCTGCAGCACCTGGACTCCCCGGGAACCTACGCCAGGATCCTGTTTGTGGACTTCAGCTCCGCATTCAACACCATCCGCCCCGCTCTGCTCCGGGACAAGCTGTCCCTGCTCAACGTGCCTGACTCCCTCTGCAGGTGGATCATCGACTTCCTGACGGACCGGAGGCAGCATGTGCGGCTGGGAAAGACTGTCTCAGACTATACTAGCATCAGCACCGGATCACCCCAGGGCTGTGTACTTTCCCCCCTACTCTTCTCCCTTTACACCAACTCCTGCACCTCCAGCCACCAGTCTGTCAAGTTGATCAAGTTTGCGGACGACACCACCCTCATCGGGCTCATCTCCAACGGCGACGAGTCCGTCTACAGGAGAGAGGTGGCCCAGCTGGCGTCCTGGTGCAGCAATAACAACCTGCAGCTGAACGCTCTGAAGACAGTGGAGATGATTGTAGACTTCAGGAAAGTCACTACTCCTCTGCCCCCCCTCACCCTCTCAGGCTCTCCCATCACCACTGCTGATTCCTTCCGCTTCCTAGGCACTACCATCACCAGGGACCTCAAATGGGAGCTGACCATCAGCTCACTCATCAAAAAAGCCCAGCAGAGGATGTTCTTCCTGCGGCAGCTGAGGAAGCTCAAGCTACCCACCAAGATGTTAGTGCAGTTCTACACAGCCATCATCGAGTCCATCCTCACCACCTCCATAACCGTGTGGTACGCAGGAGCCACTGCCAGGGACAGACTAAGGCTGCAGCGCGTCGTGCGCACTGCTGAGAAGGTGATCGGCTGCAAGCTCCCATCTCTCCAGGATCTGTACATCTCCAGGACCCGGAGGCGTGCTGGCCGGATCATAGCCGATCCCTCACACCCTGGTCACGTACTGTTTGCCCCCCTCCCCTCTGGTAGAAGACTTCGGTCCATCCAGACTAAAACCTCCCGTCACATGAACAGCTTCTTCCCCTCTGCCATCAGACTGCTGAACACTAAGTGACTCTCGTGCACCATGTACAGCAGCTCAACCAGACTCATGTCAATCATCACTGTTTTCTTCCTGCATTACCGACTGCACTATATAGTTCTCCACAGTATCTGCTGCTGGCTAATATATATTTTAACTGTTGACCAGTATCACTTAATCTTATCCTACACTTTATTACATGTATAGTTTATTTCTCTTATCTTATCATGTTTAATGTTGCAGCATTGTACCGAGACAAATTCCTAGTTTGTGTACTACATGAACAATGGCAATAAACCTGATTCTGATTCTGATTCTGATTCTGAATTAAAACTTTGACTATAATTCCAGTCATTCATTCATTTTCCTAATTGCCTAATCCTTTTGGCTCATGGGGGAGCTGGAGCCTATCAAAGCATCTGGGTGGGAGGTGGAGTACACCATGGACAGACCATCACAGGGCCAACACACTAGAGTTTGACTATTCATATTTCTAGCTCTTGTATTGATTTGATGGAAACATGAAAGAGGGGGCATACCTATATTCCAGGTCATATTAAATACTTTACAAATGTTGACTTGAACAATATAAAATGTATAAACATAAACAAATGTAGCAATTAAGTGTTAATCAATTTTACTGTTACTCTTAATGCAGGCTACTCATGAACTAATGGCACTTTTCTCATATGGATCACTGGATATTGTCGCCAATGATTCTGGCTCTCCCCATCTCCACATCACTCACTCCAGCCAGCCCTTGCTTCACTAGCAGCTAGCCCAGGCAGCACTTGCCTCCACTAGCGGTTAGTACCTGTGTTGACAGTCTAGTTATTCTAAGACAATATGTTAAAGTACAAAAATGTCAAGAGTTCTACACACAATTGTGATTTTCTCAGGCTGTCTATTAGGGCTGGGAATCATCACTAATTTCTAGAATTGATTCAATTCCGATTCTTGAGGTTCTGAATCGATTCAATTCGATCCGATCCGATCCCGATTCAATCAGGGAAATTACCATTTGAATAGCTATTTTACTTGTCAAGAAAAAAAAATTCTTAAGAGATACTGCAAATTGTAGCAGGAATACTCTAACTTTGTTAATACATAAATTATCACATGAAGAATTGACCCAAAATCAGTTACAATAATGCACTTTTGATTATTTAACTTATGATTTCACAAAGTGCTCACAAGTGCTTTTTTTAGTGCAAAGGGTGTGTAGTGTCAAGTTAACAACATAGAGTCAGTAAACAAATTCAATGCATGAAGCATGTAGACATAATCTCACTGTATTTCAGTCCCTCCAGGATTTCGCCGGCTGTTTTTGATTGTTGCGGCCCAAAAAGCCTGAATTTGTGGAGCTTTTCCAAAAAGTTGTGATAAAAGTTGCAACATTTTTTAGAGGTTTTTTGCACTAAAAGTTGTGTGAGGAAGTACAGATTTTAAAGTAGCTCCTTTTTCCATAGTTTACAGTGATGCTGTTCTATGTAACACCACAAGAAAAGCACAGGATTGCCAAAAATGTCCTGTTAAACAGTGATTTATGTAGAATTAAATGCTCAGTAAAGTTGTCAAAAAATAACCAACATTGTATTCTTGCTGAGAACTTAAAGATAGATAAAAGAATTAGCCATTACAGCCATTATAAATTGCATTGAATGTATTTTAGAGTATGGAGAAAATTATGGCAGCACCTTTTTGAATCTTGAATTTGAAAACTAAGATCCCTGAAAATTTTGAGGTCTTCTTCTGTGCTGAAATCCACATGAAGCAGGGATGACTCCTCCACTGACAACCTCTTCCCTTCAGAATGTCTCAGTGCAGGATGGAGCTTGTAGTGGAAACCCAGTCTTCGTAGATCTGAGGGAGATGAAAAGGAGAACAGATTTCAAAGTAAAATTAATAGTCATATTTTTAAATCCCCACACCACAGTAGGGTTTAATAATTTAGTTTTTTATTGTTTATATTTTAATTATAAATTAACTTTCAATTTTTGAAAAGGGTTTCAATTCATTTTCTGGAAGAATTGGTCATTTCAGTTTAGTTCTATTGAGTAAAAATGACTCGTACTGCAGAATTTATTAATTCTGCCATTTTCATTTTATTGTGATTTTTATTATTATTATCATCTTCAAATCTCTCACTTAAGTGCTAGAAGTCCAAAATTAAATGTGTCATTCAATACAAACCTTACATGAAGGCAGCTGCTTCTGTCATGAAGCCCTGAAGTCCTGACTAAAAACACATTTTCATTATGTTGTAATCTCATAAAATAAGATAAGATAAGCCTTTATCAGTCCCACAATGGGGAAATACTCCATTATTCTGCAATTATTAACAGTGCTTAATCATCAGTTAACTACTGTATCCATAGTTTGTAAAAGAAAACACCTTCATGCTGGATGAATTATTAATTTATGACACAAATGTTAAAACAAACATGATATTTTACTAAGAATCTCAGCAGGTCCAAGTCTCCCTCTCTGTTCACAAGTTTCAGCCAGTCTCCATGCGTTTTCCATTTAAAGTATTTATCAATCATCGATTTTATGTTCCAACTCAGCGCTGCACATAATACAAAACCGTTTATCCCCACTTTATGAAAAATATTCAGAAACTGTTGAGGACAGTCTTTACGGTGATTTTTGTTGATAAATTAAGAGACACGCACGTCAACAACTCCACTCATGTGAACACGAAAGTAAAGATGTGACTGTGGGCCACAGGGAACTCTCACTGAATGAGAACCACTTTAACAGCACAGAAGAAGAACCAGCATCTCCGTTAGCTTGTTAGCTGTTAACTTCACTAGCGCTCTGGGTGTTTCTGGTTCTTTGCCGCTGTTTCTGGCTCACTGACCTGGTTCTGACCATGGCCTATCAGCTGTACTGGAACACCACGCTGGGAAACAGCCTCCAGGAGAGTCTAGACGAGCTCATCCAGACTTAGCAGATGTTCACAGATGTACACACGTGGACAAAATTGTTGGTACCCTCTGTTAATGAAAGAAAAACCCACAATGGTCACAGAAATAACTTGAATAACTTGAATCTGACAAAAGTGGTAATAAATAAAAATTCTATGAAAATTAACCAATGAAAATCAGACAGTGTTTTTGAATTGTAGTTCAACAGAATTATTTTAAAAAACAAACTCATGAAACAGGCCTGGACAAAAATGATGGTACCCCTAGAAAAGATTGAAAATAATGTGACCATAGGGACATGTTCAACCAAGATGTGTCCTCTAATTAACATCATAGGTGTCTACAAACTTGTAGATTAGATTAGATTAGATTCAACTTTATTGTCATTACACATGTATGAATACAAGGTAACGAAACACAGTTTAGCATCCAATCAGAAGTGCAAAGGACAGCAGTGCAGTATATACGGTAATTAACAGTATGTGCAATTTAAGCAAATATATGCAAATATATGCAGCAGTGCAGAAAGTTAAAAGTACTGTTATGTGCAAATAATGTGCAATAAGTTAGATGTAGTTTTGTAGTTATGCAGTTATGTACAGGTGAGGATGGTAAAAGATGATTGTAAGAGAGTCAGCGGGGAACTAAGTTCAATAACGTGACAGCTGTTGGAAAGAAACTGTTCCTAAACCTGCTGGTTCTAGTCCGAAGGCTTCTGAAACGTCTTCTGGAGGGGAGAAGCTGGAACAGTCCCTGAGCAGGATGGTTGGAGTCCCTAAGAATGCTGCGTGCCCGGCGCAGACATCTTTTCCTGTAGACGTCCTCTATAGCTGGAAGTGGAGTCCCTGTGATGCGTTGGGCGGTTTTCACCACCCGCTGCAGCGCGTTGCGGTCAGCGACAGAGCAGCTCCCATACCAGAGTGTGATACAGTTGGTCAGGGTGCTCTCTATCACGCAGCGGTAGAAGTTGCCCAGGATGTCAGTTGACAGATGGTTCTTCTTCAATGTCCTCAAGAAGAAGAGGCGCTGATGGGCCTTCTTGATCAGGCTGGTGGTGTTAACTGACCAGGACAGGTCCTCTGAGATGTGGGTCCCCAGGAATTTGAAGCTGGGGACACGTTCAACAGCCATGCCATTGATATGGATGGGGTCATGTGTCTCTCCCCTCTCCTTCCTGTAGTCCACTATGAGCTCCTTGGTTTTGCTGGTGTTAAGGAGCAGGTTATTGTCAGCGCACCAAGTAGCCAAGTGCTCAACCTCTGCCCTGTAATCTGACTCGTCGTTGTCCCTGATGAGTCCAATCACCGTGGTGTCATCTGCGAACTTTATGATGGAATTGGATCCATACATAGGCCTGCAGTCATGGGTGTAGAGGGAGTAGAGGAATGGGCTGAGCACACAGCCCTGTGGTACACCAGTGTTGAGTGTGATGACGGAAGAACGGTTGGGGCCTGACCTAACATGCTGGGGTCTGTTGGTCAGAAAATCCATGATCCAGTTGCAGGTGGAGGTACTGATTCCCAGGTCCCCAAGTTTGGTGAGCAACTTGGAGGGGATAACTGTGTTGAATGCTGAGCTGAAGTCAATAAACAGCATTCTTGCGTAGGTGTTCTTGTCATCCAGGTGTGAGAGTACATAGTGCAGCGCTGTAGAAACCGCATCCTCTGTACTCCTGTTGCTCCGGTAGGCAAACTGATGAGGGTCCAGTGTAGGGGGCAGGCCTTTTTTGAGCTGTGCCAAGACCAGTCGCTCAAAGCACTTCATGACTATGGGCGTCAGTGCCACAGGGCGATAGTCATTTAGGCATGATGGTGTTGAATGTTTTGGCACTGGTACTATTGAAGTGGTCTTGAAGCACGCTGGTACCACGGCCTGGGCCAGGGACAGATTGAAGATGTCTGTGAAGACCCCTGCCAGCTGCTCAGCGCATGCCCTCAGCACACGCCCAGGAATGCCATCAGGGCCAGCAGCCTTACGTACGTTGACATGACTCAGTGCATTACGGACGTCGGTGTGGGTGAGTGTGAGGTGGTGGAGGTCATCAGAGGGTGGGAAATTGATGTTCTTTTCATTGTTGTCCTTGTCAAAACGAGCATAGAAGTTATTTAGCTCATTGAGAAAGGGCACAGTCATGGCTATAGGTATGGAGTTGCTGGGCTTATAATCAGAGATAGCTTGAATGCCCTGCCACATACGTCGGGGGTCAGAGTCCCCAAAATGTTCCTCCACCTTCAGCTTGTAGCTGTGCTTGGCCTTCTTGATGCCCCTCTTCAGATCTGCCCTGGATGAACTGTAGGCCTGTGCATCACCAGATCTAAAGGCATTGTTACGTGCTTTTAGCAGAAGTCGCACTTCTCTGTTCATCCACGGCTTCTGATTTGGGTACGTGGTGATCTGTCTTTCCGTGGTGACACTGTCAGTAGTGGTGTTGATATGGTCCAGGACTGAGTGGGTGTAAGAGTTGATGTTTATGTGGGAGCCACAGGTAGCCTGAGAGGTGAACATACTCCAGTCTGTGTTCCTAAACTTCTCCTGGAGTACAGAGTCAACCCCCTCTGGCCACACTTTGATGGTCCTCACTGATGGCTTCACCCGGTTGATAAGCGGTACATACTTGGGGGTAAGGAACAAGGATAAATGATCAGACTGACCTAGGTGGGGGAGGGGAGTTGCTGTGTAGGCTCCCACAATATTGGTGTAAACATGGTCCAATGTTTTGTCCCCTCTTGTGTGACAGGAGACATGCTGGTAGAATTTAGGAAGCACTGTCTTGAGGTTAGAGTGGTTAAAATCACCCGCCACAATAAATGCTGCCTCTGGGTGTGCAGTTTGTTGTTTGCTAATAGCTGCATGCAGTTCTTTCATAGCAAGCTTAGCATTAGCATCCGGAGAAATGTAAGCGGCTGTTATGATGGTACAAGTGAACTCGCGTGGCAGATAGAAAGGTCTACATTTAACCATGAGAAACTCCAGGTTAGCTGAGCAGTGTCTCTCAACAGTGACAGAGTTCGTGCACCAAGCCTTGTTAATATAAATGCACAGTCCCCCCCTCTCTTGTCTTACCGGAGTCAACTGCTGCTCTGTCTGCCCGGAGCGTGTGTAGGCCGGCTAGCTCGATAGCATTGTCGGGTATTCCACTGTGAAGCCATGTTTCCGTAAAAATCATGATATTGCAGTTCATAAGTTTCTTATTGTTGGTGATCTGAAGCCGTAGTTCACTCATTTTGCTCGCCAGAGACCGTACATTAGCAAAGAAAATACTGGGTAGCGATAGCCGGTGCGGTGTTAGCTTTAGCTTAGCTCTTAGCCCACCGCGCTTACCCCTCCTTTGTTTACGTTCCTTACGCCGCCTGCGAGCACTTCCGGTCGGTGGGGAAGCCTGCCGAGCGTCGGGAGTTCTCCAGAGCTCCTGGATGAGACGTAGATTCAGACGTAGGTTGCTGATAAAAAGGTCGTTATCGTTGTTTTGTAAACCAATATTCAAAAGCTCATCTCGGGTGTAAGATGTAAAAGCAGAGCTGTTCTGAACGAACATACCCGAAATGAGCAGAAATAACACTGCTAGTCCCCAGAATCTGGTAGGACGCTGAGCCTCGCGTTGTGCACGCGCCGCCATCTTGCGCCAAAAAAAAAAAAAAAATCACTGACTGTAATCAGTCAGTCGGCCTATTAAAGGGTGACAAGTAGTCACTGTGCTGCTTGGTGACATGGTGTTTACCACACTAAACATGGACCAGAGGAAGCAAAGAAGAGAGTTGCCTCAGGAGATTAGAAAGAAAATTATAGACAAGCATGTTAAAGGTAAAGGCTATAAGACCATCTCCAAGCAGCTTGATGTTCCTGTGACTACAGTTGCACATATTATTCAGAAATTTAAGATCCACGGGACTGTAGCCAACCTCCCTGGATGTGGCCGCAGGAGGAAACTTGATGAAAAATGGAAGAGACAGATAATACGAATGGTAACAAAAGAGCCCAGAACAGCCTCTAAACACATTCAAGGTGAACTCCAAGGTCAAGGTACATCGGTGTCAGATCGCACCATCCGTCGTTGTTTGAGCCAAAGTGGACTTCATGGGAGACGACCAAGGAGGACACCACTGTTGAAAACAAATGATAAAAAAGCCATACTGGAATTTGCCAAACTGCATGTTGACAAGCCACAAAGCTTCTGGGAGAATGTCCTATGGACAGACGAGACAAAACTGGAACCTTTTGGCAAGGCACATCAGCACTATGTTCACAGACGCAAAAATGAAGCATACCAAGAAAAGAACACTGTCCCTACTGTGAAACATGGAAGAGGTTCTGTTATGTTCTGGGGCTGCTTTGCTGCATCTGGCACAGGGTGTCTTGAATCTGTGCAGGGTACAATGAAATCTCAAGACTATCAAGGTATTCTAGAGAGAAATGTGCTGCTTAGTGTCAGACAGCTTGGTCTCAGTTGCAGGTCATGGGTCTTGCAACAGGATAATGACCCAAAACACACAGCTAAAAACACCCAAGAATGGCTAAGAGTGAAACATTGGACTATTCTAAAGTGGCCTTCTATGAGCCCTGATCTAAATCCTATTGAACATCTGTGGAAGGAGCTGAAACATGCCGTCTGGAGAAGGCACCCTTCAAACCTGAGACAACTGGAGCAGTTTGCTGATGAGGAGTGGGCCAAAATAGCTGCTGAGAGGTGCAGAAGTCTCATTGACAGTTACAGAAATCGTTTGATTGCAGTGATTGCCTCAAAAGGTTGTGCGACAAAATATTAAGTTAAGGGTACCATCATTTTTGTCCAGGCATGTTTCATGAGTTTGTTTTTTAAAATAATTCTGTCGAACTACAATTCAAAAGCACTGTCTTATTTTCATTGGTTAATTTTCATAGAATTTTTATTTATTACCACTTTTGTCAGATTCAAGTTATTTTTGTGACCATTATGGGTTTTTCTTTCATTAACAGAGGGGTACCAACAATTTTGTCCACGGCTGTAAAAGCATTATATTAAAAAATTGATCTGCAGATTTTGTGGATTGATATTGGCTCAGTCAAACATGAATCGATCCGGATTGTTGAATTGATCTTTTGAACCCACCCCTACTGTCTATTAGCTTAGCCTAGGTGTGTCTCCATGTGACCTTGTGGCTGTTTCTAAAATTACTCCTTACTTATTGCACAGTGCACTACATAATGTGTTTGCAATTTCTAGAGGTGCCTGAATCTTTAGTGGTTATAAATGAGTCCCATTTATAATGCACTCATAATAGCCCACAATGGATCTTCTAAAAGCAGCATCTAGCCGACGGTCACTAGATTAGCACTGCACAGCAGAGGAGAGAAAGAGGACACAATGCTGGTATATACTTTTTAATTAATGTTATTGGTTTTGTTTAACTGTCTCTAATAAAGAATGATATTCCCTCCCTACTCCCTACGTAGTGAGTGGCAGAGTAGGGAATAAGTGAATGATTTCAGACCCAGTATTTGTCTGAAATCCTGTATCTCATATCTTGTTTTATCACTACATAGTGGCAATCAGCCACCTCTACTGCCACCTACAGTCCACACCAATGTATCATGATGGCCAGAACACTGAGCACGTTGTTGATGACCGTGACACCTGTGACTGCTCTTTTAAGCCGATTGTGAAAATTTTTTTAATGCTGTAGTGGAAGCAGCTGTATAAAACTGGCATTTTATTTCCTTTCTTATGTCACCAAATACAGTGGGGCAAAAAAGTATTTAGTCAGCCACCAATTGTGCAAGTTGTCCCACTTAAAAGATGAGAGAGGTCTCCAATTTTCATCATAGGTATACCACAACTATGAGAGACAAAATGAGAAAAAAAAATCCAGAAAATCACATTGAAGGATTTTTAATGAATTAATTGGTAAATTCCTTGGTAAAATAAGTATTTGGTCACCTACAAACAAGCAAGATTTCTGGCTCTCACAGACCTGTAACTTCTTCTTTAAGAGGCTTCTCTGTCCTCCACTCGTTACCTGTATTAATGGCACCTGTTTGAACTCATTATCAGTATAAAAGACACCTGTCCACAACCTCAAACAGTCAGACTCCAAACTCCACTATGGCCAAGACCAAAGAGCTGTCAAAGGACACCAGAAACAAAATTGTAGACCTGCACCAGGCTGGGAAGACTGAATCTGCAATAGGTAAGCAGCTTGGTGTGAAGAAATCAACTGTGGGAGCAATTATTAGAAAATGGAAGACATACAAGACCACTGATATTCTCCCTCAATCTGGGGCTCCACACAAGATCTCACCCCGTGAGGTCAAAATGATCACGAGAACGGTGAGCAAAAATCCCAGAACCACATGGGGGGACCTAGTGAATGACCTGCAGAGAGCTGGGACCAAAGTAACAAAGGCTACATCAGTAACACACTACGCCGCCAGGGACTCAAATCCTGCAGTGCCAGACGTGTCCCCCTGCTTAAGCCAGTACATGTCCAGGCTCGTCTGAAGTTTGCTAGAGAGCATTTGGATGATCCAGAAGAGGATTGGGAGAATGTCGTATGGTCAGATGAAACCAAAATAGAACTTTTTGGTAAAAACTCAACTTGTCGTGTTTGGAGGAGAAAGAACACCACACCTGCTGTGAAGCATGGGGGTGAAAACATCATACTTTGGGGCTGTTTTTCTGCAAAGGGACCAGGACGACTGATCCGTGTAAAGGAAAGAATGAATGGGGCCATGTATTGTGAGATTTTGAGGGAAAACCTCCTTCCATCAGCAAGGGCATTGAAGATGAAATGTGGCTGGGTCTTTCAGCATGACAATGATCCCAAACACACTGCCCCGGCAACGAAGGAGTGGCTTCGTAAGAAGCATTTCAAGGTCCTGGAGTGGCCTAGCCAGTCTCCAGATCTCAACCCCATAGAAAATCTTTGGAGGGAGTTGAAAGTCCGTGTTGCCCAGCGACAGCCCCAAAACATCACTGCTCTAGAGGAGATCTGCATGGAGGAATGGGCCAAAATACCAGCAACAGTGTGTGAAAACCTTGTGAAGACTTACAGAAAACGTTTGACCTCTGTCATTGCCAACAAAGGGTATATAACAAAGTATTGAGATGAACTTTTGTTACTGACCAAATACTTATTTTACCGAGGAATTTACCAATTAATTCATTAAAAATCATTCAGTGTGATTTTCTGGATTTTTTTCTTCTTCTCATTTTGTCTCTCATAGTTGAGGTATACCTATGATGAAAATTGGAGACCTCTCTCATCTTTTAAGTGGAAGAACTTGCACAATTGGTGGCTGACTAAATACTTTTTTCCCCCACTGTAGTTTCACCATTTTGTCCGCTGCTGTACTGAAACAATGCATACCTACTTTATGGCTGATGCAAAAATTGCTGTTAGCTGCAATGCCCAGTGGTAGCTACTTCTCATACAAAAAGGCCCTGTTTGCTGCTAATATCGACCCACAACAAGAGCATTCCACTATCTCGGCTTTTTACATTTTAGGCATTCATAAGTATATTGTAATAAACTGATGCTTTGACTCAATCTTAGATACTTAAAGCTTTAGAATAGGCTGCAGCCCAAAGCTATATTTTACTAGTTTTTTTGTATTTGTCTCAGCAAAAAAAATTCTAAAGCACATTTGCATTCTTGTCAATATACTGTAAAGTCAAATTTCAACAGCGTTCAAAAATTCCAAAGCCGTTGCTTTAAGAACACTTATACGTATGTGTATATTGTTACTGCAACGTCATGTAAGACCATAAAACCTCCAGTGCGTTTTATCTCACAGGCCTTCACCAGGGAGTTAAACAGAAACACACTCTTTTTCATTTATATGACTAATTTACTGTATTGACAGGCGAACGCGAGCCAACAAAAATCTTTTTGTAGGTTTACACTGTGTTTTGTTTGTATAAACACTTTGACATGTTGTTGAAAAGTTCAGTTTAGGACTATGATTGTTAGTCATTCACTATTACATCATTTGTTCATGTTTAATGTGCAAGATAAATTAAAACAGAAAAAAAAAATCCTCTCCAAAGTCATATTTGAATTGCCCAAATCAGAGAAGAAACCAGATACTTAATTTAAATTACAGAGCCTTAGAAACGAATAAAAGCAAGAAATTCTTCACTTTTTCATTTACAGTGCAAGGTTAATACGAGTGATAACACACAAGAACATTTGCTACATGAAACAGCCCACACATTCATGATAAACCGGGCCACCTCCCACACTCTCAAACAACGCCTGTATACCTATCTCACATTATGCGCCTGGGCCAAGTTATTGGATGTAACACATTAAGCCTGCAAATCACTAAACCTCTTCCTAATCCACACAGACATGTTCAATGATCAACCCAATCTTTAACCTTGGCGTCTCAGCCAGAACAAATAGGGTGCTCTGGAAGTATGCGTCGCATCAGTTTAGCCAAGCGGCTGTACACCACATCGATTCCCTCATCCCTGATTGAATACGCAATGGGGCATTAGCTAGGCCAGCCGTGCCCCTTCGATATGCACTGTTCTCTGAGCAGGGAACACTTCCCAACCTGCTTTTCTTCATTGGTCTCGAGAGTCTGTCTATCTTTGTTTTGTTTTGTTTTTTGCTTTGGGTCACATTTGGTGCAGCAATTGTTTATTGTTTCCTCAACTTCCATAAGGTCTCTATTTTTGGTGCTGCATCTGGTTGGGGCTCTTGAAGGGTTGACCTTTTCCATCATTGTGATTGTGTTAGTGTGGTCAAGGGAGATATGGTTGTTAGTTAGAAGCTTCACAGGAAGCACCATTGTTCCGGCTAAATTTAAGCATGAAAGACTTGGTAAAAAGTGATATTTTCCACTGCTGTTATATGTCACGATTAGTTTAACATTAAGAAGACCCACTGCACCTTTTGGGAAAACCATTAGATCAGGTCTTTTTTGGGTATCAGTGTGCTATGTTCAGAAAAGGACTTTAGAGATGTCTCTCGCGTCTCAGAGAAGGTTGCAGACATCACATTTTAATGCAGTCCTGCATTACATCCAGCTAAAGATGTTATCATATTGTTATCCTACATTTGGGGGTAAAAGTCAAAATATCTGGGCCCCTAATGCACATTTTTTGTAAGTATGGAATGTCATTACTAAATGGACTTGGCTTTCTAGTATATACAGCTGTACCTCATCTCATAAAATACCTTTAAGTCACTCGGAATTTATTTGTGTGAGCTTTCTATTTTCTAAGTTTGATATGCAACAGTGTGTCTCCTCACTTCCATTTACCCTTTAAAATAATGCCTCACATGAGTTTGAAAAAAAAAAGAAACATTGGTCTATTCTGTAGTTTTGCAGAGTCATTTTGTTTTGCTAATTTAGTGATGTGGTTTCCTGGGTGTTAAGAAAGGCACATAAGGCATACTTATAAGTTGGTGCCTCTTTCCCTTTTATCTTTCTGAGCTACAGAGGGCATTGTGAACCCAAAAGACCTACCACAGTACGTGATAGGTTGAGTTTTTTTTATAATGAATACTTAAAGCAACACTGTAAGGTTTTCACTTTGAAGTAATGTTTATAAAACTATTTTAATAGGAAATCAAGTACTGTTGTAGTACTCAGGATCGGTCTTGGTCCTGAGACCAGTCTTGAAACCACATTTTCAAGGTCTCGGCACTCTGAACAAACTGGACTCAGGATTTTAAATGAAGACAATTCAAGACCAGGATTTATTTGTCCGAATTATTAGTATGAATGCAAAGAAATATTCCCCTTAACAGCTGTATCCCATGGAGCGGAGAACGTAGTATTTTTTGGCTTTTGTTAGGGTTCGGAAAAGGTTACCAAACAGTTTGCAAACAGTTTGTAAGGTCCCAAACAGTTTTAATTGTCACCCCAAAATTTTGAAAATGTTAAAAACATTTTTGGCAAATGAATTTGTCCACAAACTGTTACAAATGGTTGTAACACATTTGGAAACAATTGTAAAACCTGTCGCTAAAGTTCTTTCTGGTTCACTAAGCAGTGAACACTAACAACTGTTTAAGAACTTGTACAACAAAACTGTTTGTGACCTGTATGCACACTGTTTTGCAACCTTTTATGAATCCTGGTGAAACCCATAAAAGCACACCATTCTTGAACATTCCTCAGCATCTGCTGCTCCATGAGATACTAGCTTGATTTTCACTGTCCTAAATGAAACAATAATGTAATTTGCAGTTTAAATTTTATTGCTACCGCTAACAGTCACAACTCTACCCCCTTTACACAAGTACGAGAAGATGAGAGGAAACAAAGGAGACGAGAGTTGCAACCAAACTCATGTTTAAATGTTTTTGTGTTGATTGGACTTTTGAGAAAATGTGGACATTTCATGTTTGCATTTTTTACAGACAGTTGAGGATGTCTGAGTCAGTTAAAGGTGGTTGTTTTAATTTCAGCACCCTTGTATTTACTTAGAGAAGGAATTAATGTATAGGTTGTATAATATATGGTACAGTGGTGTAAAAAAGTGTTTGCCCCCTTCCTGATTTCTCATTTTTTTGTATGTTTGTCACATTTAAATGTTTCAGATCATCAAACAAATTTAATTAGACAAAGATAACGCAAGTAAACACAAAATGCATTTTTTAAATGAAGGTGTTTATTATTAAGAGAATTAAAAGCCAAACCTACATGGCCCTGTGTGAAAAAGTGATTGCCCCCTAAACCTAATAACTGGTTGGGCCACCCTTAGCAGCAACAACTGCAAGCATTTGTGATAACTGGCAATGAGTCTTTTACAGCACTGTGGAGGAATTTTGGCCCACTCATCTTTGCAGAATTGTTGTAATTCAGCCACATTGGAGGGTTTTCTAGCATGAACCGCCCTTTTAAGGTCATGCCACAGCATCTCAATCAGATTCAGGTCAGGACTTTGACTAGACCACTCTATAGTCTTCATTTTATTTTTCTTGAGCAATTCAGAGGTGGACTTGCTGGTGTGTTTTGGATCATTGTCTTGCTGCAGGACCAAAGTGCGCTTCAGCATGAGGTCACGAACAGATGGCCGGACATTCTCCTTCAGGATTTTTTGGTAGACAGCAGAATTCATGGTTCCTTTTACCACAGCAAGTCTTCCAGGTCCTGACGCAGCAAAACAGCCCCAGACCATCACACTACCACCACCATATTTTACAACTGGCATGATGTTCCTTTTCTGAAATGCTGTTTTACTTTTACACCGGATGTAATGGGACACACCCCTTCCAAAAAGTCCAACTTTTGTCTCGTCAGTCCAGAGTATTTTCCCAAAAGTCTTGGGGATCGTCAAGGTGTTTTCTGGCAAAACTGAGACAAGCCTTTATGTTCTTTTTGCTCAGCAATAGTATTCATCTTGGAACTCTGCCATGCAGATGTCATGTCTGCTACGTACCTCGCAGCGAACATATGAAATAGAAGCGAGCCCAATGTGCAGTAATGTAATGTGTTTAATGACAATGGGAAAAATGTACAAAATGTCCAAATAACAGTCACAGTTGAAGATGGATGAGACAACTGGCTACAAACCTCCTTGGCTTGGATGAGATGCCAAACGCGCTCCAAGCAGACAGGAGCAGAGAGAAAAGGCACAAAAAGGAAGACTTACAAATATGTTGGAGCGGAAAGGCTCTGAGGTACAACACAATGAAGTCCAAAAGAAAGGAAGCCAATAATCAGTGAGCCAGGATGTCCAAGGTTGACTTAAGCTGCCGCACTGACTGATCCCACTGCCTCCCATAAGTATGCAAATCACTAATGAAGGCAAGTGGTCACAGCTGTGTGGCAAGCAAGTGCGCGACTGATTGGATAGTGTGTGTGTGTGTGTGTAAGTGTGAGTGTGTGTGCGTGCGTACATATGTGTGCATGTGGTGAAAAAATACAGCCGGTGAATGTCTGGCATGAGGAGGAGGCGTGGCCGTAGGACTGGCAGAGAGCAACGCTCAATTACTCTGCCAGCTGGAATTAATAAGCAATAATCAAAGACCTATGACCACGGATCGTAGACGGGGTTGAAAACAACCCCGAACATGACAGAGCCCCCCCTCCCAAGGGGTGGGTACCAGACACCCACTGTACCATCAAAAAATGGAAAACAAAGCCCAAACGAAAACCTGCCCCCCCACCCCGAAGGCCAACACAACAACCCAGGGCGGGAGGTGGGGGGAAACAAGATTAGGAGGGATAACCCAAAGAGAAAAAAAACACCACAATACAAAACAAGATACCACACTTCCCAACCCCAAAAAGCTAAACTAACCCACCCCACCCCCAAGAGTCCCACAGTTCAGAGGGCCGGCCAGAGTCCAAGGCCCAGTGGGCAACCTGCAGAATAGCGTCAGGTGGCCTGCCAGGGCATATGGACCACCCAGCAAAGGAAACCAGTCTTTTGGGGGGCCTGCCCACAAGGTTCAGCCACCCGGACTGGAAGGGCAGATGAGGCGGCAGCCTACCCATTGGGAGGCTGAGAGGTGGGTGGCCAGACAGAGGAAGAGGAACCCCTACGGTCACTGGCGGTGGAGGAAATAGGTTCCGGACGGTGCTCAACAGAAGGAGGAGGAACACTCACAGGGCCTCCAAAAGAGAAAGGATGGCCCCGGTGTCCCCAAACTGTCCTGTAGCACCCTCGGTAGGCCCGATGTGAGACTGGAACCTGGTTGCACCCACGGTGGACCCAGGCTGGGCCATGGCTGCCTCTGCGGTGGTGTCTGGCTGGACCCCTGCTGCACCTGCAGCGGACCCCAAATGGGCCTTGGCTGCACCCATGGTGGACCCGGCCTGGGACAATGTTGCAACCATGATGGAGCCCCGGGGGGATCCCTGCTGCACCTGCGGTGACGATAACCTCCAGTGGCGAGCTCGGAACCTCCGCCTTATCCGACAACATGGACTTCTCTCCGGCGGCCCTAGAAGAGGATTCAGACACAGAGGAGGAGGGGTCAGGGTCGCAGGCAGCGGCAGAGCCCAGCAAGGCGAGCTCAGGTGCAGCATGTGGCTGCAGCTGGCTTTCCTCACTTGGAGCTAGGCAAAAATGCTCTATAAGGGAAAGGAAAAAGACAAAAGAAAGCACTTGCCTTAGCTCAAGCTCCGCCGCTGTCCAGGACTCCGACGATCTGGGTGACGTCTCCACGGGCTCGGCCTCCTGGAGGTGCAGCTCAGCCGTTAACTCTGCTGCGGCAGTCTCCGCAGCAGGCGTGATGGTGGTCGCAGTCTTCACCTCCTCCAGTGAAGATTCCAATGTGGGTGACTCTGCCGGCGTGGATTCTGGAGGTGGAGTCTCACATTGCACTGGACCCCAGGTGACTGAAGCCAGGGGATGCTCCTTCATTAGCACAGGTTTCAGATCGGTCACAGTGCCCTCTCTCAGTCCATTGAAGCTCTGCGGGGCTGGGGTTGAGTCTTTCAGCACTGTGGGCTCCTCCTTCATCCGATGACTGAGCTCCAGGGCCAATGGATGCTCAGAGGCGAAAGGAAGAGATACGGAGAGGGTAGGTGAGACATTTTCTGCTGCAAAGGGTGGTGAGGACCCAGTGGACTGCATGCACTGGGCCTAACTCCCGGGAGACAGGCAAGAAAATTTATCAGATTGGAATGAAAAATCACTTGCCTGTTCCTCCAAGGTGTGATGGTCTCCGCTGCAGCTAGCCCGGACTCCTCCATCCTTGTGTCAGTGATGAACTTAGGCGCCTTGGAAAAACCCGAGGAAACCACCCCGACACACTGGATGGCGGCCGGGGCCGAGGGAGGACTGGCTGCGCTCCCAGCGGTCGATGACGGCGTTGTGGGCGAAGGATCCTCAGCTGCGATGGCCCCGGGGAGGAAGGCTGACGGGACAGCCAGAGCAGAGTTCCAGGGGGCTGGAACTTTTGGAGTTCCTCCCGGACACAGCATACACGACTCGGCAGGCTGAGAGCCGGTAAAGGTCCTTCCACGGTCCATGGCCATCAGAGAGGCTTGGTCCTCCCTGTGGTGATCAGATGGACCCTCAGGCAGAGACAGGGGAGACACAAAGGGAACAGAGGTCTTAACTTCCGCAGCTCGAGGAGAAAACGCAGGCGACAGCTCAGCCTGCGTCCCTCTTCCGGGTGACAGACAAGGTTTATCATTTTCAGAAGAAAAAGGATGAAAAAACACTTGCCTGGCAACCCGGGTGTGGGAGTCAGCCGCAGGTTTGTGTAGTGGAGGAGTGGGTCCAGGGTCGAGACGAGGGTGACGAGCCTCCGGCTTCCGGGAACGTTTCTTCTCCCCATGGGGCGGTTCCTGTGTCAGAGCAGCTTCCTCCTGTCCCTCGCTCTCTCATGAATGGGTGCGGTCGGGGCTACGTCACTTCCGGTTAGTAACACATCGCCGCCATCTTAACTTGGTGAAAACAAACCCGTTACCAAGCCTTGTCGAGTGCAGTGTTTTGACTTTTTGTCATGGCCTGTGACTACATAGAAAAGCTTGATGAGTCAGCCAGGCTACGTTACCTGGAGAAGCTGACAGCAAGTGGACTGACAGATTGCCCATACAAGCTACCAGCCGGAAAATGGGTTAATGACCCGACCAGGTGGCCAGCTGTGCAGTGGCCGGACATGTACAGCTATTTGATCGACACCCCTGGTAAGCATATTTGCTTCGACCCATATTAACATGATTAACCCTCTTACATGTTTTGAATGTTTTTAAGGAAAGGCCCCTATGGGTAACATGACCAATCCATTAAATAGCAGGGCAGCACAGGAGTAATTCTTAAAAGAAATAATTAAACAAGAAAATGTTCACTGATGCTAAACACTGCTTAGGTGCGCTTGTGCTGGATCGAAATAAGTGCAGGCGGACACGAGTGAAGTTTAAAAGGGTGCTTCATGCAGACAGTCAACATATATACCCGGCTAATGCATGCATGGCACATTAGCATCACAGTAGACAGCAGGAAAGCATATACATTTGCATTAGTCACACATATCAGGCGCAGCATTACTGGCGCTGGGATTCCTCTCTGTTCCGGAGCCGCAGAAGGTGCGAGGCGCTTCTATAACGATCAGTAATTGCTCACGCTGAGCACTCTGCCAGCTCGCTGTGGGAGTCACACGAGGTGTTCTCTTTTCCCGTATATTTTTCTTTTTGGCGTACAGAAATGGCAATACGCCCGTATTTGCTAAAATTGCATTTTCCCCGTATTAAAATATGGCGAAACCGTACTTGTCACCTCTTTGATTAATGGCCAGCCCCTTTGTTGCACTATTTACTACAGTCTACAGTTAAATTAGTCAGGCTGACTGCACATAGAGAGGTCTGTATTGTTGGGTGAAAAGGGAATCAGTCATGCATTTCCATAGACGAAATGTCCGTCTCTGTTTACAATACAGAGAGGCTTGTGTCGGCGGCTAGCATTTTCAAAACGTGACCCATCAAGTGGCAACTAATTAAACTAACACAATATCACTCAATTACCTGATATAGGACGTGATGAGCTGAATATAATGCACTACGACGGGCTGGACAAGCTTGACTGGGTCACGGCAGCTGCCTGGGACTAGGTCGCCACTGAATTGTTTTCACCTAGTACGGCGTTGCCACGTGGGTTGCTAACCGGAAGTAGGCCAAATGCCCGGATGTCCGACTGCGCCCATAGGAGAAAATGGAGGCCAAGATGGAGTGGCCTCCGGGCAGCTCCACAGATAAGGACGCTCCTCCACTAATCGTGCTGCGCTGCTCCGGCTCACACAGACTGACTCGAGAGTGCCGGTAGTTTCGATCCGTGACAGGAGACCCTCTAGGTCACACACACTCCGCAGCTCCGCTTCATCCAGCCAGGACATGATTCTCCAATTCAGGTGGGTGAAAAAAAAAAAAACACACAAAAATGAAAGGGAAAAAACAACATGCTACTCACTGCTTGGGCTCTTTGGGGCAGCAGCTTACTGTCATGTCTGCTGCGTACCTCGCAGCGAACATATGAAATAGAAGCGAGCCTAACATGCAGTAATGTAATGTGTTTAATGACAATGGGAAAAATATACAAAATGTCCAAATAACAGTCACAGCTGAGGATGGATGAGACAACTAGCTACAAACCTCTTTGGCTTGGATGAGTTGCCAAATGCGCTCCAAGCAGAAAGGAGCGGACAGATAAGGCACAAGAAGGAAGACTTACAAATATGTTGGAGCGGAAAGGCTTCTGAGGTACAACACAGTGAAGTCCAAAAGAAAGGAAGCCAATAATCAGTGAGTCAGGATGTCCAAGGTTAACTTAAGCTGCCGCACTGACTGATCCCACTGCCTCCCATAAGTATGCAAATCACTAATGAAGGCAAGTGGTCACAGCCGTGCGGCAAGCAGGTGCGCGACTGATTGGAATGTGTGTGTGTGTGTGTGTGTGTGTGTGTGTGTGTGTGTGTGTGTGTGTGTGTGTGTGTGCGCGCATGCATACATGTGTGTGCATGTGGTGAAAAAATACAGCCGGTGAATGTCTGGCATGAGGAGGAGGCTGCCAGCTGGAATTAATAAGCAATAATCATAGACGTACGACCACGAATCGTAGACAGGGTTGAAAACAACCCCGAACATGACAGCAGGCCCTTTTTGCCCAGTTTCTTTCTTATGGTGGAGTCATGAACACTGACCTTAACTGAGGCAAGTGAGGTCTGCAGTTGTTTGGATGTTGTTGTGGGGTCTTTTGTGACCTCTTGGATGAATCATCGCTGCGCTCTTGGGGTAATTTTGGTCGGCCAGCCACTCCTGGGAAGGTTCACCACTGTTCCATGTTTTTGCCATCTATCCATCCATCCATCCATCCATCCATCCATCTTCTTCCACTTAATCCTTTTCGGGTCACAGGGGGGCTGGAGCCTATCCCAGCATCTTTGGGCGAGAGGCAGGGTACACCCTGGACAGATCACCAGTCCATTGCAGGGCCAACATAGAGAGACAGACAACCATTCACTCTCACATAATTAAGGACAATTTAGAATCCCCAGTTTGATGCCAGTTAACCTAACTTGCATGTTTTTGGCATGTGGGAGGAAACCAGAGAAATCCTGGAGTAAACCCACACAGACGAGGAGAACATGCAAACTCCACACAGATCACTGTTGGTTGGGGGCTGGGATTGAATCCAGGATCCCCCGGCCAAAGGTTAATGGCTCTTACTGTGGTTTGCTGGAGTCCCAAAGCTTTAGAAATGGCTTTATAACCTTTTTTTACCCTTAATAATAGACACTTTCATTTAAAAACTACATTTGTGTTTACTTGTGGTATCTTTGTCTAATATTTAAATTTGTTTGACTAGTGCATACAGTGGGGCAAAAAAGTATTTAGTCAGCCACCAATTGTGCAAGTTCTCCCACTTAAAAGATGAGAGAGGTCTCCAATTTTCATCATAGGTATACCTCAACTATGAGAGACAAAATGAGAAAAAAAAATCCAGAAAATCACATTGAAGGATTTTTAATGAATTAATTGGTAAATTTCTTGGTAAAATAAGTATGTGGTCACCTACAAACAAGCAAGATTTCTGGCTCTCACAGACCTGTAACTTCTTCTTTGAGAGGCTCCTCTGTCCTCCACTCGTTACCTGTATTAATGGCACCTGTTTGAACTCATTATCAGTACAAAAAACACCTGTCCACAACCTCAAACAGTCAGACTCCAAACTCCACTATGGCCAAGACCAAAGAGCTGTCAAAGGACACCAGAAACAAAATTGTAGACCTGCACCAGGCTGGGAAGACTGAATCTGCAATAGGTAAGCAGCTTGGTGTGAAGAAATCAACTGTGGGAGCAATTATTAGAAAATGGAAGACATACAAGACCACTGATAATCTCCCTCGATCTGGGGCTCCAAGCAAGATCTCATCCTGTGAGGTCAAAATGATCACGAGAACGGTGAGCAAAAATCCCAGAACCACACGGGGGAACCTAGTGAATGACCTGCAGAGAGCTGGGACCAAAGTAACAAAGGCTACATCAGTAACACACTATGCCGCCAGGGACTGAAATCCTACAGTGCCAGACGTGTCCCTCTGCTTAAGCCAGTACATGTCCAGGCCTGTCTGAAGTTTGCTAGAGAGCATTTGGATGATCCAGAAGAGGATTGGGAGAATGTCATATGGTCAGATGAAACCAAAATAGAACTTTTTGGTAAAAACTCAACTTGTCGTGTTTGGAGGAGAAAGAACACCATACCTACTGTGAAGCATGGGGGTGGAAACATCATACTTTGGGGCTGCTTTTCTGCAAAGGGACCAGGATGACTGATCCGTGTAAAGGAAAGAATGAATGGGGCCATGTATCGTGAGATTTTGAGTAAAAACCTCCTTCCATCAGCAAGGGCATTGAAGATGAAACGTGGCTGGGTCTTTCAGCGTGACAATGATCCCAAACACACTGCCTGGGGAACGAAGGAGTGGCTTCGTAAGAAGCATTTCAAGGTCCTGGAGTGGCCTAGCCAGTCTCCAGATCTCAACCCCATAGAAAATCTTTGGAGGGAGTTGAAAGTCAGTCTTGCCCAGTGACAACCCCAAAACATCACTGCTCTAGAGGAGATCTGTGTGGAGGAATGGGCCAAAATACCAGCAACAGTGTGTGAAAGCCTTGTGAAGACTTACAGAAAACGTTTGACCTCAGTCACTGCCAACAAAGGGTATATAACAAAGTATTGAGATGAACTTTTGTTACTGACCAAATACTTATTTTACCGAGGAATTCACCAATTAATTCATTAAAAATCCTTCAATGTGATTTTCTGGATTTTTTTTTCTCATTTTGTCTCTCATAGTTGAGGTATACCTATGATGAAAATTGGAGACCTCTCTCATCTTTTAAGTGGGAGAACTTGCACAATTGGTGGCTGACTAAATACTTTTTTTCCCCACTGTATCTGTGCATGCCCATGCATACCTGTGCATGTCCGTAGAAACCAAGTATAAGCAAGTATATCTGCATGCCCGTAGAAAGCAGGTGTAAGCAAGGGTGTAAGCAAGCATGTCAGCACTCGTTCAGTGATGCCTGCCTTTGGTCTTTGATGGTGTCATAGCAAGTCCTATGATCGTGAGTGATGACTGCCTTTGATCTTTGATGATGTCATCATGAGTCCTATGATCTTTGATGCTGGCGTAGCGAGTCCTATGATGCCTGCACTTGATCTTTGATGATGTCATAGTGAGTCCTATGATCTTTGATGATGTCATAGTGAGTCCTATGATCGTGAGTGATGCCTGCGTTTGATCTTTGATGATGTCATCGCGAGTTCTATGATCGTGAGTGATGCCTGCCTGCCTTTGATCACACAGACACACACACAGATTTTTTGAATCACTCTATGCTATGGTGTCTATATGACGTCATATAGACATCATGTAGACATCATAGGCACATCATAGGCAATCCTGTGATCTTTTAGCAAGTCCTGTGGTCGTGACAGACAGGCACACAGAGATTTCTTGAACATGACTGCCTTTGATCTTTGATTATGTCATAGTGAGTCCTATGATCTTTGATGATGGCATAGCGAGTCCTATGATGCCTGCATTTGATCTTGGATCACTTTGATCATAGGTGATCCTATGATCTTTTAGCAAGTCCTATGGTCTTGATGGTATCTATATGATGTCATATAGATATCATGTAGAGATCATACGAACTTCATAGGTGATCCTATGGTCTTTTAGCAAGTCCTATGGTTGTGACAGACAGACATACAGAGACAGAGAACCCAGTGATGGTAGTGGAGGACACAGTCCAGTCCAAGGCAGATAGAGTGAAGTGATGATATAGAGTGAAATATGAGGAGACAAAGAAGAGTGATGCCTGAAGATAGAGTTGAGGTTCAATTGGACACAGCAATGATGATAGGACTACAGCTCCTGACCAGATACAGTGATGATATAGAGTGAAGTACGTGGCAGTAATGCACCTGTAAGCTGGCTGCCAACCGCCAATCAAATCTAAAAGAAGAAGTCTAAGGACGGATCATTTTTTCACACATAAGGAGTTGTTCCAAACTCCTAATACAAAGATATAGAGTGAAGATAATCAAGTCAGTGGTGGTAATGCACCTGTGAGCTGGTTGCCAACTGCCAATCAAATCTAAAAGAAGAAGAAGAAGAAGAGATTTCTTCAGTTATATATAGAGTGATGATCTGAACTCTACCAAGGACGGGTAATTTTTTTCACACGTAAGGAGTTGTTCAAATCTCCTTATAAGAAGTCCTTAGTGAGGCTCCTCTGGGGGACGGATGATTTTTTTCACGCATGGAGAGTTGTTCAGAACTCCTGGTGAGAGCTCCTTGTGCAAAGATATAGAGTGATTATAGAGTGAAGTACGTGGCGGTAATGCACCTGTAAACTGGATGCCAACCGCCAATCAAATCTAAAAGAAGAAGAAGATATAGAGTGATGATTCTTCTTCCTTTAGATTTCATTGGTGGTTGGCAACCAGCTTACAGGTGCATTACCGCCACTGACTTGATTATCATCACTCTATATCTTTGTATAAGGAATTCTGAACAACCCTCCTCCATGTGTGAAAAAATTATCCGTCCTTGGACAATCAAGTCAGTGGCAGTAATGCACCTGTAAGCTGGTTGTATATATGTTTCTTGGTCTCAACTCAGTCTTGATCTCTTCTGGTCTTGACTTGGTCTCAAACTCTGAAAGTCTTGGTCTTGTCTTGGTGTCGGTACATTCTGTTCTGGAAGGTCTTCAGTGTTGTGTGTGTGCTACAAGCTAACCTAATGCACGTGCTTGCCAATGTATCTGTATGCTCCAAGCATTTTCCCATGTGTCCCCTGATTGTTTAGTAACATACAGTGGGGCAAAAAAGTATTTAGTCAGCCACCAATTGTGCAAGTTCTCCCACTTAAAAGATGAGAGAGGTCTCCAATTTTCATCATAGGTATACCTCAACTATGAGAGACAAAATGAGGAAAAAAAAATCCAGAAAATCACATTGAAGGATTTTTAATGAATTAATTGGTAAATTCCTCGGTAAAATAAGTATTTGGTCAATAACAAAAGTTCATCTCAATACTTTGTTATGTACCCTTCGTTGGCAATGACAGAGGTCAAACGTTTTCTGTAAGTCTTCACAAGGTTTTCACACACTGTTGCTGGTATTTTGGCCCAGTCCTCCATGCACATCTCCTCTAGAGCAGTGATGTTTTGGGGCTGTCGCTGGGCAACACGGACTTTCAACTCCCTCCAAAGATTTTCTATAGGGTTGAGATCTGGAGACTGGCTAGGCCTCTCCAGGACCTTGAAATGCTTCTTACGAAGCCACTCTTTTGTTGCTCGGGCGGTGTGTTTGGGATCATTGTCATGCTGAAAGATCCAGCCACGTTTCATCTTCAATGCCCTTGCTGATGGAAGGAGGTTTTCTCTCAAAATCTCACGATACATGGCCCCATTCATTCTTTCCTTTACACGGATCAGTCGTCCTGGTCCCTTTGCAGAAAAACAGCCCCAAAGCATGATGTTTCCACCCCCATGCTTCACAGTAGGTATGGTGTTCTTTGTCCTCCAAACACGACAAGTTGCGTTTTTACCAAAAAGCTCTATTTTGGTTTCATCTGACCATATGACATTCTCCCAATCCTCTTCTGGATCATCCAAATGCTCTCTAGCAAACTTCAGACGGGCCTGGACATGTACTGGCTTAAGCAGGGGGACACGTCTGGCACTGCAGGATTTGAGTCCCTGGCGGCGTAGTGTGTTACTGATGGTAGCCTTTGTTACTTTGGTCCCAGCTCTCTGCAGGTCATTCACTAGGTCCCCCCATGTGGTTCTGGGATTTTTGCTCACCGTTCTCGTGATCATTTTGACCCCACGGGGAGAGATCTTGCATGGAGCCTCAGATCGAGGGAGATTATCAGTGGTCTTGTATGTCTTCCATTTTCTAATAATTGCTCCCACAGTTGATTTCTTTACACCAAACTGCTTACCTATTGCAGATTCAGTCTTCCCAGCCTGGTGCAGGTCTGCAATTTTGTTTGTGGTGTCCTATGACAGCTCTTTGGTCTTGGCCATAGTGGAGTTTGGAGTCTGACTGTTTGAGGTTGTGGACAGGTGTCTTTTATACTGATAACGAGTTCAAACAGGTGCCATTAATACAGGTAACGAGTGGAGGACAGAGGAGCCTCTTAAAGAAGAAGTTACAGGTCTGTGAGAGCCAGAAATCTTGCTTGTTTGTAGGTGACCAAATACTTATTTTACAGAGGAATTGACCAATTAATTCATTAAAAATCCTTCAATGTGATTTTCTGGATTTTTTTTTCTCATTTTGTCTCTCATAGTTGAGGTATACCTATGATGAAAATTGGAGACCTCTCCCATCTTTTAAGTGGGAGAACTTGCACAATTGGTGGCTGACTAAATACTTTTTTGCCCCACTGTAAATAGGCTATTGTTTTCACAGCTCCGCTCTGGAACAATAGTTGCAGACAATTTTGAATGTATCTTTTAATCAAAGCTAGTTACAATATGTAATCCAAATACAAGAAAGCACGTTTTATTTAGCCATAAAGTTGAATCAGTGCCTCTTTTTTTGCAGTAGTTCTACTCAGTAAAACTCTCACTTTTGTATCCTCAGGTTCCTGATGTGTGATGGTGGCCGTGGCCGGCTGTGATGGATGTTGCTGATTGCCTTTCGCGTCCTGTTAGATACCACAAGGACCAACATTAACTGCGGCTCTCGGTGCAGCGTACCGTTGGTGAGTTTGTGGCCCAGGATTCACGACCGCTGATCCCAACAGGCGTGGACAAAAGGTGTAGATCTCACCTCGTTCCTCGCAGAGGAGCGCGCCGCCTCTCACTCGTGGCTCTGCAGCATCCGATTTGAAAGTGTAGATTGATGAAAAAAAAAGGTGTGAAAGCCCTTTTATTTTTAGAGATGGCCTCACACTGCCAAAGACATCTGCTGGAATAAACATAACTACACAACCGTATTGACACACTGTCAGATTTGATTTGTCTCTTCTTTTTGAAAGACAAAACTTTTAGATAGACGGTATTTTCAGATATTTGTGCAATGAAAGTGAGTGTGATCTTGATAACTAAAATCCAAATGTGAGAACGTGTGTGTCTACATCACAATAGAGCATCTACCTTTTCATGTGACGCAGTTGTGACAATGTGTTTTTTATTGTTTTCTTTATGTCCCTCTCTTTCTGTCAGGCAGCAGCAGCCTCAGTCCTCAGGACATACCAGACCCCAGCCTCCATCACACATCGACCCCCCCCCAAAAAAAAAAATCCCTCCAATGTTTTTTTTTTTATACTGTTACATAGTTGAGATTTACAGGCAGTGCTTTGGCCACACCTCTGTTAAAGGACAAAGATGACAATGGCTTTTGATCACCAAATCACCTACCTGATCTTTGCAGGTCTGTCACTTTTGCATTCTGTTCACACAGTTGTAACAACGGGCCGCCAAAGAACTGCAACCACCTCGTATAGGAAGTGTGGCCAAAGTGCTTCTGGGTAATGTTATTATATGACTATAATTATTACTATTCTGTATATCATTCATATTAATGTTATTATGATTAATAAATACATGTTGAAGCATGACTTTGCAAAAAAAGAGGGATAAAAACAAT
Source organism: Pholidichthys leucotaenia (assembly GCA_020510985.1). NCBI lineage: Eukaryota > Metazoa > Chordata > Actinopteri > Cichliformes > Pholidichthyidae > Pholidichthys > Pholidichthys leucotaenia. The sequence goes on from CM035836.1 coordinate 179,100,795, forward strand.
GCTGTACATTTTTAGATATTTTAAAGAAATACAAAAAGGTATTTTTGTAATCAAGAAACCGTTTGAAATGTTGTGTGTGAGGAACTTTTCATACCTTTTTTTTCCTTTTTTGCCCTTTAAACATTTGTGCCATTTTTTTTTTTTTGACTGATAAGAATTCTCCCTGTTATACCAAAGCAGCCCAGTTGGTTTGCTCCCATCTTATCTCCATACTGTGGGGACTTCAGATTTTTACCCATAGGTGTTCTTTGTCTGGTGTCTTCACTCGATGAAAGCAGACACATGATCCCTTTGTCTTGAGCGATGTTAACGCTGAGTGACAAAGCACACCTGATCCAGCTCGTAGTTTGGCTGCTTGAGGTAATCAGAAGTGTGAAAAAGAGGCATTGACAGGATTAAGCCATTGCTGGTGAAGGTAGAGCGACCTCCCCCTGGAGAGACGTTAATAGACGGCAGATTGAGCCCTGCTATAATTAGGAATGTGCTCCTTTATTGTGTAGCAGGAGGACAGCAACACAGTATAGAGAAATGAAAGACCAAAGGCATTTTTTTTTTTTAACACTGGAGAGCTATCTAGGCTTGTGTTTTTATTCCACTTTTGACTGCTTTGTACTGTAGTCCTCAGTCTGATTTCTTATGAAGTATGACATTATTTTTTTGCTGTGTGTCCCTTTCGGTGTCACTCCAAAGAGCCACTCTACATCTGAAAGACTATTTGAGCGATTTGTCTTTTTTTTAGTCTATTTTTAGGAAGCCAGCGTGATTCTACCTGCTCTTTTGTAAAGTTTAAATTTACATAGTAATGATTGGAGTGTAGAATAATAATAATAATCTTTTGTATTCATGTCTGGGGCTGCAATAATATGTCTGCTGTGTGACATATCGAGTGATCATATTTTTGACATTTTAACACACACACACACAAAAAATCTCATTCATGATGTGTTTGTACAGAAGCAGTCTTTTTGTTTATTTTATTTGCTGATGAGGCTAAGTCACATTTCAGAGTGATGTGACAATCAGAAACTGTTAATAAAAACAAGGTTCCCTGTAATGTTTAGCCCAGGTTTGTACAATCATAATAGGCTGGTTGCATCATGCGGTAGTCAGTGTTTGTAATGAATAATGTTAATATGCATCATATCTGTCATATCAAATGGTTTTCCAAAGCAGTTTTTGCTTTTACGGACATTTTCTAGCCAAGTGTGGCACCAAATTTATTAGAACAAGTATTTATAAAAATTTACGTGTGTGTGATGTGAGTTTTTTAAATGGGTATTTATCTTTTTTAAACTCATAGAACAGATGCCCATCATATAGCTGATTGTAAGTATTACTGTAAGTTTTATTGTATATTCATTTGGTAATTTTTTCTAGATCTTTTATTATTTGTATTTGTCCAATCGCAGCATACTGTATGTAATGTGTGAATACTGTTTTACCTGCATAATTCACTGTGAAATCCAGAGAAGAAAAAAAAATGCGCCTTGAATGAATGGATATTTTCATTTTGCCATTACAATGGTACAGAAGTGACATGGCGGTCCATCTGTCACCGAAAAATGTTCCCTGATTCGTCCCCGAATACCGGCTGTAGCTGTGTGATTTGTGCATGTTCACGGCATGTGTGTGTGGGTTTTTTTTTTTGTTTTATTGACGCATAAAGTACTGTTGATATTTATGTGATTTAGCCGCTGTAAGGAGAAGCTGTATTTCAGTGAATTGCAGAGGTCCGTTTGTTTGAAAGTCAACAAAAGGTGATTAAAAGGTGAAGTTTTTTGAAAATGTTAAATGAAGACATTTCAGACCATTTGCCATTAAAGATTGACATTACCCCTGCTGTTGTCATTTTGTCATAGTACATGTTTTTTTTATGTATTTTTATGTAACTTTAATTTATGTAAGAAGCATGAGTGCTGGAAAACCTAGTACAGTAATATCTGAAGCCAATAGGAACAAAGTTTATATACTTGGCATAGCAGAACACAGATGGGCAGGAAATGGTCATTTTGTACCTACAGATGGAGGAAATATTTTCTGGAAATGGAAAAACCTAGTCGAGACATTGGTATATGGCTTAATAGCACCATATCAGGATCACTTTTAGGCTACAAACCAATTAATGGCAGAATTATGAACATTCGGCTCCAAGGAACCACCAAAGATATTAATACAAGTGTATGCCCCAACAACAAACTCAAATGAAGAAGCGATAGAACAGTTCTATGCTGATCTCCAAAGGGAAATTGATGACACTCAGAAAAAAGATATAATTATCATGGGTGATTTCAATGCAAAAGTTGGAAATAAACTTAAGACTCAACAAAAGATGGATTAATAGGAAACCATGGATATGGAAACAGAAACGACCAGGCGAAACGACTCAGACTTCGCAATAAGTAACAACCTAATTATTGCAAACGCCATTTTCAAAATTCATCCCTGAAGACTATACACATGGACAATGCCTGATGGCAAAAGAAAACACCAGATTGACTACATAGCCATCCAAAAAGAACAATCCAAAATCATAAGGGGGGACCAGAACACTACAGGAGCAGACTGTAGCTCAGACCACGAATTGCTAATAGCAGACATCAAACTGAAATCAAGATGTATGAAAAAAGCAACACAGGTTCCCAGATACAATATTGAACCTGAAGAATTCAAAATAACTGAAAAATCATTTCACAGAACTCTCACACCTGTGTGAAGAAAAGGAATAAGAAGAATTTGCAAACAACATAAGAGACATCTTCAAAGAAGCAGTGGCTAACCATCTTAAGAAAAAAGTCAAGAAACACCAACCCTGGATTAGCGATGAAACACTGATGAAAATTGAAGAACAAAAGAAACTGAAATAACACAGAAATACAGAACCTGCTTGCCTGAAATATTATGAAACAAAGAAATAAGAAAACTATGCAAACGGGATAGAAGGGACATCCTTGAAGCCAAATGCAAGAAAATTGAAGAGTGCATGAGGGAAAATAAAACCAGAGAAATGTATGAGGAAATAAAGATCACATCTAGTGTGAAGCCAAAATTGAATGTGATAAAGGATGAAAATGGAGCAACACTCACAAAAGACAAAGATATAGCAAATCGATGGGTGCAATACTACAGTAATATGTATAAATCAGGAGATTACTGTAAAGAACCAGATGTTCCAAAAGAAACAGAGGAAACACTACTGGAACCATTAAAATGAGAAATTGAGGAAGCCATCAAAAAATGAAGAAAAGGAAAAGCCCTGGAATTGATGAAATCCACACAGAGATGATCCAGACTATTGGAGACGTAGGCATCGACATCTAGCATGCCCTGATAACAAAGATCTGGCGCACGGAAATATGGCCTTCTGATTGGAGGAAATCAATTCTCATAACCCTACCGAAGAAATGAGACCTACAACAATGTTCAAACTATCTATCATGTGTGTGCGTAAGTGCGCACACACAAATGAATTAATACGAGCCCAAATGCAGGTGAAGTTACGTGTTTTATTAACAAAGGAAAAATGATGTACAAAGTGTCCATAACAACTGTCCAATGAGTAGCAATGATGAGTAGTATGGTGAAGGTGACTGGCTACAAGCTCTATAGGCAAGCCCCACACGCTCCAGGGTGGAACTGGCAGTGGAGAAAAAGGGCAGAAAAATAACAGGAGAGGAGACTTATATAAATGTTATAGCGGAATGGCTCTGGGGAGCAACAACACTTGGTAGTCCATGGAAGAACGAGCCAGGTCAACCCAAAGAGACTGATGCCAATGCACTGAGTGTTTCCACTGCCGGCCAGAAATACCCCCAGATACTAACGAGCGGCAAGTGGAAACAGGTGCGTGGCAAACAGAGTGGTTGAATCAGTATGCATGATTGTCTGGTGTGTGTGTGTATGTGTGGAACCCCAGGTGATGGCAATTGGCTGATAGATGTCTGGCAGAGAGAGGTGAGAGGAGGGCTGTGGCTGAAGACTGACAGATGAACCAATAATCTGCCAGCTGAAAAAGATAATCAAAGGCTGAAGCCACAGGTCATGAAACGGGGCAGAAAACATCAGCCCCGGACATGACACTATCGAACAATAGCCCTCATTTCACATGCCAGTAAGATCCTTTTGAACATCATGATGAACAGAATGAAAAACAAGCTAGAGACAGAAGTAAACAATACCCAAGCAGTCTTCATGAAAAACAGAGGCGCAAGAAACCACCTCTTCAATTTGACACAACTGATTCAAAAGCACAATGAGATGAACATAGACCTTAGAATCTGCTTTATTGACTACTCAAAAGCATTTGATTGCATTGGCCATCAAAACGTGGAAAATCTTGAAAGATATGAATTTTAATCCCAAATGGATAAGACTACTGGAATCTCTCTATAATCAGCAAAAAGCCATCATCAGACTTGAAAATATCATAACTCAGTCCTTTCATATAGGCAAAGGAGTAAGGCAGGGGTGTATTCTATCTCCACAACTTTTTAGTTTGTATAAAGATGACATCATGAGAAATGTAGAAACAGACAACAGAAGCAGAGACTATGATGAGGTAGTAATACATGGTGAAAAGCTTAGGGATTTGAGATATGCTGATGACACAGCACTTCTATCAACAACAATAAAAGGCCTGAAAACTCTTGTGGAAGCAACAGAAGAACACGGCAAAAACAAAGATCTTTTACTTAATATCCAAAAGACAAAAATCATGGATGCCGACAAGTGCTCTACTAAAACAAATATTGAACATATAAATGGAGAAACAGTTCAAAATGTTAAACATTTTGAATACTTAGGTGCAAAATTCCAAGATGATGGTTAGTTCCAAAAGTGAGATCAGAAGATGACTAGCCATTGCAAAACAAAAGTTATCCAACATGAATATCTGGAAAGGACAGAGCAATGAAACAAAACTATGTGTCCTTAAGACCTTCTTCTTCTTCTTTTAGATTTGATTGGCGGTTTGCAACCAGCTTATAGGTGCATTACTGCCACTGACTTGATTATTCATCACTCTATCTGTATTTTCCACATTGTCTTATATGGTTGCAAGGCACGGACACCCCTTGAAAATGACATAAGAAAAATCCTGGCCTTTGAAATATCATGCTATAAAGAAATTCTGAAAATCCCATGGACAGCCAAGATAAGGAACAAAGAAACGCGTAAGATTCTATGCATAAAGAAAAGTCACTTCCTAAAGCAAATGAAAAAGAAAAAGCTGTTATACTTCGGCCATATCAAAAGACATGACACACTAGAAAAAACAGTTCTGGAAGGCAAGCGCAATGGCAAGAGAAGCAGAGGCAGACCAAGAAGGCATTGGGAAACCGACATAGAAGACTGGCTGCAAATGAGCATTACAGAGGCTGGATGACTCGCTCAAGACCGTACTGCAGGGCTATTCAATTACAAAATCAGTTGGGCCACAATTTGAAATCAAGACATGTAACTGGGCCGCATATGTTCAGCGATCTGTTGAATGACAAATTTCAAACCAACAGAGATCAAAATGATGAAAAATATGCACTTTTTATTCATTGTCTTGGTTTTAAATTTGCGCTTGGCACATGACACTGTCACGCGGTGACCCTCGCGGGCCACCATAAGACGCCAAAAGTCGCCAGTGAGTTTTGCATTGATGCTTAATTAACGAGAACACAAGACATGAACACAAAACTATGAGCCGCTGTGGGCAAAACACTCTATACAGGATGCATGGGATCGTAAGGCTACACCCAGCCACTTACGATCTTAACTGAGAACATGGACATGAATAAAGACACGAACCTTGACATGATTGTTGATAACACACCAGGAATCTCTCACGATGTCTGACGGTGTTTGATGACGATACTGCTGCATCAACCTGGTGTCAGTGCCTGCTAATAAAGCTGGCAGCTAACAAGCAGTGATGCAGAACAGCTGATCGGCTTTGACAGCAGGAAGACCCACCGAGCGCTGTCACAATAAGAGCCCGGGGAGCCAGAATGTAATCCACTGCTGTCAAAGCCGGCAGAGACGATGCATGGCCCGAGCGCGGACGAGATCAGCGCTCGGGTCATAACAGTATCCTCCCTCCGAGGGCGGGCTCAGAACCCCCATAGACATCCAAGCCCCCCCCCCCCCGCCACCCCTCCAGGGTAGGCGGATGGGGGCAGGCCCAGCGGGGGAGGATCAAACACAGAACGAGAACCAGAGCACAGACAGTCAGAAAAAAAAAAGACTCAAAAATACATGAAACAGTTACACAGGCACAAAATAACAGAAAAAAAAATATAACACTCCCTACAGCACAAAACATGATGATGACAGGACAAATGAGGCAACTGCAGAACACAAATCACAAACTCCCAAAATACACAAATGGCAACTACAAGAAACAAAACACAGGACAGCAAAAAGAACGGAACAATTACAGGACCAGACTACCACCACGAGTGACCTCTACCCCCGACAGTTCATGACGACCGGCGGAGACCAAACGCCACGGGAACAGTTCAGGCAGTCTCCCCGCGTCCAACGGCCGACGAGTGGTCATGGGGGGCGGAACATGACCGGGCGGCTTACCATAGTCCCAGGCCCGGAAAGTCCACTCCTCCGGTGGCCGAACCAGGTCACCCAATAACACACACAACATGTCGGGTGGCCGACTCAAGGTGCTGAACCGGCGAAGCAGCTCCTCAGGCGGCCGACCTGCGTCCCTCAGCCACCAGAACCGGGGGGAAACAGCCCGCGGCGGCCTCCCTGGCGAGGACAAAACATGGGACAACCGGGGCGAGCGAAGAGGGACCCCCACGGCCCACGGCGATGATGAGCAGGGGCAATGACTCTGAAGAGGGGAAAGAAGGTGAAAATGAGCCTGTACCAAGTCAGGCTGCGAAGGGTCTGCAGCTCCTCCACCGTCCTTGGACCACACCGGCGCTGCACCTCTGCTGGACCCCTATTGGGTCCCGGCTGCACCCACGTCAGACCCCGATTGGGCCGGAACAGCACCTGCGGTGGACCCCAATTGGGCCTCGGGTGCACCCACGTCGGACCCCGATTGGGCCAAAGCAGCTCCCGCGATGGACTCTGATTGGGCCTCGGGCGCACCCACGTCGGACCCCGATTGGGCCACAGCAGCTTCCACAAAGGACCCTGACTGGGTCGGCGCAGCACCGCTGACGACCTCCGCCCCCGAACCTGGAACCTCCAACACAGCGACCACGACTGGCTCCGCGCCGGTGACACTGCAACAAAGCTCAGAGCGAGACAAGCTCGGGCGCAGCAGGCGGCTGCCCCTGACTCGCCTCCCCGAGAGGCAGGCAGAAGTGCTCCAAGACAGGAGAAAGAGACACAAGAGAGAGCACTTGCCTGCACTCGGGTTCTGTCGCCGTCCAGGACTTCGTTGATCCAGGTTCAGGGCGAAGACATTCGTCCGCAGGCTCCCACTCAGCTACGTTGGGCTCCACAGCTGGCATGATGGTTTCCGCAGCCTGAGGTTCCTCTGACGCTGACGTCCACGCTGATGACCCATATGGCGTGGGGGCAGGGGACCCTTGAAACACTGGCTCGGACCACTTTGGCGAGGAGACCCGGGGATGCTTCACCGTCGGCACAGGCTCCAGGCCGCAGTCCGCTCTTCTCCTCTGTCCACGGCGTGGCTGCGGGGCTGGAACCAGGCTCTCCAGAACCGCAGGCCCTCCCCCCTCGTCTGGCGACGTAGGCCTGGCATCGTGGACGGCTCAGCGGAGGGAGACACAGAGGCAGCAGGTTTGGTTATTACAACTACAGCAGGTGGTAGGAGCTCGGGGGACTGCAAACCCTGAACTCCGGCCCCAGGAGTCAGACAAGGCAGATCACAATTATCGTGTAAAGAATGAACTTGCACTTGTCTTTCTCCCGGAGGGAGGATGGTGCCTGCTGTAGGGGAAGTAGTTCCTCCATCTCCACGCTGGATGGCGACAGAGGGCCCCCTGGAACGATGAGGAGGAGCCGCTCTCGGAGGTCCGCTGACGGGCTTTGCCGGCAGCAGGTCCAGCCGGGGATCCTGCTGAGGTTCACCTTGGCCATGGCGCTGACGTCTGTGACGGCCCCCGGTTGGCGCGAACTCCTGGACTGGGTCAGGGACAGGAACGGGATTCCAATGCAGGGAGAGAGGATGCCTCCTCCTCTGCTTCCTGCCGTCTTCCTCCTCCAGCCCACGGAGTATCTCGCGCTGTGCGGCGAGTTCAGCCCTCCTCGTCATCACCTCTGGGTGGTCGTCGTAGTAGAGAGGAAGGTTGTCCAGAAGAACCTCAGCGTAGTCCAGGTGCCAGCACATGTAGTTGGAGTTGTCGTCAAAAGTAGCGGCGAGGAGCGCCCCGTCGACATACTCCAGCGCGCTTGCTAACTCCTTGCCCAGGCACCGACAGCGGCCCCTGGATGACAGCATTCTCCCAGCCAGTGACACCCAGACAGAGAAGAACAATTGTCCACTTAAGCAAAAACTCACCGGGACGGCATCTCAGTGTGGCGTCTCCGTTTAGACATCTGGCAGCAGTATACTGTCACGCGTCGACCCTCGCGGGCCACCATAAGACGCCAAAAGTTGCCAGTGAGTTTTGCATTGATGTTTAATTAACGAGAACACAAGACATGAACACAAAACTATGAGCCGCTGTGGGCAAAACACTCTATACAGGATGCATAGGATCGTAAGGCTACACCCAGCCACTTACAATCTTAACCGAGAACATGGACATGAACAAAGACACGAACCTTGACATGAATGTTGATAACACACCAGGAATCTCTCACGATGTCTGACGGTGTTTGACGACGATACTGCTGCATCAACCTGCTGTCAGCGCCTGCTAATAAAGCCGGCAGCTAACAAGCAGTGATGCAGAACAGCTGATCGGCTTTGACAGCAGGAAGCTCCACCGAGCGCTGTCACAATAAGAGCCCGGGGAGCCAGAATGTAATCCACTGCTGTCAAAGCCGGCAGAGATGATGCATGGCCCGAGCGCGGACGAGATCGGCGCTCGGATCATAACAGACAAAGGCACATCAAAGTGCATAAAAACACAATAACAGTGCTGAGGATGAGCAGAACTTGAAGTAGTACAAATATTTTTCTTCTTGAACAACAACTAAATAAATAGAATGAAAAAAAAATCTGTAAATAACCATTTTGGTCACATCTTACTCAGGCACATCTCAAAGTACATAAAAACTCATTGTGCACTGTTAGTAGCATTAACATTTGTTTCCATTTTGAAATAAAATATACTACATCCTGGTCATAACTGACCTTAGCACATCACAAAGTACATTTTGTCACGCCTCGCCGCTCATCAGCGGCGCCAGCTGCACGCACACCTGCACATCATCAGCGGCGAGGGATTTAAGCCGCCTCGCCCTGGGCTTCGGCCTGAAGCCGTCAGACTTCACTCGTTGGATTGCTGTGAGTAACCTCTATACTTCAGCAAACATCGCGGTAAGAAGCCCTTACCTTTTTCCCTCTCCAAGTCTGCTCCCCTGTGCACAGGTGGATTTCCTGACGGCGGACCATTCCTCTCCGTCTCCATTCCCTCGCTGCTGCACCGGGCTCTCCAGGTTGCTGTCTACCGGACCTCGTCCTTGCTGTGCCAGCCACCTGCACACTCCAAGTAAGCTCATCACAACTTTTACATCTCCTGTGTTGGTGTGTGCCCGTCACCCTTCTCCCTGTGCTTTTCCCATAGGGTTGTCCGGCTGTACGGTCTCCTGCCTCTGTGCCCGAAGCAGACGCCACCACCAATACATTTACATCTCGCAGACACACATTCATACACCCTTGTTGTTAATAAAGCTATTTGAGCTACTCTGAGCCTGCGTGTGTGTCTCCTGAGCCGTGCATTATGTCAGTACGGCTTCAGCAGAGCGGCTCGGCAGACGGCGGGCTCACACGCCGACTTACCACTCTCGAGGCTCGAGTGGACCAAATAGCTTATCAGCAACAGGTGATTTTAAACCAGTTGATCGGTATTACTAACCGATTGGACCGCTTGGACCCCCAACAGCCGTTCCCCCCGGCTCGTCAGGTTGGTGCGGCTCCTGCTGCTCCAGCGGCCGTCCAGCAGGCTCCGGTAGCACCGGCTCGGCTCACGCCCATTCCGACCCCGGCCCGCTTTAGCGGTAAGCTCGGCAGAGTGCGGGGGTTCATAATGCAGTGTGAGTCCGTGTTTCACCGTGTGCCCGGAGAGACTTTCCTTCAGATCATAGCCGAATTGGTTATATTGGGAATCTCCTAGAGGGGCGGGCACTAACCTGGACTTACGCCGTAATGGCGAGGCCCAGTTACGCCACCCTCACCTATGACCAATTTGTGAGACAATTCCTGGAGGTCTTTGATCATTCTCGTACCGAGACAGTCCAGGTCGATCGGCTTCTCAGTCTCCAGCAGGGAAGCCGGTCGGCAGCGGACTATGCGATCGACTTCCGGGTAGCGGCGGAGGAATTGGGCTGGGATGAACGTTCATTCTGCGGCCTTTTCCTCCGCAGTCTCAATGATGATCTGAAGGATGAACTGGCTGGGCGGGACATCCCGGAGACTCTAGCGGAGCTAACGTCCCTAGCTATCAGTTTGGATAACAGGCTGCGCGAGCGCTCCTCGGGGCGGAAGTCGTCTTCTTCTCGCCCTCGTGGAGCCTCATTGCGCCAGTTCCAAGCTTGCCCCCTGGCGACGCCGCCACCATCGCGCCCCGAGGAGTCGGAGCCGATGGTGACGGGCTGGACAAAGCTCCCCCCTGCGGAGAGACAACGCCGCCGTGAGTTGAATCTCTGCATGTATTGCGGAGACAGCCAACACACGGTGGAGCTTTGTCCACAGAAGCCAAACGGCGGGGTCCGCGAGTCACTGTAGGGGGCCTCGCGGACATCAATCGGTTAAGTCCCCTCACCCAATTGAAGCTGCCCGTCCGATTTTGTCACAACTCCACTGGGCATCTCACTCATGCACTGGTGGATTCGGGCGCGGGGGGCAGTTTTATTTCACAAAGCCTGGCAACCCGATTGGGCATCCGCTGCCAAGCACTAAGAACTCCTCTCTCCCTGGTCAACCTCTCCCGTGTCTCCCTGGGGAGAGTAACACACCAGACCGTCCCTGTTCCTGTTATCATCTCTGGGAACCACCGGGAGGAATTAACCTTCTACGTCCTCCCCAACTCTGTGTCGCCCGTCATCCTGGGATACCCCTGGCTACGCCTCCACAACCCCGTCTTGGATTGGAAGTCCGCCAGGGTGTCGGCATGGAGCACATTCTGTATGAGCACCTGCTTACAGTCCGCTGCCTGCTCTCCGTCCTCTTCCCCAACACCTACGGACGCTGCGCCCCCGGACCTCTCCCTGGTGCCATTGGAATTTCACGACCTGGGTATGGTATTCAGCAAGTCCAAGGCGATGTCTCTTCCTCCACACAGACCCTACGACTGTGCAATAAACATCCGCCAGGGGGCACCCTTACCTTCTGGGCGACTCTACAGCCTGTCGGCGCCGGAGAAGGAGACCATGAACGCCTATCTCAAGGAATTGCTGAGTGCTGGAATTATCCGTCCCTCGTCATCACCATTGGGGGCAGGATTCTTCTTCGTGGGCAAGAAGGACGGTTCCCTCCGTCCTTGCATCGACTATCGCGCCCTAAATGATATCACGGAGAAGGATCGCTACACCCTGCCCCTCATGGACACCGCCTTCCACTCCCTCCAGGGGGTGACTTGGTTCACCAAGCTGGATCTACGCAGCGCATACCACCTCGTCCGGATCCGGGAGGGAGATGAGTGGAAGACAGCCTTCCGTACCCCGAACGGCCACTTCGAGTACCTGGTGATGCCGTTCGGGTTGACCAACGCTCCAGCCATCTTTCAGCGCCTAATCAATGACGTCCTCCGGGATTTCATTGGCCTTTTTGTGTTCGTCTACCTGGATGACATCCTTATCTTCTCCAAATCCAGGGACGAGCACCGGGTCCATGTGAGGTGGGTCCTCCAAAGACTGCTGGAGAACCGGTTGTATGTGAAGGCCGAAAAATGCGAATTCTACGCTAAGACAACATCCTTCCTCGGGTTCATCATCTCCCACGATCAGGTGCTTCCGGACCCAGTGAAGGTGAAGGCGGTGGTGGAATGGCCTACACCTGCATCGAGAAAACAGGTGCAACAATTCATCGGGTTTGCAAATTTCTACCGCCGCTTCGTCCCTAATTTTGGCACCATCGTCGGCCCGCTGACCCGCCTCATGTCCCCTAAGGTCCCGTTCCGGTGGACCGAAGAGACCGCGGCTGCTTTTCAGGCGCTGAAGGCGGAGTTCTCCTCCTCCCGGGTCCTTAGCCAAGTCAACCCGGCGCTGCAGTGCATCGTGGAGGTGGACGCTTCGGACACAGGAGTGGGGGCGGTTCTATCCCAGCGGTCGCCAGGTGATGGAGTCAAACGGCCCTGCGCCTTCTTCTCTCGGCGCTTGTCCCCGGCGGAGCGGAATTACGACGTGGGGGACAGAGAGCTCCTCGCCATCAAGCTCGCGCTGCAGGAGTGGCGTCACTGGCTAGAGGGGGCGGACCTGCCGTTCGTGGTCCTGACGGACCACAAGAACTTGGAGTACCTGAGATCTGCCAAGCGTCTGAACGCCCGCCAGGTGCGCTGGTCCCTGTTCTTTGCCAGGTTCCGCTTCAACATCACCTTCAGGCCTGGCTCCAAGAACGGCCTGCCCGACGCCCTCTCTAGGCAATTTGCCCCTGAGGAGTCTGAGGACACGGTCCACACCATCCTACCCAGGTCGTGCGTCGTGGGAGCCGTCACCTGGGACATAGAAAGCAAGATCCGGAAGGCGCAGGAAGTGGAACCTGACCCTGGCGGCGGACCGGAGGGGAGGCTGTTCGTGCCATCCACGGTTCGGGGGGAGGTCATCCACTGGTTGCATACGCCCAAGCTCACCTGCCACCCTGGTTCCTCCCGGATGATCGACCTCCTCCAACGGTCTTTCTGGTGGCCGGGCCTGCGGAGGGACGCTGCCCGCTACGCCCGGGCCTGCCCAGTGTGTGCCACCAGCAAATCAAGTAATGCCCCTCCAGCGGGTTTGCTCCAGCCTCTGCCCGTCCCTGGCAGGCCCTGGTCGCGTATTGCCCTGGATTTCGTCGCCGGACTCCCAGTCTCAAACACCTTCGACACCGTCCTGACCATCGTGGACCGCTTCTCCAAGGCGGCACACTTCATCCCCCTATGAGGTCTTCCAACCGCCCTGGAGACGGCGGACCTCCTAGTCCAGCATGTGGTCAGGCTGCACGGGATTCCGGTGGACGTGGTCTCGGACCGGGGGCCCCAATTTTCCTCTGAGGTTTGGAGGTCATTCTGCAACGCCCTGGGAGCCAAGGTGAGCCTCTCCTCTGGCCATCACCCCCAAACCAACGGGCAGTGCGAGCGGACCAACCAGGAGCTGGAGGCTGCGCTCCGCTGCGTCACTGCGTCCAAACCTACGTCCTGGAGTAACCATCTCGCCTGGGTTGAGTACGCCCACAACACCGCCCGCTCTTCTGCCACAGGGATGTCTCCCTTCAAGGCGTCCCTGGGTTACGACCCCCCTCTTTTTCCAGCGCAGGAGAGTGAGGTAACGGTCCCCTCAGTTCGGGCGCACCTCAGACAGTTCCGCTCCATCTGGGCGTCAGCGCGCAGTGCGCTTTTACGCACGGCGGAGCGCAACAGAACCACGGCGGACCGGCACAGAAGACCTGCCCCAGCGTACCAGGTGGGCAGCATGTCTATGTGTCGACCCAGGACGTAATTTTAAAGGGCGAGAGGAGGAAGCTGGCACAGCGTTTTATGGGCCCATACCCCATCACCAGGATTATCAACCCAGTGGCTGTGCGTGTAGCTATTCCCCCCTCCCTCTGCATCCATCCCACCTTCCACGTATCCAAGGTGAAGCTGGCAGTCTCCGACCCCCTTTGCCCTCCTCCTGCTGCGCAACCCGCGCCCCGGATGATTGATGGCCATCCGGCCTGGCCTGTCTCCTCCATCCTGGACTCCCGGCGCCGGGGTCGTGGGTTGCAGTACTTGGTGGACTGGGAGGGTTATGGGCCTGAACATCGGCAGTGGGTACCCTCGTCGTTTGTGTTGGACCCATCCCTCATTACTGAGTTCCACCGAGCGCACCCGGAGAAACCATCGCCAGGAGGCGCTGCTAGAGGGGGGAGTACTGTCACGCCTCGCCGCTCATCAGCGGCGCCAGCTGCACGCACACCTGCACATCATCAGCGGCGAGGGATTTAAGCCGCCTCGCCCTGGGCTTCGGCCTGAAGCCGTCAGACTTCACTCGTTGGATCGCTGTGAGTAACCTCTATACTTCAGCAAACATCGCAGTAAGAAGCCCTTACCTTTTTCCCTCTCCAAGTCTGCTCCCCTGTGCACAGGTGGATTTCCCGGCGGCGGACCATTCCTCTCCGTCTCCATTCCCTCGCTGCTGCACCGGGCTCTCCAGGTTGCTGTCTACCGGACCTCGTCCTTGCTGTGCCAGCCACCTGCTCACTCCAAGTAAGCTCATCACAACTTTTACATCTCCTGTGTTGGTGTGTGCCCGTCACCCTTCTCCCTGTGCTTTTCCCATAGGGTTGTCCGGCTGTACGGTCTCCTGCCTCCGTGCCCGAAGCAGACGCCACCACCAATACATTTACATCTCGCAGACACACATTCATACACCCTTGTTGTTAATAAAGCTATTTGAGCTACTCTGAGCCTGCGTGTGTGTCTCCTGAGCCGTGCATTATGTCACATTTAGCTGAATAAAAAATGAACTGTCAAACATTTCAGTGCACAAACCCCCCAAGAATAGATTGATAACATTAACAAACATTGCACAGCCACCATTGTGGTTTGTTTTGTTTTAAACCACCACATGTGAGTAGGAGCCTCTTTTTATAACTACACATTCCATTACACACACATATCAGTTAACAAAAATTTCTAGTAAAGATAAGGATACAAAAAGCACCCACTTAAAAACTTGAGTAATGACTTCAGTCTTGAAGGTTTGAGGATTTTTTTCAAAATTTATAACAATTTATAACAATTATTTATAACATAATATTTATAACAAATCTACATTTCCTTCCGGTTCCGACGCCACACGAGTTAGCTGCCTTTTGCAACAGCGGCTCAATTCTGAGTCTTTTTATCTTTCTTCTTCTTTCTGATCCAGTGATAACTTTCTGATCCGGCACACCTTTCACTCTATATATATCACGGACACACAGATCGCCCCAAAGGTCTCCCGAGTCGGCGGACGGAGCCACTGTTTACAGCAGGAGACGATACAGCAGGGAAGAGCTAGCTAGCACTCAACCGCCACCCGGTGCTAACGGAGAAACTCGACATACCGGGGAACTGAAGCGAAAACAACACGGGTGCCGGGCTGGAATTTAGGCGGCGTGCAAAAAATATAAGACCGAATAATAAAGAGCGATGGCAAGAACCAAGCAGACCGCCCGTAAATCTACTGGAGGAAAAGCCCCCCAGGAAGCAGCTGGCCACCAAGGCTGCTCGGAAAAGTGCTCCGGCCACCGGCGGAGTGAAGAAGCCTCACCGTTACAGGCCCGGTACCGTGGCTCTGAGAGAGATCCATCGCTACCAGAAATCCACGGAGCTGCTCATCCGTAAGCTGCCCTTCCAGCGCCTGGTGAGGGAGATCGCTCAGGACTTCAAGACCGACCTGCGCTTCCAGAGCTCCGCCGTCATGGCTCTGCAGGAGGCCAGCGAGGCCTACCTGGTGGGTGTCTTCGAGGACACCAACCTGTGCGCCATCTACGCCAAGAGGGTCACCATCATGCCCAAAGACATCCAGCTGGCCCGCCGCATCCGCAGAGAGAGAGCTTAGACTTTCTGCTGCACATCCACCAACCACAATGCTCTGCACTGTGTCTATATATATATATATATATATATATATATATATATATATATATATATATATATATATATATATATATATATATATTTATAGTAATATGTACATATGTATAGTAGCTGCTCTTGTTTTTTCTTGCCTTCTGATTGTTGCTCTGAGTTTTGCTATCCCTGTGCTGTTGCAATCCTGGAATTTCCCCATTGTGGGACTAATCAAATCAAATCAAATCAAATCAAATCAAACTTTATTGTCATATTGCTGTACATACAACTGTAGTGCAGGCAAGATGAAATTGCATTTCTCTCGGCATCCATATAAGAAGCAGCATGATTAAGACACACTCCCACATAGCTCCACCCCCCACCCCACCTCCACCCCGCCATCCATTCACACATCCCTGAGACATACTTGGGGAAAAAGAATAACTAACTATAATATACAAAATGTCCATAGGTGCAGTAGTGTGTATGTGAGATTCCGGGTCAGCTGTTCAGCATCCTGACAGCTTGTGGGAGGAAGCTGTTGATCAGTCTGGTGGTTCTGCCTCTGATGCTCCGGAATCGTTTACCAGATGGAAGAAGTTCAAAGTGTTTATGCAGAGGGTGAGAACGGTCCTTGACAATGTTCAGTGCCCTGCTCCTACAACGGTTCTGAAAAAGTTCTTGGACAGAGGGGAGGGAGACTCCAATTACCCTCTCCGCCCCCTTGACTATCCTCTGCAGGGCTTTTTTGTCTGACATACTGCAGCTGGAGTACCATGTAGCAATGCAGTATGTCAGAACACTCTCCACCACACCTCTGTAGAAGGTCCTGAGGATGCAGACGGGGAGAGAGGCCTGTTTGAGTTTCCTCAAGAAGTGTAGTCTCTGCTGAGCCCGCTTCCTGATCTCCAAGGAATTCTTGCTCCAGGTCAGGTCCTGCGAGATCTGCACTCCGAGGAACTTGATGTTCTCTACTCTCTCCACTAAACGGCCGCCGATGCTGAGGGGGACGTGCTCAGGCTGTGACTGCCGGAAGTTGATAATCATCTCCTTCGTTTTGTCCACGTTGAGCACCAGATTGTTCTCCCTGCACCAGCCCTCCAGGTCTCTCACTTCTTCCCTGTACATTGATTCCTCATCCCTCTGAATAAGTCCCACCACCGTGGTGTCATCTGCAAACTTAATAATCTGGTTCCCCTCGTGTTTGGATACACAGTCATGTGTTAGAAGTGTAAACAACAGTGGACTGAGTACACAGCCTTGAGGGGTTCCGGTACTCAGCGTGACAGAGTTGGAGATGTTGTTTCCAACCCGGACAGACTGAGGTCTCTCAGTCAGGAAATCCAGGATCCAGAGACATGTGGCGGTGTTCAGACCGAGAAGGAGTAATTTCTCTATCAGTCTCTGGGGAATAATGGTGTTGAATGCTGAACTGAAATCAATGTACAGGAGTCTGGCATAGGTGTCTTTCTGGTCCAGGTGGGTGATGACAGAGTGTAGGGTGGTGACTATAGCATCCTCCGTGGAGTGGTTTGAACAATATGCAAACTGGAGCGGGTCGTGTGATGCAGGGAGGCAGGCTGTGATGTGTGGTTTGACAAGCCGTTCAAAACACTTCATCACAATTGGTGTAAGTGCAACAGGACGATAGTCATTCAAACAGGACACCACTGGTTTCTTTGCCACCGGTACAATGATAGAGGTCTTGAAGCATCTGGGAACGATGGCCTGACTCAGGGAGATGTTATAAATGTCAGTCAGGACATCCGCCAACTCGCTCGCGCAGTCTCGGAGCACACGTCCCGGGATGTTGTCTGGACCTGCAGCTTTGCGTGGGTTGATTCTGGATAGGGTCCTCCGTGTGTCCGCTGTGTTAATGGTAAAAGCTGGTCCGACCGATGGTGGGAGTGGGCCGGCCCTCCCTCTGATTGTCGAGTTTGATGCTTCAAAACGTGCAAAGAAGTCGTTAAGCCTGTCTGGAAGCGAAGCGTCGTCATCATCGACCCCCTGCCTAGACTTAAAGCCCGTCAGTGTCCGAACTCCCTGCCACATCTGCTTGGTGTTCCTAGTGTCACAGAGGTGTCCCTGGATTTTCTCCGCATAGGCGCGCTTTGCCGCCTTAATTCCCTTTGAAAGCGCAGACCTGGCTGAGCGGAGGGCAATCCTGTCCTTCGCTCTGAACGCTGCATCTCTGGCTGTAAGCAGCGAGCGCACCTCTGCAGTCATCCAGGGCTTATGATTACCCCGCATAGTGATGGTCTTCACTGTAGTGAAATCCTCTGTGCACTTCGCGATGTAGCTGGTGACCGAATCAGCATACTCCTCCACATCTGTCCTGTCTTTCTGGGAGGCTGCTATTTTGAAGATCTTCCAGTCTGTGTGCTGAAAACAGTCTTGCAGTGCAAAGGTTGCACTCTCTGGCAAAATCCTGATTTGTTTCACTGCTGGCTAATAAAGGCTTATCTTAAATTTATCTAAATTTGAAGCCATTTTCATCAAATTTGTAATTTCCTCTTGTAAAATTGACTTTTGTACATTTGAGACTTTATTATAAATTTGTGGATTTTTTATGGCTAATTTTTGTTTATTTTTTTAAATAAAATTACAGTATTTTTTAATAAATCTGAAACAGATTGTGGTAAAATTTTGACTTTTTTTCTTATATAATTTACACTTTTGACCATAACTTTGCAGAGCCAGAACAGAACAATAATTTGACTCAGATTTCAAAGATATCAGAGGTTTTCTTGCCCCCCGCCCCCCCCCCCCCCGTCAGGTAGCTAGGCAAGCAGAACAGGGATCTGTCACCCTTATTGTGCCAAAACAGATTTACTTTGCCAAGAGGAGCTTATACAGTAGCTAATTGTGTATTGTATATTGTTGTAAACTCCTCCTATAATAACTTTTAATGCTTTATTTTAATTATTTTACCCATGGAAGACCCGACAGGATGGGGAAGAGGGAAAGGAAGTGTGTGGAGGGGAAAAGAAAAGGGAGGGGAACAGACAAAAAAACAAACAAACCAACAACTAAAACAAACAAAAGACAAACTGTTTCTTCCACTGAAGATGTCTCAACACGAGTCTGGTTTCTGTACCCGATAAAGGAAAGACACTTGTACGTGTACGTCTGTGTGCATATATATGAAAGCGCGCGCAAAATTAGTGTGTGCATGTAAGTGGTTTGTCAGGAAACATATGAAGCAGAGGACCGGGCACAGCAGCTCTTCCCCCGGGAACTCCGAGTAGGCAAGGCAGTGCCACCAACCCCCACAGGGCAGAAATGTCTGAGGTCAGCAAGCCCCAGGAAGGCCAGGCATCCACCCTCGAAGGGACAATTGAGGGAGGCCAGGTTGCTCAGCAGCCGGAACAACAAGCCCACACCCCTGGACCTGCCCGACCCGTACCCCCCAGCGGGGCCAATGCCCACCCCTGGGCCCCAGGCACCAGGAGGACAGTGACCCCATCCCCCGGGCTGGAGACCGGCCCACGCCCCCCTACACGAGTTCCCCCCAGGCACCCCCACAGCAGGCCCGCCCCCCAGCACCACTGCAGCACACCCCAGGGCCCCCCATGCCCAAAGAAGTCCCTCCGCCCAGGGGAGCCCACATTGCCGAGAGGCACTATCCCCCTTAATCCAGCACCTCCCGACTCGCAGACACACCCCTCCCCACACCTTCACACCCACATGCTCCCATGCGCACCCATATGCACTAACTCCCACTCACTCACCCGGACCAACCCATTCTCTCTCACTCCTGTACCCATTCAAACACACCCCTCATTCACCCTTGTTTCATAAGGCGGCAGCAAAGCAGATGCAGCAAGCCTGAACGCGCACCAGTGCCCAGCAGTGACCGGGGAGACCACCGGCGCAGGCCACAGAAGCAGACACCCACCCCCGGCGCCCGCCTGAGCAACTGATCAGCAGACCACCGCAGGCACCCCGAGATGCCACCCGACATGCAAAGCGCTGCACAAAACCGGCCCACCATCACTGTCTCCATTCATCACCCCCTCACTCCCACTTACACTCATATTCAGTCCCCCTCTCACTCCCTTGGTTGTATCTGTACATTCAGTAGCACCCAGGGATTTTGACAACATGATGGGTCCCAGGCTCCCTACTGGGCCCCCATGCCCCCAGCAGGTGGTGGGTGTATGTCGGTTATATGATGTAATTGTGTGTAAATGTGTGGACTACCAAAGTGCAATAAAAATTGGGGGGATAGTGATTGGAGCACCGCTAGCCACTGCGGTGGGCAGCAGGGCCCCCATCCCCCCAAGCCCTCAGTGTCTAAAATGCAATTAAAATTAAGGTGAGAGCAGCCCCACCGCACAGCGAAGGTATCCCCTTCGCTGACACAGTGTGGCACACCCCCACCCTAAAGCCCTAAATGTATCCAAGAAGATATATATTCCACCCAGAGTCAGGGGGAGGGGGAGGGCGGGAAATAAGACTGGGAGGGAGGTGGTCTAAAAGCGAGCCCCCTCCCCAGAAGCCAGCTTGCAAACTGGTTCATGAGGCTACCCACTGCTCCCAAATCCCAACCCAGGGTGAGGGCCGCCAGTGCAAGCAGCCCAGAACCTACCAGCATCGCGCCCCGGCACTCCCAGCACCACAAACATGATGGGGCAGCCATACCAATTCCCACTCATCTTACACACACAAACATGGACAACAATAGTCACAATAGTGAACAATGGGCTGGACCCACAAGGCACCCCACATGCCAAACGACACTCCCAAGCGCCCACGCAAGCCCACCGACCACCCACCCCAGATGCACACCGACAGCGGCAGGCCGCCCTGCAGCCACAGCCACCCCAGAGCAACCTGATGGAAACACGGCCACCAACCAGCGCCAACGGCACTCCCAAGCACCAACACACACCCACTGCCAATGACACCAGGGACAAAGCGACAAAACGCCTCACCTCATGACACAACAGCAGGGCGGATGGGACAAGCAGGCCCTGAAATGCCAACCCCCATGCCGCTAGATGGACTGCCCCACCCCTGCCACCCAACAAAGTTCTCCTACTCATACACACATCCTCCAGCTCCAGACATCCACCAACAGGTAACTGCACCCATACACACACGTACCCCCACCCACCATCACACATGCCTACCTACACCCACACACAGCCACACCTGCCCACTCACAACCCACACACTCACTTCTGCATCCACTCATACACAAGGCCCCACTCACACCCACTCTCTCACACACACACACACACACCCACACCCGCAGACCCCATTGGATGGGGAGGGTGACCCAGGATGCAGGCACCTACCCCAGGGTGCCACCAGGGCCCCAGGGAAAACACGACCCCGCCGCGCAAGGATGCACTGGTGCCAACCCGCACCACCGGCGGGGGTGGGTGGGGGGTTGGGACCCCCAGCACCAGGGGCCCAGGGCCAGACCCAGACTCCCCCCCCCAAGAGGTGAGGCCAGCCGGCCGGGGGCCACAGCCCACCCCCCCGGCCCACCTCACAGCCCCCCCCCCCAACCCCCAACCCCCCCAGGCCAGACAAACGGCCACCCCAGAACAGGCCCCTTGGACACCCGTGGTCAGGGCGCAGCCAGCCACCAGAGGTGCCAAGGAGAGCAAGCCACCGCCCACCGCCCCTCAGGTTATAGAATTAATAAGCGGGGACCAGAGAGAATTGAATTCTGTCAATTGATTATTTGAGGAGGCTGACAATCTCTCCAGGTTAATATAATCTAATGGTAAGTTATTTTAATAAGTCATGCATAAGTTATTTCTTGATTTCCAATTCATGAGGATAGTTTTCTTTGCGATGCATAAGGCAGTGAGAACCATGTGTGACATCCTTGCATCTATATTTATTTCACTTAAATCACCTAATATGCAAAGTGTGGGTGAGGATGGGACACTATACCCAAGCCATGCCGACAAGTCCTCACATGTCTTCTGCCAGAACTTTTGAACCGGTGCACAGGACCACATAGCATGCATATAGCTATCCGGGACATTGCTGGTGCAGTGAGAGCAGATATTTGTGTGACTCAGGCCCATTTTGAACATCCTTTGTCCTGTGTAATGAATTCTATGTAGAACTTTATGACATGTTTCAGGACCCAAGAGACAGACACAGACACGGGCAGATACAAAATAGTTATTCTTTATTGTCAAGTGTAAGTGAGTGTAGTACAAGTGTGAGTGCAAATATCGTAGCCTGGTCACCGGAGCTGAGCGATACAGAAGACGACCTGGCAACCCTAGAACACACAAGCAGAAACCGTTAAGGCTGTTCAGCACAAAAGGACAAGTGCAGGTGTGCAGCTTACTTGAGGTTGTCTCTGACTGTATCTGGCTGTTCCCCGATGTCCGCGTGCTGTAGTGATTCTGGTGCTTGGAGCTGTGACGGTGATAACTCCACTTCCCGGGGTGGAGTTTGTGGCGAGAGCAATGACTGCACTGACAGCTGTGACGTTGACTGTTCCCGTAGCCGTGACAGTGATAATGTCCGTAACTGTGATGACAATGACTCCTGTGACTGAGGGAGTGACAGTACCTGCAGCTGCAGTGGAGAGAATTCCTGAATCAGTGAAGGCCAGGAGGAGCTCCGGAAGGGAAAGGGTAATTCTCCGTCCGTTGGAGATACCGGTCCGCCGCCTGGGAGGTCCACCTGTGCACAGGGGTAAAGATTAGGCGTAGAAAAGCAAATAGCCTTCTTACGTGGTAGGTCTTGTCGTGGCGTTCTTGACTTGACTGTGAAACGAAGCTCTGGCTCCGTAGGCCAGGAGGAGCGCCGGAAGGGTGAGGGTAATTCTCCGTCCGTTGGAGACACCGGTCCGCCGCCTGGGAGGTCCACCTGAGCACAGGAGTAAAGATTAGGCGTAGAAAAGCAAATAGTCTTCTTACGTGGAAGATCTTGTCGTGGTGTTCTTGGCTTGGCTGTGGAACGAAGCTCTGGCTCATACTCAGTCGAGGTAGACAGACGACTCCGTGCCGAGCTGTCCATGACGCTGGCTTTTAAGAGCCGCTGATTAACACCTGTTAGTCTGTGCGCGGCTGGAGCTGATGAGCTGGATGACGGCCCAGCGGCCGCCATGACACTTTATACCGTATAAGTTGTCAGTTAGAGTTTTAAGTCCTCTTAAAAGTGTTTAAACACATTTGTGTCGAGAAACTTTCCTCCTTATTGATCGACAGGTCTGTCTCCCATTTTGTTATTGGAAGAGATACGGACTCATCCAGCTTTGATAATAGTCCATGTATTTTCGATATCAATTTAGGGGAACAAAGATTTAGAAACTCTGCCATCTTAACTGGTACCTCTAAATCCGTCTGATTAAGATTAAATCTTGCTTTTGTTATGGATTTAAGCTGTTGGTATTCAAAATACTTTTTATCACTGATGTCGTACTGTGACACTAGTTCCTGAAACTGGATAAAATGTCCACCTTAAATAAAATATTCTAAGTTATTTATTCCGTTCTCTTGCCATAGTGGAAATTTTAATATCCTCTTTTGTTGCAAGATAGGATTATTCCAAATGGGCGTGAGTTTACAGGTGACAAGTGAAGACCCAGTTATCTGTAAAAATTTCCACCAAGCCGTCAGAGAGGAGCTGATATTAATGCTTTTAAAGCAGTCATGGTGTTTAATACAGGGACTTATAAAAGGTAAGTCAGAGATATTTAGCGACCCGCAGAGAGCCTGTTCAGCATCTAACCATGGGTTTCCTAGTGGGGTTGATTTTGCCCATTTTGAAACAAACTGCAGTCTATTGGCTAAAAAGTAATTAAAAAAATTTTGGTAGAGCTAAGCCTCCTCACTCTTTCGCTTTTTGGAGGGTTTATTTGAGTCTAAAGACTTAAACCAGACCATTGATGGTTGGGTAGGAATCATTGAGAACAAATAGTTGCTTTCTGGAAGGACCATCATTTTAACGGTTGCAACTCTTCCCATTAGTGATATACTGTAGGTAGTGTCCTCCAGCGCATAAGGTCATCTTGTATTGTTTTTAAAATGGGAATGTGATTTAGTCACAATAACTCTGAGAGCCTGGGGGAAACATCTATTCCGAAATATTTAATATTACCTGACTGTATTGGAAAAGTAGATGTATTTGAGAAATTACAATTTATAGGTAGAACTATTGATTTACCCCAGTTAATAGAGTATTCTGATGATGAAAATTTATCAATGAGCGCCACTGTCTGAAGAAGAGATCTTTGTGAGTTTTCAAGGAAAATCAATACATCATCAGCATAAAAACTTATCTTGTGTTCTTTTTCTCCAGTTTGAATACCTCTGATATCAACATTTTGTCGTATCGCTGCTGCTAATGGTTCCATAAAGATGGTAAAAAGTGAGGAAGAGAGTGGACACCCCTGCCTAGTACCTCTCTGGAGATTAAAGCTTCGGGAAGTCTGATCATTTCAGAACTCAGAACTCAGAAAAGATTTATTGCCAAGTACATTCACAGTAAACAACTGATAAACATACGAGGGATTTGACTTGACACTGAAAACGACATAGTTGACATTTTCGGTGACGCGGCAGCGTCAGTGACGCGCCTGTCAGCAGACTGGGAACAGGAAGCATGAGGGAGGAAAAGGATAAACACAATAGGAGAGAGAAAAAAAGCATTGTTTGTCAGAATACCGGTCATAAATGATCAATATTATGATTACAAGAAAAAAAGCTCTCAATGCACAAGTAGCAGACAATAGAATCTATACAAGGACACAAAGAGAGCAGTGAATGAATAATCTTCTCATCAGTTTATTGAGTCAGTGTGAGTGTGGTGTTGAGTGAGGGTATTTATATCAGTTAAGAACAGCAAGGTCTCTTCAGCAGGAGATGTTATGTCTACCTTCTGGCAAAGGCTTGTGTCCTTGCACAGCAGATGGTAAAGTTTGCCAGACAGCTGGCTGTCCATGAGAGTCAATGCTGCTCACATGTTTTGAAAACAAAAACTGCAGATAAGCTGGAGGACTTGATTGTAAGGGCAGGTCGAATGAGTCGAATAGTACTGACTTCAGAGAAAAAAACTTTATATTCTCATACAGATTCAGTACTTAAATCCTTCATTGCTGGACGTTGAAATCATCATGGACGGCTTTCAGCGTGATCATGATGTAATCCACTTTCCTAGACAGTTCTCCATTAGCCGCTGTCAGAGTCCTGCCCAATTGGTCAATTTGATGGTTAAGCCTCGCCAGGTCAGCATTTTGATAGGCTCCGTCCATCTTCATCAATTTGCGGTACACCAGAACAATCCCAGATCCA
Organism: Pholidichthys leucotaenia; assembly: GCA_020510985.1. Lineage (NCBI taxonomy): Eukaryota > Metazoa > Chordata > Actinopteri > Cichliformes > Pholidichthyidae > Pholidichthys > Pholidichthys leucotaenia. Next base: position 179,125,948 of record CM035836.1, read on the forward strand.
ATCAGTAAAATTCCAATGACCATTGCTACGAAGAGGTATAAATCTTCAACATCTTCGATAGAGAGATCACACAGGCACAAGAGTTTCCAATTACTTGTGTCCTTCAAATAGCCTGCGGCCGCTGTTCCTGCGGGGCAAACTGCCTCCCCTGGGGCACTTTTCCTCGTTAAAAAAATAGTGTCAATTGCGTTCAAAGCCCAGCTTATTAAATCCATAATTTCGTTCGATAATCAGCAGTAGAGACACGCAGACAGACGATAGCAAGCTGGGATCCAGTCAGTTAGGGGAGGAGAGAGATAAAGAGCCGGAGCTGGAGAAAAAGCGTCTGCTCTCTTTGGGAGGCGGAAGTGAAGGGATGGGATGGGAGGCATTTGTTCCGACAGATGCAGCTGGACAGCTATATAGTGTTTTAATCCAATTTATGAAAGATGAACCGAACCCAAATTTGTTTAACACCATAAAAAGAAATTTCCAGTTAACATGGTCAAAGGCTTTCTTTGCATCCAGGGACAAGATTGTAGTTTCTACGTTATTGATCTTGCAGTAGTCTATTAAATTAAATAGCCTGCGTGTATTATTAGCTGAGTGCCTACCCTTGATGAAACCTGTTTGATCTGGGTGTATAATAAACGGAATTATCCTTTCCAGTCTTTTGGCGAGAGCTTTGCAAATTATTTTAAGATCAACATTCATAAGTGAGATGGGACAGTAGCTGGATGGAAGCATAGGTTCTTTTCCAGGTTTAAGGAGCAGGATAATACTAGCCAAATTCATATTTGGAGGGATTACATTATCTTCTTTAATTTGGCTCACCATTTTAAAGAAAGTAGGTGCCATCGCAGGCCAAAATTCTTTATAAAATTCTACTGGAAAACCATCTGGTCCCGGGGCTTTGTTGTTTGGGATGTGCTTAAGTGCCTCCTGGAGTTCAGACCCCTGAAGAGGTGCACCCAGAGCTGCAATATGTTCATTATTTAATCGTGGTAAGTTAATATTGTCCAAAAATTTATTTATCTCTGAGTCAGATGGGTTAATTTGAGATGAGTAGAGGTTTTCAAAGAGTTATTTACTTCTTCAGGCTCGTGGGTAATATTTCCAGTCATATCCTTAATAGAGTGGATAGTTGTTTTTTCTTTATTCAATCTAAGCTGGCTTGCAAGATATCGCCCCGATTTATTACTGTGTTCAACTTCTCAAGACGCAGTCTTTGTATTAAAAACTGTGCTCTTTTGTTTGTAATTTCTTTTAATTCCAGCTTTTTTTTCTCAGATCGTTAAGTCTGTTCCTATGGGGAAACGGCACGGGTTATCTCCAGTGATTTAATTTTCTGTTCTAACTCCAGTACCAGTGCTTTTTCTTTTTTATTCTTATGTGAATAGTAAGAGGTTATTTTTCCTCGCATGACCGCTTTTGCTGCTTCCCAAAGAACACTTGGGGATATTCCTGGCACATCATTATATTCCAGATATGATTCCCACTCTTTATTAAAGTAGTTAATAAAGTCTTTGTCTTTCAGTATAGTGATATATTAAATTTCCAGCTCCTAGTTTCCCTTGTAGCTTTCCTATTTACTAATGTAAGAGATACTGGATGGTGATCGCTAATAGCTTGATTTGAATATATTTCAGTGTCTGTGATGTCCCTCACAATAGAGTTACTGGCTAAAAAGAAATCTAGATGTGAATGTGAACTATAAACTGATGAAAAAAAAAAGTGTATTCCCGAAGAGTTGGGTGAAGAGAATGCCATTCATCGCAAAGACCAAAATCATTCAAGTATTGTTTGAGAGTGTCAATAGCCCACCATTTTCAGTAATTCCTTGATGCACTGAGCCTGTCAATTGCAGGGTTTAATACCATGTTGAAGTCTCCTCCTACTATAAGTGTAGTATCCAAGTGCTCAGAAAGAGAGGTGAAAAAAGTGTGAAAATAGGATGGGTCGTCAACATTTGGGCCATAAAACGCTTGCAATACATAGATCCAAATTTTGAACTGAGGTTTTTAGTATTTTAAATCTACCTTCCGAATCAGTTATAGTATTATTCACAACAAAGCATATTCTTTGTGGTGGTCTGAGCGCTGATTCCGTCCATGCTCAGGTTGCTCAGTATTTCTCCTTTTCCACCATTGATTCCGGGGGTTGCCATTAGGACCACTCAGGGGCTCTTGTTGTGACAGTGTCACGGCCGCACTTCCGGCTGTCAAAGCCGAGCCAGCGCCGTGACAGCTGTTTGTCATTTTGTTAATCACTTTACCTCTTTTCTGATTTGTTGGTGCCCTGTACTTAAGGGAGCAGCTGAGGGTCACTCCTCGCTGCGACCTACACAATCTTACGCCTTCGTCACAAGGGACTGGAGCTGCTATTCCCGACTCCCATCTTCCCATGCGTCTTGGACTCTTTGCTGCATGTCTTTGTGAGTGTTTTTTGTACAGCGCGGGTTCCGTCCTCGCTGCCATTCCTAGTTCATCTTCAGAGTCTATTATTTGTGTTTCTGTATATGTTCGTGTTTTGCCCCACGTGGTTGTTTATTTTGTCATTTCATAGTCTTGTAAATAAACGAGCAAACTCACTGTTTGGCATTTGGTGTCTCATTAATGCCCTGCAAGGGGCATTCATAACATTCTTCTGTTTACCAGTATAGCTACCCCCCTTTGTTTAGAATTAAAGCCAGCTGAGTACATGTGGGAGAATTCCGGGGAGATGAGTGCATCTACAGACGACTTAGAAACATGTGTCTCCTGCAATAAGACAAAGTCTGCCTGTAGATCCTTCAGTCAATTAAAAACTTTTAGCCTCTTCTCCCTGGTACCAATTCCACGTATGTTCCACGTGACAAACTTAAATGTGGACATTGTGGTCTATATTTATCATATATTCCATAACCTATATATGTTGAAGCATATGAGAATGTTTGGTGATTACATATGTAAGGCGACTTCACACCTCAGAACAGGACAAAGAGATCTCAACCGCCAGTGAGGATCAAAGACTTTCCCAGGCACTGCGGTGGAGACCGGAGGAGCTGCCCTGACCCCCCAGGGCCATGAGGAGGAGTACAAAGACAATGGGGGGATTAAGATAAGGAGGGATGTCAGCTTTGGATTTGCATGTCTTTTGTTATGTGCAAGTATAAGTTCATAGAGCCGAAAGTGTTCAGTCTCTTTTTTTCCTTCTTCTGCTGCTGCACTAGGATGAGACTTGTTAGAAGAGCTGATAATAAACTTTGGTTTATATATCACATCGCCTCGTTCTTCCAAGCACTTCTACACTGGTGACCCTGACGCGAGTATGGACCAGAGGCGTTCCCCTGCGATCGACTCATCTGTGGCAACCCAGGCAGACGCCGGCGCCCACGCAGACAGGGGAACAGATGGACGACGTTCCCCCCCGGCAGAAGTGATAGAGAGGGCTCAACTGAGCACCAGCGCCGCGGAGAGAGCCGAAACAAGGCACTCTCACCCTGCGGACGCAGCAGTGACGGTCTACACAAACGCCGTCACCGTCAACCTGCCGGACTTCTGGCAGGAAGACCCCGCATCGTGGTTTCTGCAAGCTGAAGCCCAGTTTGCACTTGCGGGCATCACGGCTGACAATACAAAGTTCTATCACATCGTCGCCAAACTCAACGCCGCCACTTCGAGATGTGCGCGGAGCATAATCCAACGGCCGCCGGCCCAGGACAAATATGAAGAACTGAAAGCGACCATCGTGGCAAATGACGTCCCCTCAGCCGAGGAGAGAGCCGAGAGGATCCTGGCGGTTTACGGCCACAGAGGAGGCAGACCCAAGGCCCTCATGGAGGACTTGCTGCAACTTAAAGAAGAGGACAATGACAACTTCCTCTTCCATTTCATATTCCTCAGTACGCTGCCGCCACACATGAGAGGGACGCTGGCCAACATGCGATGCAGCACCCAGCAAGACTTCCGCACGCTAGCTCACGAAGCTCAACGGCTCGTCAACGCCTGCAAGGAGCAGACACCCACAGCAGCATCCACAGACCTCAACGCTGATGTCTGGAGCCACGAGGAGCCACAAATCACCGAGCAGAATCAGCCCACGGTGACAGCGACACGGCCAGGACGCAACAGACGGAGCGACGTTTGTTATTACCACCACCGCTTCGCCGAGAAGACTTACAAATGCGTTCCCCCCTGCAAATTCACAAATTCCGGAAAACGCCGAAGCCGAGAGCCGTTAACAGCGGCGGTTCTCGGCGAAAAAAGCAAGCTTTTATATGTGACGGACGGACACACCGGCAAGCGGTTCCTTATCGACACGGGAGCTCAACTAAGTTTTGTCATGCCCTCCCAAGCAGACCGGGCCATGGGCCCCCGGGGCAATGGAGCGGTGGCAGCCAACGGCTCCACCATCGACACTTTTGGCGAAAAGAGCCTGCACCTCTGCATCCACGGCCGCAACTACAGATGGACATTTGTTGTAGCGGCGGTGAGTTTTAACTTGTTGGGCGCAGATTTTTTGTGTGCACATGGGTTATTAGTTGATCTAGCGAACAGACACTTGGTTAATGCACTGTCCTTTGCTTCTATTCCCTGCTCAGCTCGTATTTCTCCACCACCCGTGCAGGCTAGCGTCACCACAGCAGGAGGTAAGTTTGATCAACTCCTCACCCAATTTCCAGCACTCACAATTCCCAAATTCTCAGCCACAGTGGCTAAACACGGGGTCGAACATTTTATTCCCACAACGGGCCCACCCGTATTTGCCAAAGCCCGGCGGTTAGACGCGGCCAAGCTCGCCATAGCTCGGGACGAGTTTACCACCCTTGAAAAATTAGGCATTATTAGACGCTTGAAAAGCCCCTGGGCCTCACCACTTCACATGGTTCCGAAATCTGACGGTTCTTGGAGACCGTGCGGCGACTACCGCAGATTAAACAATGCGACAGCGCATGATCGCTACCCAATTCCTCACATTCAGGATTTTTCACTGCATCTGGCGGGTGCGCGCATTTTTTCAAAAATAGACCTGGTCCGCGGTTATCATCAAGTCCCAGTTCGAGTAGAGGACATTCCTAAAACAGCTGTAATAACCCCTTTCGGCCTTTTTGAATTTTTGCGAATGCCTTTCGGCCTCAAAGGCGCGGCTCAAACCTTTCAGCGGATGATGGACGCAGTATTACGCGACCTCCCTTTTGTTTTCGTCTACCTCGACGATATGCTGGTAGCCAGCCCGTCTGAGGAAGAACACGAGCGGCATCTCACTATGGTTTTTCAGAGGCTAGAAGAGCACGGGTTAATAATCAATCCAGCCAAATGCAAATTTGGCGTGTCACAAATTGATTTTTTAGGAGTTTCTCCGAAGGGGGCAGTCCCACTTCCAGACAAAGTTCACGCGCTAAAAAGTTTCCCACGGCCACATACGGTCAAATCGCTGCAGGAATTTTTGGGCATGGTTAATTTTTACAACCGTTTCCTCCCCCACGCAGCTCAGCTCATGCAGCCCCTATATGACGTGCTCAGAAAACAAAAAGCTTCCAACGCGGTCGAATGGACCCCGGAGCGCGAACGCGCCTTCGCAGAAGTAAAAAGCGCCCTAGCTAATGCCACATTGTTGGTTCACCCCGATCCCTCGGCCCGCATTGCGCTAACCACAGACGCTTTGGACCTAGCTATAGGGGCAAGTATATAGTATAGTTGTAGAACAACATGTCAGCGGAATCTGGCAACCTTTGGCATTCTTCAGCAAATCGCTAAACCAAACCGAGCGTAAATACAGCACTTTTGACAGGGAGCTGCTAGCGCTTCATTTATCCATCCGCCACTTCCAGTTCTGGTTAGAAGGGCGGAGTTTCACGGCTTTTGTAGACCACAAACCGCTCACCTTTGCTATGGCTAAAATTTCCGAACCATGGTCAGGCAGGCAACAAAGACAGCTGGCTGCGATTTCAGAGTTCACCACAGACATTCGACATGTGGCAGGCAAACTTAATGTGGTAGGAGACTGCCTCTCTCGCGCTGTGACATCGTCAGAGCGCGAGGAGACAGATTATACTACCTCAGCCGCGGAACTCTTCACCAACACGGACACATACGCGGCCCCAATCCATGCAGGGATAGATTATGCAGCCATGGCAGAGGAACAAAGTAGTGACGCGGACGTGCGCGCACTCTTGTCTGGACCAACAGGGTTAAGGCTGGAGGAAAGGGGTTTACACGACGGCGTGCCCCCCCTAATATGCGATATCTCAACCGGCCGACCTCGCCCATTAGTCCCAGCTACATGGCGCCGCCGTATTTTCGACTCAATTCACTCCCTCGTGCACCCAGGTGTGCGCGCCTCGGTTAAAATGGTCGCCGAAAAGTTTGTGTGGCCTGGCCTGAGCAAAAATGTAAAAGAATGGGCAAAAACCTGCATTTCTTGTCAGCACGCCAAAATACACAAACACACAAAAGCCCCTCTGGAGCCTTTTCCAATCCCTGCTAGAAGGTTCGACCATGTTCATGTCGACCTCGTGGGACCACTACCTTCCTCCCAAGGTTTCACACACCTGTTAACAATGATAGACCGCACCATGCGCTGGCCAGAGGCAGTCCCTCTGGCGTCAACCACAGCGGAGGAAGTCGCTCGCGTTTTTTTGACAAACTGGGTGGCACGTTTCGGCGTCCCATCGGACATCACGTCCGATAGGGGGCCTCAATTTGTCTCGGAGCTTTGGTCAGCCATGTCCAGCAGCTTAGGGGCAACAATTCACCGCACCACCGCTTATCACCCTCAGGCTAATGGGTTATGCGAGCGTTTTCACAGATCTTTAAAGGCCGCCCTCAGAGCCTCACTAACGGATACAAATTGGGTAAATAAACTTCCCTGGGTTTTATTGGGGTTGTGTGCTGCGCCCAAAGAGGATCTAGACGCCTCTCCAGCAGAATTAGTTTTTGCACAACCTCTCAGGCTCCCAGGTGAATTTTTACCAGAGAACCCAGAGCCAGGGCATCTTCCAGCCCCGAGGTTTTTAGGCAGCAGCAGACCGGACTCTCTCCCCGGTCCGGCTCATCACTCTTTTCCACGGGTTTTTGTCCCTCAAGCTTTAAAGAACGCTGAATTTGTTTTTGTTAGGCATGAAGCTTTAAAACCAACTTTCCGCCCACCATACGATGGGCCATTCAGAGTGCTGGAACCTGGTGATTAACACTTTGTGCTTGATTTTGGGGATAGAAAAGAAACAGTCAGCATTGACAGACTTAAACCTGCCTTCTTGTTGAAAGACGAGCCTGCACGGTTGGCGAGAGCACCTCGGAGGGGTAGACCCCCCAAGAGAAAAGATTCAGCCCCCCTGCAGGGAACAAATAATCACTCTCCTCCCCAAGCTGCAGATTCCTTACAGGAAGGTCCCAGCAGGACGCCCAAGCGGACCCACAGCAGTTTTGGGAGAAGATTAAAACCCAGACGGCACAGAGACTGATACAAACTACTCAACAGTTGTTCACTAATTGTGCTGTAACAGTTTAGGACTGACTTGTGATTTTACTATGCTGTTATGATTACCACTGAACTCTCTTAGGGGCATGGCTGCTAGAAAGTTTCTCCTGTGGCAAGAGGTGTAGCAGTTAGTATGTCATAATAATTATCTTAAACTGTGAATTTTTCTATTGTCCTTTTCTTAGTCGTTTGGGGGGGGGGGCTGTGGTCTATATTTATCATATATTCCATAACCTACATATGTTGAAGCATATGAGAATGTTTGGTGATTACATATGTAAGGCGACTTCACACCTCAGAACAGGACAAAGAGATCTCAACCGCCAGTGAGGATCAAAGAGTTTCCCAGGCACTGCGGTGGAGACCGGAGGAGCTGCCCTGACCCCCCAGGGCCATGAGGAGGAGTACAAAGACAATGGGGGGATTAAGATAAGGAGGGATGTCAGCTTTGGATTTGCATGTCTTTTGTTATGTGCAAGTATAAGTTCATAGAGCCGAAAGTGTTCGGTCTCTTTTTTTCCTTCTTCTGCTGCTGCACTAGGATGAGACTTGTTAGAAGAGCTGATAATAAACTTTGGTTTATATATCACATCGCCTCGTTCTTCCAAGCACTTCTACAGACATGTTTTCACTAACTGGTTATGTACTAAAGACTAACTAAATGTGCCTATGTGATTATATGTCTGTAATGTATGTAAATGTGTGTATATACAGTATATGTTGTGTGTAAAATAAACACCTACACATATATGATTGAGTGTGCACACATGATGACTCTGATCCATTTGCCTGCAGTTGCAAGCAAATGGGGTTCATGTACTTAAAGTTATTTTCTATAAACCAGAAGTATGAGAGAGAACAGACATGAAGGTTAGTAAGTGGTGAAAAAATACAGATAACATACAACAATGACCTAACAACTTAAAAAAAAAAAATTAACTACAACAGACAAACAAACAACAACCTCAATAACAAAGAAAAAAACATTTTGACAAATGTTAACAACTTAAACTGAGGTTGAGTAAGAGACCTGCACACAATCGCACTCTTTTTCCACCTGTAGTTAAAAAAGCAAAAAACAAAACCGGCTCTAGAATAACCAGGGCGTTATAGTTTCATCCATAAACAGCTGGCCATCTATATACAGTCTATCCACAGAAACAATAGCTCGTTTACCTTCTTGGATGTTTTGTTTCTTAATGGGAAAAAGATTCCTTCTCCTTTCCAAGATTTCCTGTGGAAATTGATCATTTAGACCATAATTGGTGTTTTTAATCTGCCTGCCCTGCCTCTGTACCAAAATTTTTTTGCTTGAAATGCTCAAATTTGGCAACAATAGGTCTGGGACATTTATTCTGGTAATTTTTTTGCCCAATTTGGTGGACTCCGTAGACGGTAATTGAATTTGTGACTTCGGGGGAAAGTTTCAGTTCTGTTGACATAAATTCACGGACCAGCTGTTCTGGATTTTCATTATTTTTTTCAACAGTTCCAGAAAAAACAAGGTTATCTCTCATGCTGTGTGACTGCAAATTGAGAACTGTTTCCTTCATTTTTTGGTTTTCTCCCTCAACAACGCCAAGCTGCGTGGTTAGTGTGTTTACTGACTTTTTTAGGCTGTTATTTTCCTGTGAGAGAGACAAGCTGTGTTTGACTGAACTCTAAACTCTCCCGCAAGCTCTGGAACTCCTTATGAAGCAGCTCGACCAGTGCCAGTCTACCATCCATGCTGGAAAGTTTATTCTCAATAGAGAAAAGGATGTCACTAACCTTGGTGCCCTGCTGTGATTTCTCGGGTGTTATTTTTGGCGAATATGAGGGTCTCGGTCGTTTAGACTGAGAAGCAGGGACAGGACACACACTCGCCTGCTCCATGACACAGCAACAGTAATAAAACTTGTTGATATAGTTCTCTAGTTCCTCCAGCCCCGTACGAAAAAAGAAAGCTAAACACAGACAATCAGTTAAAGAATTAATTACAAAAAGAAAAAAAAAAACTACCTATGGAAAAGTTTGTTTTAAGCTCGGTGGACGGCACTCGCCATTTTGGATTATTGCACAATAGTCTCAAAACGTCTCGCAATCACAGCATCGGCCCCCTCTCCTCCTTGGTGTCGAGCAAATTACAGTATTTTTTTTTTTAAATAAATTTGAAACAGATTGTGGTAAAATTTTTATTTTTTTCCTTATATAATTTACACTTTTGACCATAATTTTGCAGAGCCAGAACAGAACAATAATTTGACTCTGATTTCAAAGAAAAAATATTAAATTATATTTAATGAAATAAATTAAATGACCAAAGATGTAGTTATTTCTGTTATCTACATATTTATAATTTTTTAGAACTCTCCTCCCTCAAACCTCCTTTATTTTGAAATCCAAATGTTGGCACATTTAGTTTGTCTGAAGGGTGCTGACGGATTATTGTCATTGACCGTGAATTTCGGTCATCTTAATTTGCCAGGTACATAATATCCATTCATCCATTGGATGGATATTGTAGTAGCTGGTGGAGTCAATCCTTTGCGATTCAGTCACTCTCGCCTTTTCCTGCATACAGTATGAAGCCTCACCACACGTTTGCTAAGTGACTCTTCATTATTGCTCCCCTTTCCAGCGGGTTAAAACCACCACAAATGCCTCAACTGCTTACATATCTCTTCTGCATTTTTTCCGTGTTTAAAGTACTTTAATAAGCTCTTGTTTCCTCGGACAGGAATGCTAGAAAACCACTTTGCCTGCCGACTGGAATGCTCACGTGGGTGGGACACTTCTGAACTCCGCGCAGATGATGGTTCACATTCCTTCATTTTTTTTCTTAAATTTACATTTCTTTGGCATGGCCTAGGAGGTTGGTTGTGGGCCGCTAATTGAATATAATAGGCCTGCCGCACTGCCTTTAGAGAGAGCATTGGGGTGGCCACGTTCAGATGGGTATCGTTCAACCCCGATGCCCCTGAGGATACGCTGTAATGGATGGACGAATCCACTGAGTCAAAACACAACTGATTATATAAGTGAGAAGTGCTCAAATTCGTTGGTACCCTTCCACAAAAAAACAAACAAAAAATCTCTGAAATAACTTGAAATTGACCAAAGTTTAATGGCTTCCCCTATTGTTTACATCCTATTTAACATAAATAAGAATTTGCTTTTGATCACTGATTCAGTTCAATATTTTATATAATTAAAGTTTTTTTTCTTGTGGCACGACTTTTTGCAACAATCATTGCCAACAAGCGAACTCTGTACTTCAAATTGAGATGTCTGCATTTTAATCAACCATTCAGCGTAATTAAATGAAAAAAGAACATGCTATTGTGTAGCTTGCTATCATTGTGCACCGCACTGAACATGGACCACAGAAAATGAAGGAGAGAGCTGTCTGAGGAGCTCAGAGAGATGATTATAGATAACTATGTATATTAAAGGTAAAGGCTATAAGACCATCTCCAAACAGCTTTATGTTCCTGTGACCACAGTTGCCATAGTTATAAAAAAAAAAGGTCATGGATCTGTAGCCAACTTCCCAGGACATGTATGCAAAAGGAACACTTCTCATCAACCTGGGGTTGATCAGAAGGATAGTGCGTATTGTAGAAAAACAGCCTAGGAAACTATTCAAAATAATGCAAACTGAACTCCAAGGCCAAGGTACATCACTTTTGGATTGCACCATAGGTGGTATTTTGAAGAATAATGGTCTCCATGCAAAAATACCAGAGAAACATTAAAAAAAAAACAAACAAAAAAAAAACACCCAAAATGCATGCTGACAAGTCCCAAAGTTTCAGGGAGAATATCCTTTGGACTGATAAGACAAAACTGGAGCTTTTAGGCCTGTCACAACAGCTCTATGTTTACAGAAGAAAAAATAAAGCTTTAAAAGTAAAGAACTCAATATATTTGCCATGAAACATGGAGGGGCTTTTTATTTGGGGTGGAGGGGGCTGCTTTGCTGCATCTGGCACACAGAACTTTGAATCTGTGCAGGGCACACTGGAGTCTCTAGACTACCAAGGCCAAACATGCTGCCAAGTGTCAGAAAGCTCCACTGCAGTTGCAGCTCATGGGTCCTCCAACAGAATAATGACTCAAAACATACAGCATGGCTGAAAAAAACCCAAAACCAAAACACTCGAGCATTCTTAAATGGACCTCATTGAGCCCATATCTTAATCTGATTCAAAATCTATGCAAAGATCTGAAAACTGCAATGTGGAGATTCCACCCTTCAAACCTGAGACTGTTTAAGCAGTTTGCACAATAAGAGTAGGCAAAACTGCCTGATGGAAATAGAGACGTTTCGTGTTGGCGGTAATTCCTTCAAAAAAATGGTACCAGTGTTGTGCAAGTTACTAAAAAATAGTAACTAGTTACAGTTACTAGTTACTTCTTTTCAAAAGTAACTGAGTTACTTTTGAGTTACTGCATGATTAAAGTAACTAGTTACCTGGAAAAGTAACTTTCACGTTACTTTTAAATGCATACTTAAATCATCTTGCACATGTTAAGTTGGAAATAATACAGGATGGAGAGCTTCTTGAGGAACATACAACTGAACTTTATTTAGCTCTTATTTCAATTTATGTTCCCCACCGTAGCCCACCTGACATCACCTTCTCCCCCCACCCCGGCGGTGCTACGGCAAACCCCAAAGTCCAATTCTCATACATAACATCCTCCCCCCACAAGTTCCAAACACAACACACTACCAAAATCAACACCAATTAATACAATAAATACAGTCCTTGTTCTCTTTTTTTTTTGTGAACATATAAACAAGTGAACTTATGGCCGTCTGGGTAGACTACCAGAGCGTCCTGCCAGGCTGGAGCGGGTTATTCTGCTGGTAAATCCAACCAACACCATTCATAATAGTCCTAGTGTGGCGTAACCCCCACAACAGACTGGGACAGGCACAGCGCTCAACTAGAGCAATTAACAGAACAGTGAAATGTGTGTATTAATGTCAACAGGCAGCCCCGCTTCTTCTGACTTTTTCCGGCGCAGTACTGTGATGTTAATGTGCCATTCATGCATTGTGTTCATGCTTCCTGCCCTTACTGTGTCTCTCAAATGCAAATGTCCCATGCCTGTCTGCAGTCTCTTTGATGATACCATGCCTTTCATGTATTGTCTGTAACTGGGTATATAAGCTGACTGAAATCCATGTTCTCTCTCTCACTCTTCTACTGCTCATCTGCACACCTCGCTGGAGAGCCTCCGGGCTCGCTCATGGAGCGAGCTCCGTGATGGCAGTATGATAATAAACCTATTTAAAACCTCACTTCGCAGCCTTTATTTTATCATCCGCCTCACTGGTGACCCTGAGAATGCACACGCTTTGTGCATCGCAACCTTCTGGTTTGGACAGCCACGCTGGTGTCCTGATGGCAACGAACGCAGCACCCGGCGGTGATTCTCCGACGACAAGTGAACGCAGCAGCCTGACTGATCTGCCCTCCCTTCTGCTTCAGGAAGACTTCGACGCAGAGTTTCCAGGTGAAACTCTCCGGAGACCACCCACGACTGGGACAGCTGCGGAAAATTTCATGGTGAGATCTGCATGCCTAGATCGGCACATCCACGCTTGGACCGGCCGCTCTCACAGCTTCTGACACACGATTCTGTGTCTCTCTCTCTCTTACGAGAGCGCATGCACCTCGTCCTCTCTCCACGACGGCGACCTCCATGGCCGACGGAGAACGCGTGGACCTGAACGCACCATGACCCATCTACAACAACTACAACAGGGATGATTAAGCTCCCTGACCCTGACTCTCCCTCTCCAGCAGGCCCACCCACGCACGGAACCCCGGCACACGCACCGGGGAGCTACGAGGACGGCGCACCACGCACGGGACACATACGGCTCCACAGACCGCCTTCCTCCTTCGCCGCTGCACACAGGCCCTTCAGGCTTGCTCGTACACCTGAGGCACGCACGCAGCTTGCTCACTGGACTTTCTAACGGTCTTAGCCATGGCGCACAACGGGAATTCAGCAGTCTGTGGTCCCCGAAGGCTTTAAGGTTGTGCCCGCACCTAAAGTCAACACGCCAAGTCCCTTTGCTTTTATTTTTTTTTTCTTACAGCCACCCCTGTTTTTCTTCATGGCCGCTGTTAATCCTCGCCGCTCCTTTTTCTTCACGGCCGCTATTAATCCTTGCAGGACTTAATCGCGAGAGGAGTCAGTGACTAATTTTTCTTCTTGTGGATCTCCGCACGTTCAACGGGAGAGCCCCTCAACATCGCGGACCCACAAGCAATTTTTGCGTGGCTCAGACGATTTCACCGTCCCCGGCCAGCATTTACTACCCCCCATCCCCTCCACCTCCGCCTGCACAGAGCTTTCCCTGCTCGCTGCCAAAGCCGGACTATAGAGGCCTCGGCCGCCTGCTGAGCCCTCTGGGGGGGAGCGTGTGGCGTAACCCCCACAACAGACCGGGACAGGCACAGTGCTCAACTAGAGCAATTAACAGAACAGTGAAATGTGTGTATTAATGTCAACAGGCAGCCCCGCTTCTTCTGACTTTTTCCGGCTCAGTACTGTGATGTTAATGTGCCATTCATGCATTGTGTTCATGCTTCCTGCCCTTACTGTGTCTCTCAAATGCAAATGTCCCATGCCTGTCTGCAGTCTCTTTGACGATACCATGCCTTTCATGTATTGTCTGTAACTGGGTATATAAGCTGACTGAAATCCATGTTCTCTCTCTCACTCTTCTACTGCTCATCTGCACACCTCACTGGAGAGCCTCTGGGCTCGCTCATGGAGCGAGCTCCGTGATGGCGGCATGATAATAAACCTATTTAAAACCTCACTTCGCAGCCTTATTCTATCATCCGCCGCACTAGTGACATAATTGTCCAGACATGCAGGCCTCCGACGCACTCTAGCCAGGCGTCCCCCACGAGGGGACACTGCACCAGGCACCGTCGGCACAGCCTGTGAGTCCACATCAGGTGTGGTTGCCCAGTCCCAGCTCTCACTGAGGCATCTCGTGTTATCCAAATCCCGGTCAGGCAACGAATGTCTCAGTCTGCTGGCATGCCACCTGGACCCATCATCAAGTTTGAAAGTGTCCAGGCCCCGCTGCCTCATGATCTACCGTGGTCCCATCCAAAGTGGCTGCAACTTGTGAGTCTGGACAGGATGCCTGACCCAAACTCGATCCCTCTCCCTCAGGTCGTGGTCCCTCGTTCTATGCTTCTTATTGAATCGCCGTTTCATCCTGCACTGCTGACCAGTGACCCTGCTCCTCAGTGCCACCATATCCTTCTGAGGAGACACCACTGGTGGTCCCAAGCGATTTACCAGTAAAGACAGTTCTCGCCCCACCATGAGAGCTACCGGGGAACAGCCTGTTGTGGCGTGGACTGACGACCTATAGTGAAGCAAAGTGTTCTGGAGGGCATCCAAAAAGGGGAAGCCATCTGCCATGTGCGCTCTCAGTCTGTTCTTTAGGGCCTTATTGAACCTTTCGACCCCTCCATTGGCCTGCGGATGGTAGAATGCCGTCTTCATGTACTCCACACCCCTGCTGCTCAAAAACTCCTCAAACGCCCCTGATACAAACTGTGGGCCATTGTCCGTGGTGAGTGTGTCCGGGGTTCCCCACCTGGCAAACAAAGATGTCAGGAACACCATAACCACTTCTGTCGTAACTGAGCAGGTAGGCAGCACCTCCGGCCATTTTAAGAATATGTCATAGGCCACCAGCAGGAATCAGCTGTTAAAAGGCGCTGCATGGAGTTCACTGCAGATGTCCAACTCAACGTGTTTCCAAGGCCCCTCCGGATATACGACTGGCCTAAGTGGTGGGGGAGGAGGTCCGCTGGACTTGCCACTCTCCAGGCATGGTACACAGTGCTTCACCATGGCCTCGATATCATTATCAATGCCCGGCCACTAGACCAATCTTCTGCTATATTGTTTCACTCTCACTACCCCCAGCTGGCCGTCATGCAACAATTCCAGGACCCGCGCCCTCAGGGAAGTTGGGATCAGAGCGCACTGGCCCCTGGTCACACATACCTCATTCCAGCAGCTTAACTTGTCCTTGAAACAGTGATAGGGTGTCAGGTTGCCTTGCACCCTCGCTGGCCATCCCTCTCTGATCACTGCATGTAATTGTACCAAAACCAGATCCCGCTCTGACTCCTCCCTGAGTTCCTGGGGGAAACGACTCCCTGGAGTGGTCTGCACAAAGCGTTGACCAGTTCGTCCTCAGCTAAGCCAGTGTCATCGTCGTCCGCCAGTGGAGTCTCCACCGTGGCCCGGGATAGGAGGTCTGCTACTATATTTTCCTTGCCTGGTGTGAACTTGGTGGTAAAGTCATAAGCCCTCAGTTGCTCAGACCACCTATGTATCCTCAGCAGTCTATGCCCCAGCCCTGATGTCTCCAGCAGGGTTGTAAGCGCCCAGTGATCAATTCTCAATGTGAAACGGCACCCGTAGAGGTATATATGCCACCTCTCACCTGCTCAGACACAGGCCAGTGCTTCCCTCTCGCCCACAGCGTATTTTTGCTCTGCCGCTGAGAGGGACCTAGACGTGAATGCCACTGGTCTCTCCGTGCTTCCCTGAACTTGAGACATGACTGCCCCCAGCGCTGACCCAGATGCATCACAGGTCACCACGGTCTCAAGGTTAGGGTCAAAGTGTGCCAACACCGGTGGAGAGGTGAGTTGGTGCTGCAACTTGGAGACCGCCGCCGAACAGGCCAGTGTCCACTCCCACGGCGCATCTTGTTTCAGCAGAGCTCACAGAGGCTCAATCGTTTCCGAATAGTGCGGAATGAATCGCCCATAAAAATTCACCATGCCTAGGAATGACGAGATCTGGGCAGGAGTAGAAGGGTCTGGGATGCGTAGGACCGCCTCCACGTTTGAATGCAGTGGTTGAAGGCCCTTCCCCGTCAGTCAAAAACCCACAAACTCGATGGTGTCCACCGCGAAGAGACATTTTTCCCAATTTAGGGTGACCCCATAGTCCTGCAGTCTTTTTAAGACTTTCTCCAGTCTCTCATCATGCGCCGTGCACCACGATGTTGTCCAAATAGGCTACCATGCTCTTAAGATTCGCCAGCATCATCGACATTACCTTTTGAAAACAGCTGGGGGCGGAGCTCAGTCCGAACAGCATCCTGGTTTATCTAAAAATCCCCATGTGGGTCACGAACGCTGTCAAGTTCCTGCTGTCTAGGTGGAGCGGCACCTGTAGATAACCCTGTTGGAGGTCCAGCTTCATGAACACCTGGGAGCCACTAAACGTCACTGTGAGCTCCTCCATGGTGGGAAGGGGGTATTTGTCCAGGATGATCGCCTTGTTCACCATCCGCAGGTCTATACAAGGCCTGATCCCCCCCTCCTTTCTTCTTGGCTACCACCAGGTTAGAAATCCAAGGCGAGGCATCCACCTTCTCAATGATCCCGGAGTCCAGCAGCCTAGACAGTTCTACCAAGACTTCATCACGTAGCGCTAGGGGCAGGCGCTGCAACAGTTGAATCCTAGGTGTCACCGTCTTGTTCACCAGCGGGCGATGAAAGAAAGCATTTATCTGGCCCAGACCCATGAACAACGCTGGCCAACGGAGTTGCTAGTCAGTGTATGCTGTTAACACCACTGAACCCTCTGGATCCCGTATGGAGAAGCCCAGCTCCCCCAGTAGATCGATCCCTAGCAGGTCCACCCCCTCTCGTGCCACCTGGAAAGCAAAATTAGTCACCCTCTTCGGCCCGCATATCACATCAAACTCCACCATGCCCACCATATCAATCTCAGCGTGGCCATAGCCAAATATCCTCACTGCTCCTGCCTTGACCACCTTTGCTGGGAAAAGCCTCCTCAGCGTAGCCAAACTCAGGATAGACCTGCCGGCCCCTGAGTCCACCATACGGGGCACCTCAACACCATCCAGCTGCACAACATACCATTTGAGTGGCCCTCTTCCCACACATGCCACACACACATATGGCCAGCTTCCCGAGGTCCCTCTCTCTCCAGGTCCATAAATGTTACATGGGCCTTGTCGCACACCACTGGCCACCTTTTCTTCTTCTTTTTCTTCCCAGCCCGCCCTCGAGGCCTTGTTAGCATGCTAACCATCACCCTTGGCGTGGAGGCCCAGTCCTCCGGCTCCTCACCAGCTGACGTACTTAACTTCTGTAGAGACGTAGACTCCCGCAGCTTCACCAAATCCACTACCCCATCCAGGGATAAAGGCCGTCGGGTTAACCTTAGCATGCTCCCCAGCCACAGACTGGTCATGCTATGGGCTAATTTGTCCCTCACTAGCTCGTCCGCTAGCGGCCCAAAAGTGCACTTTCCCGCTAGGCTGCGTAGCTCCATAATAAATGACAGGGTGGACTCACCCGCATGTTGTCGACGGTCAAAAAACTCAAATCTTCTTTTGGTGACTGTGGAGTGGTCGCCGAAAAAACTGTCCATCTTTAGCAAACCGTCATCCAGTGAGTCATCGCCACACAGCCTGAAGAAAACGCGCTGTCCTTCTGTGCCCAGATGGTGTACTAACAAGCTCCTCCGTCTTTCCTCGGTGATATCGTCGAGTCCGGCCGCCGTTACCCTGGCAGTGCTACGGCAAACCCCAAAGTCCAATTCTCATACATAACAGCACACACAGCAAGATCAAGGGCCCCTTGTTCTCATCAGAAAAAAAAACTGATGAGAAAAAAAGTCTCATCTTACAGAGAAAAAAATGTCTCAGATTTACACAAACTATTGTAATCAGTAGAAAGTCAGAAATTTACTAGAAATAAAGCTGTGAATTCACAGAGAAAATGTTGGATCCCTGGTGGGCCGTTTTTGGCCCACGAGCCATATGTTTAACACCCCTGGACCAGCCCATTAAAAACGCATATTTAGAGGATTTACTTCCATTAAATAGTTGCAGATCACAACAGCATGTCAATGAATGAGATAAAATAAAACAGAAAGCACAGGTAAATGAAAGTTCACCGCTTAGAAGAAGCTGTTCTTTACTGCAACAAACCGAGTTATTTTTTCTCTGTGCGTAAGAAAACTTAGTTACTTACATAACTTACATATTTACACAGCTGCGGACAAATGTGAGTTTCTTGCTCAAAAATTACTCATGTTTAACCACAGAGGCAAGGAGCTGTTAGGGGGCTACTCACTGCCACTACAGGTGATCAGGGCTCAATATGAGAAGTCTCCACAGCATTTCTTCGCACCGTAGGACAGGAAACCAACCCTCAGGGGAGACTGACGGTTGCGCCAGCTATGGTAGGGTCAGTTTGTGCTAAAATATCTATCCATATTAATAAAGCCAGTAACGCGAGTAACGCATCTGATCAAATTTCAGTAACTGTAACGCATTACTGAATTTTTAAACAGTAATTTCAGTACAGTTCGTTTTGAGTTGCAATTTCTGTTGTTTTATCCTTGGTTGATTTGTCACGCGTTCTGTATTGTGTCTTAGTATGATTTAGTTTCCTGTTAACGTTCATATTTTTGAAGTTACTTATCTTTATTTTGCCATCTCTTTATATTTTGATTCTGTTGTGTTCTCCACTGACAGCTGTCAGTGACGTTTCTGGGTTGTTGCTCAGCATAGGTGGGGTCCCTGTCAGCTGTCAGTCCGCTCTCTCTCATTACTCCCAGCTGGTCTAAATTGTATCTTTGTTTTCTCCTGCCCGCTCAGGTGACCCACACCTGCTATCACTTGTTTCATTTGTTTCTAGCCTTATTTAAGAACTGTTGTTTTCATTTCTGGTTGCCGGAGTATTGAAGTTTCTTCCCCCTCGTCCTCACCAGAACCCTGCCCTTGTTCTGGTGAGTTTACTCGTAAGTTTGTTTATTTGTTTGCTTGACAGTTTGGACTTTTGTGTTGGTGCACTTTTGTGTTTTTGTTTCTGAATAAATTTCGCAAACTAGCACTCCAGCATCTGGGTCTTTCTCTCTGCCCTGAGGGGCAATTCATGACAGGAAACCATCTTTTTTGCCATGCCATTTTAATTTTGTTTATATATATATATATATATATATATATATATATATATATATATATACAGTATATATATATATATATATATATATATATATATATATATATATACAGTATATATATATATATATATATATATATATATATATATGTGTGTGTGTGTGTGTGTGTGTATATGTATATATATATATATATATATATATATATATATACACAGTATATATACAGTATATATATATATATATATATATATATATATATATATATATACATACACACACACACACACACACACACACACACACACATATATATATATATATATATATATATATATATATATGTGTGTGTGTGTGTGTATATGTATATATATATATATATATATATATATATATATATACACAGTATATATATATATATATATATATATATATATATATATATATATACAGTATCTCACAAAAGTGAGTACACCCCTCATATTTTTGTAAATATTTTATTATTTCTTTTCATGGGACAACACCGAAGAGATGACACTTTGATTCAATGTAGTCAGTGTACAGCTTGTAAAACAGTGTAAATTGGCTGTGCCCTCAAAATAACTCAACACACAGCTGTCAGGAGTCGAGCTAGCTTGGTTACCCCCGGCTCGGTCCTGATCTCTATGTGGGTTTAGGTGCCACTATATATGTGCATATTATGTATTCTGTGCTTTGCCTTACCCATAGCCACTGCTTTCTGGCTGGCAGTGGTGAGGCAGCCCCTTTGGCTCACGCTGGCATGAACGTTGTCTGACTGTCTGCTGGTCCGACCACGCCCCCTCTCTTACTACTGTCAGCTGTTCCCACTCCCGTTTGCCATCTCCCCGCTTCTTGCCCAGGTGCGACCAATCTTACCATCTCCAGCAATGTGTGTACTTAAGGAGCCTTTTGCCAGTCACGCATTGCTGGGTCATTGCACTTCACATACGGTCATTAATCGTCGTATGAAGTCACATCTTTGAAGGATTGGTTTCACTCGGTGCTTTATTTGGACTACTCGGACAGTTCCAGTCCTGTGAGTATTATCTGTGCATGTTTTCCCTGGTGGTCCTCACCTATTGACTGTTGAGCGTCCTGGAGGACTCCTTAAACTGTAGTGGAATTTATGACTTGGAACTGTTTGTCAGTTTTTGTGTTTAAAAAATGTGTGTGTGGTGTAAACCCTGTGCGTAAATCCTCATCCTTTCACCCCTCACTGTGCGCAACGGAGAAGCGCATGGGAGGGTTTATGACAGAATGACCCAGCCATGAAAAGAGGATTTAGTGGGTACACCCACACATCCCTTTTTCCCTTTCTTGTGTCATTTTTTTGAACTGAACTGGTTTGAGATGTCTGTGGGTTGGAGTTACCCGATGAGCCTCAGCTGGGAACGCTGCCGAGCTCTCATGAACATAGATGGCCTGATATCTTTGGTGAGCATTTATTCCACCCTGGAGGACGTCATGTGGTACGTCAAGCTGGCAGAGGCAGAGGTTCAGTGATGCCCTCCCTGAGGGAGCTGAGAGGATATCCCAGCTGGCAGCGCTCTGAGGCGAGTACGGCGAGAGGGAGAGGAAATCTCCAAAAAGGACCAGGCTCACGCCGAGGGGAGTACGTTCCTGGGACACCACCAAAACTGCCTCCCACCAGAACTCCGCTCCCGCTCTCACCAAGCCGGTTTCAGTAAACAAGGGACAGCGTCGCCCTGCGTGGAAGTACCGGGAGAGGCCTTCTCCTCCATCAGCTGCGATCGTCCTTCCAGCTTCTGCAAGGTTAGACAGGGCCGCCTCAGGAACGCCCATCTCCATTGCCATGGAGACAGCTTCTCCTCCACCCGCTAAAGAGGGCCAAATCACTGTGGACACAGAGAAGGATGACAGCCTGCCAGCTGCAGCAGTTGACATTGAAGGCTGGGATGACAGGCAAGTAGATCCAGCATGTAGATCCAAGATGGCGCCCACAGCGGTCGACATGGTGCTTCGCTGCGCTCTTTGTTTGTTTTTGTTTGTCAATTGTGTGTCTGCTTGCACTTATACCCGTGAAGAACTTCTAAATATCAGGACTTTCACCCCCACGGACCTCCTCCCAGTTTTTCTAGCCCCTGCCGCCGATCTGGTTTATTGTTTGGCTCGGAAAGTGAGACGGCGGAAGAGAGGAAGACGAGCGGGCGCTCTCGTACGACTTCGCAGGAGAGGCTCGCGAACGGCGCTGCCTGGCATATTTCTGTCCAATACCAACTCTCTCTCTAACAAGGTGGATGAACTGAGACTGCTGATGCGTTTTAAGGACCTCGCCTCCTCAGCTGTCCTCTGCTTTACTGAGACCTGGCTCCGGGAAAATATACCGGACAGCGCGCTGCGCCTCGACGGCTTTCAGCTCTTCCGTGCTGATCGTGACACAGAGCTTTCCGGCAAGACCACAGGAGGCGGAGTCTGCTTCTACATCAACTGCAGCTGGTGCTCTGATGTAACGGTAATTTCCAAACACTGTTCTCCTGCCTTGGAATTTCTTGTTATCAATTGCAAGCCCTTCTATTCCCCGCGGGAGTTTGCTTCTTTCATAATGATCGCTGTGTACGCCCCTCCCGACGTGGACACGCGCGAAGCTCAGCGTGTGCTCGCGGATCACATTCAACACACAGAGCGGAGTTTTCCAGACTCGCTGATGATTGTGGCTGGCGACTTTAATCAGTGCAATCTGAGCCACGATCTCCCCCGCTACAAACAGTTTATTAAATGCCCCACCAGAGGATTAAACACACTGGATCACTGTTACACCACAGTGAAAGACGCATATCACGCTGTCCCTCGAGCTGCGCTGGGATTATCTGATCACGTGATGGTTCACCTCATTCCCACATACAGACAGAGATTGAAGCTCACTAAACCTGTTGTGAGCACTACGAAGATACGGACCAGTGATGCTGAGGAGAAGCTGGAAACGTGCATGGAAATATCTGACTGGGGCATGCTTAAAGGAGCCACGCATGATCTGGATGAGTACACGGACACTGTGAACTCATATATCCACTTTTGTGAAGAGAACATTCTTCCATCACGCACCAGGGTGAGTTACTCTAATGACAAACCCTGGTTCACAGCTAAGCTCAGACAGATCAGGAAGGAGAAGGAAGCAGCGCTGAAAAGTGGAGACAGGGACTGCTACAGGGAGGTTAAATACCGGTTTAACAGAGAGCTGAAGAGGGCTAAATCTCTATACTCAGAGAGACTCCAGCAGCAGTTCACTGCTAATGATTCGGCTTCCGTGTGGAGAGGACTGAGGCAAATCACCAACTATCGACCTAAGGCTCCTAAAGGTCAGGCTGACAAAGCCCTTTGTCAAAGACTGTCCCAACACTATGCCCGTTTTGACACCTCGTCATCTGTGTCCAACTCCCCCCCTCCCTCCAGCTCCACAGCCTCCACATTCCCTACTTCATTTAAGGCACCCCCCCCCTCCTCTCCCCCTCCCCTTATCATCAGTGAGCAGGATGTGCTCAAACAGTTCTCCAGACTGAACCCGCGCAAGGCCCCCGGCCCAGACGGCGTGTCTCCCTCCACCCTGAGACTCTGTACGAAACAGCTGGCTCCTGTATTCACAGACATTTTTAACACCTCCTTTAAGTTATGCCACGTGCCGTCCTGCCTCAAATCCTCCACCATCATCCCTGTCCCCAAGAAGCCACGGATCACTGGACTTAATGACTACAGACCTGTAGCGCTCACCTCTGTAGTCATGAAGTCCTTTGAGCGCCTGGTCCTGTCCCACCTCAAGTCCATCACCACCCCTCTCCTGGACCCGCTGCAGTTTGCCTACCGAGCCAACAGGTCTGTAGACGATGCAGTCAACCTGGCCCTCCACTCCATCCTGCAGCACCTGGACTCCCCGGGAACCTACGCCAGGATCCTGTTTGTGGACTTCAGCTCCGCATTCAACACCATCCGCCCCGCTCTGCTCCGGGACAAGCTGTCCCTGCTCAACGTGCCTGACTCCCTCTGCAGGTGGATCATCGACTTCCTGACGGACCGGAGGCAGCATGTGCGGCTGGGAAAGACTGTCTCAGACTATACTAGCATCAGCACCGGATCACCCCAGGGCTGTGTACTTTCCCCCCTACTCTTCTCCCTTTACACCAACTCCTGCACCTCCAGCCACCAGTCTGTCAAGTTGATCAAGTTTGCGGACGACACCACCCTCATCGGGCTCATCTCCAACGGCGACGAGTCCGCCTACAGGAGAGAGGTGGCCCAGCTGGTGTCCTGGTGCAGCAATAACAACCTGCAGCTGAACGCTCTGAAGACAGTGGAGATGATTGTAGACTTCAGGAAAGTCACTACTCCTCTGCCCCCCCTCACCCTCTCAGGCTCTCCCATCACCACTGCTGATTCCTTCCGCTTCCTAGGCACTACCATCACCAGGGACCTCAAATGGGAGCTGACTATCAGCTCACTCATCAAAAAAGCCCAGCAGAGGATGTTCTTCCTGCGGCAGCTGAGGAAGCTCAAGCTACCCTCCAAGATGTTAGTGCAGTTCTACACAGCCATCATCGAGTCCATCCTCACCACCTCCATAACCGTGTGGTACGCAGGAGCCACTGCCAGGGACAGACTAAGGCTGCAGCGCGTCGTGCGCACTGCTGAGAAGGTGATCGGCTGCAAGCTCCCATCTCTCCAGGATCTGTACATCTCCAGGACCCGGAGGCGTGCTGGCCGGATCATAGCCGATCCCTCACACACTGGTCACGTACTGTTTGCCCCCCTCCCCTCTGGTAGAAGACTTCGGTCCATCCAGACTAAAACCTCCCGTCACATGAACAGCTTCTTCCCCTCTGCCATCAGACTGCTGAACACTAAGTGACTTATTGACTCTCGTGCACCATGTACAGCAGCTCAACCAGACTCATGTCAATCATCACTGTTTTCTTCCTGCATTACCGACTGCACTATATAGTTCTCCACAGTATCTGCTGCTGGCTAATATATATTTTAACTGTTGACCAGTATCACTTAATCTTATCCTACACTTTATTACATGTATAGTTTATTTCTCTTATCTTATCATGTTTAATGTTGCAGCATTGTACCGAGACAAATTCCTAGTTTGTGTACTACATGAACAATGGCAATAAACCTGATTCTAATTCTAATTCTAATTCTAATTCTAAGTGTTTTCTCATTCAATTCATTTTGATAATAATAAACCTTGTCTGCCTCCCGGGAGAGGGACCCAGTTACAGCAGTCTGCTAGGCTCCCTCCTCCAGCTGCAGCTTGTAACTCTTTCCCTACTCCCTCTGTGTGTCCTCCATTTTCTCCTGAGCGTCTGTCGGTCCAGGATCAGAGCCGTCAGACGGTGGAGGAGCTGGTGGCTTTGGAGGATCCCGCTTCGGAGCCAGCACAGAGGTGTTTCCCTGCGGCCACGCCGGCGGAGTCCCCTGCGTTGGAGCCGCTGCAGGGGAACAAAGGGACTGCTATCACCATCTCGCAAGCTGTGGAGGCATCTGCAGCAGAGTGGGAGCCTGAGCTGGACCTCCTTGAGGCCGGGCCCGAGTTTTCATCGTCAGGATCGATGGAGTCCTGGACAGCTGTGGAGCTTGAGCTCAGGCAAGTTTTCTCTCGTTTTTCTTATGACAGTTTTAAAGAGATCTTTTCTAGCTCTAGGTGACGAGAGTTGGGCGCAACGTGCAGCTGTGTCTAAACTTCCCTCGCCGGGCTCCGCCTCTGCCAGCAACCCTAACAACCCTGTTTCTTCTCCCGCTCCTGAGTTATCTTCTAGGGTTGCCAGAGAGGAAGTACCATCTCCAGGGATCCTCATGGAACTGGTCTTGCCACCCGACAACGTCGCAGGTCCGGCTACCCTGATGTCCGAGGTCGTTGTGTGGTCCCCTCCGCAGGCTGTGTCACTGTGGGTGCAGCATGCTGGCATAGGACCCTCGTGGGGGCTGCGCCCCAGGGTTTGCCCAACGTGGGTGCTGCGCTCTGGCACAGACCCATTATGAATGCCACGCTCCAGCGCGGGATCCACTGAGGGTGCAGCATTGGCCCAGTCAAGGTCCACCGCAGATGCTGCAGAGCTCCAATCGGGAGCCACCGCGGCTGCAGCTGTGTCCCAAGCTGGGACCACCGAAGGTGCTGCAGGGCTTCAGCTAGGAGCACCGTGAGTGCTGAGGAGCTCTGGCCGGGTGCCACCACAGGTGCAGTGAAGGCCCGGTCGGGGCCCACCGCAGGTGCAGTGAAGGCTCAGTCGGAGTCTACCGCAGGTGTTGTGGTTCAGCTCAAGAACGCCGTGGCCTCTTCATCTTCCCTGTCTGACGCTGTGGAGGTCACCATCCTGTGATCTGGACATCCACCAGGGAGCCTCCTGGTGGGCAAGCTGCCTCCTGCTCCACCACTCTGGTCTTGGTGGCTTAACAGCACTGGCTGACCGCCCGAGAGACTCACTCTCCGGGTCAGGTGGCCCATGTTTTCTGGCAGACCACAAGACTCTGTCCACCCAACCTTCTGCTGGGCCTCGGACTCTGGGTGGCCTCCTGAGCCCCAACACCCGTGGACTTGGGGGAGTTAATTGTGGGCCCTGGGCGGGGTATTGTGTTCCCTCCTTTCCTGTTCCCCCTACCTCACTCCCAGGTTCATATTGTTTGTTCCTGTTGGGGTTGGGGGGGAGGTGGGGGATCTGGGATGTTACTTTGGGTGTCTGGGAATCCCCTCCCCCCTTAAAGGGGGGCTCTGTCAGGAGCCGAGCTGGCTTGGTTACCTCCGGCTTGGTCCTAATCTCTATGTGGGTTTAGGTGCCACTATATATGTGCATATTATGTATTATGTGCTTTGCCTTACCCATAGCCACTGCTTTCTGGCCGGCAGCGGTGAGGCAGCCCCTTTGGCTCACGCTGGCACGAGCGCTGTCTGACTGTCTGCTGGTCCAACCGTGCCCCCTCTCTTATTACTGTCAGCTGTTCCCACTCCCGTTTGCCATCTCCCAGCTCCTCACCCAGGTGTGACCAATCTTACCATCTCCAGCAATGCGTGTACTTAAGGAGCCTTTTGCCAGTCACGCATTGCTAGGTCATTGCACTTCACATACGATCGTTAATTGTCGTATGAAGTCACATCTTTGAAGGATTGGTTTCACTCGGTGCTTTATTTGGACTACTCGGACAGCTCCAGTCCTGTGAGTATTATCTGTGTGTGTTTTCCCTGAGTGGTCCTCACCTATTGACTGTTGAGCGTCCTGGAGGACTGTAGTGTAAGCTGTAGTGGAATTTATGACTTGGAACTGTTTGTCAGTTTTTGTGTTTAATAAATGTGTGTGTGTGGTGTAAACCCTGCGTGTAAATCCACGTCCTTTTACCCCTCACTGAATAAGTGTCTGGTGTGTGTGTGTGTGTGTATGTGTGAATGTGTGCATGTGGTGATGAGATACCTCCAGTAAATGTCTGGTAAGAGAAGGAGACGCGGCCGTAGGACTGTCAGAGAGCAAGGCTCAATCTGACAGCTGAAATTAATAAGCAATAATCAAAACCTACAGCCACAGGTCATAGACGGGGTAAACGACCCCAAACATGACAGTGCCCCCCCTTCAAGGGGTGGGGACCAGACACCCACCGTACCATCAAAAACAGAAAACACATCCTCCCCCCCCCGACTTAAAAGGCCAATACAACAAACCAGGGTGGGAGGTGGGGGAAAACAGGTTAGGAGGGACAAAACAAGAAAAAGGTAAACACCACAACACAACACTACAAACAACACTTCTCCCGACCCCAAAACTAGGCTAACCCACCCCACCCCCAAGAGTCCCACAGTTCAGGGGGCCGGCCAGAGTCCAAGGCCCAGCAGGTGGCCGTAAGTTCAGGAGGCTGGCCAAAATCCCAGAGCCAGTAGGCGGCCTGTAGAACAATATCAGGTGGCCTGCCAGGGCAGATGGGCCATCCGACAAGGGAAATCAGCCTTTCAGGCAGCCTTCCCACATGATTAAGCCACCAGGACCGGAAGGGCAGATGAGGCGGTGGCCTACCCACCGGAAGGCTGAGAGGTGGATGGCCAGACAGAGGAAGAGGAACCCCTGCGGTCACTGGCGGCAGAGGAAATAGAACCCTGGCGGTGCCCAGCAGAAGGAGGAGGAACACCCACAGGGCCTCCAAAAGGGAAAGGAAGACCCTTTTGTCCCCAAACTGTCCTGTGGCACCCTCGGTGGTCCCGGCGTTGGACTGGGACTCTGTAGAACCCGAGGTGGACCCAAGCTGGGCCATGGCTGTATCTGTGGTGGTCCCAGTCTGGGACAACGTTGCACCCCCAGTGGACCCCGACCGAGCCATGGTTGCACCCATGATGGAGTCCAGCTGGACCCCTGCTGCACCCACGGTGAGACCCGGCTGGGTCGCTGCTGACCCCAGTGCCATCTTGGCCATGGGCCAGCTGATCCATATGAGCATCCAAGTGAGGAGGTGATCGATCACTGGCACCCTGGACTGGGACTGGGTTACCCCGACGACCACCTCAGGCGGAACCTCGGTGACCTCCAGTCGTGAACCTGGAACCTCGGACACGTCTGGCGATGGTGAACTCTCTCCGGCAACCCTGAAAAAGGACTTGGACAGAGAGGGTCAGAGGGTCAGAAGGGTCAGAGTTGCCGGCCAGTGGCAGAGCCCAGCGAGGCGAGCTCAGGTGCAGCATTTGGCTGTAGCTGGCTCTCCTCACCTAAAGCGAGGCAAAAATGCTCAATTATAGAAAAAAGAAAGACAAAAGAGAGCACTTGCCTTAGCTCAAGCTCTACCGCCATCCAGGACTTCAGCGATCCGGGCGATGTCTCCTCAGGCTTGGCCTCCAAGAGGTTCCACTCGGGTGCTGACTCTGCTGTGGTGGCCTCCACAGCAGGCGTGATGGTCACTGCAGTTGCTATTTCAGCCGTCATGACCCATGCTGGCGATTCCTCTGGCGTGGCGGCTGATATCTGGCTCACCGTTGCTGCAGGGGAAGAATCCTCCCGGACCTCTGGCTCCTCCCAGTCAGAGCAGTCCAGCTCCGGTGTATATTCAGGGAAGAAGGAAGAGAGCATAGAGAGGGCTGGTGAACCATTCTTAACAGCAGCAGGTGGGGAGAGCTCAGGGGACTGCTCTCCCTGAGCCTCCCTACCATTAATCAGGCAAGACATTTCATCATTAATAGAAATAGAATGAAAATTAACTTGCCTGTTTTCCCAGATTAAGATGTTGGCTGCTGTTGTAGGTTGGGTGTCGTCATCCTCCCGTGCGGAAAAGGTGGTGTTTGGCCCCTCAGTAGACTTCTGAGGAGCTGCCCCCCTCATCACGGGAACGGGAGCCACCGGTGAGGAATTCAAACACACCTTGACCATCTGAAGATGCACTGAGCGGGGAGGTCCGACAGCGGCTGTGGAGGAAGATTTTGCAGACGGGACTGCCCGTGAATGAGGACCCGCTGTGGAGATAGCCGAGCTTGGTGTGAGGGGAAAGGCAGTCAAAGGTGCTGGGTTATCCCTACGAGAAACCAGGACAGGATGACATCCACGCCACGAAGCTGGACGAGCAGGAGCGAGCATGGAGTATTGGTGAGGAGCAGAGACAGCCGAGCCCCGGGAGTGCTCTTCTCTCAGTGTGAACCCGGGCTTCTTCGAAAACTTCCTTCCTTTGCCACCATTCTCGCATTGAAGCGCAGCTATCAGAGAGATCCTCTCCCAACCCTCAGCGTGCTCCTGGAGCTGAGGGCACCGACAAGCTGCAGCTTCAGCGAGTCCTAGAAACCAAAATACGTCTCTCGGGGTGGAATACAGGCAAGCTGTGGAGATCAGGCCATCCACCTCCATGATTATGCGGCAGCATTCCCACCCGAAATGCATTGGATAACTGCTTCCTCCTGCTGCATCCATCCTGGCTTCAAACCAGGTAAGAACAACACACAAAAAATGAAAAAATATCACGCCACTTCACTGCTGGGCTTACTGTTGTGGCGTTGGCATACTGTCATGTGTGTGCGTAAATGCGCACACACAAATCAATTAATACAAGCCCAAACGCTGGTGAAGTTTAACGTGTTTATTAACGAAGGAAACTGATGCACAAAATGTCCATAACACTGTCCGATTAGTAGCAATAATGGTATGGTGAAGGTGACAGGCTACAAGCTCTAAAGGTAAGACCCACGCGCTCCAGGGTGGAACTGGCAGCGGAGAGAAAGGGCAGAAAATAATAAAAGAACAGACTTACACTAATGTCGGAGTGGAAAGGCTTGGAAAAACAACATAGTAGTCCATGGAAGAGCGAGCCACATCAGCCCAGGGAGACTGACTGATGCCAATGCACTGAGTGTTTCCCCTGCGGCCAGAAGTACCCCCAGATACTAACGAGCGGCAAGTGGAAACAGGTGCGTGGCAAACAGAGTAGATGGATCAGTATGAATGAGTGTCTGGTGTGTGTGTGTGTGTGTGTGTGTGTGTGTGTGTGTGTGTGTGTGTGTGTGTGTGGTGATGAGATACCGCAGGTTAATGTCTGGTAAGAGAAGGAGGCATGGCCGTAGGACTGTCAGAGAGCAAGGCTCAATCTGACAGCTGAAATTAATAAGCAATAATCAAAACCTACAG
Source organism: Pholidichthys leucotaenia (assembly GCA_020510985.1). Taxonomy (NCBI): domain Eukaryota; kingdom Metazoa; phylum Chordata; class Actinopteri; order Cichliformes; family Pholidichthyidae; genus Pholidichthys; species Pholidichthys leucotaenia. The sequence continues at coordinate 179,155,995 of CM035836.1, forward strand.
CCACAGGTCATGGACGGGGTAAATGACCCCGAACATGACAGATACACCCCAAAGTGAAAATGTCCAAATTGTGCCCAGTGTCAATATTTTGTGTGGCCACCATTATTTTCCGGCACTGTCATAACTCTCTTGGGCATGGAGTTCACTAGAGCTTCACAGGTTGCCACAGGAATTGTCTTCCACTCCTCCATGACAACATTATAGTGTTTGAGACCTTGCGCTCCTCCACCCTCCATTTGAGGATGCCCAACAGATGCTCAATAGAGATTAGGTGTGGAGACATGCTTGGCCAGTCCATCACCTTTACCCTCAGTTTCTTTAGCAAGGCAGTGGTCGTCTTGGAGATGTGTTTGTGGTGGTTATCATATTGGAATACTGCCCTGTGGCCTAGTTTCTGAAGGGAGGGGATCATGCTCTACTTCAGTATGTCACAGTACATGTTGGCATTCATGGTTCCCTCAATGAACTGTAGCTCCCCAGTGCCAGCAGCACTCATGCAGCCCCAAACCATGACACTCCCACCACAATGCTTGACTGTAGGCAAAACACACTTGTCTTTGTACGCCTTACCTGGTTGCTGCCACACATGATTGACACCATCTGAATCAGATAAGTTTATCTTGGTCTCATCAGACCACTGTCACGCGGGGCTCTAGGGAGCCACGCAATAAGAGCCGAGGGCGAGCCAGTGAGTCGTGATGTTTTATTAAAGGTAAGGGGTGAGGGATGAGGAAAGCACAGATACTCGTACAGAGGTTCACTCACAAGTTGCACAGCGCAGGAGCAGGGAGCTCGTACCGGACATAGGGGTAACAAGGCATACATACTCTCAGCGGGTAACAATCACAGGAATGCTGTAAGGGGAGTAGAGGCTGACACCAGACGAAGGGGCTTCAGCCTAGCAGTGCTTATGTCGCAGCCCCGAGTCATCGAGGCTGCTCCTATTTATTCTCATTGGCAGCGCCCCAGCTGATGAGGATTAATTGGCCCCAGCCGTCCATAATGCTGCCAGCTGGGAGCCTGCTGAGACGCTGCTCAATGAGAAGCAGGGATGAAGGGAAACATGGGCTGAGCGCTGAGACGGCATCTCATCCCATGGTGACAGAGCCTCCCCCTCAAGGTCAGGTTCCTGAACGACCAGGAACATCCCAGCCCCCCCCCCCCCACCTAGGGTGGGTGGAAGGGAGGCAGGACCGGAGGGGAAGAAGCAAAGGGAAGGACAACACCAATAGACAAATGTAGGGTAACAGGGCAGAGAAAAAAAACCCCAAATACGCTACTCTACATCGCACCAAAAAAGGAAAAAAAAAAAACCAGGGCACAGACGGAGAGAATACAAAACACGGGAACGGATAACAACCCACCAAAAGAATGACAAAAACGGATAAAGCAATTACAGAGTATGGATAACAGAACAAACACTACTCCATAATGCACAGACAAAACTAAGAACAGGACAAGAGTGATAAAAAATGCTGAGTACGGATAATGAAAAAGGGGGGAGAAAAAAACCCCCCACAATACACAGCACCTAAAGGAGTGAAAGTGACTGGGACAAACGGACAATTACAGAGTATGGTTTGATGGGAAACAAAACACATAACTCTATAATGCACAGACAAAGCTAAAAACAAGGCACAAAAGGGAAAATGCCGAGTACGGGCAATGGAAAACAACACACAGCCCTATGAATATATATTCACCAACAGGACAAAATATTACACCCGAGTGACCTTAATAATAACAAAAAAAAAAAGCGACACCCGAGGAATATGGCAAGCAGAGTCCAAAATGGCCGAGGTGGCTCCAGAGGTCTCCCCGCCCATTGTCGAGTTGGCGAACCGGGGAAAGGGAAATGTTCGGACGGCGAACTCCGGACCCAGATCTCAGGAACCCAGTCCACCGGCAGCTGAACCAGGCCACCCAGAAGCAAACACAGATCATCGGGGGGGACCAGATCACCGAACCGAAGGTCTTGCGGGTCGGGTCGTCGACTCGCATCACTCAACCACCAGGACCGTTGAGACGGACGAAGGGTCAAAGCGGGTCCCAGTGGAAGAGGCTCAGGGGAGAGCCGATGACGAGGGCGACGAGCGTCAGGTCGCAGGGAAGCGGCCACCTCCTCACCGGACCTGGACAACACTGGGGCAGCACCCACGTCGGACCCCGATTGGGCCTTAGGCGAACCCACGTCGGACACCGCTGGAGCAGCACCCACGTGGGACCCCGATTGGGTCTCGGGCAAACCCACGTTGGACAACGCTGGAGCAGCACCCACGTCGGACCCCGATTGGGCCTCGGGCGAACCCGCGTTGGACACCGCACCAGAACCGACCTCCAACGTTGAACCTGGACCCTCCAGCACCACGAGGAACGGCAACTCCTCGCCGGTGACCCTGGAAGAAGGCTCAGAAGAGAAAACAGAACTGGGATCAGGATCACCGACAGCGCCAGAACCTGGCGAGACGAGCTCAGACGCAGCGGGCGGCTGCACCCGGCTCATCTCCCCTAGAGACAGGCTAAAGTGCTCAAAGATATAAAGGGAGAAAAGAAAGGAGAGCACTCGCCTGATCTCGGGTTCTGACGCCGTCCAGGACTGCGAAGATCCAGGATCCGTCGTCAGGAGGTCGTTGTCAGGCTCCCATCCAACCGCGTCGGGCCCCACAGCCAGCACGATGGTCAGTGCAGCTTGAGGTTCCTCCAGCTCCGGTAACCCCGCCGACGATCCACTCGGCGTGAAGCCAGAAGAATCTCGTCCCGCTGGACCGAACCTCTCCTCCGTGGAGACCCGGGGATGCTTAGTCGTCGGCGCAGACTCCACGCAGCAGTCAGTCCCCCTCCTCCGTCCGCAACGTAGCTGCGGAACCACAGGCCCTCTCCTTATCCCACCATGTTGATCCGGAGCCGGGGATCGCTCAGCGGAGAGAGACACAGAGGATGCAGGATTAGGAACACAGGTTACAGCAGGTGGGGGGAGTTCAGGGAGCTGCGAACCCTGAACTCCTCCTCCAGGAATGTGACAGAGCAAATCATTAAGCAGATGTGAATAAACTATGACTTGCCTGCCTCCTGGAAGTTGGATATCGCCTGCTGTGGTGGATACTGCTTCTTCCTCTCCCCGCCCGGCGATAACGGAGGACCCCCTGGGAAACCGTCTGAGGATCGCTCGCGTAGTTTCCAGCAGAGAGCTCACCAGGCCGAGATTCCAAGCACACACAGCCATCGAGAAGCGCGTCGAGGAGGAGGGGGAAACAGCTGGGATGAGCCAGCCCGAATGTCCTGGAGTGACAGCGGGGAAACGAGGCTCAGGGAACGAGGCTGTGAAAACTCCACGCTGACGAGACGAAGAGGTGACAGCTGCGCGGGGGGAACGGTCCTGGCGGCAGCCCAGAACTGGATCTGGAAGGGGGTCGTGCAGAGGAGACTTGGCGATGTGACGACGACTTCTCCCAGGGAACGAAACGAGGGGGGGACCCAGGAATCGCCGCTCCTGATCAGAGACCGAGGCGAGGAGGGCATTGAGCTTGGGACAGCTTCGTTGCTCTGGAGTCCTCTCCACCAATCTCACTGCCGCCGCCACGCGCCTGCAGATGGTGACAGGATGCACAGTGGAACTCGTGACAGCCGCTCGGCCCCAGACGTAACTGCTGTCAGCTGCGGCTCCTTGGAGGGAATCCCGGGTGACATGGTGCAGGTCGGGGAAAGCCCTCTGACTGGCGCGAACTCCCGGGCTGGAATGGCAGCAGGAACGGGATCCCGAAGCAGGGGGCAACGTCATCCACTTCGGCTTCCTGCCGGGGTTTCCATCCAACCCGCGGAGCTTCTCTCGCTGTGTACCTGTGGCGTCTATCCTGGCACTGTCCTCGAGATGGAACAAAGAATGAGGGTGACAGTCCAGGAGATCCTCAGCACGACCCGGATGCCAGCGTCTCGAGTTGGAGGCGTCGTGCAGGGTGAAGAGTGTCCTGTCGACAGCCCCCGAGATGGACCTCGTTGCCCTGGCGTCGGGAGTGACTCCTGGGAAACGGCATGCTAGCAGCGCTGACACCCGGACAGAAAGGTACAATTCCACAGCGACTCACGGCCACCGGCAACTCGTCTGGCTGCGACATACTGTCACGCGGGGCTCTAGGGAGCCACGCAATAAGAGCCGAGGGCGAGCCAGTGAGTTGTGATGTTTTATTAAAGGTAAGGGGTGAGGGATGAGGAAAGCACAGATACTCGTACAGAGGTTCACTCACAAGTTGCACAGCGCAGGAGCAGGGAGCTCATACCGGACATAGGGGTAACAAGGCATACATACTCTCAGCGGGTAACAATCACAGGAATGCTGTAAGGGGAGTAGAGACTGACACCAGACGAAGGGGCTTCAGCCTAGCAGTGCTTATGTCGCAGCCCCGAGTCATCGAGGCTGCTCCTATTTACTCTCATTGGCAGCGCCCCAGCTGATGAGGATTAATTGGCCCCAGCCGTCCATAATGCTGCCAGCTGGGAGCCTGCTGAGACGTTGCTCAATGAGAAGCAGGGATGAAGGGAAACATGGGCTGAGCGCTGAGACGGCATCTCATCCCATGGTGACAACCACAGGACATGGTTCCAGTAATCCATGTCCTTAGTCTGCTTGTCTTCAGCAAACTGTTTGCGGGCTTTCTTGTGCATCATCTTTAAAAGGGGCCTCCTTTTGGGACGGCAGCCATGCAGACCAATTTGATGCAGTGTGCGACATATGGTCTGAGCACTGACAGGCTGACCCCCCGACCCTTCAACCTCTGCAGTAATGCTGGCAGCACTCATATGTTTATTTTCAAAAGACAACCCCTGGATATGACGCTGAGCACATGCACTCACCTTCTTTGGTCGACCATGGTGAGGCCTGTTCTGAATGGAACCTGTCCTGTTAAACCACTGAATGGGCTTGGCCACCATGCTGGAGCTCAGTTTCAGGGTGTTGGCAATCTTCTTATAGCCTAGGAGGCCATCTTTATGTAGAGCAACAATTTTGTTTTTCAGATCCTCAGAGACTTCTTTGCCATGAGGTGCCATGTTGAACTTCCAGTGACCAGTATGAGAGAGTGTGAGAGTAATAACATCAAATTTAACACAATTGCTAACCATTCACACCTGAGACCTTGTAACACTCACAAGTCACATGACACCCGGGAGGAAAAATGGTTAATTGGGCACAATTTGGACATTTTCACTAGGGGTGTAGTCACTTTTGTTGCCAGCAGTATAGACATTAATGGTTGTGTGTTGAATTATTTTGAGGGGACAGCAAATTTACACTGTTATACAAGCTGTACACTGACTACTTTACATTGTATCAAAGTGTCATATCTTCAGTGTTGTCCCATGAAAAGATACAACAAAATATTTATAAAAATGTGAGGGATGTACTCACTGTGAATGAGATACTGTATATATAAAATATTAAACTGAATCCATATTCAAAAGCATAATCTGATTTAGGCTGAATATGATACAGACAATAAGAGAAGCCATAAAACTTTCATCAGTTTCAAGTCATTTCAGAGATAGTTACGCTTTTATTAGCTCATTTCAGCAAAGCCAAAGGGAGCTAACGTGACGACGTGGCGCCTGTCTGTTCATCTGTTTATCTGTCTGTCTGTCCACATTTCACGGGAATCAGTACTCCTAGGCATTTGCCCCAGTGTTCACCAAACTTACTCAAAATGATCCTCAGGATGGTCTGCATCCAGGTTGAAGTCAAGGTCATTATCATAGGTCAGAAAATCTGGTCATTTATGATTTAACGAAAAATGTTACTTCTCCTAGGTCACTGACCTTGACTTTAACCACATCCTAGAAGGGTCTGTATCTAGGGTGTGCTTAAGGTCAAGGTGAACAGTCAGGAGATCTGAGCACTCCTGGGGTGATTTCGTCAGGCCCGAATGAGCTACTCTGTCATTGATGGTCTAGTTTTAGTTTGTGTGGAAGGGTACCAACAAATCTGAACACTTCTGTAGTTGGACAATAAGCTAAACATACTAAAAAGGGATATGTAAGAGATTTTTTTTTCTGTTTTGTACTTGCAAGGATAAATTACATGATGTGTACGGGGGGGCTGAAAAGTTCACTGGCTGACTAAGGAATTATGCTCGTAGGTGCTGAGCCAGTAATATTTGTGCTTCAGTGGCCAAGAACCCCCCCAAAAAAACTAATAGCTATTGATAACACATTTGGGAACACTTCAGAGGTTGCCTAATTTTGAAATGACCCTGTTTTTTTGTCAAAGACTACCCTGAGAAAATTACAGTATTTTTTTGCAAAGACAGTCCAATTTGTAATGATTAACCAATTGTTCCTGAACTCCCCAATGTGGCAGGCACAGAGAAATTACTGCAACAGAAAACTGCAGCCAAAAATGCATTAGAAATAAGCAGGTTATGCAAAAGAAACAATTTTAACTTCTGTAATTTACAGATACTAGTACATACTCGTGCGTACCCGTCCATGCCTGTTGAAACCAAGTATAAGCAAGTTTTTCTGCATACTCGTTGCTGAAGCGTCTCCTCCTGTCTCAGACGGCTGTGTTGTTCACAGTCATGCCTGTGGCGTACTGCTTGAACCTGAGGTGTTTTATCTTCACAGCATCTTTTCTGACATGCAGCAGTTCTCCGCACTCTATTGCTCTCCATCTGGTGGGTCTTCTTGTTCTTCTTCTTCTTCGTTCAGACCACTGGTTGAGGGATAGGTGCGTCATAATTTCAGTTCATGGACAGGATCATGAAAATAGATCTGAGCAAAAAGTGGCTTTCGACCCTGTTCAGGAAGACCTGTACCTGACCGTCGAAACCAAGAAACCAGAGCCCCCAGAGAAAAATCAGCGTTTTGCTTGCCATTTTACACATTTGTAGTGTAGACTGCCATTCTTCAAGGTTACACATTTTTACTGTGTCAGCACCTCTTTTAAAACAACATTGCTCAGAAAGCAACGCTTTTGCTTAGTTTCTTCATCTTGAGCAAGTATGTGAAGACTGCTTGATCTGCCAACTCTGCTTGCGGCAACGTAGAATTGGCCATGGATGAAGAAATCTCTTGTGCAGAAAACACCAACACACTGTAAAGACTGGCCCTGTGACTTATTCACAGTCATGGCAAAGCAGGGTCTTACTGGAAATGTTTACGTCGCAAGGTGACTGGAAACATGTTGTCAGATGGTGTGAGTGTGATTCGTGGAATCAGGAGAGTGCATCCAGCATTGACACCAATCACAGATGTTGCAACCAACAGATGAGGCTGTATTTGTTCAGTGATGTATCTTGAGGCAATGCAATGTCCGTTTTGTTGGTCAGAGTTTCACAGTAGCATGATCACCATTCCCACCTTTAAAGTGATGCGATGAGGAGGCATTCCAGATGGGCAGAGTGTATTTAGAAACTCAGCTGGGTATGCATGATTACCCTCAGTGTCTACAGTGTCAACACTGTTGCAAATGTGTTCCCCTCCTGGGAAAATCTTTGTCATGTACTCATTGACTGTGTCAACTTCAGAGTTCGTCAGGCATAATATGACATGCTCACATAACCATCTTGGATTTGAAACATTGACTTGCATGTCTTCATACGCCCAACTGACAATGTCTTCCAGTTTGCTACCTGGAATCATTAGTCTTTCATCGAGTTCAATTGCAAACTCGCCCTGTTCTAGAACTACTGGAATTTTTCCTTCCCCAAGGTCCAAGAGAAATTTAACAAAATTTTCTTCAGCTTGTTGATCTTCTGCAGCTTGACAGATCCTCATGTTTTCTGTTAGACAAATAGTTTCAACATTTTTCCATACGTATGAGTTCTTGAAACACCTTCCTATGATTTTTGTTCCGCTACCATCAAGGCAGGCATCATGAGTGATGGTCTATATTACATCATAAAGACATCAAGGCAGGCATCATAGGACATCATGGCAACATCATAGGTAGCCAATACTATTGTCTATATGATGTCATCGCGAGTCCTATGTTGCCTGAGATCATAGGATCATCATAGGACATCATGTAGACATCATAGGCTGTCTTATGATGTGCTATGATCATGACACACACAGATTTCTTGAGTTTATAGTGATGATGGACCAGTGAATAAATATGGATAATAAGCACAATTATTAAAATTTATTTATTTATTTAATCAAAACTGGCTCTAGAACAGACAGAATCATCCCACAGGTCCATGTCTGCAACTTTCCCCTTTTATATGAAGCCTCCATTGTCTTTTAGTCACTGCCTAGACTACTTAAAGATGCATTTCAGTGGCTCTAAAACCATCTCAAAAACAAATGTGTGTTGCCCAAAATAGTATATTGTGGCTTTTTAGCCACAAAAAAACGTTCATTGCTTTAGAATTGCTTAGAAAGAGCTTTTACATCTTCCACCTGCTTAAGTATGTATGGATCTATGAATATTCTAATTAGTTCCACCCATACTCCTGCCCACCAGTAGTGGATGCTGCAAGGCCAGCCGTTCCCTCTCCTCTGACCTGAGAACACCTTCACTAAACAATGGCTAGTCCAAACATTGGAGTGATTCAGTTGTACACGTACATGCCGCCAACCCCCGACAAAACGAGCTGGTTCTCAGCGGTCCCACCCAGGGGCTGCCGGGTGCCCACTGGGCAGCTTGTTGGAGGCCGGTTGTCTGATGCACCCGCCCACTGCCATGGAACCGTGACCTCAGCGCGGCCTCATCCCAGCAGTTGTGTCACGTGCCCCCAACTTGCCTCCGTCCTACGGAGGGAGCAGGGGTTTAATGTCTCCTCCTCCGTCCTCCCTGGCAGGGACGGAATGGAATGCCCGGGGGGTTTTGTGTCCCCTGCCTCTCTGAAAACCCTTTCACCAAACCGAGTCGAACAAATGTAAAATGGACAGGTGGTGGTCTTGACGCCTTCATCCCCCCATCTCTCTCTGGTTCGGCCTTCCGACCGTGTACCTCCCATTCGTCTGTGGGCACCTTCAGGACCCCGCACGTGTGGGCACAGCAGCCAGTGGACTCCAGTCTCTGAGCTGACAGCTCCCCGCGTGTACTACGGGGTTCAGGAAAACGGTAGCCCCAGCAGTGGAAAACTACGGGTGGCCGTGGTCGGTTTCGCGCCATCCCCGGGAAGGGATGCTGACTGGCGCTTTGTCCAAATTCACATTTTTGGGGGGACAGAGCTTAACTGGAAATTCACAGCAGAAAAACACAGACTTGGGATCTGGGACTGATATGTACTGTAAGTCACAAAAAACATGTTACAGACATGTTAACAACAGAGAAAATGTAATTTTTGGTGGCGTATCACTGCAAATAAAATAATCTAGTATCAAATGTTAGAGATAAGTTAAATGAATCCCTTACACAGCATGTGGGACACCATGTGGCGTATGGGGTGGCGCCTATCTCTGTTTCACTGACCCTAGGCCACACAGCTACTGTAAGTAGTAAAGCTACAGTCAGGGTCAGTCCTCTGGTCGCTCTGTACGTTAACTTTCCTTTCCCCATTCTATTATGCTGAGCACCAAGCTAGAAAGTGAAAAATACCATTTTTTTACATGATCATTGGTATGACCCAGCCAGGATTTGAACGATGCTCTACCAACTAGGCCACCACTCTGGTGGTGGTGTTAGAGATAGCTATAGATAAATATAAATTAACTAAACCCTCATTAAACACTATGTCATTTTCTCACTCTCTCTGTCAAAAAAAGGTTTCCAAGGACCATTGAGAGTATAAAGTTGACTCTTCTAAACATCCAGTACCCTTTACCCAATTTTTAGTGCTGATAAATCTAGTATGCTAGTGCTATAATGTAGCTAATAATACCATCTAAAATTTAGACTGTAGAGAAAGGAAGCAGGTGAGGCAAAGAGCTGAATTACACATGAACTTTATTCCATCTCCAACATACAGTACAGTAAAAGAGCTGCCGGGTCTCCCGTTGTGGGACTAATAAAGGCTTATCTTATCTTATCTTATCTTATCTTATACCTTTAATTCCATGCATTGAGACCCGGAACTTCTGACCATAATGCACTTTTTAGAACAAAGACCTGGGTAGCACATTATCATAACATAACGCTGGCCCCGCTGCTCACACCGTTCTCTCTTCCAGCGGCTCCGACGGCTCCCCCTCTCCCTGGGGGATGCATAGTCCATACTATCCCGTTTGACAACCCCTGGTGGCACTTCCTTCTCCGGTCCATTGTTTTCCCTTATCCCAGCTGCCTTCTCTGGGTGAAGAATCCCCCACCCGTGCCTCCACACAGCCCCCCCTACTCCCCGGAACACCCAGAAAGGGCACTAACCCCCCGTCCTTTGTCCTTTGGGCTTGAGCCAGCGGCCATAGTGGCTGTAGCAAAGGGTCGCCAATCCAGTGGGAGCACCCTGCTGGCGAGGTGCACAGGAAGGCACGTCAGTCTGTGGGGGGAAAAAGGGAGGGGGGGAAACCCATCAGCTTCACATGTGCAGGTCCCTACAGAGGGAACACCAACTTGCGGAGCCACCAACAGTGGACATCCACGCCGGGGAGCTTGGGCCAACACCACCTGCTCATCTGCCAACACAAAAGCAGGCTTCAGCCTGTCGATGCAGATGGTCTCCCTACGCCCCCCCCCCCAAGTCTAACACAAAATGTTTCACCCCAGGTTCCAACACCCTGAATGGTCTGTCGTAAGGTGGGTGCAGCGGGGTCTGGTGCGCATCGTGCCTGACGACAACAAAGCTGGCGTTCTGTAAACTCTTGTGGACGAAAGTGCTGGGAAAACAATGGTGGGCTGGGCCCGGTGCGTTAAAAGCCTCCATACTGTGCCATAATTGCATGGATGGATCAGCCTCAGGTGCGGGGTTTTCCAGCAAAAACTCTCAGGGGATCTGCAGCGGCTGAGAAAAAACGAGTTCTGCCAGGGAGGCTGCCAAATCCTCCTTAGGTGTGGTTCGCAACTCTAAAAGAACCCAGGGCAGGCGGTTGACCCAATTTCCATGTGCAAAGCTCTGAGCGCTGCTTTAAGCGACATATGAAAATGCTTGCATAACCCATTAGCTTGAGGGTTGTACACAGTAGTGCGGTGAATTTTGACCCCCAGGCTCTGGGCCATTGTGGACCAGAGTTCCGAAACGAATTGTGGACCCCTGTTGGAAGTGATGTCTGACGGGGATCCGAACCGTGCAACCCAAGCCGACAAAAAAAGCACGAGCCACTTCTGCAGACATGGTAGAAGCCAGTGGGACCACTTCAGGCCAGCACATGATGCGGTCCACGATTGTTAAAAGGTGCGTGAAACCTTGGCGATGGTGGGAGGTGTCCCACCAAATCCACGTGGATGTGGTCAAACCCCCTGGCCGGGATTTGGAACGGCTCGAGGAGGGCTCTGGTGTGCTTGTGCACTTTGGCCTGCTGGCACAAGACACAAGCTGCAGCCCACTCTTTCACGTCCTCACTCAAGCGCTGCCAGACAAATTTCGCCCCCACTAGCTTCACCAAAGCGCGCACTCCCGGATGTGAAAGGGAGTGGACTGACTCAAAAATGCGATGGCACCAAGAGCTCAGAACCACTGGGCACAGGCGGCCGGTGGAGACGTCGCAGAGCAAGGGAGGGCACCCTTCTTGCACCGCCCTGCTCTCCAGCCTTTACCCAGTAGGTGCAGACTGGAGTCCCTGGCTTGCTCTGCGGCCATCACAGAGAAATCTATTCCCATGTAGACAAGGGAGACTAACGCGTGCGACAGACAATCGGCCGTTGAGCTTACCGGCCGATTGTAAGCCGGTGTTGAATGTCAGTAGTAAACTCTGAGATCGCGGCCAAATGCTGTTGCTGCCAGGCCAACCACGGTTCTGAGACCTTGGACATCGTGTACGTCAGCAGCTTATGGTCCATGAACACGGTGAACTCGTGCCCTTCTAGCCAAAACTGGAAATGGTGCGTCGCCAGATGTAGAGCCAACAACTCTCTGTCAAACGTGCTGAATTTGGGTTTGCTGTCGCGCAAAGTCTGACTGAAAAATGCATGCAGCTGCCATGAACCAGAGATGTACTGCTCTACCACTGGTCCTATGGCAACATCAGACGTGTCTGTAGTGAGCGCTATCCGTGCCAATGGATCCGGATGAGCTAGCAATGCGGTATCCACAAGCGCTGTTTTGGCGTTCGTGAAAGCCTGGACTCGCTCAGGAGTCCAGTCGACGTTTTATGCGGGCTTCTTTTTTTTCAGCGCAGCATGCAACGGCTGCATCAGCTGGGCTGCCCGGGGAAGGAAACAGTTATAAAAATGGACCATCCCCAAAATCTCCTGCAGGGCCCTCACAGTCTGCGGACGCGGAAAGTCTGACACAGCACGTATCTTATCCGGTAGCGGAATCGTGCCCTCTGGTGAAATGTGGTGGCCCAAAAAGTCAATCACAGGAACAATGAACTGGCACTTCGCCTGGTTCACTACAAGCCCGTGCGCTTCCAACCTCTGGAAAACCGTCTTGAGATGGGCGATGTGCTAATCTTTGGACGCGCTAGCTACCAGAATGTCGTCTAAGTAGACGAAAACAAAGGACAAGTCGTGAAGCACTGTGTCCACCATCCTCTGGGAAGTCTGCACCGTGCCTTTTAATCCGAAGGGCATGCGTAAAAACTCGAAAAGGCCGAAAGAAGTTATTACCGCTGTTTTCGGAACATCTTCGGTGCACACCGGGACCTGATGGCATCTGCGGACCAGATCCACTTTTGAAAAAACATGCGCCTCAGTCAGGTGCATGGAAAAATCCTGGATGTGCGGAATGGGATAATGATCGTGTTCCGTGGCATTATTCAAGCGCCGGAAACCGCCACATGGTCACCACAACCCATCGGCTTTAGGCACCATGTGTAGCTGGGATTCCCACGGGCTGTTGGAGTGCCTGACGATGCCCAACTGCTCTAAGTTGGCAAAATCCCCTCACACGCTGGCCAGTTTAGCTGCGTCCAAGTGCCGAGGTCACACGAACACCGGTGGGCCTTTTGTCATTATGAAGTGTTCGACCCCATGTTTCGTTATCGTTATCATTTCATTATCGTAGCCGAAAAAGTTGGGACCTTGAGTGCTGTGAACTGGGTGAGCAAATGTTGGTACTTACCCCCTGGAGCTATAACGTTAGCCAGTGTTGTCAATCCAGCTCCTCATGCTGTACAGGGCAGTGAGGTAAAAGAGACAGCATCCACTACTCTCCTATTAGCAACATTGACTATCAGCCCATACGCACATAAAAAATCTGTGCCTAAAATGGGGGCGGAACATGCAACTTCCACAAAGTCCCACTGAAAGTTGCGTCCGTGTAAGCATATCGTCAGCATATCGTGAGCAGACATTTGGTCTGCTCACCAAATGTCTTGATGGTGGATCCATTGGTGGCCGTGAGCTCGGGACCGCTGCCTCCTGCCACCCTGTCTGCATTGACCAGCAGGATGAGGCTCTTCTGGGAGCCAGAGTCCACTAAAAACCATCTCCCCAAATGTGCGTCCGTGACATAAAGCAGTCTGTTCCTGTCGCCATCGGTTGCAGCTGCAACTGAATTCTGAATGTGCCGTCTTCCTGGCTTCTTGAATTAGCATGGCGACAGGGAGCACTGGGCATTTAAGCTGAAACGGCGATGATAAAAACAGACTGCCCAGTTCTTTCGTCTTCTGGTGTCCACCCTTGCTACCACCAACGGCTTCTCGACCTTGCTGGAGTCCCTCATGGATACCGGTTCCATTGCCTGCATGCTGAGAGTTCTGGTCGCCAAAATGATGCGGTCCGCTTCCTGCGCCAGGCCGCGGTAGTTCTTAGCAACCAGCCACGGCGAGTTGGCCAGGATCTCCCTCGCTGTAGCCGGTAGGTTCCTGAGGAACAATGGACAAAAAGGAGAGATTCATCATCCTTCCCCCTCAGTGTCAACATGCTCTCCATGAGCTCCACTGCTGATCTGTCCCCTAACTCCAAATCTGTTAGTAGTCTCTCTGCCCTATCACTGTCAGAAAGGGTATAGCGCTGGAGAAACATCCTCTTGAGCGCTTCATGTTTTTCTTGGGCTGGCGGCTCCTGGAGCAGGCTCGTCACCTGGTGTGTGGCGTGCGTGGCGTGCGTGGCGTGCGTGGCGTGTGCATCCAGCGCAGCGACCATGTAGTAATACTTGGTATTGTCCGTTTTTATCCCGCAGAGTGCAAACTGGGCTTCTGTGTGCAAGAATCATGCGGTCGGGTTGTAAAACCAGAAGTCTGGGAGCTTGACTGAGACGATGCACGTAGCGCTGGTGCGCTCCCTCCATGTAGTCTCCGGGGCGGTGCTTGGCTTGCTTTCCATGGCACGTCTTAGGGTCACCAATGTGGAGAAAGGAAGCAGGCGAGGCAACGAGTTGAATGGCACATGAACTTTATTCCATCTCCAACATACAGTACAGTAAAAGACCCCCCGGGTCTCTGTGCATTCCTCTTTTATGCCTTTAATTCCATGCATTGAGACCCGGAACTTCCGACCATAATACACTGTTTGGAACAAAGACCTGTGTAGCACATTATCATAACATAACGCTGGCCCTGCTGCTCACACCCTTCTCTCTTCCAGCGGCTCCGGCGGTTCATCCTTTCCCCGGGGGGGGTGCATAGTCCGTACTGTCCCATTTGAGATCCCCTGGTGGCACTTCCTCCTCTGGTCCATTGTTCCCCCTTATCCCAGCTGCCTTCTCTGGGTGGAGAATCCCCCACCCGTGCCTCCACAAGACATTAGTTTCTGTATCTGACATACAGTCTGTGAGAACAACTGCAGTGAAAATGTTTTCCTGCTATTACTCAGCTATGTTGGCATTTAAAAAAAACTATGAGTTATTCTTAATAATGACAGGAAGGAGAAGAAGCAGTGTTTTTAAGAAATAGCTGTTTAACCCCCACTCACAGTCGATACTCTTGAGGAGGTTGAAAAAGAATTGACCATACTGCCTTGACTTAGAAGTTCCTTTTAGGTTCACTCATAGAGAAACCCATTTTAATACAGCTCAATTTCCTCTTCCTCTCTCACACTCATCATCGGATAAATCCTCCCTCTGTACAATTCCCGGGGACCATCAAAACATGATGTGGGATCTTATAAAGTGGTTTGTGTACCGGGGGAGCTGCAGACCTCTTCCTGCCCTCTATAAGAATAGCCCGCTGAACCCAGGGGCTAGCTACTCCTGAGACAGAGGCCAAAGCCAATTTAGTTTCCCTCTTCACTGTCTCCCCTGTCTTCCGTCAGCTCAGCCTCACCAGGTGGCATGCAACAGTTTCTCACGTGACACACTCACGCTGGTCCCTGCCTGGAGGTGTTCACGCATGGGTGTCAGAGCTGACAGAAGTGAGGGATAAATGTGCTTGTGTGTGCAAAGGTAAAATCATCTGCGTGCATGCAAGGATACACCCAACTGGCAACACTTTGTAATGGTGCTACTCCCTTTGACAAGACGATTAAGGAGGTGTTTTTGTCTCCATTCACTCATCTTCTTCCTGCAGAATGTCTGACAAATGCCCTTGGTGATGATGGAAGAAGAGTAGTCACAATGTGAAACATCTACAGTCATATTAGACTGTGCTATCAGCTGAATGCTAATGCGAGCATGCATGCTTATTTTGATCAGGGTTACCAACTTTTCAGAAAGGCTTGGAGTGACATTTGGGAATTGTGTACAGAGGAGACAGGGGGGTAAGGGTGGAGAGAACGTGCATGCACACAATACACATAAACAGTTTTTTTTCAACACATACACTTCTTTACCTCAGAATAGGTTTTAGAACATGTTTAGTTTGCGTTATGCTGCCTTAAGAGCGCTTATTGTGGAAAAATATGAAGAAAGTCAATGCAATATTGCCAGTAATTTCTTCATTCTGGAGTGAGAAATTAGGTTTGTGGTGCAAAACACAGAGAGAGCGAGAGCGAGAGAGAGAGAGAGAGAGAGAGCGAGAGAGAGAGAGAGAGAGAGAGAGAGAGAGAGAGAGAGAGAGAGAGAGTTGGACTCACTCCAACAGAGTGAGAGTTGACAACACTGTGTTTATTCTGTTGTGGTGAAAATTCTTTCTTTCACCTAATGAAATATATCACTTTTTCACATAGCATTCAGTAGCACTTGAAGTGTCAGGTCAGATTTGACTTAATGAAAAGACTTTTTTTTTAAGTCTCAGCTAGATCATTACAGGGATGTCAACTTTCAGCTACAAGTTGGAGTGAGATTCCGATATGGTGAATGGGAAGATTTAGATAGATAGATAGATAGATAGATAGATAGATTTTTAAAAAACAAACTCATGAAACAGGCCTGGACAAAAATGATGGTACACTTAACTTAATATTTTGTTGCACAACCTTTTGAGGCAATCACTGCAATCAAACGATTTCTGTAACTGTCAGTGACAGTTCTGCACCTCTCAGCAGCTATTTTGGCCCACTCCTCATGAGCAAACTGCTCCAGTTGTCTCAGGTTTGAAGGGTGCCTTCTCCAGACGGCATGTTTCAGCTCCTTCCACAGATGTTCAATAGGATTTAGATCAGGGCTCATAGAAGGCCACTTTAGAATAGTCCAACGTTTCGCTCTTAGCCATTCTTGGGTGTTTTTAGCTGTGTGTTTTGGGTCATTATCCTGTTGCAAGGCCCATGACCTGCGACTGAGACCAAGCTGTCTGACACTGGGCAGCACATTTCTTTCTAGAATACCTTGATAGTCTTGAGATTTCATTGTACCCTGCACAGATTCAAGACACCCTGTGCCAGATGCAGCAACGCAGCCCCCGAACATAACAGAACCTCCTCCATGTTTCACAGTAGGGACAGTGTTCTTTTCTTGGTATGCTTCATTTTTGCGTCTGTGAACATAGAGCTGATGTGCCTTGCCAAAAAGTTGCAGTTTTGCCTCGTCTGTCCATAGGACATTCTCCCAGAAGCTTTGTGGCTTGTCAACATGCAGTTTGGCAAATTCCAGTCTGGTTTTTTCATGATTTGTTTTCAACAGTGGTGTCCTCCTTGGTCATCTCCCATGAAGTCCACTTTGGCTCAAACGACGACGGATGGTGCGATCTGACACCGATGTACCTTGACCTTGGAGTTCACCATGAATGTGTTTAGAGGCTGTTCTGGGCTCTTTTGTTACCATTCGTATTATCCATCTCTTCCATTTTTCATCAAGTTTCTTCCTGCGGCCACGTCCAGGGAGGTTGCCTACAGTCCCGTGGATCTTAAATTTCTGAATAATATGTGCAACTGTGGTCACAGGAACATCAAGATGCTTGGAGATGGTCTTATAGCCTTTACCTTTAACATGCTTGTCTATAATTTTCTTTCTAATCTCCTGAGACAACTCTCTCCTTTACTTCATCTGGTCCATGTTTAGTGTGTTACACACCATGTCACAAAACAGCACAGTGACTACTTGTCACCCTTTAAATAGGCCGACTGACTGATTACAAGTTTGTAGACACCTATGATGTTAATTAGAGGACACATCTTGGTTGAACATGTCCCTATGGTCACATTATTTTCAATCTTTTCTAGGGGTACCATTATTTTTGTCCATGCCTGTTTCATGAGTTTGTTTTTTAAAATAATTCTGTTGAACCACAATTCAAAAACATTGTCTGATTTTCATTGGTTAATTTTCATAGAATTTTTATTTATTACCACTTTTGTCAGATTCAAGTTATTTCTGTGACCATTGTGGGTTTTTCTTTCATTAACAGAGGGGTACCAACAATTTTGTCCACGTGTGTATGTACATCGTAGATGAACAGGTGATAACCCGTATAGATACATGAATTGTACTCGCTGTACAATGCAGGACTATCAGGTGCAGGTTCAAATGTGAGGCACCAATTAGACCGTAAGGTGCTGTAGCAACATTTAATTATAAGGTAACAAAGATTATTTATTTGACCTCTTTTTGACCTCCGCAGATTAAAAGCGAAATCCAGAGTCCTCACAGATTATATTAGAGAAGCTCAGCATGCCAATGATATTGCGATCTTCAGTGATACACCAGAGGGCCTGCAGACGTTATTATCCTCCTACAATGACATCGCTAAGAGAATGGGTCTCTGCATCAACACAGTCAAAACGGAGACCATGTGTATTGGCAATACAGCTGAGTTCTTTACTGACGACATCAAATTGGCCAACGTTACTTGCTTCAAGTATCTCGGCAGTTATGTCAGCAGTGACTGCTCTATGAAGGAAGAAATTGCATCTCGCATTCAAGCAGCATCGTGTGCTTTTGGCCATCTGCGCAAGAGGGTGTTTGATTCGCATGACCTCACAGTCTCTACCAAAGTTGCAGTTTACAATCAGTGCCTTATGCCCCTCCTGATGTATGGCAGCGAAACCTGGACCTTATACCAGCACGAAGTCAGGCAGCTTCGCATAATCCAACAGCGTCACCTTCGCCTGATACTAAACATCAAGTGGGATGATTTCATCAGGAATGAGGAGGTACTGCGGCGGGCACACGTCGAAGACATCGAGATTAAGCTTGTAATGAGTCGCCTGCGCTGGTTAGGTCATGTCTGTCGAATGAATGATGATAGGCCGGTGAAGAAACTCCTGTATTGTGAGCTGGCTCATGGTTCTCGCAAAGTAGGTCGACCCAAACTCCGTTTTAAGGACACATGCAAAAATGCATTGAAGTGTGCCAATGTTTTAGATCAATGGCAATTGGTAGCACATGATAGAGCGGAATGGAAGAACCTCACGAGGAAAGTTTGCAGGGCGCATAATACAAAGAGAGTGATAGCTCACGAGAAAAGACGGGCTCGATGCAGAGCGGAGAGAAGTAAGGAAGGAACTGTGGATATACCTGTTTCGGGTGAAAAGCGATAATAATAAAAGATTATTTAATTTAGTCTCAGAGCTGTATGTGGAAATGGAGGTTTACACACACACACACACACTGGGAGAAAAACTTGTTTTGGGGCACCAGTCCACAAGCGGGGACAATTTATTAACT
Source organism: Pholidichthys leucotaenia (assembly GCA_020510985.1). NCBI lineage: Eukaryota > Metazoa > Chordata > Actinopteri > Cichliformes > Pholidichthyidae > Pholidichthys > Pholidichthys leucotaenia. The sequence continues at coordinate 179,174,948 of CM035836.1, forward strand.
AATCTTTATACCTTCAATCAGTCAGTCTCAAATATTCGTGAATTCTACTGGGTGACTTTAGAAACAAACACAGGAAAAGAAATTCACTGAAACTTCCATATACTGTTAACAGTTTTAATAATCAAATTCAGGTTAACTGACATTACAGTCAAATGATTTGTAAGCAGGTGAAATGATCAACAAGCATCAAATATCATAGTAACTGTTAAAGAATTCCTGAGCATAAAGTCTGTAGTAAAACCTTGTGGAACCAAGAGAAACCAGATTTTGAATTTGTGACTGTAATGCAATGGGAGACTATGGAATGACTGTAACAAAATATGGAGAAAATTGGGTGCAATTTTATGAAGAAAATGACATAAGAAATTAATCTGGATAAGAAATTCTGAATTACTCTAAGAAAAAAAAAGGAATTTAATGAAAAGAGGAATATTATTTCTCTTTGATTCTATAGCTCCGATCAGAGTTATGAACTAGTTTTAAACCTGAGACAAATCATGGCATACTTAGGCGATAGACATCGCATTATTCACCAGATGAAACAAAGGAGTCTGGCTCATGTGAACTATGCATTGTCATTTCCGTTTAATTATTATTAATGAAGCACTTCAAACCCATCATTGTCCAACACAGAGGCAGTGATCTTCTCAAATAGTGTCCTGAGAATTATCCTGGAATAATAAAGTCTTGAGGGGAAAGTTAATGTTCAGTCAAAAAAACAACAAAAAAACAAACTACACAGTCCATCATTTGACAGAAGTAATGCAAACATATTCTGTAGGTGTCCACCAGGGAGGGAATTCCTAGCGAGCTGGAATGCACTTGAGGAGTCTGGGATATGTCAGATGGCTGTTAAGTAAAACTGTCTGATTGGGAGGAAGCTCTAGTTTATTTATGATAGCAAACTACTCTGTTCCTGGCATGAAATGGGATCCTTAGCTGAAGAAAAACAATTCCTGACCAGACTTGTTGGGTGAAACAATTTCTTTACGGTGCAGAGTAATTTCATAGATTGGCGCCAAGGGAATGATGCTACAGTGCAGTATGGCAGCATAGTTATGACCAGAATTCAACATCAGAGTGAGTTGTTGTACAGTGAAATGGCATGTGGCAGGAAAGATTTGTAGGTTTTTTTTAATGATGAAGTCATTTGATTAATCAAACTCTTTCCACAGTTCTGTAAAAGAGCATTTAAACATACCACATCACAGTTGCATGACATGGTAATTATATCAGTTTTGACAAGATGTAAAATAAATAACTAAATAAACTTCTCCTTCATATCACAGTCAGATGACTTTCAAAACATGCGTGTAGTATGATAATAAGAATAAGATGAATAAGAATAGGAAGCACGATACCGAACCTGGCAATACTGTGCTCTGCTCAGGTAGTGTCCAGAAAGCAGTCAGGTATATTTGAATATAGAATAGAATAGGCTTTATTGTCATTGTACAGTTGTGCAGTACAAATAAATTGCAGGTGCTCCACCAGGCTACTGTGCAATGAAGTAAGAGAGAAGGATTTGATAAAACACAGTTACAGAATACACAATTAAACATACAGTGGTGTGAAAAAGTGTTTGTCCCCTTCCTGATATCTAATTTTTTTGTATGTTTGTCACACTTAGATGTTTCAGATCATCAAATAAATTTAAATGTTAGACAAAGACAACACAAGTAAACACAAAATGCAGTTTTTAATGAAGGTGTTTATTATTAAGGGTAAAAAAAAAATCCAAACCTACATGGCCCTGTGTGAAAAAGTGATTGGCCCCCTGTTAAAACATAAATTAACTATGGTTTATCACATCTTTGGAAAGCTGAGTTCAATTTCTCTAGCCACACAAAAGCCTGATTACTGTCACACCTGTTCTCAATCACGAAATCACTTAAACAGGACCTGCCTGACAAAGTAAAGTAGACCAAAAGATCCTCAAAAGCTAAACATCATGCTGTGATCCAAAGATATTCAGGAACAAATGAGAAACAAAGTAATTGAGATCTATCAGTCTGGAAAAGGTTATAAAGCCGTTTCTAAAGTTTTGGGACTACAGCGAACCACAGTGAGAACCATTATCCACAAATGGCGAAAACATGGAAAAGTGGTGAACCTTCCCAGGAGTGGCCGGCTGACCAAAATTACCCCAAGAGCACAGCAGTGACTCATCCAAGAGGTCACAAAAGACCCCACAACAACATCCAAAGAACTGCAGGCCTCACTTGCCTCAGTTAAGGTCAGTGTTCATGACTCCACCATAAGAAAGAGATGGCAAAAGTGATCTACATGGCAGAGTTCCAAGACAAAAACCACTGCTGAGCTAAAAGAACATAAAGGCTTGTCTCAGTTTTGCTAGAAAACATCTTGGTGATCCCCAAGACTTTTTGGAAAATACTCTGTGGATTGACGAGACAAAAGTTGAACTTTTTGGAAGGTGTGTGTCCCATTAAATCTGGTGCAAAAGTAACACAGCATTTCAGAATAGGAACATCATACCAACAGTAAAATATGGTGGTGGTAGTGTGATGGTCTGGGGCTGTTTTGCTGCTTCAAGACCTGGAAGACTTGCTGTGGCAAATGGAACTATAAATTCTTCTGTCTACCAAAAAATCCTGAAGGAGAATGTCCGACCATCTCTTCGTGACCTCAAGCTAAAGCACACTTGGGTTCTGCAGCAGGACAATGATCCAAAACACACCAGCAAGTCCACCTCTGAATGGCTTAAGAAAAACAAAATGAAGACTTTGGAGTGGCCTAATCAAAGTCCTGACCTGAATCTGATTGAAATGCTGTGGCATGACCTTAAAAAGGTGGTTCATGCTAGAAAACCCTCCAATGTGGCTGAATCACAACAATTCTGCAAGGATGAGTGGGCCAAAATTCCTCCACAGTGCTGTAAAAGACTCATTGCCAGTTATCGCAAACTCTTGATTGCAGTTGTTGTTGCTAAAGGTGGCCCAACCAGTTACTAGTTTTTAGGGGCAATCACTTTTTCACACTGGGCCATGCAGGTTAGGATGTTTTGGGTTTTTTTTACCTTTAATAATAAAGGAAGAAGATGGAGGACAAGCTGCAACAGAGCGACATCGGTGGGGTCTGGAGAAACCTTAAAACCATCTCTGGGCTCCAGAATACCTCCTCCCAGGCCATGGGGGGCAGAGAGTGGGCGAACAATCTGAACCTGTTTTTTAATAGGTTTGACCAACTGCCCTCCCCCCCGACTGCACAACAACCACTGCTGCCTCTGCCTCTAATGACATCGAGTCCTGCTGTTCACACCCCACTCCACCAACACCCCCCCCCACTCCCAACACACAGCCCCCCAACTTGACCCTCACTAAGACCCAGGTGAGGACGGAGCTGAGAAAGATTAAGGCGAGGAAGGCGTCGGGACCGGACGACATCAGCGCAAAGCTCCTCAAGTCCTGTGCAGATCAGCTATGTGGGATTGCGGAGCTCATCTTCAACCTGAGCCTGAAGCTGGGGAGGGTACCACAGTTGTGGAAAACATCTTGTGTGGTACGTGTACCAAAGACCTCCCACCCCAAAGACCTGAACAGCTACAGACCAGTGGCCCCGACGTCCCACATGATGAAGACCCTGGAGAGACTGCTCCTTGCTCACCTCCGCCCCCTGATGGGACCAGCGATGGATCCACTCCAGTTCGCCTACCAGCATGGCATTGGGGTGGAGGATGCAGTGATCTTCCTCCTTTACCGTTCTCTGTCCCACCTGGAGAAGCCCGGGAATGCGGTGAGGATCATGTTCTTTGACTTCTCCAGTGCTTTCAACACCATCCAACCGATGATCCTGAAGGGCAAGCTGATGTGCACAGGGGTGGACCAGCACCTGTCATCATGGATCCTGGATTACCTCACTAACCGGCCACAGTTTGTGAGAACCCGGGACTGTGTGTCCGACACGATCATTGGTAGCACCGCCCCCCCCCCCCAGGGAACGGTTTTGGCTCCCTTCCTGTTTACCCTTTATACTGCGGACTTCTCACACAACACAACACACTGCCATCTACAGAAGTTCTCTGACAACTCTGCAATCGTCGGCCTCATCTCCAGCGGAGATGAAGCTGAGTACAGAGGACTTATCCAGGACTTCGTGGACTGGTGCCATAGGAACTGCCTCCAGATCAACGCGAGAAAAACTAAGGAGCTGGTGGTGGACTGCCGCAGGCAAGGACAACCCCTCACAGCACCAGTAAACATACAGGGAAACAGACATCGAGATGGTGACATCCTACAAGTACCTGGGTGTTCATCTGAACAATAAACTAGACTGGTCACACAATACCGACGCATTCTACAAAAAGGGACAGCGCAGGCTGTTCCTACTGAGGAGACTCAGGTCTTTTGGTGTACAAGGGGCGCTGCTGAAGACATTCTACGACACGGTAGTGGCATCAGCCATCACTTTTGGAGTGGTCTGCTGGGGCAGTGGCATTACAGCAGCCGATAGGAAGAGACTGAACAAACTGATTAAGAAAGCTAGCTCTGTCCTGGGGCAGCGCCCTGACCCAGTGGAGGAGATAGGAGAGAGAAGGATGGTGGCTAAACTGTCATCTCTGCTGGAGTCCGAGTCCTACCCTATGCAGGACATACTGAACGCACTGAGGAGTTCATTTAGCACAGGGGTCGGGAACCTATGGCTCGCGAGCCAGATGTGGCTCTTTTGATGGCTGCATCTGGCTCGCAGACAAATCTTTAATTATAAGGTTCAAGTTCAAGTGGGGTTGCCGTATTTTGCTGTCGAAAATAGCGGCCGATGTGCGCATGTGCAAAAGGGTCCGCACAACGGCTTGTCGTGAGTAAACTTCCCTCGTTTTAATCATGTTGTCAGCTAACTAATTTTAGAAACCCTTTTGAGAAGATAGCTAAAAGAAAAAGAGACGAGGAGTATCGTACTTTTCAGCAGGAATGGACAGAGGAATTTGCCTTTGTGGAGAGAGCAGGTTCTGCAGTGTGTCTAATATGCAATGATAAAATTGTATCTATGAAACGGTCAAATATAAAGCGGCACTTCGACACACGCCATACTACATTTGCATCAAAATATCCTGCCGGGGACAGCAGGAAGAAAGCATGTCAAGAGCTACTATCAAGAGTGCAAGCTAGTCAGCAGCAACTCCGTGTTTAGATCCAACAAGGTGACTGGAATTCAGCTAGCTTTGCTGGCGCTTTAGCAATTGTGAGAAACGGAAAGCCATTTACAGATGGGGAGTATGCCAAAGCATTCATGCTTGATGTTGCCAATGAACTTTTTGACGACTTTTCGGATAAAGACAAGATAATTAAACGGATAAAAGACATGCCTCTGTCGGCAAGAACTGTTAACGATCGTACCATCATGATGTCAAATCAAATTGAGGCAACGCAAGTGAAGGACATAAATGCGGCACCGTTTTTTTCTCTCGCTTTGGATGAGTCAACAGACTTAAGCAATTTATCCCAGTTCAGCGTGATTGCAAGGTATGTTGTCGGTGACACACTACATGAGGAAAGTCTCGTCTTTTTAAGTTCATCACCCATCCACACGAGTGTGCAGTGGACAGCGCTGACCTAAGTTACATCCCCGGTGTCTCCGTCAGAGATTTTGAGCTACAAGCTGCTGACCTGAAGGCCTCAGACATGTGGGTGAATAAGTTCAAGTCACTGAATAAAGATTTGGAAAGACTTGCACGACAGCAAGCAGAGTTGGCGAGCCAACACAAGTGGGCAGAATTGAAAAAACTTCAACCCGCAGACCAGCTGATTGTCAAAACTTGGAATGCGCTTCCCGTCACATACCACACACTGCAGCGTATGAGTATTGCTGTACTGACAATGTTTGGCTCTACGTATGCATGTGAGCAGTCTTTCTCACATCTAAAGAACATTAAGACCAACCTACGATTACGTTTAACGGATGGAAGTCTCAACGCCTGCATGAAGCTTAACCTCACCACGTATCAACCAGACTACAAAGCCATCAGCAAAACCATGCAGCACCAGAAGTCGCATTAATGGTAAGAAATACTCATCATTGATTAGCAACAGCATAACAATGTTATTAAAAAGAATTCAGAGACTTATTGTACTTTAAAAGTGTTGAAATTACATAAAATGCACACATTTACTTGTATTTTTAGTTTTAAAAATATTGTATGGCTCTCACGGAATTACATTTAAAAATATGTGGTGTTCATGGCTCTCTCAGCCAAAAAGGTTCCCGACCCCTGATTTAGCAGCAGACTACATCATCCTAGGTGCGCAACCGAGAGGTTTCGCAGGTCCTTCCTACCTACGGCAGTCAGACTGTATAACCTAAGCAGGGCTGCTCGCAGAGATAGCAAAAAAACGTGACGACCTAATAGTACTGAATGCAAAAGACGCAATAGACTTACACAATGGTCCCCTCCAGTATATACAACTAGGACAGTATCGGTCGCTACGGAGGGTAACAATATGTATGGGTACATATTCATACTATGTAGGATAACTAAGTAGACGGTTATGCTGTTTATTCCATCTCGCTACAATGCTCCGCACTTTGTATATGTATTTATATATTGATGTGTATGTATGTATATCCACTGCACTTATTTATATCTTCCATATCTTCTTAATTATTGCTCTGAGTGTTGCTATCCCTGTGCTGTTGCAATCCTGGAATTTCCACATTGTGGGACTAATAAAGGCTTATCTTATCTTATCTTATCTTATCTTATAAACACCTTCATTTTAAAACTGCATTTTGTGTTTACTTGTGTTATCTTTGTCTAATATTTAAATTTGTTTGATGATCTGAAACATTTAAGTGTGACAAACATACAAAAAAAATGAGAAATCAGGAAGGGGGCAAACACTTTTTCACACCACTGTACATGTGAAATAAAAAAAAAAATTAAAATAGCCCACAGTTATATACACAGGTATGGTAGTGGCTTCACAGATGGAACTACATACATGAGAGTGCGGAGTGCAGAACACACGACTGAATAAAATGGCCCAAGGATTATGAAAAATATACATAGGAATGGCAGTGGTTTCACGGATGGGTCAATGTACATGAAAGTGCAAAGGCAGGTGTGTTATTATGATCATTAAAAAGGTCCTCAGTTCTGTGCATGGGAGCATTAGGAGGGAGGGTGGGGCCTCTGACTGTTTGCAGTCCGGATGGCCCAGGGGAAGAAACTGTCAGTCTGGAGGTGTGTGTTGTATATAGGATTTGGGTGTCTGGGATGCCGTGCCCACCCACAGGATGACGTCAGGCAGGCACGGCCCATTCTGTATATAATTGAGAGTTCTCCCTAATAAAGTTCAGTTGGATGTCCCTCAATAAGCTCTCCGTCTCGTGTCATCTCCACGATATAACATTTGGCGACGAGGTAAATCGGTGTTATCCTAAGTCATGGATTACGCGGGTGAGGACTCTTTCAAGGTCTCCAAGAAATGACAGATTCATGTGCCTTAGCCAGCGGACAGGCGAGTCCCTTATGTCGTTTCTGACGAGGCTTCGTAGCCGGGCTAAAAAGTGCAGGTTTGGGGTTTTGGAGGACAATGTGGTGAGGGATAAATTGGCCCATGGCACCAGCGACGTTTGGCTGAGGTACACGCTGATGAGAGCTAAGGTACTGCTGTCGTTGGAGGAAGTTCTGGCCTTGGTGGAGCAGAGAGAGTCTGTGATCCAGCGCGAGCTAGCGGCTAAGGCTAGCATGGGGCCGACTGCGTGTGATTTCCCGCCAAGAGTGGAGGTTTGCGAGCTAACTGGGCAGCAAGATGCAGTATCGGTGCAGCGGCGCACCGAGACTGTGAGTGCTGGGAACAGCGGCCAGGAGCCGATGTTGGAGGACGTGACCGGTGAGGGTGACGTCGAGAGCCCAGGACAGCAGCAGCGACAGCCGTTTGTGGAAGCTACGCAACGGACGAGCAAGGCCAGGCAGGCTTAAGGTCTCGGAGAGGAGCAGCGACAGCCGTTTGTGGAAGCTACGCAGCGGGGGAACGAACCCAGGCAGGCTGACGGTCCCAGGGAGGAGCAGCAACAGCCGCTTGTGGAAGCTATGCAGCGGGTGAGCGAGGCCAGGCAGGCTGATGGCCCCAGAGGTGAGCAACAGCCGAATATGTAAACTACATGACAAGACACATGGAACGAGGGAGTCGAGAGCTGCATCGGGTTGTCTGGACCGGAGAATAATGCCGGTGAGGACGACACTATAAGCCTCGAAAGTGAACGACATGAGCCGGACACGGTGACAGCGCAGCAAAGCACCAACACCAGGAGCACTGAATGCAGTGGTGAGAAGCCCAGGTCGGTGAGCGGGGTGATGGTTCGTGTTCTGGAGGTGAGCAGGAGCTGAATATGGAGGCTACACAGCAAGACACATGGTGCAAGGGGGCTGTGGACAGTGACGATATGCCCGGGTTGGGAGATGGTGCTGACGGGAGTGTCACAGAGAGCCCCGAGGGACAGCAGCTACAGCCAGACATGGCTGACAGCGCGGTTTGGGACACGAGCTGGTCTGGCGAGCTGGGTGTTAATTGTGACTGGTGTGACGATAACCCAGCGAGGGGTTGACCCCAGTGCCGGTGAACACGTTACCCTTGGTGTGGGAACCGGACGGCACTGCAGGGTCCCCGTGAAGAGGGCTGCCGAAACTGGAGGACATGAGAGTGGAGCGGAAAAAATTGGTGCAGTCCTGCAGAGCAACAAACACCATCATCAGGATCAGAGTTTGGACTGGGTCGGTGGGACACCACGATGCAGGAAGGAGCTCCTGAGATGACGTGGCAGGCATGGGAGACTGGGTCAGGTTTCTCTGCGGGTCGATGGCGGGGTTCGGTCCAGAAAAGAAAAAACAGTTTGGAAAGCTAGAGAAAGGTTGGCCAGAGAGGGACTTAAGAATGCTGTGGGGATGCCCGTGGCTGTATAGAAGATGGTGGCTACCCAGAGACGCTGGGGTTACCTAAAATGTTATTTTCATGATGTGGCTGTGTGTATATGTGAATGATTGTGTGTAGTTCTGCTGTTTGGTGCCCCGGTAAATTTACTTAAAAAAAAAAGAGAAAAGTGCAGAAGGTATGTTGAGTTGCGTTGAATTTTGTTTTGTTAAATTGTTGAATATTAAAATTGAATGAATAGGAGTTTATTTATTTTTGGACATATGTTCTTCCCTCTTAGTGTGTGAGTCGGGTGACAAATTAGGGTGGGTTGTTTGTGTGCCTGACATTTTTTAAAAGGGGAGGGAAATGTTGAGTATGGGATTTGGGTGTCTGGGATGCCGTGCTCACCCCCAGGATGACGTCAGGCGGGCACGGCTCATTCTGTATATAGTTGAGTGTTCTCCCTAATAAAGTTCAGTTGGATGTCCCTCAATAAGCTCTCCGACTTGTGTCATTTCCACGATACAACAGTATGGGACCTGGTTGAACTGAAACGTCATCCAGAGGGGAGTGTTATGTACTAACAGAGCGAGACGTGAGCCATGTTGTACCGAGCAACGAACTGAACTTTATTGAGAAAAGTCACACTTATACATACTGGCCGTAGCCCGCCTGATGTCACCATGCTGTGCACCTGGTGCCAGCTATGGCAAACCTCAAGGGTCAAATCCCACACACAACATTCCCTCCCCTTCACAAAGCGTAGAACCACAATAATCAAATCACCCCCCCCTCCCAAATTTAGCAAGAAAACCCCTAAAGCAGAACATGCAAAAAAAAAACCATTGAACTAACTGGGCATCCGGGTTGACTGCTCGTGTACCCCAGTGTTGAGGTGGATTATTCTGCCACCCAAGGCCAACACGTACCAGCTAAATTCAGTCCAACCACAAAGTCCTCTAGGTACTTAGGCCTCTGACGGGTTCTAGCCGAGCGCCTCACAGGTAGAGGACCTTCTCCAGGCTCCGTCGGCCAAACCCGAGCGCCCCCCAGAGTCCCATCAGTCAAGTCCCAACCCATGTCTGTCTCATCCGCTGCACCTCCCGGATCCTGGGCAACAATTTCCTGAGGCAGCTGGAATGCCACCGTAACCCGTTCGAGAGCCAGAACATGTCCGGGCCCAGCCGCTTCACGATCTGCAGTGGTCCTGTCCAGAATGGCTGCAACTTATGCATGCGGTTGGGGTGCTTGATCCTGACCTAGCCAACACACCAAGTTCATGAGCCCTCGTCCTATGCTTCTTGTCGAAGCGCTGTTTCATTCTCCGCTGTTGAATGAGGACCCGATCTCGTGAAGGTTCTGTGTCCGCCGGAGAAGGGGTCACAGGGGGCCACAGCCGATCCAGGGGCATATGTAGTTTACATCCCAGCATGAGCTTCGCTGGAGAACACCCCGTTATGGCATGGGCCGTCGCCCTGTAGTGGAGGAGCATGTTCTGAAGGACATCAGAGAACATGAAGCCATCTGCCAGATTGGCCTGCAGGCCATTTTTCAGCGTCTTATTGAACTAACTAACTAACTAACTAACCTGCACTTATATAGCGCTTTTCTAGTCACAAAGACCACTCAAAGCGCTTTCATTAATACTAACCCTCTATTCTAAGGGCCTATAGGAAACAGATATCTAGGGACAATTTAGAACAGCCAATTAACCTAACATGCATGTCTTTGGCATGTGGGAGGAAACCGGAGAAATCCCGGAGTAAACCCATGCAACACGGGGAGAACATGCAAACTCCACACAGATCACTGTTGGTCGGGGGCTGGGATCGAACCCACGATCCCACGATCCCCACAATCCCCCGGCCAAGGGTAAACTGTGCTGCCGCAGTGCTAACCACTGCGCCACCGTGCAGCCCAAGCGTTTTATGCCCCCATTAGCCTGTGGATGATAAAATGTGGTTCTAATGTGCACCACGCCCCATTCCCCCCAAAACTCCTCAAACCCCCAGAGATGAACTGTGGACCATTGTTCGTTGTAATGGTGTCTGGAACCCCCCACCTAGCGAACAGCGTTGAAAGTAAACCAGTGACCACATCTGTCGTGACCGAGCCAGTGGGCAATACCTCTGGCCATTTTGAAAACATATCGTAAGCCACTAGTAGAAAACGGCTGTCGCGGGGGCTATGTGTAGTTCGCCACAGATGTCCAATTGGACGTGCTTCCGGGGGCCCTCTGAGTATTGCAATGGTCGCAGGGGTGGAGGAGGTGGCACTCCGGTTTTCACGATCTCCAAACACAGTACACAGTTCTTAACCATAGTCTCAATGGCCTTATTAATACCTGGCCACCAAACCGAATCCCTGCATCGCTGTTTCACCCTAACCACACCCAGTGACCCTCATGGAGCATAGCCAAAAGGCAAGAGCTCAGCAACACTGGAATCAACATGCAGTGTCCTCTCGCCACGCACATGTCATTCCAGCAACTCAGTTTGTCCCTGAACCTGTGAAAAGGTGCCAGTTCCCCCTGCATTTTCGTGCCCCCCCCCCCGATGAACGAGCGCAGCTGCGACAAAGTTGGGTCCTGTTCCGAGTCTGCCTGGAGTTCCTGGAGGGACATCATGTTCCAGAGGGACTCGTGGAGTGTGTTGATCAGGTCCGCCTCCAAGGAGTCACTGTCATCAAACTGCGCAGTGTTAACTGTGGCACGGGACAGGAGGTTCACCACCATGTTTTCTCTGCCCGGGGTGAACTGGGTAGTGAAGTTGTAGGCCCGTAGCCATTCCGCCCACCTGTGGATCTGCAGGAGTGTCCCGAGCCAGTTGTCTCCAGCAGGTCGTCAGTGCCCTATGATCTGTGCGAAATTGTGCCCACACAGGTAGATGTACCACCGTTCACATGCCCAAACACACACGAGCGCTTTTCTCTCAACCACGGCATACCTCTATTCAGCCGACGTGAGGGACCTAGAAGCAAAGGCTACCGCGCGCTCCGTACTATTTTGAAGCTGGGACATGACTGTTCCCACTGCCGAACCAGACGTGTCACAAGTCACAAAAGTGGGACACTCAGGGTCAAAATGGGCCAACACCAGCGGGGAGGTGAGTTGAGATTTCAGTTTAGTGACCACCGCTGAGCAGGCCAGGGTCCATTGCCATGGACTGTTTTGCTTCAGGAGGGCAAAAAGTGATTGAATAGTCTCTGAATAATGTGGAATGAAACATCCGTAGAAGTTAGCCATGCCCAGGAAAGAGGAGATTTGCGCTGGCGTCATGGGGTCTGGAATTCGCAGGACCGCCTCCACATTCGAGTGCAGGGTCTAAGGCCCTCAGCCGACAGCTGAAATCCCATAAACTCAATGGATTCAGCTGAGAAGATGCACTTTCCCCCGTTCAGCGTAACCTCATGTTCCAGCAGCACCTCCATCACTCGTTCCAAGAGTTCATCGTGCACCACCCGTGACGCGCCGTGGACCACAATGTCATCCAGATGCACCACTACACCCTTGAGACCAGTGAGAATCATGGACATGATTTTCTAAAAGCAGCTCAGCACCGAACTCAGGCCAAAAGACAAGCGGGTATATCTGAAAACGCCCATGAAGGTCACGAACGCTGTCAGGTTGTGGCTGGCTGGGTGGAGAGGCACTTGTAGATAACCTTGGCGGAGGTCCAGTTTCAAAAACACCTTGGAGCCACTGAACATCGCAGTGAGTTCCTCCATCATGGGCAGTGGGTATTTGTCCGGAATGATCGCTTTGTTAACCATTCTGAGGTCGATGCATGGTCGGATGCCACCCGTCTTCTTTTTGGCTACCACAGTATTCGAGATTCATGGCAAGGCATTCACACTCTCAATAATGCTGGTGCTCAGTAGTTTGTTCAACTCCACTATGATGTTGTCCTGCGGGGCGAGTGGTTGCTACCACAGGGGTTGGATTTTGGGCGTCGCATTCGGGTCAATAAGCAGTCGGTGGTTGAAAGCCATCATGCAGCCCAGGCCCGCGAACAGCACTGGCCACCGAACATGCCACCCATGAGAAACCGTTAGCACCGTGGAGCCCACTGGGCCCGTGATGGAGAATCCTAACTCTCCCAAAAAGTCAATACCCAACAAGTCAGCCCCATGGCGCAAAACCTGAAAGGTGAATGCGGGAATTGTCTTTGGCCCACACACCACAGAGAAACTGACCATACCCACCATGTCAATCTTCGCATGACCATAGCCAAACATTTTCACAGCACCCGCTACAATAGGCTTTTTAGGAAAAAGTTTTCTTACCATGGACATGCTTAGTATGGACTTTGCAGTGCCCAAATCCACCATGAGCGGCATGTCGACACCGTTGAGCTGCAACACGTACCATTTTAGTGGCCAATTCCTGGCACCTGCTACACACACCAAAGCTACATCCATGAGTCCCATATCCATTGGCCTGTCCATGGTGGTGCAAACCCTAGCCAGGTGATTAGCTTGACCGCAGTTGTAGCACTTTTTCCCTTTAGCAGGGCAGGTGGACGAGTCCGCCGGGTGACGAAGACAGCCACAGCTGCCACACAGTCCCTGGGTTCCCGCTCCTGCCCGTGCCACGGTTTGTCGCCTTTTGGGTGTCCGCCCCGAGTAGTTAGCGGAGTTGCTATTGGCCTGACATGGAGAGGGAACTTGGACTGCTAGGTGTTCGTTAGCCAGTACTTGCATACCTAGCTGGGTAGCGGACTCGATTTCGTTAGCCATTTGCATCACTTGACTTAGCACGAAATCATCCTTTGCTAGCAGTAGCTTCTCCTTTAGCCACTTGTTGCTCGTATTATACGCTAGCTTGTCACAAATTAGCTCTTCTTCCAAAGGCCCAAAGGCGAATGTGCTCGCTAGGTTATAATGCTCCATAAGGGAGTGATGAGTGGACTCACCCGTTTGCTGACAGCGGTCGAAGAATCTGTATCTTCGCGCCGTGATGTTACACTTGTCAACAAAAAATTCATCCATCATGCACAAACACTTGTCCAGAGAGCCCGTGCTACCCAGCGCACGAAGCTCACATTGACCTTCCTTGCCGAGGCAATAGATTAGCATACTCTTCTGTCTTTTTTCGTCGGCAGCTGCGATGACGTAGGTATCAAACGCCTCCAACCAGCGGTGCCACGGTGTAGCTGGTACACCCGGTGACTCCAAGAATGGAGGAGGTGGTCTTGCACACGCCCCCTCAGTCACCAAATGTTATGTACTAACAGAGCGAGACGTGAGCCATGTTGTACCGAGCAACGAACTGAACCTTATTGAGAAAAGTCTCACATACATATTGGCCGTAGCCCGCCTGACGCCACTACGCTGTGTGCCTGGCACCGGCTACGGCAAGCCTCAAGGGCCAAATCCCACACACAATAGGGAGCAGGTCAAACAGGTGGTGGCTGGGATGTGAGGGGTCTCCTGTGATGGCGGCTGCTGATGATTTTTTGGGCGGTGTTGATGACTCTCTGCACAGCCTTCCTGTTTTTGGCCAAGGAGCCGGCGCACCACACATCCAGACAGTAGGTGAGCACACTCTCCACTGAGCAGCGGTAGAAGGCCAGCAGCAGCTTCTGGTCCAGGTTGTTCTTCCTCAGGACATGGAGGAAGTGCAGCCGCTGCTGGGCTTTCTTCACCAGGGCCTTGGTGTTGACAGTTCAGGAGAGGTCAGAGAATATATGGGTGCCCAGGAACCTGAAGGCGAGAACGGGATGGGGGTGGGGGGGTAGGGGGTCCTGTCTGTTCTTCTTGAAGTCCAGTATGAGTTCTTGGGTTTTTTGGACATTCAGTTTCAAGTTGTTTGCTTGGCACCACAGCAGCAGATTCTCTACCTCCGCCCTGTATGTCTTCTCATCGGAATCGATGATGAGCCCAATCAAGGGGGGCATCGTCCGCGTACTTCACGATGACGGTGGTTGGGTGGGTTGAAATACAGTCAAAGGTGTACAGTGAGTACAGTAGTGGGCTTAGCACACAGTCCTTGGGGGGGGGGCAGTGCTGAGAAACAGTGTGGAGGAGTGGTGGGGCCCAAGTCTGACTGTGGGCGGTTGGTGAGAAAGTGATGATATGTGGTGATATATTTCCCATCTTACCCCCTTGTAATTAAACTTTTCAGAAAAGGCAACTTTTAGAACAGAATTGAAAATATTTGCAGTTAAAATGTATTCCATGAAGAAAACATATACTGAATACACTAAGCTTTCTTTCAAAAAACACACTATCGCAAACTATGTAGGGGAACTTCTAAAAGATGGCAAACTGCTTAACAGGAGGAGATGGAGGAGGATTGTTTTTTTTTGTTTTTTTTGTCCAAAGGTGAGTATACTTGTGACAGACAGTGTAGTATTTGGCATGAGATTTGATTGGGCGGTGAGTTGGCAGGTGATAAACATCAAAAGTGGGTGTCACCGGCCAGGGGCATGAGACTTTGCAACCCTAATCATTATCGTTTTGAGTGACTAACTACATTAGTCATGATTGCATCTGTCTCAGCACAAAGGTGTTGGCCACACTGGTTTGCAAAAGACTAGTGGATCTTATTGGCAACATAAAGCCTCCAAAACCCTGACACTCCCCACATGGCTGGTTGTCTATGTGATCATTGCTGTATTAACTGAGTCAGTTGACGTGATTTCACACCAGCATAGGAGGGCGAGGAGTTTATGTACTCTCCTTTTATACTGCATTTTCTCTGTCCACATATAATATTATTTTTTCTCATTTCTCTTCCGCTGCTTCCACCTCCCTTGGGTGGGCCCCTGCATCCCCAGTCTCACAGCAATCAAAACACCAGGGTAACTCTCCCACGACTTTCTCGTCTCTGACTGATTTCATGCTGCTACAGTCTTAACTAAGCCTAGATTCCAGATGTTGTGTCAGAAATTTGAGTGAAGATCAAATAATTACTGGTGTGTGGGGGATAATGTGCATGTGGCTGTTCAAATATGGTAACCTGCAGGATGACATCATAGAACAGCCTTTATTAGATAGAAAAAATAAAAAGGACTCCACATTGCTACCCAGTGGTGAAAACCGTGCAAAGCATCCATCTACATCAATGCTGCATCTTTGTTATTGTATCACAGGCTTAAAAACTACTCTTTAATAAATGTGAGCTGGTCATGTGGCTATTCATTTAATTTTATTTAAATCATATTAATCAGAATAGTGACATAAATATAAGAATATCATACTATTCAAATTTTCCATAGAAAATGCACACACACAAAGAACGCCGGCATTTGGCCCACTTATTTTATATCTGTTCATCCCTCCAGCATTTCTTTGGTCTCAGAAGAGTTCCATCCCTATGGTTGCCTTAGGGGAAAACTTGTTTTCAAACTAATCCTATTCCTGACAGACTAACCTTGTGTAGGACAGACTTTAAAAGGGACATATGATGCACTTTTTCCACAGATTGACAGAGTTCCCAGAGGTCTTAATGAAATGTGAAATGCTTTGGTCTAAATGCCTTCACTGGAGCACCATTTTACCATCTTATGCAGCATTCCTCCAAACAGATCATGTCAATGTGATTATGTAAAAGCCCAAATAAAGAGTTATAAGAGTGTTATTGGCTTCTCCCCACCAAGGCGATCTCCAAGGTGGCAGACGGAGCGACCTCGGCTTGCTAGCCAAGGTAATAGCAAGCCAAAGTGTCATCATATTATGTCCAAATTATATCAAAATAAGCCTGAATGATATGAGATATAATATCAACTGTGGATTAATGAACCAGGTGGAAACAAGGATGTCTAGTATTGTGATTTTATGATTTTGAGCCTTTTCACCCCTCCAAACATAGCCATAGATGTTCTTGAGTTATTGCACCGACAGACAGACCCCTGCCTGAACTCTGTTGGTGTGGGTAATAATTTCTTAAAGTCACTCTTAACTTTGGCAAACCTGTGCCCAGTAAGTGAACTGCAGCCCATTCCACACACATAGCAGCGTCACGTTCATTGGCATTGAGTCAGACCCATATTACTTGGTTAAAAATAGAGAGAAATGGTTGCAGATCACTAATGGCCTCTGTTAAAACAGCGCCTTTAAAGAGGAACTATTATTCTCATGTAGTCGATTAGATTAGCTTTGCAAGAGTCAAGATTTTGAGATAAATCATTGATCTTTCATAGGCTTTTCATGGTGCTCCCAAACACTATGGATACTTTGGAGATGGATAGCAAACTTAAAGGCTTATTGCCGGTTTGCAGAAATTCTGTTTTGGCTTTGTTTCTGTCACTGGGAAGCTCTGTCCATCTTTTCTTTATACAGCAGTGGTCCCGAGTTAGTTCTGCCTGTGACTGAGATGGCCATGTAAGGAAATCTTAGTGAAGTGTTTAGAGCAGGCTGACACTTGAGTGTTTCGCTTGAAAGGTTTACTTTTACATATGCTGACCTCAGTGGTTGATTTAAAATTGCAACAATATACTGACCAAAAAAGAAGTCATTTTGAACATTGGCCTGCAAATTGAGGAACAGGAGTTATTTATACCACAAGATTTTGAGCATGCAGCAGTACCTGGCTGTCAGGCAGCATTTATTTCCAAAAAAAGAAGAAATCTGAACACATTTTAAATAATTCATGTGTCTAAAAACTTCTATAGTAAATCTTTTGTTGTTGTGGGGCTGTGGTACTGAGATATAAGTGTGGGCATAGGTCTCCCTCTGGTGGCCAGATGGAATCATTGCAAGATTATTTTTTTTTTTAATATTCCCTTTGACTGAAGGAAACACTGAACATTTCCTCCCTGAATGAATTGTATTGTTCACTATATCTTTACGAAACTACCATGTGATAAACCATCAAATCCCAGAGGCTAATCAGAAGACCAGAAGGACATCACAAGACAGCAGAAGTTTTCCTACATGAGACCACATCACAATCATGTTACAAGATACTCGACTTGGAAGTTCATAAATTTTTTCACAGATTTTAGACTTTTGTCTGTGCTCCACTACTGATACAATACAATGTCAAAATGATGATATCAGAAAAAGAATGAGAGTTAGATTAAAATAAGATGGATTTTAATATACAATATTTGCTTTTCTTAACATTTGAGTTACACATTTGACATAAAAATAACATATCCGTGGCATGTCCTTGTAAAACATCCAAGCCTCCATCCTTCTTTCTCTTTACCCAGGATTCTTAAATGCCCATGTACAGAATATTTATTAAAAGCTCTATATTTTCTGCATTTGGAACAAGAGGATTGATTGTGTTGTTTTAACTCCATGGTCATCATGACTTCATTTAAGGTTCACATGTTTCAGATGTAAAGCATGCCAATATTGACAGATTCCATATGAATTACAGACACAGACTCATGATGATGTATGTGACGTAGTCAACAAACCAGTCCTACTTGGCTTGCCAAGTGGGTTGACCCTCTTGGTGACACGGGGTAGAATGTGTGACTCCGGTACAGGAGATCAAGGGATCAGTCCCCGTCTAGATGCCATCAGTTGGACTTGGCCTGCCCCCTTGGCCATGTTTCTCAATAATTACCTCCACCAGGGAGGTTATGCAAGTGGTTTGCGCTGTCTATTTCGTTATGTATGCAAACCTGGTGATGAATGAGGCAAGATGAGGTAGCAGCGAACACAGCTTTATTGATGACAAGAACAGCAGTTACAGACGTGGACAAAATTGTTGGTACCCCTCTGTTAATGAAAGAAAAACCCACAATGGTCACAGAAATAACTTGAATCTGATAAAAGTGGTAATAAATAAAAATTCTATGAAAATTAACCAATGAAAATCACACAATGCTTTTGAATTGTGGTTCAACAGAATTATTTTAAAAAACAAACTCATGAAACAGGCCTGGACAAAAATGATGGTACCCTTAACTTAATATTTTGTTGCACAATCTTTTGAGGCAATCACTGCAATCAAACGATTTCTGTAACTGTCAATGAGACTTTTGCACCTCTCAGCAGGTATTTTGGCCCACTCCTCATGAGCAAACTGCTCCAGTTGTCTCAGGTTTGAAGGGTGCCTTCTCCAGACGGCATGTTTCAGCTCCTTCCACAGATGTTCAATAGGATTTAGATCAGGGCTCATAGAAGGCCACTTCAGAATAGTCCAATGTTTGGCTCTTAGCCATTCTTGGGTGTTTTTAGCTGTGTGTTTTGGGTCATTATCCTGTTGCAAGACCCATGACCTGCGACTGAGACAAAGCTGTCTGACACTGGGCAGCACATTTCTCTCTAGAATACCTTGATAGTCTTGAGATTTCATTGTACCCTGCACAGATTCAAGACACCCTGTGCCAGATACAGCAAAGCAGCCCCAGAATACAACAGAACCTCCTCCATGTTTCACAGTAGGGACAGTGTTACTTTTCTTGGTATGCTTCATTTTTGCGTCTGTGAACATAGAGCTGATGTGCCTTGCCAAAAAGTTGCAGTTTTGTCTCGTCTGTCCATAGGAAATTCTCCCAGAAGCTGTGTGGCTTGTCAACATGCAGTTTGGCAAATTCCAGTCTGGCTTTTTCATGATTTGTTTTCAACAGTGGTGTCCTCCTTGGTCGTCTCCCATGAAGTCCACTTTGGCTCAAACAACGACGGATGGTGCGATCTGACACTGATGTACCTTGACCTTGGAGTTCACCATGAATGTGTTTAGAGGTTGTTCTGGGCTCTTTTGTTACCATTTGTATTATCTGTCTCCTCCTGCGGCCACGTCCAGGGAGGTTGGCTACAGTCCCGTGGATCTTAAATTTCTGAATAATATGTGCAATTGTAGTCACAGGAACATCAAGCTGCTTGGAGATGGTCTTCTAGCCTTTACCTTTAACATGCTTGTCTATAATTTTCTTTCTAATCTCCTGAGACAACTCTCCCCTTTGCTTCCTCTGGTCCATGTTTAGTGTGTTACACACCATGTCACCAAACAGCACAGTGACTACTTGTCACCCTTTAAATAGGCCGACTGACTGATTACAAGTTTGTAGACACCTGTGATGTTAATTATAGGACACATCTTGGTTGAACATGTCCCTATGGTCACATTATTTTCAATCTTTTCTAGGGGTACCATCATTTTTGTCCAGGCCTGTCTCATGAGTTTGTTTTTTAAAATAATTCTGTTGAATCACAATTCAAAAGCATTGTCTGATTTTCATTGGTTAATTTTCATAGAATTTTCATTTATTACCCCTTTTGTCAGATTCAAGTTATTTCTGTGACCATTGTGAGTTTTTCTTTCATTAACAGAGGGGTACCAACAATTTTGTCCACATCTGTACATGGCAAGCACCTGGCGTGGCCATCCGGCACAAGAGCTGTGCTATGGTGGCTCGCCCCACTATATAGGGCAGTGCAGTGATGTGACAGGAAGTCAACGTCACCACACTGCTCTTCACAATAAAGTGCTGCCATAGTATTTCCTCCCCCCTTTAGAAAGTCCAAAACCACTCATACAATCCAAACCCACCCAAATTTAGAACCCGAATCACACTCTAAAACAATAAAAACTAATGTACTTAATCGACCTAACACACTCACACAAAACAACCTAAAATAGGGCTGGTGGGTGGACTACCCCACAGCCCGCACAGCACGGTGGGTTATTCTGCCACTAGATAAAATAAAAAGTCCTTTATTAAACAAAAAATATCTGCCGTGCTCCTAAACTAACACAATAAAACACAAAACCCCCATAAGAACACACAAGAACCATAAACAAACTGCTACAGCACAGTCACTTGGTGGGAATGGTGGAACCGGCATGGGGGGCCCAGGGCAGCCCCTCAGCAAGTGCGCCCCTTGAAGCAGCAAACCTCTGGGACAACGGCTGATCTTCTGAACGATGGAGCCCGGTTCCCACACCTCCAACACCGACTCCTGTCCAGCCTCATCACCCGGAGCGTCCTCTTGGACATGCCGAAGCTGATTGGCATACCTTGATGAAGCGTCAGACAACTGGAAGTACTGTATGCTGCGCCCAACTTTGCCACTATCTGCAGACATACTTGGCTGTTGTTTGGCCCATCTTCACCGTGGTCGTTCATCACCACGAACCCGGACCAAGTCCAAAACCCTAAGTAGGGACCTGCTCGGCCTGATGTGCTGGTGCTGAGCATGCGGTAACTCCATGCTCGTCAGTCTGGCCCTGTCCTCTTCTAAAAACATCGTAGCGGTCATGGTCGCAGCTGCAGACCTCCCATTCCCCTGCGGCCAAGCTCCGGAGGCATATGGAGCTAGCATGGTGTCACTCGCCAACGCAGGTGCCCCACCGCCACACTCAGCACCCCTCTCTGCCATGTCTCGAGCGCCGGCACTGAGACTTTCCTGCGCCAAACCTGAGTGAAACTGGTTCTGCTTGACCACTGGAGTGTCTGGTAGCCCTCTGTCCCACACAAAGTTTCCTTTGGCCACCAGAACTGGAGAGTTCCAACGGCAACAACCCGACCATTCGTTCCCGGCACCGTCTTTCCAGTGCGTAAAACAGGTCACAGCTCATGATGTTATCACCGTGTGCTGCCACTTGGAACGTGAAGTCAACCATCTTTGCAGACTTGTAACGAACCATTAACTCCAAAGTCCCAACAGTGCACAGCCTGCTACCTCCATAGCCATACAATGGCGCCGGGTTACCTTTAATCCTGTAGTTGGGGAAGAACTTCTTCACCGTAGCCCAATTCAGCATCGACCGCACCGCCACCGTGTTGAGCAGCAGTGGCACCTCCATGCCGTCTAACTCCACCGAGCAATGCGTGTACCCGTTTGTGCTGGGGCTCACCGTATGGATGGTTGTCGGGGGTGGGCGGAGTGATTTCTTCCATGGGCTCTCCAACTCAGTTAAGCGGCACACTCTAGCATAATGGTTTAAGCGTCCACATCTCCTACGTTTTCCTCTTGCCGGGCATTCCTTCGCCTTATGTTGGTGCATCGTGGACCCACAACCCTTACATGGGGGTCTTCACGGGGCAGACCTTTGGCTGGCAGCATTGGTTTCCGTAACGTTGTCATCCAAGCTATCCTTGCTATCCGAGTCTGCGACATTTGCTGTGGCGGGCAGCTCAGGCGGCCAGTGTGACTGACGCCAGTTTAGCTCTGAGGTTAGCTTGTCTGCGGCCTCCACCTGGAGAGCTAGCTCAACAGCTCTGGCTAATGTTAAGTCATTCAGCACCATTAGTAGCCTAGCTCACAATGCAGCATTGCACGTGTGCCCCATGAGCTGGTTGTGCACCATTTCATCTTCCAACTGTCCAAAGCGGCACTCGCTAGCTAGCTGCCTTAAGTCAGCAACAAATTGGTGGATGGGCTCACCTACACGTTGGTGTCACTGACAAAAACGAATCCTCCGCACAGTCATGCTGTCGGGAGTGTGAAAATGGTTGGCTAGCAGCTCCATGATGTTCTCAAACGAGTCCAACACGCCGAGTGTCCACAGGACTCGCTGGCCCTCAGTACCCAGGTTATGGGTGAGAAGCGCACGTGCCTTTTGCTTGTTGAGCTGCCCGAGGTCCAGTGCGATGATGTAGATTTAAAAAGCCTAAAACCAGCGTGGTCAAGGCACTGGTGGTTCACCCGGGAGCTCGAGAAAGGGAAGGAGTGGTGTTATGCATGCCTCCATGAGTTAATCCTCGACCGCCAAATGCTATGTATGCAAACTTGGTGATGAATGAGGCAAGATGAGGTAGCGTGGAACACAGTTTTATTGATGACAAGAACAGCAGTTACACGGCAAGCACCTGGGGTGGGCATCTGGCACAAGAGCCGTGCTATGGCGGCTCGTCCCGCTATATAGGGCAGTGCGGTGACGTGACAGGAAGTCGACGTCACCACACCACACTGCACTTCACAATAAAGTACCACCATAACATATTTGTTAACAGGATTACATTAAAGCTAATGGATGAAATTTGAGGGAATTTAACTTTGGAGCTCATCTAAATCATGACATGGACTTTTTTTTTAAATTAGCGCTATGTAATTTTCCTGTAATAACATTGAAAAAGCTACACTCCAAGTCCCAATAGTCAGTCACAAAGTTCTTTGTTAGATGGTGGATAAAGTTGTGCCCTATTTTATTTTTTTTTTCAACCTTTATTTATGCAGGGTAGTTCCATTGATAGGCAACCTCTCTTTGACCTGTTCACACTCACACAGTTACACATTCACATCTGGAAGTGATCCAGTACAACCACAGACTGACCTGTGGCCAATGAGCAGCTCCACTGGAGCAGTTGGGGCTACGGGCCTTACTCAAGGGCACCACAGTGGGGTTAAGGAGGTTGGGGCATGTTATGTCTGGAGACAGGACAGCGGAGGTAGGCACTGTACTGAACTCAAACTTTATTACAAACACAGCGGATGATACATGTGTTGCAGTGAATAGCACACCAGCTAACGCTAAGCTAGTACAGGCTCTAGCTGACACGGAGGCAGAGCGCCAAAGAGGCCGTCTCCCGCCAACAGGCCTTTTATGCAGGCACGGCATGATGACGTCACCCGTGCGTCTGTCGTCACGTCCACACAGTCTGTTGTAAGCTGCGGCTTCGCAGCATTCACATCCCCCCACCCCCAGGAAAGCCAAGAAAACACCATAAACATTTAACACTTTAAATTCACAGCAGTTTTATTTTCACAACAGCTCTCTCTTTTTTTCACAAACAGACTCAAACAGAACCTGGGCCAAAGAGTAGACTGCTAGTAGACCCTATACGGCTGAGATGGGTTATTCTGCCACTGAAACCAACCGTGCTCTGTCTAAACATTGCAAAGCAGAGTCACTGTTGCAGTTCAACTTCAGGGCCCTCAGTCAAGCCTGTGGTGGGCGTGTCCCTGGAGGCGCTGGCTGCAACGGACCTAGGTGTCATCTCGCTGGAGTCATGGCTCGCTCGTCAGTAATGTCCCAGCCTGGGTTCCACACCAGCTGGGTCGGCTCCAGCGCTGCGTCTTGATCCAAGGCAGCCGCTCTTACCTTTCGCAGACGGCTGGCATGCCATCTCAAACCTTTGGCCATCTGGACGGCGGCTGGCCTCTTTTGTGCGGTGATTCTCATCAGTGATGACGGGACCATCTGTGGGTCCAAGTGGTCGGCTCGTTGGACCCAAACACAGTTAAGGAGTACAAGCGGCGATCTGTTTGGCTGCACTCGGCACTGCTGCTTTCTTGTCTCTGATGCTGGTTGCTGCTGTGGTGGCGTGCCATTCACGTGCCCTCGGTTGGTGTTGCTCTGCTGGGTCCTGCTGGGCCACAAACTCTATCCCGCAGTGCTGCGGCGGCTCCTTGAGGCTGATGTTTGGCGAGGATGTGAGATGAGTTTGGCTTCTGCCCTCTCTCTCCTGGCGCTGGTTGTGGTCATGGTGATGTGTCACTGTCGTCGGCGACGGGACGCGTGTTGGGTTGTCGTCGCTCACCGGGGTCCCCTTTCTCCATGAACTCCTTCTCCTGCGGCTCCACAGTGGCTCCTTGAGGTTCATGCTGGGCGAGGATCGAAGGTGAGTCCGGTTTGTGCTCTCTGTCTATGCTGTGTTCTCTCTCTGTGTTCCGATCTTCAGCTGTACCCCTGTCCTGGAAATCATACTCTCCCTCCTACAATGAGGCTGCAACTTGAGAATGCTCATGCTGCACGAGGACCGGCCCCAGGTCCCGTGTGGCTGGGGCTCATGTGGCTACTTTGCTTCTGCTGGGTTCTGTTCGGCATGCGGTGCAAGGCAGGGAGTGGTTGTGTCCACGTCTGAGTGCAGAGGACTCAAGTCGTCATTGTCCAAACTGAGTTTTCCACTTTGTTGTTGCGCTGTGGTGCCCTGCTGTCCCACTGTGTCTACCTCGGGGCCCTCCCGAGAAGGTGTGGGCTCGGTGGGCTCAGCAACCAGGGAAACCATCCGTGCCAGTGGAGCTGACTGTGTGGAGCACAGGCCGGGACCTGTTAGCCGCAATGCTACCTGGGCCGTTTTCTCCAGATGGGCCGCTAATTCCATCGCCTCCATCTCCGATAGGAAGTGCAGCATCCTCAACAGTGCCACCCGTAGCCATTTCAGTGTCTGCAGCTGTCTGGGCGTCCGGCTCCTTTTGCAACATGTACTGTATCAACGGATTTGCAGCATACCACTTCAGCTGTGACTGTATTATACTGTTCTCCACGTGTCCGAACCCGCACATGCTAGCCACACAGCAAAGGGCGTCTACATTCTGTATGAACAACTCGTCCTCTCGCTGTCAGTGCTGGTAATACACAAATCTCTGGGCCATCATGTTCTGTGGAGCAGTTAAATGTTCAGCCATCAAGGTGGCATATTCGCTAAAGGTCTCTGCAGGTCCCAGTGCATTCAACACACGCTGTCCCTTGAAGCCAAGGCAATAATATATCACAGCACGTAGATGACTCTTGCTAGCGTTAGCTAGGCCCCTAGCCGACACAAATGACTGAAGCAGCATAAACCAACAAGGCCATGGGATGGGCGGCTCACCTGGGGTCATGAGGAACAATCGTGGGAATAACATGCACTCTTCCAGATGCGAGTCCATCTTCAGAAAAATGGTTAATTTTCAGAAGATTAGTGTCAACGATGGCCCTCACGAGCCATCAATAAGACGCTGATAGCCAGCCGATGAGTTTGCATGTTTTATTAACAGAAAGACAAACGACAAAATAATGAGCCATGTGGGGCAAAAACACGAAATACACTTACTGAGAGCGGGACGTATCAGGAATCTGAGACGGAGTTTTAACGAGGGAATGTTTGACAAGGTCGCAGCCCGGAGTAACCTGAGCTGCTCCCTTAAATAGGGCCAACAGATTAATCAGCTGATGAGGACGTCGTCAGCTGAATGAATTCCAGCTGTCACTGCAGAGCTCGGCTCTGACAGCCAGAAACCCCGCCGAGATGCTGTCACAATAAAAGCCTGCAGGCCAAATGACAAACCTGGGAAGAGAACGGAGAAATACCATACAACCCGAGTGCTGACTCTGTCCGCGCTCAGATCATGACAGTACTCCCCGTTCACGAGGTGAATTCCAGGTGCCATGTAACATCGAAGCCCCCCACCCACCCAAAAGGTCAACAGGACCACCCCAGGGAGGGTGGTGGGGGAACAGGCTCGGAGGGCAAGAACCAACCAGCATAATAACAGAGAAAGAACAAGAAGGAAAAAAAAAACAGGCTACAACAATCAGAGCATAGAAGAGAATACAAAAGCAAAAAAAAAAAACAGGCACATACACTGCACCCAAAGAAACCCATGAGGAGGAGACACAAAGAAAAAAAAACTCAGAACAGCTGCAAACAGCACATAAAAACATCTTACAACCACCGAGGAACCAGGAAACTCAAATACAGGCACAAAAAATGCAGCGTACCCCATAATACCAGAAAAAAAAACCTCATGCTACAGAGCAGCGATAAATACAGTTCAAAGTCATATAAATAACAACACCACAAGAGAGGAGTAAAAAAAAAACCCCGACTGGGCTGACGTTGCACCCATGACGGACTCCGACTGGGCCGGAACAATACCCACGAGGGGCCCTGACTGGGCGCCTCCAGACACGAACCCAGAACCTCCAAGGCGACGATCGGGATGGACGCGTCACCGGTGACCCTGGGAGAAGGCTCAGAAGAGAGAAGAAAACCGGGATCAGAATCACCGGCAGCGGCAGAGCCCATCGAGACAAGCTCGGACGCCACGGATGGCAGCGCCTGGCACGTCTCCCCGAGAGACAGGCAAAAATCCTCCAAGATAGAGGAAAGAAAGACAAAATAGAGCACTTGCCTGATCTCGGGCTCCACTGCAGCCCAGGACTCTGTCGATCCAGGTTCAGTGAGCTGAAGGTCCAGTTCTGGTTCCCACTCGACTGCGACAGGCTCCGCAGCCGGCATGATGGTGTCCACAGTCCGGGGATTCCCTGACGCTGACGTCCACGCCGAAGGCCCGCACGACATGGTGGCAGGGGATCCGTGGCCTGCCGAGTTGGACTGTCCCTCCGTGGATACCTGGGGACACTTCCAGGCTCCAATTTGCAGTCCGCCCTCCTGCTCTGCCCGTGTTATGGTTGCGGGGCTGGAACCAGGCTCTCCAGGCCTGTAGGCTCCCTCCTCGTCCGACGGCGTAGTCCTGGCACCGAGGAACGCTCAGGGGAAGGAGACACAAAGGTAGCAGGTTCATAATTAATCACTACAGCAGGTGGAGGGAGCTTGGGGGACTGTGAACCCCGAACTCCACCCCCAGGGATCAAACAAGGAAATTCATCCAGTGAAGGAAAAGAATGAAGAGACACTTGCCTGATCCGCTGAGGGCCAATGGAACCTGCTGCAGTAGGCTTGGTTCTTCCCTTCCCCCGCAGGATGGAGACAGAGGGCCCCCGGGAAGATGAAGAGGAGCCGCTCGCGCCGGATCAGGAACGAGGGCAGCCGGAGACGGACTCGTGGAGCTCACAGCAGGAGGGGGAGCGTCGAGGAGCAGGGAGGAACAGCCGAGGCGATCCAGGAACGAGGAGCTGACGGAACAGCAGGGACCGATGACCCGGAGGCAGAGGCTGTTGTGTTTTCCTCCTGTTGTGACACAGGAGCAACAGCTGGCTGGGAGGCCGAGTTCCTTTGGAGACCCGGAACTGGATCCAGACAGGGTTCTCGCTGAGGCTTACCACAGGCATTGTGACGATGTTTAGCGGCAGAGGGCGAGGCGAAAGTGAGGTCAGGGAACCGCCGCTGCTGCGCAGAGACAGAAGCCAGCAATTCTGCGTATTTGGGATAATTATGGAGCTCCGGACTGAGCTCCACCAGTCTAACTGCCACCGTCACATGCTTTATGATTTCAGATGGATGGGAAGCAGAGCAAGCCGCAGTCACGTGGTCCTGGAGGATCACAGCAGTCCACTGCGTCTCCTCTGAGGGAATCCCGGCTGACGCCATCCTCCGCTGGGAATGACCCTTGGGTGACGTGGACTCCTGGGCAAGACACTTCACCCGCATTGCCTCCAGTGCCCATAACACTGGGTATGAATGTGTGTATATCTTCTTCTTGCCTTGAGAGAGAGCAGTCGCATTTTTCTTCCCTCCTCTCGTCTGCCTTCCTGACCTATTCCCAGCTTTGCAATGTTGCATTTTTGTCTGTGTTTAGTCGCTCTTCTCCTGCTGAATCTTAATCTAAACGGAAATTATAGATTTGGAAGCGGCTTAAATGTGCTATTGTCACTATTTTTCAACAAGAATCGGGCCAAGGGGGAGCCCAAGAATTGGAACCTGCGAGGAGACTCATGGACATTGGAATTCATGCGTCTGTGGAAACATTATTGGTTATGATCTCAGGACTTCTATTTTTGGCTGTGAAGTTCCCTGATGCATCAGAAATTGAAGGAAGGTGAGAGAGCTGATCAAAGCGGACCCGGCAAGCTCCTTCATCAAATTCGACCAGTTGGGGAGGGCACGAGTAGCGGCAAACGGTGAACTGAATGACAGTGATTCAGTGGAGGAATACATCTGGAGCCCTGTGCTCTCCATGGAAAAAAGCTTAAGCCTGCACATGGAAATTATGAAAGCACAGAATTGCACGGTGAGGAAAAATTCTATTCTCTGAGTGCACTGTGCTGATTTGATTTGACCTTGTCTTTGGTGCCCCGTGTTTACATTCCTCCTGACGAAGATAAGCGGAAGGAGCGGCTCTGCCTGCTAACCCAAACAAGACACAGTTGTTATTGTTTCAACAGATGAACGCTCAAGGACAGTGCACCATGTGACAATTTACCACCTGCAAGCAGAGCGAGAGACGCTAGACTGTTTAGATCACATGACTTTAACATCTATCCACTGCCAGGAGGCGCCCTCTGCTGTTCACTAGCAATTGACACACCTACACTTGCATTCAACATTACACTACTGACACAATTACTGATATATATTCACAATACACTGACTCTCTCAACTACTGCTTTGTCATTGTGTGATCTATTGTCTGCTAATTGTGCATTTGAGTTTTTTTTCTTGTAATCAAAATTTTGGTCATAAAATGAGCTCTATTTTGATCAACAATGCTTTTTTTCTCTCTCCTATTGTGTTTTTCCCTATCCTTCCCCCCTCCCCCCTCTTCACCCCCCCCTATTCGACTGGCGCCTTCGGGCTGCCCCGGCTATGGGATGCACTTACTGAGCGCTTCCAATGTCAAGTCAAATTTCAATTCTCCTGTATGTATTACGTATGGTAGTATTGACAATAAACCTTATTCATTCATTCATTCAAATGTTCGGTGGTGGCCGGAAAGGCCGTTGGCACGGATTGGCAGCCACGTTTCCATCAGCCTGCCCCAGGGCAGCTGTGGCTACAGTAGTAGCTTGCCACTACCATTGTCTGTCTGGAGTGAATGAATAATGTATCTACTTGTAAAGCGTCTTTGAGTGTCTATGATAAAGCGCTATATAAATCTGATGCATTATTATCATTATTATTATTACTCCTGGGCAGGATGGGCGACAGGAACTGGATCCCGAAGCGAGGAACAGGAATGCCTCACCCTGGGCTTCCTGCCGGAGTTTCCCCCGGTCCACAGGTCTTCTCCCGGAGAGCCGTAATTTCCGCCATCCTCTTCCTTACCTCGGCATGGTTGGCGTGGTGAGGATTGTGGTTAATAGCCGCCTCTGCGAGGTCCAAGTACCAGCGCATGTTGTCGGGAGTGATGCCGCTGCGAGCGTGGGAGAGCAGGCCATCTAGATCTATCAGGAACATGATCAGTCTGTAGCCCAAGTCAAAGGAGTAGCCCTCCCCTGGCGACGCCACCTCCAACACGCTGGTACACAGAAAACAGGGAAAAACAACAAGCCCAAACAATGCAAACTCTCGGTGACCGGCGTCTCGTTCTGGCTGCGACCTACTATCAACGATGGCCCTCACGAGCCATCAATAAGACGCCGATAGCCAGCCGATGAGTTTGCATGTTTTATTAACAGAAAGACAAACAACAAAATAATGAGCCACGTGGGGCAAAAACACGAAATATATACATGGAAATAAGAACACAGACTATGAGGAAATACACTTACTGAGAGTGAGACGTATCAGGAATCTGAGACGGAGTTTTAACGAGGGAATGTTTGACAAGGTCGCAGCCCGGAGTAACCTGAGCTGCTCCCTTAAATAGGGCCAACAGATTAATCAGCTGATGAGGACGTCATCAGCTGAATGAATTCCAGCTGTCACTGCAGAGCTCGGCTCTGACAGCTGGAAGCCCTGCTGAGACGCTGTCACAATAAAAGCCCGGAGGCCAAATGGCAAACCTGGGAAGAGAACAGAGAAATACCGGACAACCCGAGCGCGGACAGAGTCAGCACTCGGACCATGACAATTAGGTTTTCTCTTTGTTGCCAAATGTTATATCTGGAAACAGGACAGTGGAGGCAGGTGTTGTACCAAACTCGAACTTTATTACAAACACAACGGATGATACATGTGTTGCAGTGTATAGCACACAAGCTAATGCTAAGCTAGTACAGGCTCTAGCAGACAGAGGTGGAGCACCAAAGAGGCCATCTCCCGCCAACAGTCCCTTTATGTTGGCACAGTGTGATGACCTCACCCATGCATCTGTCGTCACATCCACACAGTCTGTTGTAAGCTGCAGCTTCACAACAGTGCAAACACTGCTATGTTATCTGTCCCACCCAGATCTGATCCTGTCGGTCCTGGGGTTGAACCAGTGATCCTCCAGTCCACATCCCTAACCATTAGGCCACCACTGCTTACTGATTGGCTAGTGGGACTCAAGTTGTAAAATGTGCCAGCTGCCTGTTCAATGTTCCTATACCAGGAACATAAAGTTACAGAGTGCTGTTGCAGGTAATACAGGCCCAATCGGGATATAGTAGACATGACATTTGCCTGGTCAAAGGTGGATGTACCATCAAAAAGATTTTTGGAAACTTAATTTTAAGATGAAAATCTTACATAGTGTTGCTTTAATTATCTGGTCTAAAGGCGGTTCTGCTGGAGGGACCTTGTAGTGGGCCTGTGGTGTGCGCGCCCCTGGTGGCGCCAATTTCAGCAGGCCCGGGTGCCCTCGCTCTGAAGCCATGGCACACTCGTCAACACTGTGTCACGACCTGAACGCTATCCTTCTCTGCGTTCAGGTTGTCCAGTGTCGCTCCTGCTCCGTGGTAGTCCGTGCCGGGTCTTCCAAGGCCCGTACTTTGACAGCGCCCAGCTGATTCCCAGCTGTCTAGTTCAGCTGCGCTGGGACAGCTGTCTCCTATTATCAATCATTTCCCTCACTTAAGCGAGCAGCCGAGAGTTACTCGTTGCTGCGACCTCGCTATGGAAAGACGTGCCTTGTGTTTCCACGACTGTAGCTCCTACGTCTAGCTTCAGTTTGCCATTACCTCGGCGCTGCCCCCAAAGTAAGTGCTGCGACTCGGCGTGTGTTTTTCCCTCGCCGCCTCTCTAGCCTTTCTCCCTGGGTTGTATGTTATCCTTAGTTCTGTGTGTATTTTAGCCCCACGTGGCTCTTTACTTTGCTGTTCGTTATCTAGTGTTGTGTGTGTGTTTTAGCCCCACGTGGCTCTTTACTTTGTTACGTCAAACAGGTTCATTTTGTCTTCTTTCAATTATTTATCCTTTTTTTTTTTTTTTTTTTTCCTTTGAAAGACAAAAGTAAAATAGAAAGATGTCCTTACCTTCTTTACATGTTTCAACTGCACTGCAGCCTTCATCAACAATCAGCTATATCGGACCACTGCAAAAGAAATAATCACATCATGGACTGGGACAACACAAAAATTATTGGATCGGAGAGCAACAGACACAAACGTTGGATCAAGGAGGCAATAGAGATCAGAAAGCGGGGAAAAGACACCATGAACCGAGATGAGGGGGCCTTTATGCTTTCTCACACCTGGGACCACATTCTCCAGAGACCATCTGACGGCGGGAGGCGGGGCCGGCTCAGCGGATCTGACAGATCTGCTGAGCTGGCCCCGCCTACGAAAATCAGCTGATAAATGTCACCTGGCAGCAATCAGCTGACTCTTCTGATGAAGGCTGCAGTGCAGTTGAAACATGTAAAGAAGGTAAAGACATCTTTCTATTTTACTTTTGTCTTTCAAAGGGAAAAAAAAAAAAAAAAAAAAAAAAGGATAAATCTTTACTTTATTTTGTACGCTGTGTGTTTATGTTAATAAATTACGCTAACTCACTGGTCGCCCTCGCATCTCCTTTCTGGCTCGTGAGAGCCAGGGCTTGACAGTAGGTCGCAGCCCGACTGAGATGTCCGCGACCGTGAGTTTGCTGTGGGACTCGTCGTTTTTTCCTTCCTCTGGGTGCAGGCAGGCTTGTATCATGTCTCCCTTCAGGAGACATATGCGGCACCCAGGCCACGATCTCTTGAAGGCTCTGGACCTTGTGGACGGAACGCTGTTCACCACGGACCTCTACGACTCTCCCAGCGAGATACGCTGGCGCTTGGAGCTTGCCGAGAATATGATTAACAACTTCCCTCGCTACTTCCATCTCCCCGAGGTTAAGACGAGGAGGGCAGACATCTCTGTGGCCTGGGAGAGACTCCGTAGGCTGGAGGAGAACCCCGGCAGGAAGCCGAAGACAGGACACCATCGCTCCTCGCTTCGGAATCCCGCTCCTGCCGTCGATCCAGTCCAGGAGTTCGCCTCACCCAGGGGTGATCCCCAAGATAGAGTGACGTCAACCGGGGTTCCCCCGGAGAAGATGAGGTTAACAGCGATTCACATTGCGGACCGAGTGGCAGCCGCTTGTTCCGCCGCCTATCCCCCTGTAGCCATGAAGCACGTGATAGCGGCGGTCAGGCTGGTTGAGAAGAACCCTGAGTTGAACGATTATCCGGGATACGCTGACCTGTTGGCTTCGGTCTCCATACAGGAGCGGCGTTTTCCCGACTTCACGTTCAGAAGACGCTGCTCCCAAATTCCCCGTTCATCTCAGCGAGAGCCCCGTCCGGATCCCGCTCCAGGAAACCACATGAATTCCGCCTCCCAGCCTGCTATAGCTCCCATGTCTTGCCGAAGGAGCGAATCAGCTGCTCCCGCTCCTGGGCCCGCTCTTCCCGCTGTCCCGTCAGCTTTGGGCCCCCGGCTCTCCTCAGCTGTTTCTCCCCCCTCTTCGTCATTCACTCCGGCTGCTGAGAACGGCGCGAATTCGCCTCCAGGTGTTCCCGGTCCCGATCCGGTGTGAGTGGCACCACCTCGTCTGTCCGGGGGGTCCTCCACTTCTATCCGGCTGGGAGAGGAAAGACTCAAGTTCCTTGCAGCGGATTCCACCGGCCCTCCGGGAATCAGGCAAGTGTCCTTTCATTCTCCTCCCATTATGAGTGAATTGCCTTGTTTGATTCCTGGGAGAGGAGTTCAGGGTTCACAGTCCCCTGAGCTCTCTCCTCCCGCTGCAAAAGTTGAATATGAACCTGCGTCCTCTGTGTCTCTTCCCCCTGAGTGTGCCCCGGTGCCAGGTGTGCACCGCTGCGCGAGGAGGAGGCGGCCTGCGGCCCTGGAAGGTTTTGCCCCAGCCCCGCAGCCACGTCATGGGCAGAGGAGAAGGTCGAACTGCCTGTTGGAGCCAGCGCCGACGATTAAGCGTCCCTGGGTCTCCACGGAGGAATGGTTCGGCCCAGCAGAGCCCAGATCTCCTGCCTCCACGCCATGCGGGCTGTCGACGCGGTCTTCGGCGCTTGGAGGTCGTTTGACTGTGGAAACCATCATGCCGGCTGCGGAACCGTTCGCAGTCGAGTTGGAGCCGGAGGACGGAGTCCTGCACGCTGAACCCGGAGCATCGAAGTCCTGGATGGTGGTAGAACCCGAGATCAGGCGAGTGCTCTATTTTCCTTCTTTCATTCATTTTCTGGAGCATTACTGCCTGTCTCTCGGGGGGGCGGGCTGGGTGCAGCCGTCTGCTGCGCTCGAGCCTGTCTCGCCGGGCTCTGCCGCTGCCGGTGATCCTGATCCCGGTTCCTTTTGTCCCTCTGAGCCTCTCCCCAGGGTCACTGGAGACGAACCTGCTCTGGGTGCCACCTCGGAGGTTCCGGTTCTCTGCACGGTGTTCGCCTCAGATGCTGCGCCCGGGAGTGCTGTCCCAGTCCAGCTGGGGTCCACCGGGAGTGCTGTTCCGGTCCAGCTGGGGTCCACCGGGGGTGCTGCGCCGGTCCGGGTAAAGGTCAGTGAGGGAGCTGGAGGATTGTGTTCGCCTGACATCAGGCTGACTTCGTCCCTTGCCTCCATCATCTCTCCTCCTGCCGCTGTTGGGGTTCCTCTCACCCGGGCCAGTTTCCCCCTGCCCATGTTTTCATTAGATGTCAGGCTGACTTTGCCCCTTGCCTCCATCTCCTCTCCCCCTACTACTGTTGGGGTTTTTCTCACCTGGGTCAGTTTCCTCCTGCCTTTTCCTTCAGGGAGGAAGCTGCACCAAGACTTCTCCCTCAGCTCTCCGTGGTCTGAGGTCACAGGACGACTGCCTGGGGAGCCATCTGGCTGGTTCGGTGATCTGGGTCGGCCTCCGGAGAAACTGTGTCTCCTAGCCTGGGGCTCTGGTAGGCCGCCCGAACTGGTATTGTGGTTCCTGGTCTGGTGGAGCTCGGGTCGCCCGCCGGACAAGCTGTCACCGCCTGCCCCGCTCCACCTGCTGACGTTCCTGAAGGATTGACTGACTGTTCATAGCCTTGTGTTTTGTTTGCCCTTCATTATTTAATTTCATTCAGGACATCGAGGAACTTTCTGCGCTAGAGTCCTTATTGTGGTGTCATTCCAACTAAGAATTTTTCTTAGACTATTTTCTATGTCTTACGATCCCTGTATGTATTCTTATTCTAATTTGTCCTTTAAGTAGCTTTTGCCTCACATTGCCTGGCCTTATTCAGAGTAGTTTTTGTTCATCTGCATTTATATCCTCCTCCAGACTGTTTGATTTTCTGTGTTGTGCTAATTCGTGTTTGAGGAGTTCATTTTTTTTTTTTGTATCTTTATGCCAGTTAGCGGCCTCAGGCTTTATTTTTAGGTCTTGTGCCCGGATTGTTCCTTTGTACATTCTGTTTTTGGCCGGGGTTACATGTGTAGTCTTCTGCAACCTTATGTTCACTGAGTTTTGTAGTTTTTTTTGGTCGTCGGGACATGAGTTTTGCATTGTCCTTGCCCTAAGTTATTGTGAACCTTTTTTTTTCCATGACTATGTCGCTATATTTCTGCAGTTTGTTTTCCCCACCTCCTGTGGCCACCTGCATAGACCGTCTGGCCTCTGCAGAGGAGGGGGTGATGGTTTTTTTTTTCCTGTTTTTGAAATTATTATTATGGTATCTGATCCTATATTGTACCTAGGTTTTTTTTTCTTCCCTGCCTCCTTTTCCTTGTCCCTCACTTTCTCCCAGGTCTGGCCCCCACCGCCCTCCCTGGTCTTCCCTCAGGGGAGGAGGGGGGGGTTTAGCCTGCGCCAGGAGGCGCGGCTCGGGGGAGGAGTACTGTCACGACCTGAACGCTATCCTTCTCTGCGTTCAGGTTGTCCAGTGTCGCTCCTGCTCCGTGGTAGTCCGTGCCGGGTCTTCCAAGGCCCGTACTTTGACAGCGCCCAGCTGATTCCCAGCTGTCTAGTTCAGCTGCGCTGGGACAGCTGTCTCCTATTATCAATCATCTCCCCCACTTAAGCAAGCAGCCGAGAGTTACTCGTTGCTGCGACCTCGCTATGGAAAGACGTGCCTTGTGTTTCCACGACTGTAGCTCCTACGTCTAGCTTCAGTTCGCCGTTACCTCGGCGCTGCCCCCAAAGTAAGTGCTGCGACTCGGCGTGTGTTTTTCCCTCGCCGCCTCTCTAGCCTTTCTCCCTGGGTTGTATGTTATCCTTAGTTCTGTGTGTATTTTAGCCCCACGTGGCTCTTTACTTTGCTGTTCGTTATCTAGTGTTGTGTGTGTGTTTTAGCCCCACGTGGCTCTTTACTTTGTTATTTTGTACGCTGTGTGTTTATGTTAATAAATTACGCTAACTCACTGGTCGCCCTCGCATCTCCTTTCTGGCTCGTGACAGCCAGGGCTTGACACACTGTCCCAGCCTGGATCCCACACCAGCTGGATCAGCTCCAACGCTGCATCCCAATCTGCAGCAGCTGTTCTCACCTCCCGCGGATGGCTGACCCGCCGTCCCGAAGCTGTTCTCAGCTGTGCCGCTATCTTCATACATGTTGGTGGTGGTGACAATGTAACAGCTGACTGTGAGCCTGGCCACTTGGTTCCGCAGCCCCAAAGTTCATCAAAGTTCAGTTCATCACCATGAGTGGTGCTCTGTACGGCTGCATACCGCATTGTGGCTGTAACGGTGTGGTACTCACGCTTGCTGCAGGGTGTTCACCAGGCTGTGGTAGTTCTGTCACATCCTGTTGGGTCATGGACTCTTTACCCGTTGGCTCAGCTGTGGCTCCGGTAGATTGGTGCTGAGCGAGGATTCTGAAGCAGTCCGGTTCTTTCTCACTTTTGTCTGGTGCTGGTTTAGGTCAGGGTGATGTGTCACTGTTGTCACATTTAACATCCGTATCGGGGTGGTGTGTCTTGGGGTTCTTTGTGTGTGTGGGCTTCCTCTCCTGCAATTCCGCAGCGGCTCCTGTGAACTCCTGCTGGGCGAAGAGCTGAGGCGAGTCCCGCCACTGCCCCCCCTCCAGGCAGTGATCCTCCTGTGCACACGGGACGGTTGATTTTTCGTCAGCGTTGTTCCCAATAGATGCAGGCTTCCTCTCCTGCAGCTCCGTCTGAGTGAGGATCTGAGGTGAGTCTGGTCAATGTTCTCCCTCCGTGCCATCTTCGTTCTCCACGTCGTGTTGACCCACAGGGCTGTGGTCACTCGCTGTACTGAATTCTCCCTTTTCGCTTTGTTCACTCTCTGTGCTGTGCTGTTCGGTTAGCTTGTTGTGGATTCACTCTATGGTGCCCTGCTGTCCCACGGTGTTTAACTCGGGGCCCTCCTGAAATGGTGTGGAGTCGGCGGACTCAGCAACCGGGGCAACTGACTGCACCCGTGAAACTAGCTGCAGGAAACACGGGTGCGGTCCCGCTAGTCGCGGTGCCACTTGAGCTGTCATCTCCAACTGAAACGCCAATTCCATTGCCTCTGTCACCATAGGTAATGCGTCATCTCCAACAGCGTCTCCTGCATCTCTTTCACCGTGTCTGTCACTGTCTGGTTGTCCAGCCCCTCCTTCAGCATGGTCCGTATCACCTTGTTCACGGCAAACCACTTCAACTGCAACATTATTAATCTGTCCTCCACGTGCCCGAACTCGCACATGCCAGCCAAGCAGCGAAGGGCATCCACATACCGTATAAATGACTCATCCTCTCGCTGTCAGTGCTGGTAGAACACGGACCTCTGGGCTATCACATTCTCAGGAACATCGAAGTGTTTGGTTAGCTGGTGAAAGCATCAAACCAGCACGCCCACAGGACGGGTGGCTTACCGAGGCTTTCCAGAAACGGTCATGGTGGCCTCACACATGCTTCCATGGTTTAGCTTCTCATCGCCAAATGTTATGTCTGGAAACCTGGAATGAGGCACAGAGAGTAGTGTCTTCTTTGAACATGAACTTTATTACATGAAGTTATATAACGTACAGTACAGGTCTGTTATATATTGAGCCAGCCGGGAAAGATGCCCTAAGATGGCTACCTTTTCCTTATGTAGGTTGGCATGATGATGGCACCAGCTGGCTGCGTCATCACGCCGCTCCCCAGTATTAACCCCTTCACTACACATACCACTTCCCACGACTATGGGGGGGCGATCGGAAGATGATCTTAAAAGGTGGCCTGGCAGACAGTAGCTCCATTAGTTAGCTCCGCTGCTAAGATGCTAACACTGTAAATGAATGAAAGGTCTGAGCTAGATCAATATCTCCACCACAATAAAGTTGGTCACATTTTGTTAAAAGATGTTGGACATAATTTTAATTTCCCTTACAGCAGACGTAGAATCTAGTCACAGCCACAAAGAACCACAACACTGTGTTTGGGTGTTGTGGTAGCTGTCCATTTAACCATGACATTAAAATGCTCATGCTGCTGTCATGCCATAAATGCTTGTTATTTAACTTAACATGTACAGGCCAGTTGTTGAAAATTTTATTGATCTATATTTTGTGATGATTTAAAAATTAATTAATGTCATATGCAGGTGAGCGCTCGCCCCCTCCGTCCTGTTAAACTTTCCCCAGCTCTGCAGGCAATTAGCTCACCTGCAGGATTGGACACACCTGCCGCCTCTTCTCCGCCAGTGCTTATAAGGACCATCAAGTGGAAGCTTCAGCGCTGGCTTGCTGGGTAAACTGCCTACCAACAGCAAGTAAGTGAATTGTTTTTTGAGAGTGAAAAATTACTCACGTTTCCTCTCTCCTCCTCCTCTTCCAGGGTGCTGCCATCAGTGCGGTGTGTTTCCAGGAATTGTTGTACGCTCACCTGCTCCATCATCCTCACCCCGCCTCAGCTTCCTTTCTCCACCTGGTCAGA
This sequence comes from Pholidichthys leucotaenia, assembly GCA_020510985.1. Classification (NCBI taxonomy): domain Eukaryota; kingdom Metazoa; phylum Chordata; class Actinopteri; order Cichliformes; family Pholidichthyidae; genus Pholidichthys; species Pholidichthys leucotaenia. The sequence goes on from CM035836.1 coordinate 179,213,267, forward strand.
CTCCACTCAGCCTATTCTCCGACCAGCTTCATCCTGCTGGTTCGTCTATTTCTGTTGGTGCTCTGTCGGGTTCTCTGCTTGGTACATGTAAGTGGCAATTTGGCTTTCCACTTCACTGTCTCCCTGCTCTCACTAATCGCTCTCGTCTCTCCCCCACAGGCTGCATCTTCCTCTGGCAAGTGACGTTTTCTGTACAAGTGCTCCTCTTTTGAAATTTAATAAACCGTTTAAACTTTGCTTCTCTGTGTCGTGAGTGTTTCCTCTGGTGTTGCTCCCTGCACGTGAGCTGTTCATTCTATCAACATGACAATTAATGCATGCCGAAGCAGCTAATATCAAGTCCACATCATTGCACTGCAAAATTGAGCAGTGCAACGAGTGCAGCAAAAAACTCTTTGATATCCTTCCTTAATCATTAAACCTTAGGAAGCAAACTGATAACTATTTTTATTTGATATTTTACTTCATGCAAGGCTGCATGAAGTAAAATCTGTACAATCTGTGACCTTCATACAAGTGAAAATGTACCTGGTGATCTTGTGTCTGTCCTGTGTCTATACCACTGATCACTACGAATAAACAGTCCTGTTGTGAAGGGATTTGGGACAGTGAGCGGCGTGGTGACGTGGCCGGCTGGTGTCATCACCGCGCCGGCCTTGATAGAGGGGAGTCGGCCATGTTATGGCCTCTTTGGTGACTTGCCCTGCTAAGCCACAGTTAGGAGCCAAGCGCTCACATATGTGTGTACTGTTATTGCTGACATCACGTAATAAAGTTTGAGTTCCAGCACAGCATCCTCGTCCATCTTCTTTACCAGGTTTGTGGACATAACATTTGGTGATGAGAGACTAAACCATGGAGGCGTGCGTGACACCACTATGGCCTTTCCTCGAGATTCCAGGAGAATCAACGGTCCTGTGGCCACGATGGCTGGACATGTTTGAGACCTATGTTGCAGCGTTGGACCTGGGAAAATTGAATAAAGTAGGGATGCGAGTGCAGCTTGTCCACAACCTGGGTATAGAGGGTCAGAGGATTCTTTACATGCTTGGTCCAACGGATTCATATGAGGATGTTGTGAAGCTACTGGCTAACCATTTTGCTACACTAGACAGCATGATAATATGACAAATTCATTTTCGCCAGAGACAACACAGTCAGTGAGTCAGTCCGACAATTCATCGCTGACCTGAGACATTTGGCTAGCATGTGCCGTTTTGGACAGTTGGAAGATGAAATGGTGCGGAACTAGTTAGTCGAGCACACGAGCAATGCTAAGCTACAAGCTAAGATGCTAACAGCACCAAACGACACGTCGCTAGCTAACACAGTTGAGCTAGCATTCCAGCTAGAAGCAGTGGAGAAGTTAGCCACAGAACTAAATGAGTGCCAAACACAGAAGCTACCCGAACAGATTACGCTAGCGAACTCGGTGGGCACAGAGGAAGAAGAGGACACGGCAGAAGAGTACCAGACGAATGCAGTTAGCTGAAGGTTCGCTCAGAGAGGCCCCGTCTGCAAGGGCTGAGGGTCCCCAATGCACCAGGACAGAACACGGTTTTGCCTGGCAAGAGAACAACAGCGTATCAAGCGTGGGTGCCTGAACTATTTTGCCAGAGTGTGCTGGTCACAGACACTGTGGTGCCCGCCAAGTAAGCCAGCCCGCCCACCAACAACGACCATTCATTCGGTAAGCCCTGACATCAGTGGTTATTCGTACAGCATGGTTGAATTAGACAGAGTAGCCGTACCACTCCTGCTCAACACGGCGGCGACGTGGTCAATGTTAAACTGGGCCACAGCGAAAAAGTTTTTCTGCAACCACAAAATCAAGAAGAACCCAACGCCGCTATATGGATACGGTATTCACAGACTGTGCAATGTCGGAAAAGTGGAACTGACTCTTTGCTGCAAGCCCAAAATTGAGTAAGACTTCACATTCCAGGTGACAGCGCACTGTGACAGCATTATGGGATGTGGCCTTTTCTACAGACTGGGCTTCGCCATTAGGGACAGCTCTTTGTTTGAATGGTCTGGGTGCGGCAGTTGGGGCACAGCGGACCTGGATGACGATGACGTGATTAAGACCAGCACCACACCAGCCACACCATGCTCTCAGGAGGAGAGCTGCCTGGAGGAGGAGCAGCTGGACTTGCCTCCGTTTCCCCCTCAGCAAGAATTGGAGCCACGGGAGAGGGAGCCCGAGCATGCGGAGAGTCCTGAAGTGCAGGAACAACAAACAAGCATAAACACAACGCAAGACGCGGCACAGCAGAGCTCTTCAGATAGAAGAGAGTTGGACCTGGGCTGCTCCCATGCCCTCGCTCGACAAGCTACGGAGGTTATGATCGAACGGACGGGTAAGGAGTCCATTTCAACGAGCGACACCGGAGAGGCACCGGACACCTTCCATACCCATGACGAGCCTCAACCAACGACAGAGACAATGGGTGAAGGGTCTGCAACGAACATGGTGACTACGGAACCCCCCACAGCATGACGGAGGTCTTAAGCTGAACGAGCACACAAAGCCACTGGGAGCACAACAACAATGCGTAAAACCAAGTAAGGCGCCACTCCACGTCATGGACTGGGTTTGGGTTCGCAGCGGCAAGAGTCCAGGATGGCGAATGACTGGGCCGCAGCCAGCGAAACAACGGGCGCTGCTGAGGATCGTGGCAAAGCTGGGAACAGCGCGCTTTCAGCTGACAGACAGTTCGGTTCGGCACGCGACCCAACTACGGTGTGTCCAGGTGGCTGCTCCAGATGGCGAGGCTCCGCAGGAGTCAGCTACCGCAGTGTGGGACCTGAGCCCCAGCATCATGAAGATTGGCCCTGGGGGTCTGACAGCTCCAGGAAAGCAGCCGCTACGGGCCCGCTTCAAAGCTCCAGGGTTGCGGCCGCCACGGGCCCATCACAAAACCCCTCAGGCAGAACTGTTCTCCCCATGGAAGACTGTAAGAAAAAAAAGAATGCTGTTTAGTTAGGAGTGCAGCCGGCAAAGTGGCAGAATCATCCACTCGGCCGCATCGGGTCCAGCAGTGGTCTACCTGCTGACCCTAGTTCTAAATTCAAGAAAGAAAAAAAACAAAAGAGTTCTTTGAAAAAAGAAAAAGAAAGAAGAGAGAAATGGTGTGTTGAATGTTTACTAATGTTTTTAGTGTGTTGAATGGGGTTACTAATATACCAAATTGGGGAGGGTCTTAAATTGGAGTGTTCTGTGTTTTTGCAAGGGGGATGGAGAATGCTGTGAAGGGATTTGGGGCAGTTGTCAGCGTGGTGACGTGGCCGGCTGGCATCATCACTGTGCCGACCTTGATAGAGGGGAATCGGCCATATTATGGCCTCTTTGGTGACTCGCCCCACTAAGCCACAGTCAGGAGCTGAGCGCTCACATATGTGTGTACTGTTTTTGCCGACATCATGTAATAAAGTTTGAGTCCCAGCACAGTATCCTTGTCCGTTTTCTTTACCAGGTTTGTGGATATAACACAGTCCTTTTTAATTTTCGGCGCATGATCTACGCATTGCTGTTGAAGCCACAGATTGAGCAGTGCTTGTTTGTCAGAAGCCTCCATTTATCCAGTCTATAGGACAACCACAAGCAGCAGCAACAAGTACCAGAACTACGCAAAAACATTCAAAAATACAAAAACAACAAACATGGCAATTAGCTGCCACTTGACTGCAAAATACATATGTGGACTATACATTAAAACAAATTTAAACTTAAAAAAAACACGCTATTTTAAATGCCCAACCACTCTGTGATTGCTGACTGAATTAACACAACTTCCAGCTGAAAGCAGAAGTTGCACACATAATCATTTCTACAGCAGCACCCTCAGGAATAAGATGGATAAGGTTATGAAATTACATAAATTAAAAAAACTACAAACACAGACGGACGGAGCTCACGTCATCTTTTTAAAATGCACCCAGGGCGGAAGTAACTAACAGTCCTCTGGATCAGCTGCAGCTCTCACAATACAAAACAATACCTTTACGTTGTTTTTCTCCTCTTGGGATCCTTTTTTCATCGGCCAGGAAACAGGAGGTGAGGTTTTAGTAAGGTAGTGGCTATGGACACGTAAAACACTGCCCTATCCACCTTATTCCTAGGCCCCATGATACCTTACATGAATTATAGTAGCAACTTCCGGTATGAGTTTAGAATGTATGGTTGTCACCGAAACAAGACACTTTTCCTTGTTAAAAAACAATGACTGGCAACAGAAATGTGGGAACACGGCCTTTTGCACCTCAAAAATAGTAATATAATCACACCACTTCCCACGACTATCTAAGGATAGGAAGATGACCTTGAAAAGTGGCCTCACAGACAGTAACTCCGTTAGTTAGCGCCGCTGCTAAAATGCTAACGCTGTAAACAAATAAAAGCTCTGAGATATTGTATATCAATGTCTCCACTGCAATAAAGTCGGATGCATTTTGTTAAAAGATGTTGGACATAATCAAATTTACCTCAGAGCAGACGTAGAATCTAGCCAGAGCCACAAAGAACCACAACACCGTGCTTGGGTGTTTTAATGTGTTTTAATGACAGCTACAGCTGTCCGTTTTACCCCAAAATTAAAATGCTCCTGCTGCTGTCATGCCTTGAATGCTTGTTATTTAACTTAATACATACAGAACTTTTCTGACAATGGTTCAAAATTTTATTGATCTATATTTTGTGATAATTTAAAAATTAATGCATGCTGAAGCTACTAGTTGATATATCGTTCCAAGGCAGTGCAACAAATGCAAAAAACCCCAAAAAACTGCTTGATATCTTTCTTAAATCGTTAAGCCTTAGGAAGCAAACTGTTGCTATTTTTTCTTATTTTACTTCATGCAGTCTTCATTCTGGTGACATATACAGTATAACACATAAACGTCAGATCTGTGACATTCATACAAGTGAAAACATACCTGATGTGCTCTTGTCTCTGTTCTGTGTCTGTACCACCGATCACACCAACAGTCCTTTTTTCGTTTTCAGTGCGTGATCTACACATTGCCGGTGAGCAGTCTCCATTTATACAATCTACGGCAGGGGTCACCAACCTTTTTGAAACCAAGAGCTACTTCATGGGTATCGAGTCATGTGAAGGGCACCAGCTTGACACACTCCTCTAAAATAACAAATTGTATATATATATATATAATTATCAATAACTTAGAGCGGGTAACAGACAAGATTAATATTCAACACTTTATTTTTATTAATCTCAGCAATTGTTCAGATGATCACTTCTACATTTCATTAAAAAAATGTCCAGTTTTCACCAGTCCCTTTTAACCATAAAAACTAAACCCTTTAATTCATGAACTATGTTGAACCATGTTTGAAAAAGTTATGCAACATTTAAGAAAAATCAACTTTCATATTAAATAAATCTTCTGCAATCTGCAATTTTGCTCAAAACCTGTTACATTTAATAAACACACTTTTGTGTGTTCTTCTTCACTGGAATTATATCCATACAGTTCTTGCCAAGAATCATGCTGGAGTAATAACCAGCGCTGTCCTTTCATGAGAAGAAACTAAACAGCGCTGAGAGTGCTTATGTGCACGGTGTAGCAGTGGTTAGCACCGCGGCAGCAGTTTACCCTCGGCCGGGGGATCGCGGTGATCGTGGGTTCGATCCCTGCCCCCGGCCAACAGTGATCTGTGTGGAGTTTGCATGTTCTGGTGGTGCATGTTCTGGTTTTTCATGCAAAAACATGCAGGTTAGGGAGTTAAGAGGCACTTGTGCACGCAGCGGCTGGTGGCTTGTCACCGGACTGCAGAATAAATCCACCTACGGGTACAAGATAAGTCCAAAAAAAAAAAAAAAAGAGTGGGTAGTGAAGTGTTGCTCCACATAGTGGCGCTTCGCCGTCGCCGCGCAAATGAAACACACGCAGCTTCCTTTCACGGTAGTAAAAAAGAACTCTTCCTCCCGCTCACTTTGAAAATGATAAGTCTTTTTTTTTTGCCATGTTTTGGGGATAGGAAACTGCACTCCGCTCACCATCTTCACTGCCCGCTAGCTTACGCTCCACAAGCACGAAGGTTTTGTCATGCGCACAATACTGACCTTTGAACTAGGTCAGATTCACCTTAACTTTACGTATAATAAACATATTTTCATTTTTTTTATTTTTAAGACATTGTCATTTTAAAATCTATATAAATGCAAGTGTGATTTTAAAAAATAGCGGCAGAAAAAATTACATCTTAGACGCAGCTCACTTGCGAGTTGTGCTATTTTTAGAACAGGCCTGCGGGCGACTCATGTGGTCCTTGCGGGCGACATGGTGCCCGCGGGCACCGCGTTGGTGACCCCTGATCTACGGCACAACCACGAACACCAGCAACAAGTACCAGAACGACGCCAAAACATTCAAAAAATACAAAAACTGCAAGTGCTGAAATTAGCTGCCACTTGAGTGCAAAACAAGTATGTGGACTATACATTAGAATGAATTTAAAAAACTTTTAAAAATGCTATTTTAAATACCCCTGCTGCTCCACTCTTGCTGACTGATTTAACACGACTTCAGCTGAAACCGTAAGTTCCGCCCATAATCATTTCTACACCGGCACCCCCAGGAATAAGGTGGATACGAAATGTCTTTTGCTATGGAAGAGCTGAAAATCCGACAAAGTATTTTCAGATCAACTCCAAGCCACCTGCTGCTGTGGCTTAGGTAGATAGTATGGTGGGTCTGTAATCAGGTTGCAGGTTTGCGTCCTGCTATCAGCCCCTTGTTCAAACTATTTTACTTGATATGAGATAAAATTTGGAATTAAAATTAAATAGGTTAGCCTTAGGATTTAGGAGTGGGTAAGGTTAACCCTTTGAGTGTGAGAATTTGTGTGCCCCTAGTGGCAGAGTGTGGCACTGCGCCTGCCTTCTCACTCTGACTTTGTAGTAGTAGTAGTAGATTAGTTTATTTGACAGGGACAATAAACATAGACAATGCAAAAGTAAGTGAGAAATTTCTGGGTTTTTTTTTAAATGTACTGATTTCTTGTTCATATACTTTGAAGATAAGATGATGAGGTACCTCTGTACAAAAAAACGGTGTCAAAAGACTGAACCATTCTTTGTGTAAATACGTCCAAAGTCCAGTTTTTACTGAGTTATGGAATTTAAAGAGGTGCTGCGACATTATGCATAAATTTATTCCTATCTGAAACTTTGGATCATATTTTACATCTTTCTAATTGACAGTAAGTCATTATCTCTTACCACTTTCAAGTTATAGCTTTGGAAATCTGAACTATTTTATTGACAAAAAAATTTACCATTCATGACCACTAGGGTGTATGTCGCAGTTCTGCACCATACACACTCAAAGGGTTAAAAACGTAGTAAATAGATTAAAATTTTGAAACAAAAAATGCCTCAGATTCCCGTATCTGTAGCCTGCTGCCTTTAAGATACTCATTATAGAACGTACTGGTTAATTAGATTTGAGCCGTATCTGTAGAAAACATTCTATGGCTATGTCTTACCGATTCATTGCTACTGCCTTTTAGTAATCTCCCGCAGTGCTTATGTTTGATGATGTGGGATGATGGGAGTTGTTGTCCACTAATCGTTGAAACAAAAACTTAATATTACTGTTATTATACGACAGCCAACAACTTTAATTATGTGGAAAATTATCTTTTAAATTAACAAACATCCTATGTGTAACTTGTGGCAAAATTTGATTGGGATCAAAAGATAATTTTGTGCTTGCCATTTATTTCAATAATCCACCTTATTCCTGGGGGTGCCGCTGTAGGAACGATTATGGGCGGAGCTTCCAGTTTCGGCTGACGTAGTGTTAAATCAGCCAATGGGAGCGTTAAAAGCATTAAAAATAGCGTTTTTAAAAGTTTTTCAAATTCATTTTAATGTATAGTCCACATACATGTTTTGCACTCAAGTGACAGCTAATTTCAGCTCTTCTAGTTTTTGTATTTTTTGAATGTTTTGGCGTAGTTCTGGTACTTGTTGCCAGTGTTCCTGGTTGTGCCAGACTGGATAAATGGAGGCTTCTCACCACACGGTGACAGACGACATCCAAGCATGGTGTTGTGGCGTGCGTCTGCTCTAAGGTAAACTTGATTATGTCCAACATGTTTTAACAAAATGCAGCCGACTTTATTGCAGCGGAGACATGCTGGTCAGAATGCCCACCGCATCATTATGAGTACAGGCAACGAGAAGTTACAAATCATGATTCTTTCTTTGTTTGGTAGCGGCAAATTCCCAGGAAAACCCCCATGAGTGCCTGGTATCATTGAAAAGCTTAGAAATCGTACTTTCTAAAAATACCTATGCTTTTGCAGAAGACATAACTCTCGACCGATCAAATGCGAGTTTTCAACCTAGCCAAAATATAAACAAATTGTCTTTTTTTCTGGGTCAGTTTTTGTGCACTTACTACAAATTAAATATCATTTTGAAGATCTTTCAATACAGAATATGGAAATAACATTACATCCATTTTGAAAATGTCCTCAAAGTGACTCATTTTGCCAGCAAGGGTCATTTGTTTACACCGATAGCATCTTAGCAGTGGTGCTAACTAATGGGGCTACTGTGTACGAGGCCACTTTTTAAGGTCATCTTTCCATCCCTCGATAGTCGTGGGAAGTGGTATGATTATATTACTGTTTTGAGGTGCAAGAGGCTGTGTTCCCGCATTTCTGATGCCGAAGCCATTGTTTTTTAACAAGGAAAAGTGTCCCGTTTCAGTGACAACCATATGTTCTCAACTAGTACCGGAAGTTGCTAGCATAATTCATGCAAGGCATCATGGAGCCTAGGAATAAGCTGGATAGAAATATATTTTTATTACAATCAGTTGATATAAACAATAACCAACATCAATTTAGCTTGTTAATAATGTTAGCAACAATAGTTTGTTTTACTTGTATTTGAGGCGCAATGGCTTATGACTAATTTTCTTGTGAACTTCCAGTGAAGTGATGTACCGTTGTTCACTTCTTCCCTGCTCAGTTCTCAGTTCCTTTTGAACTGAAGACCGTTCGCTCCCTTCGGTTTGGAATCTCAGCTAATATGGTGGAATACCCTGTGCAGTCCACTTTGGAGTACACTACTGGGCAATCTGAATGCACCATTAGGCTCTCTATTCTCGCCCCCCTTAGTTACAAAAACGAACTAATTTCTGATTGGCTGATTAATGTTACCACAGTGACAAGCCTGTTTTTAACCCCTGCGGACTTCTGACAGGATTCTGACTACGTTACACAATAATATACATATAATATCAAAAACATTTATTATCACAATGTTTGAATTATTTTTTCTCCTTTTCTTCTAAAATTTCTGAGGAAGCACCACCTCCTTTGCCTCCTCCCATGAACCGCCACTGGTTTAAAGTCCATACCTGTTTGTCTTGTGTCTAGACTATGCCTTACGAATCTCAGCAGATGAGTATAAAGAACCTGGTGTCACTCTAGAAAGGACCAGGAGCCAGCATTATCCAGAACAGAAAACCCCTGATGCAGGCTATGCTGACAATATAGAAAATGCAAACACTCTACTGTATTGAAGAGGCGGTGCATTCAGTAGGCCTATACATTGATGCTCGTAAAACAGAATACATACAGTAGCTTACAGTGCAGAAGGTACTATTCAGTCGACCAATGCCTTAACCTATCTCGGAAGCAGTATTGCCTTCACTAAGGGGGATGTTGAATGTGTCTTGGAAAATCCTGAGGAGCCCTAAACATCTTGGACCAGGTCTGAAAATCTAACCTACCTACAGAACTTAAATGGAACTTCTTTTGTGCCACAGTTTAATCAGTCCCTGTCTACGGATGAGCGTCCTGGGCACTTACTTTCTAATTTTATTTAGAAATATTTACTATAATTTATTACGTTGATTTTATTATGATTTAGATTATATTAAAGAATGCATGTACAGTTTATATTTCATCTTCTTCAGACAAACATTATTGCTATATTTCCCCCTAAGTTTATTCAAAGATTAGCATTACTCAAACAACTTTTTTTAAGTAGATACTTTCTTGCCCTTTACTCAAGTAAAATTCTGGTCACAACTCTTCCTTGTACTTGAGTAATTAATACTATAGGCTTGAATTTTTTGTCACATTCTTGTCTTTTCAGGCATCCTGTTCCTCCTAAATTTGGCATTTTAAGTGTATTCTTCTGAGGTGGTGTTACAAAGAGATCACGTTGTTTTTCAGTCTTGGACATAGCTGACAGCTAGTGTGGAAAGATTTGATGACATTTGCCACAACAACCGTTCCCTTTTGTTTCAGTAGGGATGGGGCTTGAAAAAAAATTAAACTCCTGGATGGTCTGATGTTGGTTGAGAGACAGAAGGCCAATTAACCCTTGAGGTTCTAATTTTCAGAGCATTGTAAAGATTATCCTTCATTTCAGACGAATCCGGCTGTTATTTTCACATCAGCAGGCACTGTGTTCTGTATAGAAGTCTCATTCTCTTGCATGCAAGCAGGCAAGTACACCATCACCTGCCATGATTCAAAGTGACTAATTAACCTCAAATAAAGTTCAGCTGTCAGCTGAATCCTACAGCAAAAGCAATTCAGAGAGAGGCTCATGATCCTTGGAGCTCTCTTTCTGCTGCTGTTCTCCCCCTCCCTTTATACTGCAGGGTCCAGAGGTAGGATTTTTCTATCACGAGTGGACTGTGTACCTGTCAAACATCATGCCTCATTATCCGAAGCTTTAAAAGCCTGAAGAAAGTGCTGCTCAGTGCTGGAACAGTTGTTCTGCTGTCATAATTGTTTGTTGGCCAACTCTGAGTCTGGTAAACGGTGGTCTGTTTTGAGCTTGTGAAAAATTCTGGAAACTCACCTGCTTACCAGGACTCGGTCACTCCACTCACCACTCTCTGCCACCCTGCCCTCTGGAAGAGAAGAAGATCAAACCCTGTGGAAAGAAGTATTCTGCCTGCGCACTATAGAGAAAGGACACTCATACAAACTGAACAAAATACAAAATCATGTAACTTTTAATACATCCTCTCAAACTTGTTACTGACTCTCAGTGTCTGCATTTTGGGTCCTGGTCTGAGCCTGTCTTCATTGACTTCACTGATTGAAAAACTGTGTTTTTGTAGGTTTTAACCTTTTGAAATGCAACTATTGGTTATGTAATTATCAACAACAACAACAAACAAACATCAAAACACTAACTTGTCTTATACAGTATATACAGTGGAGATCAAAATTAGAGAACAATGTATTAATACTTGATTTATTCTAACATGTGTTAATATTCATTTTTCAGAATTTGACAGAATATCAGTTGTGGCTATACCACTGCTGTACTAGCATGTGTTTTTTTTTTTTTTTAAATAACCAAGGCATTTCAAGACAAACATTTATTTTGTAAAAAAAAAAAAAAAAAAAAAACAGTGAGCAAAATCCAAGAGCAGTGACCACTGTGTCAGAAGAGAAGATTTAAACAATGTGTTTTTAGAGCTACAGTATAGGATTCAAAAATTAATAAGAAGTGTAGAGGGCCTTGCTTTTAATGACTTCAGCACATCTGCGCCCACAATAAATCACTAGTTTCTCACACTGGGCACCGGTACAACTTCCACATCTCTGCAGATGCTGCTCCAATCCACCTGTCAATCTCCTGCTCCATTTTCCCATCACTCATGAATAAGACCTCAAGATACTTGAACTCCTCCACTTGGTGCAGGAGCTTGTTCTTGACCCGGAGAGGACAATCCACCCTTTTCCGGCTGAGCACCAAGGACTCGGACTTGGAGGTCCTGATTCTCATCCCGGCTGCAATACACTCAGTAGCAAACTGTCCCAGTGAGACCTGTAGGTCATTGCTCGATGAAGCCAACAGGACAACATCATCTGCAAACAACAGAAATGAGATCCTGTGGTTACCAAATATGACACCTTCCATTCCTTGACTGCGCCGAGAAATCCTTTCAATAAATATTATGAGCAGGATCAGTAACAAAGGGGAACCCGACTCTCACTGGGAACGAGTTCAACTGATTGTTGGCAATATGAACCAGACTCGCGCAACAGTCGTATAGAGACCGGATAGCTCATAGCAACAACCCTGATACCCCATGCTCCCGAAGCACTTTCCACAAAAAACCATGAGGGACATGGTCGAATGCTTTCTCCAACAAACCCTTGGAGATCCTTGAGAGGGTGAAGAGTTGGTCTGATGTGCCACGGCCAGGACAAAAACAACATTGTTCCTCCTGAATCTGAGGTTCAACCAGTGGTCGGACTCTCCTCTTCAGTATCTTCATATAGACCTTCCCGGGGAGGCTGAGGAGTGTGATCCCTCTAAAACTGGAACACACTCTCTGGTCCCCCTTCTCGAAGAAGGGAACCACCACCCCAGTTTGCCATGCCAAAGGTACTGTTCTCAGCTTCCTGGTGATGTTGCAGAGGTGTGTCAAACCACAACAGCCCTACAACATCCAGAGCCTTCAGGTACTCAGGGTGAATATCATCCACCCCTGGGGCCCTACCACCAAAGAGTTTTTTAACCACTTCTGTGACCTCAGCCCTTGTGATGGGCGAGTCATCCCCCTCATCCTCAGGCTCTGCTTCAACTATGGAAGACGTGCCAGTGGGGTTGAGGAGATCCTCTAAGTATTCCTTCCTCTGTCTGAAAATATCCCCAGTCAAAGTCAGCAGCTCTCCATCTGCAACTATACACAGTGTGGCCAGGGAGCTGCTTCCTCCTTCTGAAGCACCAGACAGTTTCCAGAATTTCTTTGAGGTCGACTTAAAGTCTTGCTCCATTGGTCTCACCGAACTCCTTCTACACCCAAATTTTAGCCTCAGCTACCACTTGAGCTGCACTCCACTTGGCCTGCCAGTACAACTCAGCTACTTCAGGAGCCAACCACAAGACACAAGCCAACCAATCTTGGTAGGACTCCTTCAGCTTGATGGCCCCTCTCACCTCTGGCATCCACCATTTGGTTCGGGGGTTGCCACAACAAAAAGCACCAACAGCTTTGCAGCCACAGCTCTTTACAGCTGCGTCAGCAATGGAAGTGTAGAATATGGCCCATTCAGATTCCAGGTCTTGAGACTCCCTTGGGATGTGGTTGAAGCTCTTCTGGAGGAGGGAGTTGAAGACCTCTCAGACAGGGGCCTCAGTTAGAGATTCCCAGCACACCCTCACTATACGTTTGGGTCTGCCAGGTCTGAATGGCATCCTTCCCTGCCATAGGATCCAACTCACCACCAGGTGGTGATCAATTGACAGCGCTGCACCTCTCTTCACCCAAGCCTCCAAGACATATGGTTGCAGGTCTGATGACACAATAACAAAATCGATCATCGACCTGTGACCTAGGGTGTCCCGGTGCCAAGTACACATATGGACACCCTTATGCTTGAACATGCTGTTCATTATGGACAAATTGTGGTTGGCACAGAAGTCCAACAACTGAACACCACTCAGGTTCAGCTTTTGCAGGCCATTCCTCTCAATCACATCCCTCCAGATCATTGCCCACAAGCACGTTGAAGTTCCCCAGTATCCCCAGTAGGATAATGGAGTCTCCAAGAGGAGCACATTCCAGCACCCCAGTCAGAGACTCCAAAAAGGGTCTGTACTCTGAACCATCATTTGGCACATAGGCACAAATGATGGTCAGGACCCATTTCCCAACCTGAAGGTGTAGGGAAACAACCCTTTTGTCCACTGAGGAGAACCCCAACATAGAAGAGGCCAGACAGGGGGATACGAGAACGCCCACCCCTGCTTGCCTCTTGCCCAGGACAACTCCACAAAAGGCCAAGGTCCAACCCCTCTCCAAGAGACTGGTTCCAGAAACTGAGCTGTGCATTGAGGTGAGCTTGACTATATCAAGCCGGTATCTCCCAACATCATGCACAAGCTCAAACTCCTTCCCCATCAGAGAGTAATGTTGCACGCTCCAAAAGCCAGTTTAGTAAGCTGGGGATTGGAATGTCCAGGTGTCCACCTTCAACTGCTGCCCAATCCACATAGCACTGGACCTCATGGTCCCTCCTGCAGGTAGTGAGTCCACTGAAGGGCATATCGTTGTGGCTGTTTTGGGCTGAGCCTGGCCAGGTCCCATGGGCAGAAACCCAGCCACCAGGTGCTTGCCATTGAGCCCCTATCCCAGGCCTGGCTCTGGGGTGGATTCCCAGTAACCCCAAACACTAAATCCTTGATTGAACATTCATTTGGATAGTCTATTGAATTGCTCTTAGTCTGGCCCTTCACCCAGGACCTGTTTGTTTTGGAAGACTGTACCAAATGCGAATTTCCCCAAACAATCTAGCTCCTGGGATCACAAGTGTTTGCAACAACCCCCCCCCCCCCCCAAATCACCACCACAATAAGGAACAATTCATGAGGGAGTCAGAAGCAGTATACAAAGAGACATGAATGACAGATAACGGTTATCACACAGGTGGTTATCAACTTTCTCTGCTAACCCAGGCTTTCTCCTTCAAACTCTACCCATTCACACAAAAAGAGATGTTTAATGGTTCATCTGACTTCTATAAAAACTATGAAGAGATAGGATATGAAGGAGTACCACCTGCTTAATTCAGAGAGGAATAAATAATGAAGAGATTGGAATATTATAAAAAAAAAAAAACTTGTTTTCAAACATGCTTACAGGTATGTCCTGCAATAGATAAACTTACAGTCACCGATTGTAATGTTTATTTCTTAGGGTACAAAAATGAGAAATAATCTATTATTTCTTAGAAACCATCAGTATATTGCAACAATACAAATGGTCTAACACCTGACAGCTATCAAAAATTGTCATTCATGTTTGAAATGTGAGGAGTGGTGAATGGATTTTCAGTTGGTTGCAATTTGGAGCCTCACCACTAGATGTTGCAAAATTTTACACACTGTTGCTTTAAAGCAACACTATGTAACTTTCATGTTCCAGCAGTTACAATGAAAAGACTACAACTATGACAAGTATGACCTCAGTCCCAATAGCCAATGACAAGGTACTTAGTTGTTGGTGGCTAAAATTGAGCCCTGTGATTGGCTCTTGGGACTCAGGTCATAGTCACCATAGTTGTAGTCCTTTCAGTGTTCCTACTAAGAACAGAGGTGTTGTAGGCAAAGCGGGCCCACTCAGGCTATAGGGGAAGGGACATTCACACCAGTCAAAGGTTGATGTACCATCAAAATAATTTTGAGAACATTATTTCAAGGTGAAAATCTTACATAGTGTTGCTTTAATAATGTCCCGGTGTGGCAGGGGTGGTGTGTAAAGTCTGCTTTCTCTGACTGCCTTGTTTTTATCTTTAATACATTTAGATTAGATTCATGTCCAGATACTGTGCTATGGATATATATTTGTTCAATTTTTTGGCAAGCAATAGTAAAAAAATGACAAAAATTAAGTGAAATAGATAAACAACCAAACAAGACTTTGCACTTGATTTTACACATTCTGTATGCATGAATGTAGGGATTTCTGTAATGAATGTAGGCTTCTTCTTCGTCTTATGTCAATGATTTAAAAAAAGATACAAGGTGTGCTCCGTCTTGCAGTCACTATAAAAATGACATGGAGCTCCATCTTGTGGAAACTGTTTTTCAAGTGTTTCACTTATAGAGACTCGTGTTCAGACTCCAGAACACGTCTCTACAGATATTTAAGTTTGTGTGAAAAGTTTCAGGAGTTACACTCAGGGACTAATCTATCTGACTCGATGTCAAGATAAAAAAGAAACTAGTATTTTGATATGCAGGAATCGATAGGAAATTCTTTTCCCCTTAATTATACAAAAGTATACCTTACATTTCCTTTGTGTCTTGCAGTCATTTTCTTCCAGCCCTAGAAAACTTGATATTGATGTCTTAAAAAGTCTCTGACACATACACACAACTGTAAGATTAAATAAAAAAAGAAAAATTACACAGTTCTGGCCTGAATATATTCCTGAGCCTCTGGTGAGGATGTACAAGTCAATATTATTGAGGCTCAGCAATAAGGCAATATTTGAATTTCAAATGAGCCTGAGACAGTAGAGAAAGCGAGCTTTCAGTCACCCAGACAAGAGTGCGCACAAGTGATGAAGAAGCAGGCATGTGACCCGGCACTGACAAATACCCACCACATCATGGTTAAAGAGAAACAGTGTTCCTGTGAGGGTGGGAAATGGGATAATCGATCCAAGTTAGGAAAAAGAGACCTATGGTACTTTGGTGGTGTCAGTGTGAGGCTGAATGTAAATAATGCAAATACATAAAGTGGAGCCTCACCACCATTGCTGAAAACACAAAATCATTTATTCACTCAAATGAACACATTTGTGAAGGCCCTGACAGCACAATGGAAAGAATGGAATGACTATAATTCAGCAGCAAGAGCTTTAATTTAGTCTTGTCTGTGTAGTGGAGCATTTTACAACATTTTAAAACCTCAAAAACTCCCTAAATTGTGAACTAACGTTGTAATCTTAATTGCTGGCTCTTTTCTTGGCTTAGTTCCATCCCCTATCTCCCCTGTTCAGTTCTTCACCCATCCATATTTATTTTCCTGCATTGACGGTGCGTTCCGACTCTGAGTGAGGGATTACATGCCTGGTTTGGCCTACATCCAACAGCCTCTGCTGAGACATGGTGCTGCCACCCACCACAGGACGTCAGCTGCTCCAGGGGGGCTACCAGCATGGCCCGGGTGTGTGGGTTTGCAAATGATCCAGTACCAGGCGCCATGCATGCAGTGCAACTTCTTGAGCAAGGCTTTGAAAAACCTTTGCTGGGTTTACATATGGAAAGCCGACAGTAGTTGGATGAATTAATCACACAGTTAACTTTAGGTGCATTTTTAAATATGTTTAAGTACTTTATTATTGACTATGTTTACTCCTGTCCTGTATGTGAAAATATACTGTGTGTTATTTGTAGTAAATGTGCAAGGAAGCTCCTAATTGCGTGGGGGAGAACTCCCTGAAGAAGATGTCCAGAAAGTGGAAGACTGGATTTATTACAAACTCCTTCCTAATATTGTAGAGTGTTTACAGTAAACAGTTTAAAGTGCCTTAAGATGACTAATGCTATTAACTGATGAGACTGGTTAAACTGAAAACAATTTGCTTGGGGTTGCAGTTCTTATCTACCCATTAAAGGGGAATCCATTTCCCAACTTTGGATAAAGGTAACAGAATCACATCATCTGCAGCAATCCACCATAGCAATATTTGAAACAGAGACTGATGAAGCTGACGGATAATATTCACTTGAAAATAAAAGGCCCTTATAAGGAGGTTGGTGGTATGATGAGGGCATTAATAAGTGTTTGTCATGCAGGAAATGTGTGTTTTTGACCCATGTTGTTTGCTTTTTCCCCTCTTTTCATGTTCTGAATTCCATTTTTTGCTTTCACTTTCAAGCACTCATTAGGTTTAAACACAAATATTGTGGGTTTTTAGTGAGGTGATTAAACTACCTGGTTAGCATTTGGATTAGGTTCAATTTTAGGTTCAGTTTTAGGCCCACTGCTTTTTTCTTTGTATATTAATGATTTGCCATCAGTATGTGGAGATGATATAAAAATTCAGATGTATGCAGATGATTGTGTCATCTGCATACATGGGAAGGATGCTAAACAAGTGGCTGACAAGTTAATGATAGCAATGGAGAAAGTGTCAAAATGGCTTAATCAATCATGCCTCACTCGTAGGGACATAGGGAAAACAGCTACCATGTATTTTACTAACAAACAAAATCATACTATCCGAGTATAACTAACTCGAGCAAATATAGAAAATATAACAGTTTAAAGGGAATACTCGCTGAGAATCCTAAAATAAGCATATTAAACCTGTACCAAAAGCTGAAAACATAATAAACATGAATATAGTACTTTTGTAGCCTTAATTTTGTCTAGAATGAAAAGAAATTGATTTTTTTTCCATTCATTCTCTGCACCGATGTTGAGGCTCTGACTGCAGTATTTGTAGACTGATTTTGGTGACGTTACAAGCTGAACAAACTAACAGCTCAATGGCTCCAGTGGATCCAACCTGCACTCTTGATTATGCATCTAAATTGTAGAAATAAACAAATATTGCAGACAATAGACCTTGTGAAGATTTTGGTCTCTCGGTCACTTGGTGGCGAGATCACTATTGTCACTACAAGCGTACAACTTGCATGGATAGGGTGACGATACGAAGCAAAAATGATTTCATTTTTTAATTTTTTTTCATTATTTCAAACATGTAAACAGTGCTCTACACAATATATACAAAAAAAAAGCATTATTGGTGGAAGTTTACACTTATATAATCCCACCCCTTTTCCATAAGTCATCCATTACTTAGGGTTCAAGGACTCAACTTCTTTATACATATAATAACAAAAACAAATGTTAAAAAAATACAAAAAAAGTAATATACATCTTTTCCACTCACATAAGCTCCATAGTATGTAACAAACTAAATATCCTACTTCTTCACAATTTATACTTAAACATCCATACCACATAAACACAAACTTCCAATTTAAGCTCTGTAATTGTGATGTAAAGAAAAAAACTATAACAGACTTTTGTTAATTATCAGTTTTCATCTACTTTCTTATATTTCTGGAACACCATATCTTTGTACCTCTTTTTAAACAACTTTGCATCTGGACATCGTTTCAAATCAATATTTAGCTTGTTCCATAATTTTACTCCACATACAGAAACACAAAATCCCTTTTTGGTAGTGCGTGCATTAACAATGATGAAATTATATAATCCTCTTAAGCTGTAGCTTCCTTCTGTGAATAAACTTTGGATGTTTCCTGGTAGCTAATTTTTTTTTGCTCTATACAAAATATGTACTGTTTGAAATTCAACCAGATCTGTAAACTTCAAAATTTTAAGCTGAAGGAAAAGTGAGAGTATGATCCCTATAACTTGCACTGAAAATAATACAAAATACAAAATGCTTTCTTTTGTGAAATAAAAAGTGAATGTAAAATGCTTTTATAGTTGTGCCCCAGATCTCTGCACAATAAGTTAAATAAGGTGAAACCAGTGAACAGTATAGAATGTGAAGTGATGGATGATCTAATACCTGATTTGCTTTACCCAATACTGCAATATTTCTTTATATTTTGGAATAAATATAATATGTGATTTCCAACTTATTTTCTCATCTATTATTACCCCAAGAAATCTGATTTCAAGATCAACCCCATTTATTTGAATCTTTACATTTGTATTTATTTTGTTGTTTCCAAAGTACATTATTTTAGTTTTGTTCAAGTTAATGACTGAGCCACCACCGTAGTGGTGGCTCAGTTGGTAGAGCATCCGCCCCACACCCGGGAGGCAGGGGTTCAAATCCCGGCCGGGTCATGCCAAAGACCATATAAAAGTGGAACTTCCTGCCATCCAGCTTGGTGCTCAGCAATAAATGGAATGGAGGAGGGAACTCTGTGGCGGCACCTTGCATGGCAGCAGCCCTCTGATTCTGCACTTGGAGTGTGTGTGATTTACACTGTAGATAGGTAAAGCACAATCTCGTTCTACTGTACATGATTGGTTGTACGGTTGAATGACAATAAGGGTGATTTAATTTAATAGTTTATTATTGTTTTACCAAATTATTAATTTATTCATCTCTGTAATTATCGTTTCCACTACCTGCTGAAAAATCATTACCTGAATAAAAAAAATATTAGTGTCATCAGCAAACAAAACCAGCTTCAATACTTTTGAGACTCTACATATATCATTAATGTACTGTATGTATTAATGTATGATCAGGACTTGTCTAAAAATCATCCCGATCAATAAAGAACATATATTTGAAGCACAGGGGGTGCACAAGCCAGTGTACTCCTAATGCCGGTCCCAAGCCAGGGTAAATGGGGAGGGTTGTGTCAGGGAGGGCATCTGACGTAAAACCTTTGCCCAATCAAAGATGCGGATCATGACGAATGAGACTTTCATACTGGATCGGTCAAGGCCTGGGTTAACAAAGACCGCCTCTGGTGCTGTTAACTGACAAGGTGACGGTGGAAATTGGGCTACTGTTGGTTGAAGATCGAGGAGAGGGGAAAGGTGTGTTAGGAGGGAGAGAGAGAAAAGGAAAGGTAGAAGGGTGGAAGTGAGAGTAGGGACATTAAATATAGGGACTATGACTAGTAAAGGCAGAGAGTTGGCTGATATGATGGAGAGAAGAAAGGTAGATATACTGTGTGTTGAAGAAACCAGATGGAATGGAAGCAAGGCTAGGAGCATTGGAGGTGGATTTAAGAAGAAGAAGCCAACTTTATTGTCACTCAGTCCATACAGCCAATCATGTACAGTAGATCAAAATTATGTTTCTCCTATCTACAATGTTAATCACATCAAGAATTAGAGAGACCACTGCCATGCAAGGCGCTGCCTCAAACAACTTTTCCTTCCCCTATTCTATTATGCTGAGCACCAAGCTAGAAGGTGGGAATTACCATTTTTATATGGTCTCTGGTATGACCTGGCCGGGGCTTGAGCCAATGACCTCCAGGCTGTGGGGCAGATGCTCTACCACTAGGCCACCACTCCAGTGTTAAACTGTTCTACCGTGGTGCAGATAGAAAGAGAAATGGAGTAGGAGTAATCTTGAAGGAAGAGTATGTGAAGAGTGTTCAGGAGGTAAAGAGGGAGTCAGACAGGATCATGAGTTTGAAGCTAGAAGTCAAAGGTGCGATGTTGAATGTTGTCGGTGCGTATGCCCCACAAGTTGGATGTCAGGTAGAAGAAAAAGAGGAATTCTGGAGTAAGTTGGATGAAGTGGTAGAGAGTGTTCCCTGGGGGACAGAGTGGTGATTGGAGCAGACTTTAATGGACATGTAGGTGAAGGGAACAGAGGTGATGAGGAGGTCGTGGGTAGGTATGGTCTTAAGGAGAGAAATGTGGAAGGACAGATGATTCTGGATTTTGCTAAAAGGATGGAAATGGCCAACCCAGTCTCAGTAAAAAACGTATCTAATAAACGTTTTCCCACCCCTCTAAAAATGTACATTTGCATGTTAAATTAAAAAAAAACGTGCCTCGGTACGTTTTTACAAGTTCACTCACAGCGCATACAGTCCGCACTGCGCATGCGCAGAACAACGCATTGTTTACTTTGGTTTCCCAACGCTCATTTGGTTGATGGGAGGGGGATGGTGGATGGTTACTTACACAGCTCTTTCAGCAAAAACACATGAGTTCGACTCCCACTCTTGTCTCTCACTGACGTTTTTCTCCTTTTTTTTTTCCTTACTTTGTTTTTCACTCCACTAATGAAAGGTTCCTGTGAGGTTAGGTTTAGGGATTAAAGAATGGGTTAATTGGTCGATTCTGAAAGTGAAAAAAGTGGGAAAAAAATGCTGTTACAGACCTTTCTTAAAGCTGTAAATGCCACGTACCCACTGCACGTCAAAAATCTTTTTGACATGCCTCTGTACATTTTCTCTCAATGACAAAACGTGCAATTGAATGGGTTTTTTTTGCTGAGACTGGGCTCAAATGGCTGTGGTGAACACATACTTCAAGAAGAGAGAGGAACATAGGGTAACTGACAAGAGTGGAGGAAGGTGCACACAGGTGGACTACATCTTATGCAAAAGGAGAAATCTGACAGAGATAGGAGACTGCAAGTTGGTGGCAGGGGAGAATGTAGCTAGACAGCATTGGATGGTAGTCTGTATGATGACTTTGCAAAGCAAGAGGAGGAAAACAGTGAAGGCAGAGCCAAAGATTAAGTGGGGGAAGTTACAGAAGGAAGAAGGTCGTACAGAGTTCACAAAGGAGTTGATACAGGCTCTGGGTGGTAGGAAGGAATTACCAGATGACTGGGAAAATACAGCAAAAGTATTGAGGGAGACGGGTAGAAAGGTACAGTGCATCCGGAAAGTATTCACAGCGCTTCACTTTTTCCACATTTTCTATGTTGCAGCCTTATTCCAAAAGGGATTAAATTCATTTTTTCCCTCAAAATTCTACACACAATACTCCATAATAACAATGTAAAAAAAAGTTTTATGAGATTTTTGCAAATATATTAAAAATAAAAAACTAAGAAATCACATGTCCATTAGTATTCGCAGCCTTTGCCAAGAAGCTCAAAATTGAGCTCAGGTTCATCCTTTTTCCACTGATCATCCTTGAGATGTTTCTACAGCTTAATTGGAGTCCACCTGTGGTAAACTGAGTTGAATGGACATGATGTGGAAAGGCACACACCTGTCTATATAAGGTCTCACAGTTGACAGTGCATGTCAGAGCACAAGCCAAGCATGAAAGTCAAAGGAATTGTCTGTAGACGAGGCACAAATCTGGGGAAGGATACAAAAAAAAGTTCTGCTGCTTTGAAGGTCCTGATGAGCACAGTGGCCTCCATCATCCGTAAATAGAAGAAGTTCAGAACCACCAGGACATTTATTTATTTTTGTTATTTATTTATTATTTATTATTTTTATTTATTATTCAGGGAGGTGACCAAGAACCCGATGGCCACTCTGTTAGAGTTCCAGCATTGCTCTGTGACGAGAGGAGAACCTTCCAGAAGGACAGCCATCTCTGTAGCAATCCACCAATCAGGCTTGTATGGTAGAGTGGCCAGATGGAAGCCCCTCCTTAGTAAAAGGCATATGGCAGCCCACCTGGATTTTCCCAAAAGGCACCTGAATGACTCTCAGACCATGAGAAACAAAATTCTCTGGTCTGATGAGACAAAGATTAAACTCTTTGGCCTGAATGCCAGGCGTCATGTTTGAAGGGAAACTAGGCACCATTCATAAACTACGCCAGTGTTGGTTGTAGCATCATGCTGTGTTGTTTTTCAGTGGCAGGAACTGGGAGATAAGTCAGGATAGGGGGAAAGATGAATGCAGCAATGTACAGAGACATCCTGGATGAAAACCTGCTCCAGAGCGCTCTTGACCTTAGACTGGGGCGAGGGTTCATCTTTCAGCAGGACAATGACCCTGAGTACACAGTCAAGATATCAAAGGAGCGGCTTCAGGACAACTCGAATGTCCTTGAGTGACCCAGCCACAGCCCAGACTTGAATCCAATTGAACATCTCTGGAGAGATCTGAAAATGGCTGTGCACCAATGCTTCTCATCCAACCTGATGGAGCTTGAGAGGTGCTGCAAAGAGGAATGGGCGAAACTGTCCACAGATAGGGGTACCAAGCTTGTGGCATCATATTCAAAAAGACCTGAGGCTGTAATTGCTGCCAAAGGTGCTGTCACAAACCCCTGTGTGCCATTACAAGGTCCACGAGGGAGAGAATGAAAAACCCAGTCGCAGGAGTAGAGAGTGCCGTGTTTATTAATTAAAGTTCACCAAAATAACAAGTTCAACAATCACCGAATGCAGTTCAGTTCACCACACAATATATGGAAGGGTGTAATGACAGAATTGGCCACCAAACATACAGGGTGTCTGCCGAATGCTCAACAGCCTGGTGAATATAAAGCCTGGTGCTGCAGGGCTGCGTTACACATGAAACAGAAAAGGCGAGCAGCCTAATGCTGCAGGCCTGCTAGCATAGGTGTAAAGGCTAAGACAAACTTACAGGTCTGGAGCTAATTCGGAGCGAACCGTGCAGTCTGGAGGCAGAGGCAGAGACGCGGACCAACTGAAACACCAAGGTATAGATCGTCTTAAAAGGTCCAGCTGAGTAGAACGCAGGGAGTGAATAACCATACGCAGAGGGACACGCTGCCACATATGAAGGGGAATGTCCCGACAATCTCCTTCCTCAGCAGTGGCAAACAAATACTCCAAAAGCTAATGAGGAAAGAGATTGCCGGTGCGAGGATGCGTGGGCAGAACTGATTGGGAACAGGTGTGTGAGAGCACATGTGAATGAGAGTGAATGGAGCGTGTGTATGTGTGTGCGCGTGTGGGTGGGTGTGTGTGTATGTGTGTCAGCACCTGTGACAGTGCAGCTGACAGAGCTTGACAGGAGGAGGGGGCGTGCCAGAGCTGTCAGAGGGAAAACTAGGACACATCATAACTATGAGTCAGAACCGGGTTTGATTCACGACAGGTGCATCAGCAAAGTATTGCGCAAAGGCTTTGAATACTTACAGTATGTACATGTGATTTCTTAGTTTTTTATTTTTAATAAATTTGCAAAAATTAAAAAAAAAAAACTTTTTTCACATTGTCATTATGGGGTATTATGTGTAGAATTTTGAGAAAAAAATGAATTTAATCCCTTTTGGAATAAGGCTGTAACATAACAAAATGTGGAAAAAGTGAAGCGCTGTGAATACTTTCCGGATGCACTGTATGTGATGTATCCAGTGGACAGAGGAAGGAAGACAAGGAGATTTGGTGGTGGAATGAGGAGGTACAGGAAAGTATTCAAAGGAAGACGTTAGCAAAGAAAAAGTGAGATAGTCAGGGGGATGAAGAAAGTAGACAAGAGTATTTGGAATGTAGGCGCATGGCAAAGAGAGAGGTGGCAAAGGAAAAGGCATATAGTGAGTTGTATGAGAGACTGAACACTAAGGAAGGAGAAAAGGACTTGTATCGATTGCTAGATAGAGTGATTGAGCTGGAAAGGATGTACAGCAGGTTAGGTTGATTAAGGAAAGAAATAGTACTGTACTAACAAATGACAACAGTGGGTTGAGAAGGTGGAAGGAGTACTTTGAAGAGCTGATATATAAAAAAAAATGAGAGGGAGAGGAGGATGGATTAAGGAAAGATGATGAACAAGGAAGTCCTGAGGATTAGCAAGGCGGAAGTGAGAGCAGCTTTGAAAAGGATGAAGAATGGAAAGGTGGTCGGTCCAGATGACATACAGTGGTGTGAAAAAGTGTTTGCTCCCTTCCTGATTTCTCAGTTTTTTGTATGTTTGTCACACTTAAATGTTTCAGATCATCAAACAAATTTAAATGTTCGACAAAGATAACACAAGTAAACACAAAATCCATCCATCCATCTTCTTCCGCTTAATCCTTTTCGGGTCACAGGGGGGCTGGAGCCTATCCCAGCATCTTTGGGCGAGAGGCAGGGTACACCCTGGATAGATTGCCAGTCCATTGCAGGGCCAACACAGAGAGACAGACAACCATTCACTCTCACAGTCATACCTAAAGACAATTTAGAATCCCCAGTTGATGCCAATTAACCTAATTTGCATGTTTTTGGCATGTGGGAGGAAACCGGAGAAATCCCGGAGTAAACTCATGCAGACATGGGGAGAACATGCAAACTCCACACAGATCACTGTTGGTCAGGGGCTGGGATTGAACCCAGGATTCCCCGGCCAAGGGTGAGTTGCTGTGCTGCCGCAGTGCTAACCACTCCGCCACCGCACTGCCCATAAACACAAAATGCAGTTTTAAAATGAAGGTGTTTATTATTAAGGGACAAAAAAATCCAAACCTACATGGCCCTGTGTGAAAAAGTCATTGCCCCCTAAACCTAATAACTGGTTGGGCCACTCTTAGCAGCAACAACTGCAATCAAGTGTTTGCAATAACTGGCAGTGAATATTTTACAGCACTGTGGAGGAATTTTTGCTCACTCATCTATGCAGAATTGTTGTAATTCAGCCACATTGGAGGGTTTTCGAGCATGAACCGCTTTTTTAAGATCATGCCACAGCATCTCCATCAGATTCAGGTCAGGACTTTGACTAGGCCGCTCCAAAGTCTTCGTTTTGCGTTTCTTAAGCCATTCAGAGGTGGACTTGCTGGTGTGTTTTGGATCATTGTCCTGCTGCAGAACCCAAGTGCGCTTCAGCTTGAGGTGACAAACAGATGGTCGGACATTCTCCTTCAGGATTTCTTGGAAGACAGCAAAATTCATAGTTCCATTTACCACAGCAAGTCTTCCAGGTCCTGAAGCAGCAAAACAGCCCCAGACCATCACACTGCCACCACCATATTTCACTGTTAGTATGATATTCCTTTTCTGAAATGCTGTTACTTTTACGCTGGATGTAATGGGACACACACCTTCCAAGAAGTTCAACTTTTGTCTCATCAGTCCACAGAGTATTTTTCCAAAAGTCTTGGGGATCATCAAGATGTTTTCTGGCAAAACTGAGATGAGCCTTTATGTTCTTTTTGCTCAGCAGTGGTTTTCATCTTGGAACTCTGCCATGCAGGCCATTTTTGCCCAGTCTCTTTCTCATGGTGGAGTCATGAACACTGACCTTAACTGAGGCAAGTGAGGCCTGCAGTTCTTTGGATGTTGTTGTGGGGTCTTTTGTGACCTTTCGGATGAGTTGTCGCTGTGCTCTTGGGGTAATTTTGGTCGGCCGGCCACTCCTGGGAAGGTTCACCACTGTTCCATGTTTTCACCATTTGTGGATAATGGCTCTCACTGGGGTTCACTGGAGTCCCAAAGCTTTAGGAAAGGCTTTATAACCTTTCCCAGACTGAGAGGTCTCAATTACTTTGTTTCTCATTTGTTCTTGAATGTCTTTGGATGACTGCATGATGTCTAGCTTTTGAGGATCTTTTGGTCTACTTCATTTTGTCAGGCAGGTCCTATTTAAGTGATTTCTTGATTAAGAACAGGTGTGGCAGTAATCAGGCCTGGGTGTGGCTAGAGAAATTGAACTCAGCTTTCCAAAGATGTGATAAACCACAGTTAATTTATTTTTCAAAGGGGGGGGGGGGGTCACTTTTTCACACAGATCCATGGAGGTTTGGATTTTTTTTTTACCCTTAATAATAAACACCTTCATTTAAAAACTACATTTTGTGTTTACTTGTGTTATCTTCGTCTAATATTTAAATTTGTTTGATGATCTGAAACATTTAAGAGTGACAAACATACAAAAAATTGAGAAATCACAGAGGGGGCAAACACTTTTTCACACCAGATTTTTATGAGAGATGCCAGTGAACTTTTTAACCAGATTCTTTAACACAACCTTGGAGAGTGAGAGGATGCCCGAGGAATGGAGAAGAAGTGTTTTGGTATCAATTTTCAAGAACAAAGGTGATGCTCAAAGCTGCAGTAACTATAGATGCATAAAGTTGATCAGCCACACTATGAAGATTTGGGAAAGAGTTGTTAAAGCCAGGTTAAGAGGAGAGGTGACAATCAGTGAGCAGCAGTACGGTTTCATGCCAAGAAAGAGTACTACAGATGCAATATTTGCTTTAAGAGTGTTGATGGAGAAGTATAGAGAAGGTCAGAAGGAGTTGCACTGTGTCTTTGTGGATCTAGAAAAAGCAGATGATAGGGTGCAAAGAGAGGAAGTGTGGTACTTTATGAGAAAGTCAGGATTGGCAGAGAAGTGCACTATCGTTCAAAAGTTTGGGGTCACTTAGAAATTTCCTTATTTTTGAAAGAAAAGCACTGTTTTTTTCAATGAAGATAACTTTAAACTAATCAGAAATACACTCTAATATCTAATATACATTGCTAATGTGGTAAATGACTATTCTAGCTGCAAATGTCTGGTTTTTGGTGCAATATCTACATAGGTGTATAGAGGCCCATTTCCTGCAACTATCACTCCAGTGTTCTAATGGTACAATGTGTTTGCTCATTGCGTCAGAAGGCTAATAGATGATTAGAAAACCCTTGAGCAATCATGTTAGCACAGCTGAAAACAGTTTAGCTGGTTAGAGAAGCTATAAAACTGACCTTCCTTTGAGCAGGTTGAGTATCTGGAAAAAATTATTATTTCAAATACAAATCATTATTTCTAACCTT
Organism: Pholidichthys leucotaenia; assembly: GCA_020510985.1. Lineage (NCBI taxonomy): Eukaryota > Metazoa > Chordata > Actinopteri > Cichliformes > Pholidichthyidae > Pholidichthys > Pholidichthys leucotaenia. The sequence goes on from CM035836.1 coordinate 179,240,952, forward strand.
GTCAATGTCTTGACTATATTTTCTATTCATTTTACAACTCATGGTGGTAAAGAAGTGTGACTTTTCATGGAAAACACAAAATAATTGTCTGGGTGACCCCAAACTTTTGAACGGTAGTGTATGTAAAGGTGGTGCAGGACATGTATGACGACAGCGAGACGGTGATGAGGTGTGCTGTAGGAGTGATTCAAGGTGGGGGTGGGATTGCATCAGGGATCGGCTCTGAGCCCCTTCTTGCTTGCCATGGTGATGGACAGGCTGACAGACGAGGTCAGGCAGGAGTCTCCGTGGACCATGATGTTTGCAGATGACATTGTGATCTACAGTGAGAGTAGGGAGGAGTGGGTTAGAGGCCCCCCTGATAAAAGGAGGTTGAGGCTCTTTAAAGGAATTGACAAAACCTTAGGCTAGGTTGGATTAGCTTGGATTAGTCAAAACATTGTCTGTGTGGGTTTTTTTTTGTTTGTTTGTTTTTTCACGTATAAAAAATAAAAGGAAAGGAAAAGAGGTTTGAGGCCTTCTAATGTATAGATTCCTTTTGCACCTTGTTGTAATGCTTTAATATTTTTAGGTAAAGCACTTTGACTTGTCTTGTACACAAAATGTGCAATGCAAATAAACTTGCCTTGCCTTGCCTAGGGAGCAGGTGGAAGAGAACCTGGAGAGGTGGAGGTATGCTCTGGAGAGAAGAGGAATGAAAGTCAGTAGAAGCAAGACAATACAGGACTGTGAATGAGAGGGAGGCAGGTGCAACAGTGAAGATGGAAGGAGTAGCGATAATGAAAGTAGATGAGTTCAAATACCTGGGGTCAATCAGAATCAGAATCAGAAAAGATTTATTGACAAGTACATTCACAAGTAAATAACTGGTAAATATACGAGGGATTTGACTTGACACTGAGAACGACATAGTTGACATTTTCAGTGATGCGGCAGCGTCAGTGACGCGCCTGTCAGCAGAATGGGAACGGGAAGCAATGGGGGAGAAGGAGGATAAACACAGTAGGAGAGAGAAAAAAGCATTGTTTATCAGAATACAGGTCATATATGATCAATATTATGATTACAAGAAAAAAACTCTCAATGCACAAATAGCAGACAATAGAATCCATACAATGACACAAAGAGAGCAGTGAATGAATAATCTTCAAGTCAGTATAGTGAGTTAGTGTGAGTGAGGGTGTTGAGTGCAAACAGTGATATCAGTTAAGGACAACAAAGTCTCTTCCGCAGCAGGTGTTATGTCTACCGTCTGGGCAGAGGCGCGAGTCCTTGGCACGGCAGATGGAATAGTTTGCCAGACAGCTGGCTGTCCTTGAGAGTCAAATGCTGCCCGCCATGTTATGAAAAACAAGTATACTGAAGATAATCTGGAGGACTGTGAGCTGAGGGCGTCAAAACAGGTCGAATAGCACTGACTTCAGAGAAAAAACTTTATATTCTCTTACAGATTCAGTGCTCAAATCCTTCATGGCTGGACGTTGAAATTATCATGGACGGCTCTCAGCGTGATCGGGATGTAATCCATTTTCCTAGACAGTTCTCCATTAGCCGCTGTCAGAGTCCTGCCCAGTTGGTCAATTTGATGGTTGAGCCTCGCCGGGTCCGCTTTTTGATAGGCTCCATCCATCTTCTTTAATTTGCAGTACACCAGAACAATCCCAGATCCAATCAGTAGAATTCCGATGACCATTGCTACGAAGAGGTATAAATCTTCAACATCTTCGATAGAGAGATCACACAGGCACAAGAGTTTCCAATTACTTGTGTCCTTCAAATAACCCGCAGCAGCTGTTCCTGCGGGGCAAATCGGCTCCCCCGGGCCAGTTTTTCTCGTTGAAAAAACAGTGTCAATTGCGTTCAAAGCCCAGCTTATTAAATCCATAATTTCGTTTGATAATCAGCAGTAAAGACACGCAGACAGACAATAGCAAGCTGGGATCCAGTCAGTTAGGGAAGGAGAGAGATAAGGAGCCGGAGCTGGGAGAAAAAGCGTCTGTGTAGAGGAGCTGGGCAATGAAGAGGCGATTTGGTTTATAAGCGAAGTTTTAATGTTCAGCTCTTCTAACAAGTCTCATCTGGTGCAGAGAGCGGCAGAAGGGAAAAAGAGACAGAATCTCGCCAACTCACTGATTATATACAACCACACAACAAAAGACATGCATAACAAAGGCTGACATCCCTCATTATCTTAATCCCCCCATTGTCTTGGTATTTCCTCTCCTCGTCTTGGGAGGTGATGGTAATCCCTCTCCTCGCCTTGGGGGGTGAGGGTGGCTCGTCCGGTCTCCCCCACCGCGTCTGGGAACGTCTTTGTTCTTCACTCGGCGGGTGAGATTCCTTTGTCCTTTCAGAGGTGTGAAGTTCCTTACATATGTAATCACCAAACATTTCCACTTGCTCTAACATATGTAGGTTATGGAATATTTGGTTAATATAGACCACAGGCCCCCCAAACAACTAAGAAAGGACAACAGAAAGGTTCACAGTCTAGGATAGTTATTACGACATACTACGTGTTACAGCTGTTGCCACGGAAGAAACTTTCCAGCAGCCATGCTCCTAAGAGAGTTCAGTGGTAAACATAGCAGCATAGTAAAATCATAAGTCAGTCCTAAACTGTTGCAGCACAATTAGTGAATAATTGTGGAGTGGTTGGTGTCAGTCCCTGTGCTGTCTGGGTTTAATTCTTCTCCCAAAACTGCTGTAGGTTGGTTTAGGCGTCCTGCTGGGACCTTCTTGTGAGGAATCTGCAGTGTGGGAAGGAGAGAGGTTATTTGTTCCCTGCCTGGGGGCTGAGTCTTTTCTCTTGGGGGGTCTACCTCGCCGAGGTGCTCTCGCCAACTGTGCAGGTTCGTCTTTCAACAAGAAGGCAGGTTTAAGTCTGTCAATGCTGACTGTTTCTTTTCTATCCCCATAATCAAGCACAAAGTGTTTATCACCATGTTCCAACACTCTGAATGGCCCATCGAATGCTGGGTGTAAAGTTGGTTTTAGAGCTTCATGCTTAACAAAAACAAACTCAGCATTTTTTAAAGTTTGAGGGACAAAAACCCGTGGGAAGGAGTGATGAGCTGGATCGGGGAGAGAGTTCGGTCTGTTGCTGCCTAAAAACCTTGGGACTGGAAGGCGCCCTGGCTCTGGGTTCTCTGGCAGAAATTCACCTGGGAGCCTGAGAGGTTGTGCAAAAACTAATTCTGCGGGAGAGGTGTCTAGATCCTCTTTAGGTGCAGCACGCAACCCCAATAAAACCCAGGGAAGTTTATTTACCCAATTTGTGTCCGTTAGTGAGGCTCTGAGGGCAGCCTTTAGAGACCTGTGAAAACGCTCGCATAACCCATTAGCCTGAGGGTGATAAGCGGTGGTGCGATGAATTGTTGCCCCTAAGCTGTTGGACATGGCTGACCAGAGCTCTGAGACAAATTGAGGCCCCCTATCGGATGTGATGTCCGATGGGACACCGAAACGTGCCACCCAGTTTGTCAAAAAAACGCGAGCAACTTCCTCCGCTGTGGTTGCCGCTAGAGGGACTGCCTCTGGCCAGTGTGTGGTGTGGTCTATCATTGTTAACAGGTGTGTGAAACCTTGGGAGGAAGGTAGTGGCCCCACAAGATCGACATGAACGTGGTCGAACCTTCTAGCAGGGATTGGAAAAGGCTCCAGAGGGGCTTTTGTGTGTCTGTGTATTTTGGCGCGTTGACAAGAAATGCAAGTTTTTGCCCATTCTTTTACGTTTTTGCGCAGGCCTGGCCACACAAACTTTTCGGCGACCATTTTAACCGAGGCGCGCACACCTGGGTGCGCGAGGGAGTGAATTGCGTCAAAAATGCGGCGGCGCCATGTAGCTGGTACTAACGGGCGAGGTCGGCCGGTTGAAACATCGCATATTGGGGGGGCACGCCGTCGCGTGAACCCTTTTTCTCCAGCCTTAACCCTGTTGGTCCAGACAGGAGTGCGCGCACGTCCGCGTCACTGTTTTGTTCCTCTGCCATGGCTGCATAATCTATCGCTTCATGGATAGGTGCTGCGTATGTGTCTGCGTTAGTGAAGAGTTCTGCTGCTGAGGCAGTATAATCTGTCTCCCCGCGCTCTGGTGGTGCCACAGCACGAGAGAGACAGTCTGCTACTCTGTTAAGTTTGCCTGCCACGTGTCGAATGTCTGTGGTGAACTCTGAAATCGCAGCTAGCTGTCTTTGTTGCCTGCCTGACCATGGTTCTGAAATTTTAGCCATAGCAAAGGTGAGCGGTTTATGGTCTACAAAAGCCGTGAAACTCCGCCCTTCTAACCAGAACTGGAAGTGGCGGATGGATAAATGAAGCGCCAGCAGCTCTCTGTCAAAAGTGCTGTATTTGCATTCAGTTTGGTTTAGCGATTTGCTAAAGAATGCTAAAGGTTGCCAGACCCCGCTGACAAGTTGTTCTACAACTGCCCCTATAGCTAGGTCTGAAGCATCTGTGGTTAGTGCAATGCGGGCCAAGGGGTCTGGATGAACTAACAATGTGGGGTTAGCTAGGGCGTTTTTTACTTCCGCGAAAGCGCGTTCGCGCTCCGGGGTCCATTCGACCGCGTTGGAAGCTTTCTTTTTTTTGAGCGCGTCATATAGGGGTTGCATAAACTGAGCTGCGTGGGGGAGGAAGCAGTTGTAAAAATTAACCATCTCTAAAAATTCCTGAAGCGATTTGACCGTTTGCCGCCGTGGAAAACCTTCTATCGCATGAACTTTGTCTGGAAGTGGAACTGCCCCCTTCGGAGAGACTTTGTGTCCCAAAAAATCAATTTGCGATACGCCGAATTTGCATTTGGCTGGATTGATTATTAGCCTGTGCTCTTCTAGCCTCTGAAAAACCGTAGTGAGGTGCTGCTCGTGTTCTTCCTCAGACGAGCTGGCTACCAGCATGTCGTCGAGGTAGACGAAAACAAAGGGGAGGTCGCGTAGGACCGTGTCCATCATTCGTTGAAAAGTTTGAGCAGCGCCTTTGAGGCCGAAAGGCATTCGCAGGAATTCAAAAAGACCGAAAGGGGTTATTACCGCTGTTTTAGGAACGTCTTCTGCTCGGACTGGGACTTGGTGATAACCGCGGACTAAGTCTATTTTTGAAAAAATGCGCGCACCCGCTAGATGTAGTGAAAAATCTTGAATGTGAGGGATTGGGTAACGGTCATGCGCTGTAGCGTTGTTTAGTCTGCGGTAATCTCCGCACGGTCTCCAAGAACCATCGGATTTCGGAACCATGTGAAGTGGTGAGGCCCAGGGGCTCTTCGAGCGTCTAACAATGCCCAATTTTTCAAGAGTTGTAAACTCGTCCCGTGCTATGTTGAGCTTGGCTGCGTCTAAGCGGCGAGCTTTGGCAAAAACGGGAGGTCCCGTTGTGGGAATGAAGTGTTCAACCCCGTGTTTAGCCACAGTGGCTGAGAATTTGGGGATTGTGAGTGCTGGAAATTGGGTGAGGAGTTGCTCAAACTTACCTCCTGCCGTGGTGACGTTAGCCTGCACAGGTGGTGGAGAAACTCGAGCTGAGCATGGAATAGAAGCAAAAGACAGTGCATTAACCAGGCGCCTATTTGCTAGATCCACTAATAACCCATGTGCACACAAAAAATCTGCGCCTAACAAGTTAAAACTCACCGCCGCTACAACAAATGTCCATCTGTAGCTGCGGCCGTGGATGAGGAGGTGCAGGCTCTTTTCGCCGAACATGTCGATGTTAGAGCCGTTGGCTGCCACTGCTCCGTTGCCCCGGGTGCCCATGGCTCGATCTGCGTGGGAGGGCATGACGAAACTCAGCTGAGCTCCTGTGTCGATGAGGAACTGTTTGCCTGTGTGTCCATCCGTCACGTACAACAGCTTATTTTTCTCGCCGAGAACCGCTGCTGTTAACGGCTCTCGGCTTTGGCGTTTCCCCACATCGTAAACTTGCAGGGGGGAACGCATTTGCGGGCCTTCTCGGCGAAGCGGTGGTGATAATAACAGACGTCGCTCTGTCTGTTACGTTTTGGCCGCGTCGCTGTCACCGTGGCCTGGGTCTGCTCCGTGGGTCGTGGCTCCTCGTGGCTCGGGGTGTCAGCTTTGAGGTCTGCGGATGCTGCTGTGGGTGTCAGCTCCTTGCAGGCGCTGACGAGCCGATGAGCTTCGCTGGCCAGTGTGCGGAAGTCTTGGTGGGTGTTGCACTTCATGCTGGCGAGTGTCCCCCTCATGTGTGGCGGCAGCGTGCTGAGGAAAATAAACTGGAAGAGGAAGTTGTCATTATCCTCTTCCTTGAGCTGCAGCAAATCCTCCATGAGGGTCTTCGGATTGCCCCCTCTGTGGCCGTAGACCGCCAGGATCTTCTCGGCTCTTTCTTCCGCTGATGGGACGTAGTTCGCCACGATGGTCGCTTTGAGCGTCTCGTATTTGTCCCGGGCCGGTGGTCGCCGGATCATGCTCCGCACACACTTCGAAGTGGCGGAGTCGAGTTTGGAGACGATATGATAAAACTTAGTATCGTCAGCCGTGATGCCCGCCAGTATAAATTGGGCTTCAGCCTGCTGAAACCAAGAGGCGGGGTCCTCTTTCCAGAAGTCTGGCAGCTTGACAGCGACGGCGTTCGTGCACACCATCACTGCTGTGCCCGCCGGGTGAGAGTGCCTTGCCTCGGCTCTCACGGCGGTGCTGGTGCTCGGTTGAGCCCTCTCAACCTCTTCTACCGGGGGGAACAGCTGTCCGTCTGCTCCCTCGTCTGCGTGGCTGCTGGCGTCTGCCTGAGTCGCCACGGATGAGTCGCTTGTGGGAGAACGCCTCCGGTCCATACTCGCGTCAAGGTCACCAGTGTAGAGGAGCTGGGCAATGAAGAGGCGATTTGGTTTATAAGCAAAGTTTTAATGTTCAGCTCTTCTAACAAGTCTCATCTGGTGCAGAGAGCGGCAGAAGGGAAAAAGAGACAGAATCTCGCCAACTCACTGATTATATACAACCACACAACAAAAGACATGCATAACAAAGGCTGACATCCCTCATTATCTTAATCCCCCCATTGTCTTGGTATTTCCTCTCCTCGTCTTGGGAGGTGATGGTAATCCCTCTCCTCGCCTTGGGGGGTGAGGGTGGCTCGTCCGGTCTCCCCCGCCGCGTCCGGGAATGTCTTTGTTCTTCACTCGGCGGGTGAGATTCCTTTGTCCTTTCAGAGGTGTGAAGTTCCTTACATATGTAATCACCAAACATTTCCACTTGCTCTAACATATGTAGGTTATGGAATATATGGTTAATATAGACCACAGTCTGCTCTCTTTGGAGGGCGGAAGTGAACCATCCAAAGCAGTGGAAAATGCACAAGAGAGGTGAAGAAGAGAGCGCAGGCAGGGTGGAGTGGGTGGAGACGTGTGTCAGGGGTGATTTGTGACAGAAAGGTAGCAGCAAGGGGTGAAAGGGAAGATTTACAAGACGGTAGTGAGACATGCTATGATGTATGGTTTGGAGATGGTGGCGCTGACAAAAAGACAGGAGGTGGAGCTGGAGGTAGCAGAGTTGAAGATGCTAAGATTTCCATTGGGAGTGACTCGGAGGGACAAAATTAGAAATGAGTATATCCGAGGGACAGCTCACATTGAGCGGCTTGGAGACAAAGTAAGAGAGAAAAGGCTGAGATGGTTTGGACATGTGCAGAGCAGGGATAGTGGATATATTGGACAAAGGATGCTGAAGATGGAGCTGACAGGCAGGAGGAAAAGAGGAAGACCACAGAAAAGATTCATGGATGTAATGAAGGAGGATATGGAGAGTTTTGGTGACACAGAGGTTCATCATCACCATCATGGAGGTTCAGCCCGGAGGAGGTGCACTGACCCCACTGCATGTCTCTGCTCTGATCCAGCGGTTCACACAAGACCGAACGGCTGTCCTGGAGCTCACCTAGCCGGGGCTTGGAGGTGAGGGAGGGACTGCCGGTGGACTCGGACATCGGTTTGGTGGAAGTTTAAAAGCCGCTTCAACCACCAGAGGCAGCGGGACAATGAGGGAGGAGCAGCTGGGCAGGAGGACCAGAGCTAACGGCTAACAGAGAGCAGCTGGACACTGAAAAAAACCCTCCAGGATGGATTAAAGAGGAACTCACCATCCGGCTGTGTTGGACCCGGTTTCTGCAGGTAGGGACTGCAGCTGCAACATCAGTACTAGCTTGGTTTTCGTCGTCGGCTTCAGGGTCAAAATCTCCCAAATCTCTGTCATCATTATCGCTGTCTGCTAAATCACTCTCTTCACCTTCGTCTTCCTCTTTGTTGGTATCCACGTCGAAACTCAGATCGAGAATGCTTTCTTCCATTTTCCTCAAAATATGAACGTTATTTCGTCATTTTCAGATTGTAACATGACTAGTTATTCATTGTTCAGCTTCTGACGTCACGTATTTCAGGCCGACATTACAGCGAATTTCGGTCATCTGAAACCATCACTTTTGCTAACTTTTTTCTCTCTCCGGATCACAATTTTTTTTCAAAAAATGGTGATATTTGAGGAAATTATATCATTTTCTGCATAAACATACCAAATTCGGCCTAATTAAAAATCAATACATTTCCCCCCGTAAGTATTTGGCCGTCACATTAGATCCCACACTCAGCTTTAAAAAGCACATTAAAAAGATGAGCCACACTCTGAAATATAACCTTGCAAACTTTCGATGCATCAGAAACTCATTTACTCTAAAAGCATCAAAAATCTTTCTGAATGCCATGATTCTGACACATTTCTCCTATTGTATCTCATGCTGGTCACAAGCCAACAGTACGACTCTGAAACCCTTGGAATCCCTGTATAAACAATCCATCAAAATTCTGGATAAGAAGACACAACAGTATCACCATTGTGGTATTCTTGCTAAACACAAGATGTTAAGCTTTGAAAATATGATCATGTATGCAAATACAGTGGGGCAAAAAAGTATTTAGTCAGCCACCAATTGTGCAAGTTCTCTCACTTAAAAGATGAGAGAGGTCTGCAATTTTCATCATAGGTATACCTCAACTATGAGAGACAGAATGAGGGGAAAAAAATCCAGAAAATCACATTGAAGGATTTTTAATGAATTAATTGGTAAATTCCTCGGTAAAATAAGTATCTGGTCACCTATAAACAAGCCAGATTTCTGGCTCTCACAGACCTGTAACTTCTTCTTTAAGAGGCTCCTCTGTCCTCCACTCGTTACCTGTATTAATGGCACCTGTTTGAACTCGTTATCAGTATAAAAGACACCTGTCCACAACCTCAAACAGTCAGACTCCAAACTCCACTATTGCCAAGACCAAAGAGCTGTCAAAGGACACCAGAAACAAAATTTTAGACCTACAATAGGTAAGCAGCTTGGTGTGAAGAAATCAACTGTGGGAGCAATTATTAGAAAATGGAAGACATACAAGACCACTGATAATCTTCCTCGATCTGGGGCTCCATGCAAGATCTCACCCCGTGGGGTCAAAATGATCACGAGAACGGTGAGCAAAAATCCCAGAACCACACGGGGGGACCAAGTGAATGACCTGCAGAGAGCTGGGACCAAAGTAACAAAGGCTACCATCAGTAACACACTACGCCGCCAGGGACTGAAATCCTGCAGTGTCAGACGTGTCTCCCTGCTTAAGCCAGTATATGTCCAGGCCCATCTGAAGTTTGCTAGAGAGCATTTGGATGATCCAGAAGAGGAATGGTAGAATGCCATATGGTCAGATGAAACCAAAATAGAACTTTTTGGTAAAAACTCAACTTGTCGTGTTTGGAGGAGAAAGAATACCGAGTTGCATCCAAAGAACACCATGCCTACTGTGAAGCATGGGGGTGGAAACATCATGCTTTGGGGCTGTTTTTCTGCAAAGGGACCAGGACGACTGATCTGTGTAAAGGAAAGAATGAATGGGGCCATGTATCGTGAGATTTTGAGTGAAAACCTCCTTCTATCAGCAAGGGCATTGAAGATGAAACGTGGCTGGGTCTTTCAGCATGACAATGATCCCAAACACACCGCCTGGGCAACGAAGGAGTGGCTTCGTAAGAAGCATTTCAAGGTCCTGGAGTGGCCTAGCCAGTCTCCAGATCTCAACCCCCTAGAAAATCTTTGGAGGGAGTTGAAAGTCCGTGTTGCCCAGCGACAGCCCCAAAACATTACTGCTCTAGAGGAGATCTGCATGGAGGAATGGGCCAAAATACCAGCAACAGTGTGTGAAAACCTTGTGAAGACTTACAGAAAACGTTTGACCTCTGCCATTGCCAACAAAGGGTATTGAGATGAACTTTTGTTATTGACCAAATACTTATTTTACCGAGGAATTTACCAATTAATTCATTAAAAATCATTCAGTGTGATTTTCTGGATTTTTTTTCCCTCATTTTGTCTCTCATAGTTGAGGTATACCTATGATGAAAATTGGAGACCTCTCTCATCTTTTAAGTGGGAGAACTTGCACAACTGGTGGCTGACTAAATACTTTTTTGCCCCACTGTATGCGGTTGATCTTTAAAATTATCCATGGTTCTGCACCCCTGCCCCTTAAGACTTCTGTGTACTTAACGTCTGAACAAAATACCGGAATAACAAGGACTTCCTCTAGGTGGCATTGATGCATCCCTCTACGTAAAACTGCTTCTGGACAATCAGCCTTTTCATCCAAAGTTATAACAGAATGGAACAAGCTCCCCACTGCTTTGAAGACCAAAACAAATTACAGAGACTTTTCCACAATTTTTTTAAAGTAATCAAGCCTGCCAGCATTGACTCTCTCCCTTAAATGGGATTAGAAATTGTACTCTTAAATTGTTTTATGTGATGTTTTCTTATCTTTTTATCTTTTAAACTTACTTCCTACTTGTTTCAGGGACAACCGATTTTGAAATCGGACCAAAATTCCTTTTTATATGTGCTGTTTTTTCTTATAAAATCCTCTTGCCTGCCTCAGGGACTACAGATGGAAATTAGTGAGAATACTATAATCTGGTATAGAGCATCTTTACCCTGTGTTTAATGTCTTTTCTGTACATTGTCCCTGACAAATAAACCAATAAACTATAACTTTAACTATTAGGGTTAGGCTTGAGCAATAAAACTATGTTCAGTAAAAGGTCATATGTGCTCCCTGCTTTACAGCAACCTTGCTGGTTGTGTTGTGATGCAATGGGACTACGTTATTAAAGCTACGGCTAAGTACATCACTGGCAAGTAAAGCCAAATATGATGACATTGTGGTGACCCACCACACTCTACACGGACATTCCTCACACTCAGCAGGTCTGGAGGAAGCAGAGGACCATTTACATACAGAGGACAATTCACATACGGACAGAGAGCCCCTGGGGGACAACCAGAACAATGGACTGTTGTTTATACATCCCCGGATTAGGGAGAGGATGTCCGGGTGCCAGTTGGTCACGCTAATAATAGGTATTGACTGATATGTATGTCACTATGCTAATGTGCCATGCATTCTCTCTCTGTTTGTATAACATGTATAAAAGAGCTTGCTATACATGCCTCAGCAGCATAGTAGCTCACTGAGCTATGATGTGTGTCTCATGATGTTGGAGGAAATAAAACCCTGCAACCTTCTTGCTCGTCGCATCTCGCCTGATCTTTTACCTCCATACTGGTGACCCTAGACGTGTCATGGTGAAGCCGGCATCCTCTTCATCCACACCGGAGTGCGCTCTCCGGAGCGGGCAGCGCTAGGACCGACACACACCATAAACGGCGACACGAGTAAACCGAAGGAAGCAGCCTAAACGGGGAAAATTATCGGCGCTATCTGCGTGATTTCCACCAAGCTCCCCGACCCTGACTCATTCCAAACAGTGGACCTCCCGCTCACAGAAGCCCTGCACACACACCGCAGGATTACGAGGACAGCGCAACTTCCAGCTATGGGGTCACTGCGCCAAGCACGCGCCACGCACAGGGACAAACCGGCTCCATAGACTGATACATCATCCTCTGCCGCTGCACATACCCGAGAAGCAAGGCCGATTGCCATCCTCGGAACCTTCAGAGCTGCTCACGCACCTGAAGCAGACATGCAGCCCACACACAGGACTTTGTATGGGTTTCTCAGCCACGGCGCACAACGGGAGTTTAGCCGATTGCTGTCCCCGATGGCTTTAGGACTGCGTCTGCACCTAAAGCCAAACCGCCAAGTCCCTCACACAGCTGCAGTTGTTTCACAGCCGCTATGCATCCTCGGGGAATTTGGCCGTTCGCCTTCCCCACATCCTTGCTGGACCAAGCAGCGAGAGGAGTCAGAGACTTAATTTTTTCACAGCCGCTGTTGATCACCGCCAGGTTGACCGGGAAAGTCCCTCGCCATCGTGGATCCATGCGTAATATTTGTGCGGTCCAGACACCTTTGACGTCCCGGGCTGGCACTCTCTTACTCCCACCCCCCTCCCCCTCCTCCTCCACAGCACTCTTCCCGCACCTCACTCCCTAATCCCGACCGATCGCCGGTTGGTTTCATTATGCACAGCACGCACTGGCCCCGTGCACCCATGATCCACGGCCGTTCAACATGCTGGAACCCGGAGCGGAGCACACTGTCATTTCCACCCCTCCCCTGTCCCCCCCACAGACTACTGACATGCTCTCCGACACTCCTCTACAGCAGGACAGTTTTACCGGAACTGGAGCCCAAACGACTGGAGGGGGGGGGGGGGTCACAGCCCCTTCTGAGTGTTCTGGGGGGGAGCCCTGTGGTGACCCACCACACTCTACATGGACATTCCTCACACTCAGTGGGTCCAGAGGAAGCAGAGGACCATTTACATACAGAGGACAATTCACATACGGACAGAGAGCCCCTGGGGGACAACCAGAACAATGGACTGTTGTTTATACATCCCCAGATTAGGGAGAGGATGTCCGGGCGCCAGTTGGTCACACTAATAATAGGTATTGACTGATATATATGTCACTATGCTAATGTGCCATGCATTCTCTCTCTGTTTGCATAACATGTATAAAAGAGCTTGCTATGCATGCCTCAGCAGCACAGTAGCTCACTGAGCTACGATGTGTGTCTCATGATGTTGGAGGACATAAAACCCTGCAACCTTCCAGCTCGTCGCATCTCGCCTGATCTTTTACCTCCACACCATCAACTACACTGACTAAACACCAAAATAATATGCACACGGAGTGAGGTGCTGTCCTTACTACCTCTGGCAGGCAGATAAGAAAGTGGATTCAAAGTGCAGGCAGAGTTCCAATGCAACATGGTTTTATTAACAGAGAAACAAACAACAGCATGGAGGCTGAAAACAAAATGGGAGATACTTAGGCAGGATACACTCACAGGAAAAACTTGAGACACAAGGATACCGGCAGGGAATAATAGACGATGACACCACAAGGAACACAAACACAGACTGACATATATAAGGTAACAGATAATTACAAACATGATACAGCTGGAGAATGATCAGGGGCTAAACAGGAGCACATATGAGGACAGTGGCTAAATGTGCAGAAAACATGAGGAGCTGTGAACAATAGGTAAACAACTATACACACAAGACCCAGAACCACACAAAGGAAAAAAACAAGGGCAGGGAAATGCAAAGACCACAATAATGACAATAAAGAAAACAGGAAATGACACAACAGACCGGGGAAACACAGAAGCCAACTTTATTGTCATTCAATCCATACAGCCAATCATGTACAATAGAACGAAATTACGTTTCTCCTATCTACAATGTTAATCACATCTAAAATCAGAGAGGCCGCTGCTCTATCAACTAGGCCACCACTCCAGTATGAGGTAATAACAGGGAACCCAACGGAACAAAGAAGGCAAATATTGCAACTAATTGTAATAAACCAAAACAGGGGAAAATACAGAGAACAAGAACTAACATAAAGCATGGGCATGGTCCTAGAACCATGCCCATATCATAATAGGTGCATAATATGGAGTAACAATGGACTGGTTTGCTCTTCTGCTGCCTTGAGGGAGTTGAAGTTCAATATTTGAGATTATTAGTTCTGTATGAGTAATGAGCAATCGACCTCATTGGAGAAAATGTAGATATACATTTTAAAGTGTACCTATTATGCACTTTTTCCACATGTAAACACAGTTTCTGGGGGGTGTCATTGAAATGCCTGAACTATGCTTTGGTCAAAATATTTCAGTGTTTAAATATTGTCACACCATTTTTTTAACCAAAATTTAAAGATGATCCATTTCAGTGCATAGTTCTTTAAATGTTAATTAGCGCCACTCCACCCTCCTCTTTTGTCTTTGCTGAGATCTGTTGTAGCAACCAAACTGAGGCTACTCTGGATAGTTAGTGATGACAGCAGCCTGAGCTAACTAACAAAAACTGGATGAATATGAGAATGCAAAAGCCCAAATAAAGCATTATCAGGGACAAGAGTGTGTGGTTTTAGTGGTCGATGTGATGTGACTGGTTTCACGGGTGTTATAAGCACTGGAATAACTCTAAATGAGTGAATGGCTAAGTCTGCTAGCAGCAGCTAGCAGTTACTGGTTGAAAAGTTGTCCCAGCCAGAGTATAACAAACTACAGCAAAATAAGACCAAACAAAATTTCAGACTGAGATACTGTATATGGTTAAAGTGCCACTCTGCAAAAAAATAAGTTTTTTTTCTTGTTAATATGTCTGTAACATGTTTTTTATGACATATCCAGAGTGAAATCACTCAAATGTCTCGTCTCTGTTTTTTTGTTTGTTTGTTTGTTTTTTTGCTTTAAGCCCTGCCCCCTGAAAAAAGGCAAGTTTAGAGAGTTTTTGGTGACGTAACAATGCATGGCACTGGCATGTCGGTAGTGTGAACCAATCAGGACTCTCTGGCCTAACTGACATTATCCTCCAGGTGAGTTAGCATTTTTTAACAAACTGCTTTGAAAATTTGACCCAAATTAAGATGGGTTTTGCCATTAAACTGCTTTTAAAGACTGATGCAGTTTCAGTCATAAATGCCACCATGCAACTGGGCATGTAATTCAACCGGTAAGTCTTTTTGTCACAGGATTTATTCTGATAATGTAGTGCTAGCTACTATTAGCCTTGTGGGATGTGGGTGGGCCTAGTAATCACAGATCCTGGAATTGGGGCGGGGGGGGGGGGCGCAAGGCTAACTAACTTTGTGTCAAACATTGGGTGAGTTGAGATCTCTGCCTGTATAACGATTTTTTAAAAATCTTTTTATTATAGGACTGTCAGCACATCAGTACAGGCAATTGTCTCTAATGTCCTCTTTTTCATTTTTAAAGGAAAAGGATTTTTTAAGCAAAAAATGACAGTATATGCATTGTAGGGTTGAGGAAGAGTGCAAAATAATTGACACTGCTAAAAGGTCAAGGCTAATTTACCTCTTTATTTTGGCATTCCCATATTAGTAACAGTTGTAAAAAATTATTCCCCTGATTTACCAAAATCTATTTTCAGCCTTGTAATATGTTGTGTCTGAACTCGGAGCCAAGGAAGAGACCAGCAGTAGAGGTGAACACAAGTTTATTAAACAGGGTGCTGTGCACCCAACTACACCCGCAGCCTCTGGCAGAGGAAAAGGCGGAAGAGGCCGCCCCCCTGCCTGCAGCCCTTCTTATACCCACAGGGTTGGCGGGACTGGAAGGCGGAGCCACCTCCCCGTGCCACACAAATAAGAGCGCCATATAAATACAACATAGGAATGATAAATAACTACATTATGTCTCCCCCCCCCCCCGCCCCCCGGTAGAAAAGTCCAAAACACACATAAAATCAGCACACCCCAATTTGGAACTTGAATCATCCGCTAAACATAACTAAACTAAAATCACAAAGGGGGCCTATGGCATTCACACAAAATAACTAAAATCAGAGGAGACGGGTAGACTGCCGTCCTACCCCCACATGACGAGGCGGGTTATTCTGCCGCCTATGATATATAAAAGTCCAACTAAAAGAAAATTGCTGCCGTGTCTCCTAATTAACAAAACACAAAATAATCCCAGAACTATAAATTCTATGACACGGTGGTGGCATCAGCCATCACTTTTGGAGTGGTCTGCTGGGGCAGTGGCATTACAGCAGCCGATAGGAAGAGAATGAACAAACTGATCAAGAAAGCTAGCTCTGTCCTGGGGCAGCGCCTTGACCCAGTGGAGGAGATAGGGGAGAGAAGGATGGTGGCTAAACTGTCATCTCTGCTGGAGTCCGAGTCCCACCCTATGCAGGACATACTGAACGCACTGAGGAGCTCATTTAGCAGCAGACTACATCCTCCTAGGTGCGCAACTGAGAGGTTTTGCAGGTCCTTCCTACCTACGGCTGTCAGACTGTATAACCGAAGCAGGGCTGCTCGCAGAGATAGCAAAAAAACGGGACAACCTAATAGTATTGAATGCAAAAGACGCAATAGACTTACACAATGGTCCCCTCCAGTATACAACTAGGACAATACCGGTCGCTACGGAGGGTGACAATATGTATGGGTACATAATCATACCATGTAGGGTAACTAAGTAGACAGTTATGCTGTTCATTCCATCTAGCTACAATGCTCCGCACTGTGCGTGTTTATATATTTATATATTTATTCCATCTAGCTACAATGCTCCGCACTGTGTGTTTATATATTTATATATTTATATGTACATACAGTACGTACAGTATATTCGCTGCTCTTGTTTTTTCTTGTCTTCTTGACTGTTGCTCTGAGTGTTGCTATCCCTGTGCTGTTGCAATCCTGGAATTTCCCCATTGTGGGACTAATAAAGGCTTATCTCATCTAATCTTATCTTATCTTAAATACAGATTCAGAACAAATAACATACAGTTAGGCCCAGGAATATTTGGACAGTGACACAATCTTCATGATTTGGGCTCTGCATGCCACCACATTGGATCTGAAATGAAACAACTACAATGGAATTGAAGTGCAGACTTTAAGGTTTAATTCAAGGGGTTGAACAAAAATATATGATTAAACATGTAGGAATTGTAGCTATTTTTATACAAACACTCCTCATGTCAGGGGCTCAAAAGTAATTGGACAAATAAACATAACCCTAAGTAAAATGTTACTTTTCAATATTTTGTTGAGAATCCTTTGCAGGCAATGACTGCCTGAAGTCTGGAACCCATGGACATCACCAAACGCTGGGTTTCCTCCTTTGTGATGCTTTGCCAGGCCTTTACTGCAGCTGTCTTCAGTTGTTGCTTGTTTGTGGGTCTTTCTGCCTTAAGTTTTGTCTTGAGCAAGTGAAATGCATGCTTGATTGGGTTGAGATCTGGTGATTGACTCGGCCATTGCAGAATATTCCACTTTGTTGCTTTAAAAAACTCTTGGGTTGCTTTTGCAGTATGTTTTGGATCATTGGTGAAGCGCCGTCCAATCAACTTTGCTGCATTTGGCTGAATCTGAGCAGAAAGTATATCCCTATACACTTCAGAATTCATCCGGCTGCTTCTGTCTTTTGTCACATCATCAATAAACACAAGTGACCCAGTGCCATTGGAAGCCATGCATGCCCATGCCATCACACTGCCTCCACCATGTTTTACAGAAGATGTAGTGCTTTGGATCATGAGCTGTTTCAATTCTTCTCCAAACTTTCTTCTTCCCATCATTCTGGTACAGGTTGATCTTAGTCTCATCTGTCCAAAGAATGCTGTTCCAGAACTGGGCTGGCTTCTTCAGGTGTTTTTTGGCAAAGTCAATTCTGGCCTTTCTATTTTTGAGGCTGATTCATGGTTTGCACCTTGTGGTGAATCCTTTGTATTTACTCTCATGAAGTCTTCTCTTTATGGTAGACTTAGATACTGATACACCTACTTCCTGGAGAGTGTTCTTCACTTGAGTGGATGTTGTGAAGGGGTTGTTCTTCACCATGGAAAGGATTCTGTGAGCATCCACCACTGCTGTCTTCCATGGACGTCCAGGCCTTTTTGAGTTCCCAAGCTCACCAGTGCACTCTTTTTTTCTCAGAATGTACCAAACTGTTGATTTGGCCACTCCTAACATTTCTGCTATCTCTCTGATGGATTTCTTCTTTTTTTTTTCAGCCTCGGGATGGTCTGTTTCACCTCCATTGAGAGCTCCTTTGACTGCATGTTGTGTTTTCACAGCAACAGCTTCCAAATGCAAACGCCACACCTGGAATCAACTCCAGACCTTTTAACTGCTTAATTGATGACAGGTTAACGAGGGAAAAGCCCATGCAGCCTTGTTATTTTTTTTTTTTTTACAGCCTTCTGAGTCAATTGTCCAATTACTTTTGGTCCCTTGAAAAAGAGGCGGCTACGTATTAAAGAGCTGTAATTCCTAAACCCTTGCTCCAATTTAGATATGAATACTCTCAAATTACAGCTGAGAGTCTGCACTTTAAGCCCATATTGATTATATAATTGTATCCTGAATATGTTTTCATAAACAGCTAAAATAACAAAACTTGTGTCACTGTCCAAATATTTTTGGGCCTAACTGTATACGTATATATACATGCACAGCTTGGGGAAAATGACCCGTGGGCCCCCCAGACCATTCACCATTCAGACCACCCTGGGAGGTGGTTTGCCTCTCGGGCCACAGCTGGTCACCTCAATCCCGGTGCGCCTTCTCCTCCACACCACCGGACGTTCCAATCATCTGGGGCCATGTCTTGCTGCTTTCCCCGGGGCACACCATAACTTGTTAGTGTGCCGCCACGAGCCATCTGACAGCTGAAGATAACCATCCTGCTGCTCGTCCGTCACCTGTAGCTGGCCCTGGTACTTCTCCATCTTCCGCTTGGCTCGCACCCGCTGTGACCTTGACTCCGCCCGAGCCCGAACCCAGTCCGCGACTCCAAGCGGGGCCCTGCTTGGCCTGTGGTATTTCCTCCTGGCACTCACCTTCTCAGTGCCACTCGGTCCTACCCCGACTGTTTGTAGACCCGTTCCGGACCCTGCCGATGTGGCCCCATGTTCACCGGCCCACCACGGCCGAGCTCCGGGAACACCTGGGAACATCTTTTGGGCATCGCTCGCCACCGCAGACTCACCCCCGTGCCGCCCGGTACCCTCGTCTAGGGCAACTCGGACACTGGCACCAGGGTCCTCCCACAGCAACCCTGAGCGTGACAAGGCCTGTCCACTTTCCAGAGTACCCAGCAATTGTTCATCCCACACAGCGTCATCCCGAACTCGCAGAGCCGGTCAGTCCCACAGTCCGCAGCCCGACCACTCTTCCCCAGCGCCACTCCTGATGGAAAACCTGAGGCCATAGTACAAGCTGCAGCCCATGATATTCGTGCCACAGGCCATCACGACGAACTCCACATCGGCCATCTCTGCCGACTTGTACTGAGCCGTCAGTCTGACGGTACCCACTGTGGTCAACCATCCTTCTCCATAGCCGCAAAGCGCCACTGAGTCACCTCCAATTCTGTAGTGGGGAAAACATTGTCTAACTGTAGCTCAGTTCAGCAGAGAAGTCTACCCCTCGTGTTGATCAGCATCGGTACCGGAACTCCATCCAACACTACCGTGCAATGTGTGCACCTACTGATACTCAGGGACACAGCATGCATTCCTGTCGGGGCGGGAGGGGTCAAATTTCTGCACGGGCTCTTCTGTTCCACTGGCATACTCTCGCATAGTGGTGAAGATGGCCACACTTGCCGCAGCGCTTCCCTCTTGCCACACACTCTCTGGCCTTGTAGCGGTGCTTCGTGGACCCGCAGCCCATACACCTGGGCATTTCTGGAGCAGACCTCATCCGTACAGCATTGGCACCCTTGGCGTCCTCCTTGATGCTCCCATTGCTGTCCGGGTCCACTACCTGTGTAGCTATGAGGGATCGTAACTCTCGCGGTGACAGGCGCTTGCTCCACCCCCGAGTCATCTTATCCACTGCCTCCAGCTGATGGGCCAACTCAACGGCCCCAGATAGCGTCAATTCACCAGGAAATATGAGCAGCTTAGACTGGACCGCAGCACAGTTGGCATGCTCCACCAACTGGTCGCAAACCCTTTCTTCCTCCAACAGTCCGAATCAACACTCAGCGGCCAGCTTCCTTAAGTCAGACACGAACTGCTGAATGGCTTCGTCTACCTGTTGGCAGTGCTGTTGGAACTTAATCCTTCGGATGATGACATTGTCCAGTACCCTGAAATGGTATGCCTTCAGCTCAACCACTTCTTCATAGCTGTCGACGTCACCAAGCATGCCCAAAGTCCTTTGTCCGTCCATTTCTAGGTTGTGCACAAGCAACGCACGCATCCTCAACTTCTCCATCCTTCCCAGGTCCAGCGCCACCATATACATTCTAAAGGCGTCGTACCACCAAGACCATGGTACAGGCGGCTCACCTGGGAGCTACAAAAACGGCCGAATTGGTGTCCCACATGCTTCCATGTCTTCGGTATTGCCCATTTTTATTCTCATCGCCAAATGTTATGTCTGAACTCGGAGCCAAGGAGGAGGCCAGCAGTACAGCTGAACACAAGTTTATTACACAGGGCGCTGTGCACCCAACTACACCCGCAGCCGCTGGCAGAGGAAAAGACGGAAGAGGCCGCCTCCTTGCCTGCAGCCCTTCTTATACCCGTGGGGTTGGTGAGACCAGAAGGCGGAGCCACCACCCCGTGCCACACAAATAAGCACTCCATATATAAATAAAGTTGAATTGAATTGAATATAAATACAATATATGAACGATAAATAACTACATTACATAATAGTCTATGCCACTATGAAGCAGCAGGCCTAGTTAATACCTATTATGTGTTAAGTATTTCAGCACTGGCAGAAATCAAGTTTTGACTGTTGTTACCTGGGGCCTCATGTATAAACGGTGCACACGCACAAAAACACAGCGTACGCTGATTTTCACACACACAGTGGAATGTATAAAAACAAACGTGACGTGAGAATCTGCGGGCTGAGCTGCAAAGTTTCCATGTGTCATGAGGAGTTGCGGCCTAAATGTGTTTCCTCGTATCCCCTATCTGGCCATTCTGCTCCACAGTCATGTCGGTATTAACTTTACATTTTAGATATTACAGCGGCCAGGACTCATGGTGTGTTGTTTACAGAGAAAAGGGAATTTGCAGCGTCCAGTAAATGTGCCGTTACTGTGTGCCTGCTTGTCTGATGGTTTCAGTGCCAACCCCCCCCCCCAACCCCCCCCCCCAAATTTTGAAGTTGTTGTGCAGTCAGAGCCGACAAAATTACGATCCAGTGACACAAAGAGAAGAAGATTGATTAAAAAGATAGCACAAATCAGCTGTGACTGCCATGCTTACTGCATCCTCCACCACAGAATTGTAGCGTTTGTTTCACTTCAATGAGGAAGAAGTCGGATGAAATGTGACATGACCGTTCAGACTGAAGTCGCTTTGGAAAATATCAGATACATATCCGAATTAAGACCACATTTGAAAGTGGCCTGGGTCTGGTGTGATAAAAATCGAATGTGTGCTGTTCAGACTGTCACTAAAAAAATCAGACATGGGTCACATGTGTGAAAAAAAATGGAATTGAGCATTAAAACCTGCAGTGTGAACATAGCTGTTATGTATGAAATGAACGAGCAGTGAGCCTTCTTATGCTGAGCAACCAACTGACTTTATTGCAGACCAACATGAATACATACAGCGGCCACAGCCCACCTGACGTCATCCCCCTCTGATGCCCGACGTCAGCTACTGCAAGTCCCAGGGGCCAAACCCACATCTAACACCGCCCCCCTTCAGAAAAAAAGTAAAACAACAAACACCATTATCCAATTGACACCCCCCCACCCAAATTTAGTGAACAAATACAAACACAACATTAGGATATGAACGTCCTGAAACAAAGAACACCAGTATCTAGCTGGACACTTGGATGGACTGCCAAGGTGCCCGTGTGTTGAGGTGGATTAATCTGCTACCAATTAACCAACATGTCCTAACTAACCAAGTCCCACAACAAAGTCTTTAAGTGTTTTTTTTTTTTTTATAGTCTTCCATGGTAAGGGTAGTTCCATTGGGGGGAGGCCCGTGGTGAACACACCCCTGGAGCTTTGAAGCAGGCTCGTGGCGGCCTTCCCCCTGGAGCTTTGAAACGCGTTTGTGGCGGCCGCCTCACTGGAGCTGTCAGACCCCCAGGGCCAATCTTCATGACGCTGGGGCCCAGGTCCCATACTGCAGTAGCCAGCTCCCCCGGAGTCTTGCCGTCTAAAGCTGACACCTGGACACGCTGTAGTCTGTTTGGGTGCCAAACCGAATTGTCTGTCTGCCGACAGCACGTTGTCCTCAGCTTCGTCACGATCCTCAGCGGTGTCCGTTGTTTTTCAGGCTGCGGCCCGGTCAGTCGCCATCCCGGTCTCCTGCCAGCGTGAACCTGGACCCTGTCCATAACATGGAGTGGCACTTTACTTGTTTTCATGCGCTGTCGTTGCGCTCCCGGTGGTTCTGCGTGCTCACTCAGCCTGGGACCTCCGTTGTGCTGCGGCGGTTCCATTGTCACCATGTTCGCTGCAGACCCTTCACCCATTGTTTCCATCACTGGCTGTGGCTCATCTCGGGTACAGAAGCAGTCTGATACCTCTCTGGTGTCGCTCGTTGAAACAGACTCTCCACCCACTAACTTGGTCGCTCCCATTACAGCCGTCCAAGCGTGAGTGCTGAAGCCGTCCGGTTCCTCCATTGAGCTGCTCTCCTCCCGAGAGCATAAAGTGTGCGCTTCAGTGTTAGTCGTTGAAATGGACTCTTCACCCATCCACCCGGTCATAACCTCCGTTGCTTGTTGGGCGAAGACACGGGAGCTGACTGGTTCCTCCTCTTTGTCTTCTGAAGTGCTCTGCTGTGTCACACCATGCATTGTGCCTGTGCCCGGCTGCTGCTGCCATCCTTTGGGGATCTCTACATGCTCAGGCTCCCTCTCCATGCGGCTCTCCTCCCGAGAGCGTGGGGTGCGCACTTTGGTGTCGGTGCCATTCATAATTACCCCATCCCACACCTCGACGTTGTCATCCTGGTCCGCTGTGCCCCAACTGCCACACCTGGACCATTCAAACCCAGCACTGTCTCTGATAGTGAAGCCCAGTATGAAGAAAAGGTCACATCTCATAACATTATCACCGCGCTCTGTCACCTGGAACGTGAAGTCATACACAACCTTGGATTTGCAGCAAACAGTCAATTTCACTGTTCCGATATTGCACAGTCTGTGACCATCATATCCATACAGCAGCGTTGGGTTCTCCTTGATTCTGTGGTTGGGGAAAAACTTTTTCAGCGTGGCCCAGTTTAACATTGACCGCACCGCTGCCATGCTGAGCAGAAGCGGTACAGCTATTCCGTCTAATTAAACCATACTGTACAAATAACCACTGATGCTGGGGCTCGCTGAATGAATGGCTATTGCTGGCGGGCGGGCGGGCTCCCCTGGCAGGCTCCACGGTGCTGACGACCGGCATATTCTGGCAAAATGGTTCAAGCGTCTACATTTGTTTCACTGTTTTCCTTTTGCCAGGCAAACTCGTGCTCCATCCTGGTGTGTTGGGGACCCACAACCCCCGCAGGCGGGGCCTTCGGCTGACTGCACTCGCCTCATACTCTTCTGTCGTGCACCCCTTGTTCTCCATGTCCACCACGTTAGCTTGCGTTGACCGTCCAGATAGTCTCTGTTTGGCGCTCATTTAGCTCTGTGGCTAATTTCTCCTTTGCTACTAGCTGGGACGTTAGCTCCCCGAGCTAGCTAGCTTTGTGTCTTTTGGTGCCATTAGCATCTCAACCCACAGCTTTGTGCTGTGTGTGTGTTTGACAAAGTAGCTAGCAAGAAGCTTGACAGCATCTGCATATGACTCCGTGTCCCCTAACATGTGGAAAATTCTCTGACCTTCTACGCTGAGTTTGCGAACCAGAAGTGCTTGCTTCCTTACTCTGTCGAGTTTACCCAGGCCCAACGCTGCAATATAAGTCTCAAACACGGCCAACCAACGAGGCCACAGTATTGCTGGTTCTCCTGGGTACTCAAGAGATGGCTGTAGAGGTGCTCCGCACGCCTCTATGAGTTAATCCTCAGTCGCCAAATGTTATGTATGAAATGTGTGAGCAGTGAGCCATTTTATGCCAAGCAAACAACTGACTTTGTTACAGACCAACATGAATACATACAGCGGCTGCAGCCCACCTGACATCATCCCCCTCTGACGCCCGACGTCGGCTACGGCACATCCCAGGGGACAAACCCACATCTAACAGTAGCCTAAATGGAAGTTGAAAGAAAACAATCAAAAAAAGCTTTCCAGGCAGCTCAAGAGCCCTGAATTTTGTGGGAGAAGAGAAGACGCTAAAATAAAGAGTAAAACATCAAAAAGCGTCAAAGTACATACTAAGAATTTTTGACTTATGATTGGCTTTCCAGAGAAATTAAATATAAGCTCATTAAAATGAGTTTAATATGTAGCAGACTATCAGAGCAATAGAGGTTTTGTGACACTGTAGATTAATCAATGGACTCGACATCAGAGGTCACCGGATATCTCAGTGGGAAAGGACAGACTAACCTTGTTATATAAGATGCAGTAGTTGGTGTTGCTATTATCATCTTCTGTAATGAAGCTGTAAAGCATTGTGGGTCCAAGTAGAGGCAGAAGTGTCTCCATAAAGGTCATAAACACAGCAACACAAAGATACTTCTGCCTGGAATAGCCAAGCTACTTGCATTTCAGCAGACATTAAACTGTGCATATAGCCTCCAATTAACCGAGTCTTCAAAAAATGATTTTTGCTTAGAATTGCCGTCATCATAACAAACATGTCCCAATTAAAAAGTTCCCCACAAAGTTATGGAGCTGTCTCCGAAAGTATGACTGTATTTCAAATGGTCCTCTAGGAAGGCAGAAGTCTTTTTGTACCACTGAAGACGGTCCCCAGAGTTCGGCGCTAAATGTAAAACACAACGCTATAATTCCCACACTCCTGCCTGATTGAAGAGATGTTAATTACAATCATCGCAATCATCGCAATCATTGCGTTTGACCCGATTTTGTTTTAATGAAGCTGGCATTTTCAGTAAAGTTCAAATACCTGAAATGCTTGTGCGGAAACAACTTTGTGGTTTACATTACAAAGTGGGCACGGCAAGTATTATTACTCGAAATTTTTGAAAGGTTGTCATCGATTTTGTGCTTCGCATGGCAGCTTAACCCTTTCTCTTCCTCATCTGAGGGTCAAGGCTTTGCTTAAACAATCCAGCAGATGGGCAAACAAACAGAGGACTGTTCATAATCTGTGTGACTCTGGTGAAAACCTCCAACCCATGCTGTTTGAGTTCTTGATTGCCATCAATAACCACTTGTTAGCAAATCATCCACAATTACTCTTCCACGGGGTGTTAGGTGACTGCCCTGCTGCATTGTGTGAGCAGTACTCTATGACAAGCATTCTCACATTTTTAAATAATGCCGTCATAGTACTTCCCACCTAATCTTGACATTTCCTCTTCTCTTGTTGCCTGCAGAGCGTTGTTTTGTGCCGAGAGGACGATCTTTAAGCTCTTAATTGCAGGTGGCTGTGTATATGTGTGAGTGAGTGTATGCGTGTATGCTTTTTCCCAACCCCAGCTCCCTTTTGTTTGCGTTGCCAGGGGAGAAACAAAGGGTTCTTCTTCTTTTTTCTTACTGCCTTTCTTGACTCTTACAAGCAGTGTGGCGATGAAGAAAGGATTAAGTTAAATATTTCTCATGACCTCCGAGGCCTGAGATTGAAGGGGTGCTAACTGGAGAAGAGCTGTGTGGTTGTGTGAGTAAGTTAGTTGTCAAAAAATGGCATACTGTACCTGCAAATCTGAAAAAAACAACATTTACAGATAAATAGATTTCATGTCATTTTATCCCTCAGAACATATCATTGCACTTAATGTTCACACTTTTTCTCAAAGCAGTAATCAGGCGCTAATATGATACTGTTCTGCAAATCTCTCCCGCTGAGAATGAATGAGTCATACACACAGAGAGGGCTGCTACAATTAACTGTTGTTGTTCATTTGTTTCCCATTACAAAAGCTCCATTTTAGCTAATTAGTCTTGACAGTAACTTTTCCCCGTGGTGTTGATTAGATCTAATTAATGACTGCAGGCAAGATAGAGGATTGGTGCCCTGAAGGAGCCATTTTTGCACATCAATGGGTAATTAAAGCTTTTTTTCCCCTTTTGGGCAAAGAGGCAAAATTATTATTCATTTTGTGTTCTAATTGTTGTATAAAAGTTTTTAATCAATTTTCTCACAATATAATAATAATAACAATAATGTTAATATTCTGGCAATATGGCAGAATTTTGAGTAGTAATGCTTGAAAATTTGTGAATCCTTTAGAATTTTCTACATTTCTGCATACATATGACCTACTAAAAAATCATCAGATTTTCACACAAGTCCTAAAAGTAGGAAAAGAGAACCCAGTTAAATAAATAAAACAAAAATTGTTTATTGAGGGAAATGATCCAATATTACATATCTGTGAGTGATTATGACGAATGAGACTTTCATACTGGATTGGCCTGGATTAACAACGACCACCGCCGGTGCGAAAGCTGGGTTCACACTATAACGTTTGGACTAACTTTTACTGACGTTTTGAAAAATCAGAGAAATCAGTCCAAACGTTGGTCAAATTACGTTTGTGAGAACCCATCAACTTTTATGAACTTTTACAAACTTTTACAAACTTTTGCTAGCATTTGCCAGCTTTGCATTCAGCGTTGTCAAACTTTTGCCAACTTAGGTTAGCGTATGTGTAGCAGTTGCCAGCTTAGGTTAATTTAAGCAAAGGAATACTCAGCGCAGTTCAGCTGACATCAGCGTCAGGTGACGCTGATATAAAGATCAGCGTTTGTGGAGGCTTTCTGCCATCCTGGACCTGCTTTTTTGGGTGGATTCATACTACAACGTTTGGACCAACTTTTACTGACGTTTTGGCAAACGTCTGGCTCTGCTGGCAAAAGTTGATAAAAGTTAATGATAGTTGGTGTTTGAATTCAATTCAATTCAATTCAATTCAGCTTTATTTATAATGCTGAATTGCCAACAATTGCCGTTTGCCAACAATTGCCAACAATTGCCGCTTGCCAACAATTTTTGTTGGCAAACGCTGGCGAAAGTTGTATTCATTGAGAATTTTCAGCATGCTGAAAATTTGCTGAGGTTTGGAAATAAACGGTGAAAGTTGTCCTCAACTTGTGCTCAATTTGTAATGGTTCCTGAGCGCTAGACTAAGTTATGCAGAGTTTGCCTAAGTTAGCCTAAGTTAAGCTCCATTGGCAAACACTGAGTGAAATGCTGGTGAAAACAGATGTTTTTAGATCAAAACTCAGTTCAGACATGCAGGAACAAAAGAGAAACAGAGAGAAGGGGTAGTTAAAAAAAAAGAAAATACATATGTAAGAAGACGATGTAGAGCACGGGTGTCAAACTCATTCCATGGAGGGCCAAGACCCTGCAGGTTTTACCTCCACCCAGTGTCTTCAACAGGTGATTTCACTGAATTTCTTCCTACTAATTGCTGATCAGTGAAAACACCTGCTGAAGACACTGGGTGGAAGTAAAACATGCAGGGTCTTGGCCCTCCATGGAATGAGTTTGACACCCCTGATGTAGAGCAGGGGTGTCCAACCATGTGCCATGGAGAGCCAAGACCCTGCAGGTTTTCTCTTCTACCCAGTCTCTTCAGCAGGTGTTTTCACTTATCAGCAATCAGTGGGAAGAAGTTCACTGAAATCTGCTGTTGAAGACACTGGTTGGAGGTAAAACCTGCAGGATCTTGGCTCTCCATGGCACATGGTTGGACACCCCTGATGTAGAGTATTTGTTTGGTAATAACATGGTGTGTATGACATGTTTTTTTTATTTTTTTTAAATGAATGGAATATATATATATATATATATATATATACAGTATATATATATATAAATGGACATTTGTGTGTTTTTTGGCAGGTGATGGGTGTGGTTTCATGGGTGGTTTCATGTCTTTGCAATGTTGTTTTTCTACCACCAGGCTGTGCTATTGCACAGACATGTCTTTTGCCAGTAGAATTACTGGTTGTCTTGGAAACAGCCTTTTTTTTTTTTCTGTCTGAAAAAAAAAGTTTCTTGGTCCGTGAAATAAAGGTTTTTCATGAAATTTTCAGTCAGAGTCTGTCTACTGTCTGCCTGCTACATATATAGTATATATAATCTCCCAAAGATGTGACAGCCCAAAAGAAAAAAATAATATCCTCATTGAGAAATTTACTGTTCTTAATTTTCTGCTCCGTGCATAATCATTCTACAGGATTTATTGGTTCACTTCCATTGTGGGAATCAAACAGCGCTGATGTGGTGTCAAAAAGTAAATGACATTTAATGGGATTTTATGTTATTTTAATGGAGAGAGGTGTAACAGTCAAAATATAATCACCCATCATTTTATTTATGATGATTCATTAATAGTTTTTTAATTCCATCCACATTCACATTTTAATTGTGGACTTAGTGTTGGAGTCTATAGCATTTTTAAATTTTTTTTTAGATGAATGAACGAATGAATAAATGAATGAATGAATGAACAGGGGAAAAGGGTATGCAGAAGTAACTACATAGGAATATAAAGCAAAAATAAATACTGAAACATATGCCCAAGGGAGATGTGTTCACGCCAGAAGCAGGTCCAGAACAGCAGGAAGCCTCCACAAACATTGATCTTTATATGAGCATCACCTGACGCTGATGTCAGCTGACCTGCACTGAGTATTTCTCTGATTTTTCAAAACATCTGTAAAAGTCGGACCAAACACTACAGAGTGAACCCAGCTTTAACTTAGGCTGACTTAGGTAAACTGTGCATAACTTAGCTCAGCACTCAGGAACTTTTACAAAATGAGCACAGTTTTCATCAATGTTTATTTCCAAACGTCGGTAAATTTTCAGCAGGCTGAAATTTTTCAAAGAACACAACTTTTGCCAGCGTTTGCCAACAAACACCAACAATCATTAACTTTTGCCAGCAGAGCCAGACATTTGCCAAAATGTCAGTAAAAGTTGGTCCAAACGTTGTAGCGTGAATCCACCTTAACCGGTGTCATGTGGACAAACCTGGTATTGAGGAGACGGACGAGAGGTTGCACTAGAACACAGCTTTATTACGAACTATGTACACAGTACATGGAATGCACCCAGCAGAGTCATCCAGGGCAAAGAGCAAGTGCCCATGGCGGTTGCCCCGTAATATAGGGTGGTGTGATGACGCGACCGGAAGGTATTGCCATCACACCACACTTCATAATAAAACCCGATCCTACATCTCCCCCCCTTTACAAAATACAAAAATACATCTAATTAGAACCCACCCTAATTTAGAACCCCAATCACACTCTAAACTAAGGAAAACTAAGGCCTACCACACTCACACAAAAAAACCTAAAGTAGGACCGGTGGGTGGACTACCACACACCCTGCACAGCACAGTGGGTTATTCTGCCTCTGATATAACTAAAAGTCTTTATTAAAACAAACCAAAAACAGCAGTGCTCCTAAACTAAACAACAGAAACATGAACTATTAAACAACATTAAGTCTTTTATGCACAGTTCTCCATGCAAATAGTGGGTCAGGCAGGGGGAAAAAACAGTTCAGCCTGAAGGCTTTTGAGGTGCCCCCACGGGGGCCTTCCCCCTGGAGCTTTGGAGCAGGCTCATGGCGCCCCCCCCTTTCCTCCATGGGGCTTTGAAACGCACTCTTGGCAGCCTCCTCCCTGGAGCTGTCAGACCCCCATGGTCAATCTTCATGACGTGGGGCCTGGGTGCCACACTGCAGCAACCGACTCCCATGGAGCCTCGCTGTCTGGATCCACCACCTGGGCATGCCGTAGTCAACCGAATCGTCCGTCAGCCAAAAACATGTTGTCCTCAGCTTTACCACAATCCTCTGCGGCACCTGTTGTTTCTCTGGCTACGGCTTGGTTAGTCCCCATCCCAGTCTCCCGCTGACGCAAACCCAAACCCAGTCCATAACATGAAGCAGTGCCTTACTTGTTTTCATGTGCTGTCGTTGCACTCCCGGAGGCTCTGCATGCTCGTTCGGCTTGGGACCTCCGACATGCTGTAGCGGTTCAGTTGTCACCATGTTTGCTGCAGACCCTTCACCCGCTGTCTCTGTCTTTGACTGTGGCTCGTCTCGGGTACAAAAGCAGTCCGGTACCTCCTCTCTGTCGTCTGAAGTGCTCCGCTGTGCCACACCGTGCACTGTCTCTGTGCCTGGCTGTCGCTGCTGTGTTTTGGGGCTCTCCGCATGCTCGCACTCCCTCTCCCGTGGCTCCGACTCTGGCTGCTGGGAAAACTGAGCCGAGTCTGTTTGCTGCTCTCCCACCGTGCTGTGGTCACTCTCAGTGCTGAATTCTCCCTTCACTGCCATGTTCACTGTGCCAGCTAACGCCATCTGTCAGGGTAACTTCTGTGCTAGGTGCCCATTTAGCCCCATGGCTGATTCTTGTGTTGCTACTAGCTGGGACGTTAGCTCCCCTGTGCTAGCAAGCTTCGTGCCTTTTGGTGTCAACAGCATTTCAACCCACAGCTACGTGCTACGTGTGTGTTCCGCAAAGTAGCCAACAAGCAGTTTGACAGCATCCTCATATGATTCCGTCGGTCCTAACGTGTGGAAAATCCTCTGACCCTTTACACCAAGTTTGCGAACAAGAAGTGCATGTTTCCTTACTTTGTTGAGTCCACCCAGGCTGAACGCAGCAATGTACGTTTTGTACATTGCTGCGTCGAGCCACCGTGGCCACATTATCGCTGGTTCCCTTGGGTGCTCAAGAAATGGCCATAGAGGTGCCACGCATGCCCCCATGGTTTGAATTGAATTTATTTGAATTTATTTATTTATTTCGGATAGTACATTACAGGTTAAAAGAAACTGTATAATATAACAACAAGGTCAAATTAGACAAAGACTCCTTCTACTATACAATTCCACGTGAGTTATCCGAAATGGGTGATGGCTGAAGCCGCAGCTTATATTGCCCACCCATATTCCATCCAAGAATTCCTTTAATCCTCAGTCTCCAAATGTTATGTCCACAAACCTGGAATTGAGGAGACGGACGAGAGGTTGCACTAGAACACAACTTTATTACGAACTATTTACACAGTATATGGAATACACTCAGCAGAGTCATCCAGGGCAAAGAGCAAGTGCCCATGGCGGTTGCCCCGTAATATAGGGTGGTGTGATGACGCGACCAGAAGGTGGTGCCATCACACTGCACTTCATAATAAAACCCGATCCTACACGGTGGAAATTGGGCTTCTGTTGGTCAAAGATCGAGAAGGATGAAGAGGAGAAAGACGTATTAGGAGGCAGACCTCCCTTTTTGATGTGAGTTCCAGTAGTAGTCAAGTTTGTTGTCTAGGGAGCTAACATTCACGAATAGAACTGATGGAAGCTGTGTTTGCCCAGGTTAGCCTTTAGCCTAGCTGTTAGTCCCCCTCGGCAGCTGCGCTTCTGTCTGTTTGATGCTGTATTCATGTTTATAAAGGATCCAAAGAGAAGAAAAACAACACAGAGGTATTGTTTTGTATTGTGAGAGCTGCGGCTGATCCAGAGAATTGTTAGTTACTTCACCCTGGGCGTGCTTTGAAAAGATGATGTAAGTTTTGTGTAGTTATTTATATGCTCTATACTTTTATTTGTGTGGCACCGGGTGGTGGCTCCGCCTTCCGGTTCCGCCACCACCCCTAGCTATAAAAGGGCTACAGGCAGGAGGGACGGGCTCTTGGCCATTTCCTCTGCCTGGTGGCCTTGTGTGGCGCACCTGTGCCAACATCAATAAACGTGTGTTCTGTTCGACACCTGGTCTCATCCTTTCAGTTCAAACCCAGACATAACAGTAAACTCCGTCCATCTGTGTTTCTAGTTTTTTAAGTTACGTATTTTCACAACCTTATAGCAGTTAGACAACAACCTACACCGTTGTTTACGTGGAAAACTATCTTTTAAATTGACAAACATCATATGTATAACTCGTGGCAAAATTTGATCGGTATCAAAAGATAATTTCGCCCTTGCCATTCATTTCAGTGGAGAATTTTTCTGATTTAAAGTCCCATATGCAGAAGTAGCGGGGGCATGACTTATTCTCTCTATGGGGTGTTGAGTTAATCGTGATTAATGTGCCCACGCTAATTAAAATGTAATTATTTCTAAGTGAAGAGAAATTTTAATATTTTTTTTAATCGTAGTCATAGTCGATTAAGAAGTCACAGTCGATTAATCGTAGACCTAAGAAAACATTTTCGAGGGTTAAAACCCACAAACACAACATGTTTGAGTGAGTGGTACCTTTAAAAGTCTGAATATCAAGCAGGCTTACACAGTGAAAGAAAGCAAACAAGCTACCTACTTTTGGAATAAACTCAAATAAGAGTAGAGCTATGATTTCACGGTTGTTATGATATGGCTTTCACATTTTACCAGTGAGCTTTGTTTGACAGTGACCCCCCCCCCCCCCCCCCGCCGCCATCGCAAAATCTTAATCTTTCCTCTGTAACTCACCCACAGCTGCCTGCCACCGTTCATCAGTCCAATGAACATAGAGTGGAGAGCTTAAGTGGATTAGATCTGAGGCAAATGTCTCACAGGTAAACACCATGGCAAAGTATGCGTGTTGCAGGGGAGCTCATGGTCTGGACGATCTGATTAACAGTGTGAAAATGGGCTTTATCTATGATTACTTGAAATCTCTATACAGTACAGTATAAGTGAAGCAACAGCCAGAGAGGCCAGAGAGGGAAGATGATGATGGTTGATTAAGGTGGAACAAAAGGATTTCATCACATATATACTGTACATCATCCAGAAATTTTCTTCATATAGAATAGCTGTTATACTAATATGTCTTATTTGACAATTTATCTAATTTCAGGTAGATTTAAAGTCCTTCTATAATCTAATAAATACAGTAAATTCAGTTACCTTCATTTTCTGAAGACCCAGCTGTGGTAGTGACCCCTGCATAACCTAAATCCAACCTCTTCAACCCAAAGCTGGGTAAAATTTGGTCAAGCTTTTTATAAACGGCCTACAAAGCCATGAAGGGAAATACTTATGTTTCCACAATAAACAATAAAATTAGACACATTCATTTGTTTGTGTGGCTATCTGCATCTTAATCCAACAGCATATCATGTTGCTGTCCAGTCAGGTCACCTTTGCATTTTAGTGGAAAACTACGGTGAAAGCGGCAGTTGATTATCAAATTGGCTATTGATTAGTTTTATGTCAGTTGACTGACTGCTCATTGCAGCACTAATGTAAAGGTATGAATAATAATTTCACACTGTTTCAAAGGCTGTATCCATATGCAAATGTTTTGGTGGTGGTGATGGTGGTTGTTGCGGTGGGGGCAAATAACAATGGTTGCAGGTAGCCCCAATTTGTGTTCCTTTCTTCCTCGTTTTCTTGTAATGTTACCAGTGAAATTTTCCAGAAGCTCACTGTAGAAAAAGTGTTATATGTACGACTGATTAGAAGAGACATCTCTGGGTGAGAAGCATGGTACACTGTCACGTCAGCAGTGAGCAAGCACACACACACAAACACTGCACCCACTCTCTGATTGCCTCTGATTATTTACAGCTGCTCAATAGTTCAGCTCCTACCTATTTAAGGAGTGAGCTGGCCTTCCTTCATTGTGGGATTGTCTCAACACCATCGTCTAGTTGCCTCACAGATCTCCTGCTCCATCATGCTTTTTCAACCCATGTGTGTGCTCCATGCTGGCTCACTGCCTGCCCTCCTCGCTACTTGCACCCCACTGCCTGGCCCCTATTTTCCCTGGGTTTCAAGTAAGCTACCCAAGCTCTTAACGCAGTGTTTTTCTGGACTTCTCTGCCCCTCTCCCCAGTGTTACCAGCTGGAGTTCTTTCCCGGAATACAGGACTCCTGCCGGCCACTCAGCCTGGACTCCCCCCTTGGACCTCTGCAAACTATAGCCCCTTTTCCAGTAGTGTCAGTTCAGTACGGTTCGGTATGGTATGGTATGCTTTGTAGGCTTTTCCATTAGGGACTGTAACGGTAATGGTTCCAATTTTTCAGACACGCTGGATTGGGGTTCAAGGCATATACGAAAATGTGACATAAAAACACTGCAGGCCACTGATTGGTCAGGGCGTAACATCATGAGAGGGGCGTTTGAGGCTGACTTTCCAGAATCGCGAGCTGCCATTTGCAAAGATTCGTCCATGAGCCAGCCAGTAAGCGATATAATATAAACAACAACAATAGAATGGCTTCACAGAAATCAACACCCCTGTCACGAGCTGAGCCGGCTTGGCCTTCCCAGGCTTGGCCTCGATCTCCTTGTGGGTTTTCGTTTTACTGGCTATGTGCATTTTTGTGTGTTTTTGTGCTGGTTCCATATCCTTAGCCACTGGCCGACCGGCAGCTGTTAGTCAGCATCAGTGACCTACTTTCTCTCACGCTGTTGATAGTCTGTCGGTCCAGCCACGCCCCCTCGCTCTCCCTCTGACTACATCAGCTGCTCCCAGTCCCGGTAATTATCTTCCTCGCGCCTCACCCAGGTGTTTGCAATTTGTTTGGCCAGCGGTGTTTGTTCATAAGCAGCTCGTTGCTAGACAAACGCTGCTGGACCATTGTATGAGTCACACCACCATTCTTTGTTGTTTGACCGGCAGTCGTTGAAAGACTATACTCGTTGTTCTACTGAGAGGACCTGGATTGCTAAGGCTGTAAGTCTCTTTAGTGTTTCTCTGTGCGGTTGTGCCGCTAAGTTGGTAGCGTTTCCTTATGTGGCACCACTGCTACGCTTTCCCCCTGTACAGCCTAACATCTTAAGAGAACGATCCACCCCAAACCGGACGTTACATCACTTTTTACAGAGATGAAGGCTGAAGATCTGCTGAACCGGGACCAGTGTGAGTGGCACATCCAGTTGCTTTTCAGTGAGGCAGCGTGGCCGGCGTGTGTGACCATTCTAATTTTTTTTTTTTTTTACAGTTTGAATTTTGCACATTCTAAATAATTTGGAATTTGCACCTGATTGTAATAAACAATTTAGTGACTTATGTGTTTGCATCATGATTTTCTATTTTATCTGTTAAGACACCAGTGGGAAAAGAGTCAATGGTACAAACCATTTATAAGTGACTTTGAAAATAATGGCTCATTTTTAAGAAAAAGTAACCAAAAACACTTATTTTATTTACTGAAGACTGTATTGTTGGATGTGCCATTGCAGAACACACTGCACATTTTAGTGATAGTACCAGTATATGGAGGAATTCTGGGCCATATTAGCATCTGGATTTCCTAATAATGGGTTAAGGCAGGGGTGTCCAATCATGTGCCATGGAGGGCTAAGACCCTGCAGGCTTTACCTGCAACCAGTGCCTTCATCAGCAGATTCCACTGAATTTCTTCCACTGGTTGCTGATCAGTGAAAACACCTGCTGAAGAGACTGGGTAGTGTCATGAATGCCCCTTGCAGGGCATTAGTGAGATGCCAGGAGCCAGAAGTAAGTTTGCCAGTTATTTACAAAAGGACAAAAGGATAAAATAAACAGCCACGTGGGGCAAAACACGTACATACACTAAAGCACAAAATAATAAACACTGATGACAAACGAGGAGGTGCAGCGAGGACAGAACCTATGCTGTGCAAAAACACTTACAAAGACGAACAGCAATGAACCCAAACACAGAAGGAAGACTGGAGTCGGGGGTAGGAACTCCAGCCCAACAACACGGAGGTGTTTGTGTGTGTAGGTTGCAGCGAGGAGTGAGCCTCAGCTGCTCCCTTAAATACTGGACATAGACCAACCAGGAAAGGGCAATGTGGTTAATGAAAATGGCAAACAGCTGTCACGACACCGGCTCGGTTTTGACAGCCAGAAGTGTGGCCGTGACGCTGTCACAGTAAGAGCCCTTGAGAGGTCCTAATAACAAACCCTGAAATAATATGGTGGAAAAGGGGAAATACTGAGTAACCCGAGCGCGGATGGGATCAGCGCTCAGATCACCACAGGTAGAAGAGAGAACCTGCAGGGACTTGGCCTTCCATGGCACGTGATTGGACACCCCTGAGTTAGGGTTTAATGGGATTTAACATTTTAACACAAACTGCTTTATGGTTCATAATTCTGTTGGCAGACTTACACCAAACCAAAAGAGCTTTCTCAAACTGCTGGATTGTTCTTAGACAGCTTTTCCAGTCTTTTAGTATTTAATTTGCGTCACTTAGTGGTAACCTTCACACATAAAAGTGGAGACAGATCTGCAAAATGTACAAAAGTTCATTGTCAAAATTCCCAGTGCAATACTACATGAATACATGTATAGCTCACTGTTGATGCAGAGAATATATATTTATACAGTATCTACATGTAGTCAGCAATACTCAATATGATATATATCCAGTTAATCCATGTATTTGTCTTAGCCTTGTTTTTTTTTTTTTTTTTGAATTGTAATCGCTCTTGTCTTGTTTTTTTTCTTTTGAATTCTTGGATGGAATATGGGTGGGCAATATAAGCTGCGGCTTCAGCCATCACCCATTTCGGATAACTTATGTTGAATTGTATAATCAGAGGAGTTATTGTCTAATTTGACCTTGTTGGATTTTCTTTCCCCCTTTTGCTATATTATTCAGTTCCTTTTAACCTGTACTTGACATAATGCACGGCTCAGGAGACACACACGCAGGCTCAGGGTAAATCCAATAGCTTTATTGACAACAAGTGTGTATGAGTGTGTGTCTGCGAGATGGGTATGTGTTGGTGATGGCGTCTGCGTCAGGCACGGGGGCAGGAAGCCGTTCAGCCGGACAACCCTATGGGAGAAGCAGAGGGAGAAGGGTAACGGGCACCACACCAACACAGGAGATATGATAATGACTGTTGGCTTACTTGGTTTGGGCAGGTGGCTGGCGTAGCAAGGGCGTAGCCCGGTAGACGGCGACCTGGAGCACCTGACGCAGCAGCGAGGAGATGATGGCTGGAGAACGTTGTCCGCCGCCAGAAAATCCACCTGTGCACAGGGGAGCAGACTGGGAGGAAAAGGTAAGAGATCCTTACTTGGTATCTTGCTTGGTGAAGGGGGTTCCTTGCAGCAAGTGATGGCGATGTGAACAGACGGCTTCAGGCCGAAGCCCAGGGCGAGGCGGCTTAAATCCTTCGCCGCTGACGAGGTGCAGGTGTGCGCACAGCTGGCGCCGCTGATGAGTGGCGAGACGTGACAGTACTATCCAAAATAAAGATTCATTCCATTCTCGATGTTACCTTGTGACTGCGTTATTTGAATTGCTTTTAATCCTAGATGCATTTGTTTTGGCTTAAAATGCATCATAATTGTTAAATATATCTTATTATACCTAACTCAGTGCTGGTTACCTGTTGAAATATATACTGTATTTTACAGCTCATATACTACAATATGGCACCTGGTGATCAAGTTTGGCAGCTGATCATGTTTTGCCACGATACCACCGGCTGGAGCAGGTAAATCCCATGACGTCTCAACAGTCTCTCCATGATTTTGACATAGATCAGAGCAATTTGTTGCGCAGGAAGCTAAACATTTCTACAGACATTCTGCAGTTCTGTAACCACTTCGCGTTTGTGAAGCTGGGGTGACATGTCATCACTGGGAGCCTGTGTTGTTGTGTGTTGCCACAAGAGAGCCATCTGAAACACACACACAGAATACATATTTTAATACCT
The DNA here is from genome assembly GCA_020510985.1 of Pholidichthys leucotaenia. Classification (NCBI taxonomy): domain Eukaryota; kingdom Metazoa; phylum Chordata; class Actinopteri; order Cichliformes; family Pholidichthyidae; genus Pholidichthys; species Pholidichthys leucotaenia. The sequence continues at coordinate 179,278,654 of CM035836.1, forward strand.
AATAGCGATAACTTGCCGATATTACAATGTCGTACGGCAGACTTAAAGTAGCATTAGCAATCATTAGCTTACCTTCATATATGATGTAGTCCGTGTCCTCATGTCTTCCACTTTATACTGGTCTATATAGTTTCCTAAACGCTCCAGTACTTTTCCAGAGTGTGTCCTCTCGCTGCCTATAACCTTCTGTTCTGCTTTTTAGGCTTTACTCTGGCAAAAAAAAGCCAAAGAACGCAGTCACCTCGTATCCTGCCATGTTGCGTTTTGCCTGCGTTGCTTGTTTTATGTAACGTTACGCTTGTTTTACGCCCGTTACACTTGTTTTACATAACGGAAGGGTTGCGCCACCTCCCTGTAACAAATCCCACCCACATCAAGCGGTGCTCCCAGTGTAATAGAAACACAAGCGTACCGAATCGAACTGTACTGTACCATACTGTACCGGGCCAAACTGACACTAGGGGAAAAGGGCCTCAACTAAGGTACATTAAGCCAGCTCACTTCAACTGTTCCTTCCAGTCTTAGGAACAAGCCCCAGGCCTGGGTTATTCCCCCCACACTGACCTCAGCGGGTTCCTCTTTCTTCAGCTCTTCTCCAGCCCTTGCCCCAGCATCAGCTCTCTCCACCAACCACCTCCCACAGTCACTGCAAAGAGAACCAACAGTTATTTTCCACAATCACTTAAGCCTACAACTACGTAGCAAATTTACCCCATTTAATTGCTACAGTTATTTACCTTGTCCTCTCCTCTCCTCCCACAGGGCTACTAGTCTCAACCTACATTAAACTAATTGTATAATAAAATGCTTACCTTGCACCTTACCTGTTGTTTCCTGTTGTGGTTTCTGCCACTGGGTTCCTGCATTTGCAAATCATGTCATTACAATCCCACCAAACTCAGGACCCGGCAGGATTCACACCAGGTTCCCCGCTGGAATGCCTCACTGCTCTTGAGGGTAAAATCGACCACTTATTCCATCTACTCACTGTCACTCAGGACCAAATTGGCCAATTTATGATCCAATTTGTTTCCTACGTTGAGTTTGGCCGCAGCAGAGCTCCCTTCGCCGCCAGCCATACCCTCTTCTTCCAAGCCTGTCTCTGCCAGTTGAGGCCTTTCCATCCCCTATCCTTCCTGTTATAACATGAGGGTAGGGGGCTGCATAGGGTTCCTCCTGCAGTGTTAGCTAGTCTTCCAGAGAACCTGCCGCTTTTCTGTCTGACCAAAGTAAGATTAGCTACATTATTACTCTCCTAGATGGCCTCGCTCTCGAATGGACACAGGCGTTAGTTAACGGCCCAAATTATACTGGCTGTTCTTACCATCGGTTTATTCTCGAGTTTGAAAAGGTTTTCGGCCACTCTAACCAGGAGGTGGGTATTCCCAGCTGCCTTCTGGATCTCAAACAGGGCACCCTATCAGTAGCAGATTAGTCTACCCGCTTCAACACTGTCGCCGCCGAATCTGGCTGGAATGATTTTGCACTCAGGGGTGGGTTTGTGCATGTTTCTAAATTCCATCCTTAGGGACTAATTGGCACTTCGGGACGAACCTCCCTTGTTCAACACGTTAATTTCCCTAGCTGTCCAGTTGGATAACCGGATCCATCAACACGCTTCAGAGCGATCTCGTCCAGCCGTTTCCGCTTCCTCCTCTGGTGCCATGCCTGCCACCTCACGTCCCCTCGCTTTACCTCTGTACCTGCCTCCAGAAACAGCCAAGCCCATGCAGGTTGGTCACACTTGACTGTTTCCGGCAGAATGTCAACGATGGCAAGATGCAGGGTTATGTATTTATTGTGGCACACACGGGCACTTTTTGGCCTCTTGCCTTGAGTGTCCAAAAGACCCTGCCCATCAGTTAGAGTAGGGGAACTGATGGGTGGGGTCGCAATATCTAAACTTCAAACTTTATTTATTTATGTAGCACCTTTCATACAATAAAGTACAACTCAAAGTGCTTTACAGTTAAAAACAATTCCAGATAGAACAAAAAAAAAACAATGAAAAGACAAGAGAACCCTCCCCAAGCCCTCCCACCCTGCTCCTACTCATCCAAGACGTCCATCCACCCAATCCCTCAACTCACCCCAGACCCCACCCATCTAGTACCCCTTACAAGCTCCCCCTGCCCACACTAATCAAGTTTAATTCCACTGAACACTCATTGTCTGCTTTAGTTGGTTCCGGGGCTGAGCAAAATCTCATTTCTAGCCGACTGGTTGCTCAACTCCAAATTCCCATCGAAGATTTGGCCATTCCCATACCTCTCTCTCTGTGGCTAGGCTAGCTGTCCTAACTAAGAGGACCATTCCATTTTCAGTGACAGTGTCAGGTAACTAATCAGGAACACCTCATTTTCCTTGTGCTGCCCTCTTTGACCACGCGGTTTGTTCTAGGATTCTTCTGGTTATTCCTGCACAACCCCACAATTGACTGGTCGCTGGGTAAAGTTACTTCCTGGAGTAGTTTTTGTCTTTCCTCCTGCCTTCACTCAGTCCCTTGTTCACCCACGTTGCCTCCATCTCCCTCCTTAGAGGACCCTCCTAACCTATCCTCAGTTCCCAAGGAGTTCCATGATTTAACCCCTGTGTTTAGCAAGTCCAGAGCCCTGTCCCTACTCCCACATAGGTCATACAACTGCAAGATCAACCTCCAGCAGGGGGTGCGCCTTCCTTCCAGCAGGTTGTACAGCCTGTCTGGCCTTGAGAGGGAGACCATGGAGAAATATTTAAAAGAGTCCCTCCAAGCTGGAATCATGAGACCTTCCTCCTCTTCAGTTGCGGCTAGGTTCTTTTTTGTCTGAAAAAAGGATGTCACCCTAAGGTCATGCACTGACTACCTGGAGTTAAATAACATCACCATCAAGGATAAGTACCCCTTACCCTTAATTAATTCAGCTTTTGACCTTCTCCAGGGTGCCACCATTTTCACCAAGCTCAGTTTAAGAAATGCATACCATCTCATCCGCATTAAGCAGGGGCATGAATGGATAACCAGGTTCTGCACTCCCCCAGGTCATTTTGAGTACCTGGTCATGCCATTCGGCCTCACCAATGCCCCTGGTGTGTTCCAAAGACTAATCAATGATGTCCTACGTGATTTCCTTAATGTGTTTGTGCTTGTTTACCTAGACATCATCTTGGTATTCTCTCACACCATGGAGGAACACAGGATCCACGTCAAGGAGGGTGCTGCAGCATCTGCTTGTCATGAATTGCTCTGGCAAGGCAGGCAGAAGACACCAAACACATGCTGTGAGTTTGCACAATTTAATAATAACAACACATGAACACAAAAAAACAGGGAAACACTGAGCTAATAGGCTGAGGCAGAATACTACGACTTCCCAGCTTGGAGGCTGAACTTACGAAAGAGACAGGATACTGTGGTTTCCCAGCTCCGAGGCTGGACTTAAGCCTTATTCATGCTGCATTTCCCCTCTAGTCCGCTTTGGTCCGCATGCACTTTGGACGAGCCCGGCACGCATGCGGTGCTGTTCATGCTCACTTTTTTCATCTACCCAGGTCAAGCGGTTGATGCATGCACACAACCATCATTTGTAGTTTCACTCCCACCCGATAGGTAGCACCAGTGCACTGACGCACCAGGATTTTCACCAATGAAGAAACGCTGGTTGCTTTCTGCTGCTTGACTTCTGGGTTTTCATTCCTTTTCCAAGAAGATGCTGCTGCTGCTGCTGAAGTATCTATGTATGATTCATATATGTTTATTCTCATCTTCTGCGTCCTCGTTGTCTTCTTCGTCTATTTTGTCTTGGTATGCTGCGCTGATATCGCCACCTTATGAATGGGATGTTCAGTCTTGTGCATGCGCTTTTCAACGCGTTCAGGTCATGGTCAGGTGGCGCAGTCACAAAATTTGGGCTGCATGTGGTCGTCCACAGTCGAGCACTGTGGACACTACCGGAGTGGAGACGATGACGTAAATTTCGTCACACAAGGTTTCCGGTTACACGTACGCGGACAGCAGAGGTGCAGCATGAATCCAGCTTTACGATTCAGGCAGAAAAGAGATGGGGACTCCGCCTGGTACGAGAGGTAGGATAATGACCCGGCGATGAGTAAACTGAACAACAGTCCTTAAATAGGCAGGCAAGAATAATTGTACATCAGGATCAGGTGTGGGTACAAGAGCGAGAAATAATCAGATACAATTACTGACAGCTGTGACAGCCCGTGAACAGGGTTTGACAGGAAGAAGTAAACACGGGCTGTCAAAATAAAAGCACATACCGAGATGAATACAAATCAGGAAACAAATAAATGAACAAGGATTAACTAAGAACGATAACTAAGCACAAGAGACAGACTAAATAACTGCTTAAAGGAGACAACTAGGGAGAGGGTAAGGACAAGCAAAACCATGGAGTGCTAAGAATACAGTAGTAAGGAATACTGGGTTACAGAAGGAGATCTAAAGGCAAGGAAAAATATAAACAAAAATAAATTGGAATACATAATAATACAGAATTACATAAAATAACCAACCAAGGACAACCATTCACTCTCACAGTCATACCCACAGTATCTGTGTTGGCCCTGCGATGGACAGGCGATCTGTCCAGGGTGTACCCTGCGTTTCGCCCAGAGATGCTGGGATAATCTCCAGCCCCCCCCCCTGCGGCCCGAAAAGGATTAAGCGGAAGAAGATGAATGAATGAATGAATGAACCAACCTAGGATAAAATAACAGGAAACTAAAAACAGGAACAAAGGACAAACTCAGATAACAACATATAACAGAACCATACCCAATACAAAATAACCAGAAATACCAAAATACAGAAAATGACTAAACCAAACTTAAAGGCTGAGCACGGCTCCACACCCATGCTCAGTATCGTGACACTGCTAGAAAATAGACTCTACGTCAAAGCAGAGAAGTGGAAGTTCTTCACCAGCACCTTGTTCCTGGGCCTTATTCTAGCCAAGGCAGTATGGTATGTATGGCAGTATGATTTCACGTATCAAATGGCAGTATGATTTCACATATGGCCTCTAGGCCGCCACTCGGCCTACGTGAAATCAAACATCCATCCAAGATGGATGTGAAATCAAACATCCATCCATCCATCCATCTTCCATCCATCCATCCATCCATTTTCTTCCGCTTAATCCTTTTCGGGTCACGCGGGGTGGGGGGTGGGGCTGAAGCCTATCTCAGCATCTTTGGGTGAGAGGCAGGGTACACCCTGGACAGATCGCCAGTCCATCGCAGGGCCAACACAGAGAGACAGTCAACCATTCACTCACACAGTCATACCTAAGGACAATTTAGAATCCCCAGTTTGATGCCAGTTAACCTAACTTGCATGTTTTTGGCATGTGGGAGGAAACCGGAGAAATCCCGGAGTAAACCTACACAGACAATAACTCCCATATGTCTTTCAATGGTTTAATAAGAAATGTCAGAATAGGTTAACACATTTGGATAACTTTAAAACAGAGAATTCAACATGTATTAAGGACATTATAGGCTATTACTGAGTTACTTATGAATCAAGCATTTGTAGTTTAATTTGTCAGTATACTGGAAATTGGAAAACCATAAAATAGCATTGGTTAAGAAAAGTGGATGCAATTTTATGAAGAAAATCATGATTAACTATTTATAAAAATGAAAAATTGGTGTTACCCTGAAAAAGAACGTAAATTAATGAAAGGACAAAATGCATTTTTAAATTCTGATGGGGGTTTGCATGAAATTAAGTTTAAAGAACTTATACCAGGAATATTCTGAAGAATTAAGTTTAAACTAGAAAAGCACTCGGAGAGCGCAGACCTCCGCCAAGCGCCACAGTTCCCCCCATACAGTGTTTGTGTGTACGTTTTCAGATTCCTTGGCCATGAAAACATATGACTAGCAACTGGATTCACAATGATAGGATTAGTGGTTCAGTAGTTATTGACGAAAATGGCATTTTCCGTAATGGCAGTTTAGCGCCACAGTTCCCCCCATACAGTGTTTGTGTGTACGTTTTCAGATTCCTTGACCATGAAAACATATGACAAGCAATTGGATTGACAATGATAGGATTAGTGGTTTAGTAGTTATTCACGAAAATGGCATTTTGCGTAATGGCGGTTTTCTTGTGGACGGTGATCCGGATCACCACCAAAATCTAATCATCTGTAGGAGACCCCATTTCTGACAATCTGTGAAAATTTCATGAAAATCCGTCCATAACATTTTGAGTTATCTTGCTAACAAACTAACAGACAGACAAACAGACAGACAGACAGACAGACAGACAGACAGACAGACAAACAGACAGACAGACAAACCAACGCCGATGAAAACATAGCCTCCTTGGCGGAGGTAACTAGAAAAGCACTCGGAGAGCGCAGACCTCCGCCAAGCGCCACAGTTCCCCCCCATACAGTGTTTGTGTGTACGTTTTCAGATTCCTTGACCATGAAAACATATGACTAGCAATTGGATTCACAAGGATAGGATTAGTGGTTCAGTAGTAAAAGCATTACCTCCACTTCCGGTTATGGCTGCCACGTAGGACGGACGTGTCTCGCTCTGCTCTGCTCCTGGAGAAAAAAAATCGGCAAATAACTCTCTCATTTGGGACAGAACGTATCCCAGCGTTTGGGCGAGGATATGTCGGCGAAGCCTAAGGCTGGAAAACCAGGAAAAGGAAAAAGCGAGCCGCCGAAACAGTCCAAATTAACGGACTTTCAGGTCTGTGACGCAGCAAACAGGGCTCCATATATGGCGGAGGAGGCTGGCAACGCTGCGATTTCTGCGGGGAATGGCGCAGATGCGCTGATGGCTGCCATGAGTTCAATGAGAGCGGACTTTTCCTCTAGATTTGATGGGATTATGACAGCGTTGGAAGGAATAAGAAAGGAATTGGGTGACTGTGTAGAACGAACGGCGCAGATGGAGCTCCGTCTCGCTAGTGCTGAAGATGACGTCACCCGTCTTCAATTAAAGGTGCGCACTTTGGAAAAAAAAAAAAAAAAAATAAATAAATAAATAAATAAATCTCTGGAAGATAATATTTTGGATTTGGAATCTCGGTCGAGACAGAATAATTTGAGGCTGGTGGGTCTTCCAGAGGAATCAGAAGGTCGGGACGTATGTTCCTTTCTGGAAAAGTGGATTCCGGAGGTGCTGGGCAGCGAGGAGTTGCAATCAGCAGTGGTTCTGGAAAAAGCACATCGCATTGGCCCACGGAGAGATAAGGGACCGCCGAGGACCTTAATTATGAAGTTTCTTAACAACAGAGACAGGATGAAGATCTTCAACGCTGCACGAGCTAAAAAAAGGAGAGATTAAACACCAGGACCAGCAGGTGCGGTTCTACCCAGATTTGGCCACAGGAATCCAGCAATTGAGGAAGCAGTTTGATCCCGTACGTAAGGAGCTGCGCAACCTTGGGATTCGTCATGGTGTAATCTATCCTGCGAGACTGCTGACCACGTATGAGGGCAGAACCCACATCTTCAAGACCCCAGAGGAGGCGCAGGAGTTCATCAAGAAGATCAAAGAAGAAGAAGAGACTGGTGGGAGCTAAGCATGAACAAAATATAAGGTAGAATAATTAAGCATTTGCACAGGCATCTGACTGACTTGAAGTAAATAGTAAGTTTACAAAATATAGATTGTATTATATATTAAAAAAAAACAAAACAAAAACAAAACAAACAAAAAAAAAAACTATGATGTACAAAGTTGTTAAAAATTTTGGAGTTAAGTTGGAAAACTACAGAGGAGAGTTAATGTTACGTCATTAAAAGCAGTAGAGTTAGGGTGATTGGGAGGATGAAGAAGGAGTGGCTTAGGCTGTTCCCCGTGGGTGTGGAACGGTCGATGGCTATATCGGGAGACAGAATTTTTCTTTTGATTTTGGGGGGTTTGCCACAAGTGTGGGAAGGGGAAATTTGTTTGTGTGTAGTTTGTAGGATGAATGTTCAACCACTCATGTTTTTGCTTCTCTGTATGAGCATGTTTACACTGCAAGGTAATCCCAAACTCTCTATTGATCATGGACCAAAGTGTTAATCTTAATTTAACTTCATGGAATTGCAGAGGTCTACAAAATTTAAAAAAACTTAAACAAGTTATGAATAAAATAAAGGACATGGGTTCAAGAATTGTGTTTTTACAAGAAACTCATCTGATAGAGGAGGATGTTAAAAGAATTAGGAGTAGATGGCAGGGAAGTGTATTCACCTCTTCATTTTCATCCCGAGCCAGGGGAGTTATGACTCTCATACATAAATCAGTTCCTTTTCAAGTGAAAAATGTAATTGGAGACAAATTTGGAAGATATGTAATCATTCAAGGTTCTTTGCTATTAGAAAATATAAATCTTGTGAACTTATATGGTCCCAATATAGATGATCAGAAGTTCTTTGCTAATTTATTTCTCATCTTATCATCACTTACAGGGCAACATATAATAGCAGGGGATTTTAATTGTACATTGAATCCAGGTGTGGATAGATCAACAGGACTGGATTGTACGCACATTGGATGTAGGATGACTATTAATCATTTTATGAAAGAATTGAGATTGTTAGATATATGGAGAGAAATGAAACCACAAGTTAAAGCCTATTCTTGTTATTCCAGTACCTACAAGACATTCTCACGTATTGATTATTTTTTGATTTCCACAGAATTAAGGTCCAAGATTCAAAACTGCTTTTATGATAACATCGTGATCTCTGATCATGCACCCTGTTGTCTAATATATGTAGATAAAAAATTGACAAAGGAATCAGGTAGATGGCAATTTCAGCATAAATGGCTTCAGGATGAGGAATTTGTCAAGTATATAGAAAAACAGATAGACGAGTTCTTTGACATCAATACTACACAAACATCAGCATGTGTAAAGTGGGAGGCTTTCAAAGCTTTTATTAGGGGGCATATTATTAGTTATACAGGATCAAAATCTAAGAAGACTCGAGAGGAGAGAGCTAAATTGGAACATAAAATAAAAAATCTTCAGGAAAAAGTGTATGCAGGAAGTGACCCAAGGTTGGAGAATGAATTACTGATTTTGAGAGCTGAATACGACAAAAAATCAGCGAATAGAGCTGCCTCGAGTCTTCTAAGATTGAAACAATCTTTTTATGAACAAGGTGAAAAATCAGGAAAATTATTAGCATGGCAGATTAAACAATTGGAAATTAAAACACCAATTACCAGTATTATAAGTAATGGACAGGTAGTTATAGATCCTTTAGAAATTAATAGAGCCTTTAGAGATTACTATGAAAAATTATATGATACCAAAAATGAACCTGATTTAACAAAACTAAATGGGTTTTTGAACGAACTATCTATACCGTGTATTCCAAATGAAAACAGGGAGATATTGGAGTCTAAAATTAGTCAAGAAGAAGTTGGGCTAGCCATTGATAATATGAAATCAGGAAAAAGTGCAGGACCAGATGGTCTTCCAGTTGACCTTTATAAAAAATTTAAGAATAAATTAATAAAACCTTTTTTGGAAATGGTTTTAGAAGCATTTCAAAATAATAATTTACCATCATACATAAATAATGCCTTAATTATACTGCTGCCAAAACCAGGTAAGCCCTCTAATAAATGTGAAAATATGAGACCAATAAGCCTATTAAACGCCGACCTTAAGATAATCTGTAAAATTTTAGCAAGACGAATACAAGAAATTTTACCAAATATTATTAATCGAGATCAGAATGGCTTTATAAAGGGTAGACAAGGCTTCCATAATGTAAGAAGACTATTTAATATTATCTATTTTAATAAAGAAGCACCGTATACAGCTCTCCTATCATTGGACGCCGAAAAGGCCTTTGATAGAGTTGAATGGCCCTTTCTTTTTGAAGTCCTACAAAGGTTTGGACTTGGAAATAATTTCATAAAATGGGTTCAAATAATATACAATAATGCTACAGCAGAAATCCTAACAAATAACAATATTTCAAAACCAATAAAAATCAATAGAGGATGTCGACAAGGCTGTCCACTCTCACCTTTACTGTTTACTATGGCAATTGAACCTTTAGCGATAGCGATACGTTTACATTCACAAATATATGGAATTAAAGTTGGACCAACAGAACATAAAATCTCCCTGTACGCCGATGATATAATTTTGTTTATGTCGAATCTAAAAAAATCAATTCCAACCTTGTTGAATTTAATAAAGAATTTTGGGGAAATATCAGGATATAAAATAAATAAAACTAAATCTTCAATATTAATGCTAAATGAGACCCAGAGAAATTACCCAGCCCCTGAGGTAAATCAATTCAATGTTGTAAATCAGTTTAAATATTTAGGAATCCAAATTATGCCTAAGCTAGAATCAGTCGCCAGTGTCAACTATGAAGCCTTAATGTCAGATATCAGTGAGTTAACTCAGAGATGGATGTCACTACCAATGTCGATGATCGGGAGAATCAATATACTTAAAAGTAATATTTTACCTAAAATACTTTATTTATTTCAATACATTCCCTTATCACCACCTTTAGATCTATTCTCAAGAATAAAAAAAAAGTTAGTGGAATTTATATGGAACAACAGGAGGGCTAGATTACGTCTGTCTTTATTATATTTACCATTTGATCGTGGAGGTCTGAAATGTCCAAATTTTATGTTGTATTATTGGTCGGCACAACTGAGGTCTATGACATATTATTTTTCATCAAATGATCTCCCTCACTGGACTGAAATGGAATCATACAATTTACCTTTACCTCTTCCCATATTCATATACTCAGATTCGGCAAAAAAATTACAAAAACAAGTTAAAAATCCATTTGTAAAGCATATGATCAAAATATGGCGTGAAGCTAAAAACTATTTAAAAGAACCACAGTTATTGTCACAATTTAGTCCAATATGGGGTAATCAATATTTTAAACCAGGGAGAGCGGACGCTGTATTTAAAGTATGGAATTTAAAAGGGATACAAAAGATTCAGGATTTATATTTGCCAGGTGCAGACAACATAATGTCTTTTGAAGAGCTGAGGATCAAATTTAATCTCAATAGAACACATTTTTTTAAATATCTTCAACTTAGAAACTTTATTCGATCAAATCAAAATAAAGCTCTCACTCGACCTATTTATTCATCCTTGGAAAAAATGATGATGAAAGATAGTAAAAGAAAGGGTATTATTTCAGAGTTTTATAACTCATTGACACTATCTTCAAGTGAAAATTCACTGAAAAGATTAAACTACTGGAAAGAAGATCTGCAAATTGAAATTTCAGAGGAACAATGGGAATTGGCTTGTACAGAAGCTCAAACCAAATCAATAAATGCACGCCTTAAATTGATACATTTCAAATGGTTAATGCGGATGTATGTTACACCGGAGGAGTTAAATAGATATAACAAAAATATACCAGATACATGCACAAAATGCATGGAAAGTAAAGGAACCCTATTTCATTGTTTATGGGAATGTAGATTAATAAGAATGTTTTGGGAAGAGGTGAGGGTAACAATTGAAAAAATAATCTCAAAACAAATCATATTGAATCCTAAACTGGTTTTGTTGGGTCTGTACCCAGAAAAGCATAATTTCAATAAAAGTGAAAGAACATTCATAGACCTCAGTTTGCTTAATGCCAAAAAATGTATTGCACTATTATGGAAAAAGACTCATAGACCAGATGTGACTCAGTGGTTAAGACAGATGTTAACAAACCTTCCATTAGAAAGAATAACATATATACTGAAATCAAAGGAAATTGTGTTTGAGAATATATGGAGACCTTTTATTGATTATGTAAAAAATTTAAACATAACTCTTGAAGAAGAAGGTGAATGATGTGTGTGGACCTTGTAAATTCCAAACTGGTGAACATAATATGTATACTTATGTATTGGATTGTCTAGACTAAACAGAGGAGCATTGTTGAAGACTTGATTTTGTTGGTGGTTGTTGGTGTTTTTAGTGCATTTTTTTTTGTAGTACTTTAGTGTTAGTGTTTGATTGTTTGTATCATGTTTGTTAAAAAAAAAAAAAAAGGTTCAATAAAGATATTGTGGAAAAAAAAAAAAGCATTACCTCCTTGGTGGAGGTAATAAACTGAAGTGTTGCTGTTGTGTCCATCTCCTCCATCTCCAAACTCCCAGGCTGCGGGCGTTGCAATTCATCGCACAACCGCATACAACCCACAGGCCAATGGGTTATGCGAGCGTTTTCATAGATCACAGAAAGCAGCACTCAGGGCTTCACTGACGGATACAAATTGGGTAGACAGGTTGCCGTGGGTTTTATATTGGGGTTGCGCTCCGCGGCAAAAGAGGATTTGGAAGCTTCCCTGGCAGAGAGCTTGTTTTTGTGCAGCCCCTATGGCTGCCCGGGGAATTTCTGCCAAATAATCCCGAGCCGGACAGCTGCCCGTCTCAGCTTTTGCAGCGTAGCGCAAACACAGGCACGCTGCCGGGCCCGGCCCACCACTGTTTTTCGTGTGCCTTTGTGCCTAAAACTTTGAAGAACGCGGAGTTCGTGTTGGTCAGACACGACGACCAGCGCCCTCCATTGCGCCTGCACACATGTTGAAAATGGCCGTATCTCACAATGTTAAAGAATCCTTTAAAAAATTCCTGTATCCAGACGGTGATCCGGATCATCCCCAAAATTTAATCAGTTCTTCCTTGTACCATTTCCAACAACGCCTGAAAGTTTCATCGAAATCCGTCCAAAACCTTTTGAGTTATCTTGCTAACCAACAGACAAACAGACAAACAGACAGACAAACGCTGGCAAAAACATAACCTCCTGCAGCCTGGAGGAGGTAATTAAACAACAGACCATCAGTCAAGCAGAATCATTGCGTCCCAGTAGGTAGCAGGCAGTCCACTTGTTCTATTTCAACTGGACCAGCATGGGTTCTGTTGGAAGACTGACAGACAGGCTCCTTACCACGGTTATGGCCTACTCCAGAGATCACAAATGCTGTTCTTTAGCAGGCTGGGTGAGGTCTTCTCTTATGCACTGAAAAGGAATTAGTTTATTGTACAAAGTCCCATCAGAAATTCAAACTGAGGCAAAACACACCACAAATCTGTTTCTTCCGATGTTGATGGTTTAAGTGAGTTGGTTTTAAGCTTAGAAAAAATCAAACAAAATCTTCTTGCACGGTGATTTAACCACTTGCACTCCGTTGTTCCGCGGGTGGGCAAGTCTCTGCGTCCTAGGGCGCACGAGGGCGCACAAGAGCGCCCTCGTGCGCGCTTGGACGTATGACGCATGCTGGTGGTGATGTAGGTGGTGTGGCCTCCAAGCGCCACTGAAAAAAAAAGCTGCAGTCACAGCCGCGAACAGATTAGTTCATCTGATTGACCTCTCATTCGACTAATAAGAGCCTTGAATTGGGTTTCTGAAACCTTGAAGAGCCAATGAATGAAAACCTAGGAAGGAGGACCCGCCTACTTTGAATGCACGAGCCAATTGAAGCACAGAAATTCGGGCTGGTGAAGAGAGATTTACTGCTGCAGCAGATGAAAACAAAGGAAGCTGGATGAACCTGCTACAGACCCAGGCTCACCCAGCAGCATGGAGACCACCCACAAGTGGGACCTGCACTCATTCCAGCAGAATAGACGTTTAGGATTCTCTTCTGTCATCATAGACCGACGGAGGCCGACGACAAAAGTCGTAAATCATTCGCCAAAACGGCAATAATGGAATTATGTTTTGATCGGGATCCATGAGTGGAGCAGCGTCGCGTTCGTCTGACAATGGGGAAGAGATGTTCGCCACGACTCTGCTGCTTTGAAGAGGTAAGGTGTTATAAGCTCAATTATTATTTATCCCTGAAAACTGTAATCCAAAAATGACTTTTGACCGATCGGTAAATTACAACTGTACTGCGCACGAAGTACGAAGTGCGTGCGCCGCGATAAACGGTTCATTTGCCGTGTTCGGACCGTGAACGCCACCCCCCCCCCCCCCCCGCTGCAGAAGAGGCGCGGGGGGGGGCGTTCACGGTCCGAACGCCCCCCGGTCTGCGGGGGGAAGCATATGAGTCTATTCCATCATGTAGCGATGGCCCTCTTCTGTAGCGAGGGGGGGGGGGGGCGTTCACGGTCCGTTCACGGTTCCCCCCCACACACACACACACAGTAGCGAGGGGGGGGGGAGCCGCTGTGAAAACATGCAAGGAGTGTAATCCGTCATGTAGCGAGGGCTGAACTCGGTCCTTGGTAGCGGGGGGGTGGGGACGACCCCCCGCCCACACACACACACACAGACACAGCCCTGAGTGTGACCTTTCATTAGAGCCTAAAATGAAGATTCTACATTGAATTATTCAAAAGTTACAGAAGTTTTTCCAAACTGTGCCATTTGGCACAATTTGGCACAGTTCCAAAACGCCTGGGAACAGCCTGAGAACAAAGCTGTGTAAAATATTCATTTTTGTGGTATTGTTACCAAATTTGGATCTCAGCTGGATAACACTTGGTTCTACATTTCTGTTGCATTTTCCAGCCGGATCGGACAGCTGTGTGTTATTTACAAGCATTTGTATCCAAAAAAACACTGTGTCCAATTTTTTTTCCTTCAAGTTCAGTATGTTTAGATGACTGTAACTCAGTGGCCGGAGCACGTAGAGAGATTATGTTTTTTTTGCCAAAAAATTCGAAGTGTTTTCTTTTAAATGAGACCAACCCCATGAAGATGCTGCAAAGGGTTCAAGAACAGCTTTCGATTTACTTTGGGCACGTTATTTTTTGGCATTTTTAGGAAAATTGCCCGGAGTGCAAGAGGTTAAAGAAAAAAGATTCAAATAAGAAAAATAAATTTTAAAGAAAAGAAACAGGATTTTCACAGAACATGACAGGCTCTGGGCCTTACTTGAAGATAGGGGAAAAAATGGAAGAGCAGAGACTTCTGCTCCTTACAGCTTGACCAACGCCCCAAAACTGAAACAAAGGAAAGTTTTTTCCTGGGTGTGGCAGAATCTCACTGAATTTCATGGAACTGAGCTGAACCAATTAAATTTGAGTTTCTTTGATTGGCAGAAGTCATAAACTGACTAAAAAGGTAATGAAGATAGGATTGCCAACTGCCAATCAAATCTAAAGAAGAAGAAGAATCAAAGACTAATGACTTTTAAGGGCCAAGGAATGCACTGTGAGGTCAGCATAGAGTGAAGTACGTGGCGGTAATGCACCTGTAAGCTGGTTGCCAACCGCCAATCAAATCTAAAAGAAGAAGAAGAATGAAGATAGGTTTGGGAGCCCATTGGTCAGTTCAAATTTCTGAGGTGGGGGTCTCCCACAGAGCAGAGATAGACATTTGATATGAAGAGTGAAAGCCTCCTAACGTATGTGTGCTGAATAAAGTATAAATTCCTTCAACTTTAGTGACTAAGATATTCTACTCAATAATAAGGGAACATACAGTGTCTCTACATTGTAACTGTAATTATTTTGTGATAGTAAGCATGCAAAAATTAATTTCTTCCTGAAAATAAAGCAACACATATCAAATCATATCAGTAAAAGCATTTGAAACCACATTGTCCATCCCAAGAGTTCAACCATGTCTTCAGTAGCAGATACTGTCTTGAGAGAAAGAATATGAATTAGTTTATTTGTCCATATTGCATAAATTTCATTGCAAAGAGAAAAATATTAAATATTCCTGATTCATCCACCAGGTGGCACTGTGAAACTGTCTGGTTGTTTACTGGAGAATCTTGACTCCCCAAGTCTGGATTATGTCAACCATCCATCCATCTTCTTCCACTTAATCCTTTTCGGGTCGTGTGTGTGTGTGTGGGGGGGGGGGGGGTAACCATAAATCTGTCAATTTGAAACATTCTTTTGCCAAAGAGCAGAAAAGGGAGAATGACTAAGTCCTGGAGAAGGGATTAACTTCCACTTTATGGCCAATGGATAGTGTTACAGCTCTGTTCCTTGGATGATAGAAGCAGTTCATGACCACACTTTTGAGTTGAAACAATTTTTCTTCAACAAAGAATGATTTTATAGATTGGAACTCAAGGTTAATGCTACACTCTATATTCCTACTCTCTTCTGCTTCTTTTAGATTTGATTGGCGGTTGGCAATCAGCTTACAGGTGCATTACCGCCACGTACTTCACTCTCGCTATGACATCATCAAAGATCAAATGCAGGCATCACTCACGATCATAGGACTCGCTATGACATCATCAAAGATCATAGGACTTGCTATGACATCATCAAAGGTCAAATGCAGGCATAGGACTCGCTATGCCATCATCAAAGATCATAGGACTCACTATGACATCATCAAAGCTCAAAGGCAGTGATCACTCACGATCATAGGACTCGCTATGACATCATCAAAGTTCATAGGACTCGCTATGACACCATCAAAGATCAACGGCTGGCTTCACTCACGATTATAGGACTTGCTATGACATCATCAAAGATCAAAGGTAGGCATCACTTATGATCATAGCACTCGCTATGACATCATCAAAGATCAAAGGCAGGCATCACAGATCAAAGGCAGGCATCACCTGCCTTTGATCTTTGACGTCAACGAGTGGTGACGTCAAAGATCAAAGGCAGGTTTCACCATGGTTACTGTTGCCATGGTAACAGTAACTTTCTACGGGCATGCAGAAATGCTTGCTTACACTTGCTTTCTATGGGCATGCACGGGTATGCACAGGCATGCACAGGTATGCACTAGTTGTTAATAATTAATAATTGAGTTGTATACAACTATTATTATTATTATTATTATTATTATTATTATTATTATTATTATAAAGACAAAAAGAAAGCTGAATATTGAACCCAAATTATAAATACATTTCTTAAACAATTCCATAGGCTAATTATCATGCTTATATGTATGTGTAGCATAGTAAATAAAAACATACCCACTTGGAATGCCAGACTCTGGTGCAAGAGGTTGTGAGTTCAAAACCCCTGTGTAGACATCACCAGTGGAGCTTCACTGGCTGTCCCCTTGGTCACATATGCTATATGTTAACACGATTAAGAGACAAAAATCATGTACAAAAAAAATTCAAGACTTCTTTGTAGTGCTGTTGATTGTTCATGTGCACAGCTCATGTGACTTTTCCAGATTTTTTTCTGAAACCATATGCATTCTCATTTCTTCTTTAAAATAAAAACTGTTCCTGTGCAGCCCATGACCCTGAGTAATGTATAATATTTTCACCACCTATAATATGCCATGCATTGTACAATGACTTTATTGTTGAGAAGTGAGGTGGAGGTTCCAGTTGCACCGGCTAGTGATGGTGTTTTTTTTAAGCCCCTGATGTTTATCAGCAGATACGCTGGAGTCTGATCACAAACTCTTCTTCCCTCATCACCACCTGCTTGCAGAAATCCAAATAATTACCTGTGCACTAATGTGGGTGGTGGTCCTTATCTGCATCCAGTCCCAGTGATGCATGATGGGAGGGACTGCTGCCATTGTTCATGTCTTCCAAGAGAATCATGGGTAAGACGCAGGAGAAAGAAAATATTATACAGCACTTGAGCTGATTTGTGTTTTAATATTTTATTCATACTTTTTATCAAATAGGAAAAGATTTTCCAAAAGATTCCTGTTAAAATCCCATTCGATTGACTAGACAATTTGATCAGATAAACCTTGGGGATTAAATACAGATGTATGAAGACAAATTGATGTATTTTCTTTGAAATGTGGCCCGCTCATTCATCACTATAGGCTTGCTGACAGAACAAAGCCACTTATTAGTAATGATGAAGTTAATGCTTGTAAATTTCTGTCAGTATGACTTTGGACTGATAAATTGTGTCTTTTTTTTTTTTTTTACCATACTAGCGCTCTGGAATTTCTTTAAATTCACATTCATGGTCTCACAAATGATTAATCATCATACAGTCTGATATGTTGAATTGATAGGTTGTTAGTAAATAAATAAATAGAAGTAAAAATTCATATTGTCTGATTAGTTCCAGTTATTGGATTATTGTGGCCACATAAATGGGATAACTGACATTTATGAATTGCTTTTATATCTGCTTGTCAAAATTATCATTAACTCTGCTGGCATTAAATGTTTTGTCTGATGAAAAGAGTGACTCATTTAGTATATGATCATTAGTTAGTTCAATAATAATATTCATTGTTTGGGTATTGCTTGAGAACAGTGGCTACAAGATGCAATCCTTCAGTCAGAACCACGTAGAAGCTCTGCCTTTATTTAGACAGATGCAGTGAAGAGATGTAGGAAGTAGATGAAGAGCGTGGTGTTATGTGCGCTGCATAGCTTCGCAGCGAACATAGAAATTAGCAGTGAGCCCAAAACACAGAGTAAGTAATGTGTTTATTTACAATGGTTGAATGCATAGAATGTCCAAATACTGTACAGTCACAATGGCAAAGGGGAAGACACCTGGCTACAAACTTAGTTGGTTGAATGGGAATGCCTAACGCACTCCAATTAGGCAGGAGTGGAGAAAAAGGCACAAGGAAAGACTTATAGCAGTGTTGGAGCGGAAAGGCTCTGGGGGAACAATACAATTCAGTCCAGGGGTATACCAACAGAAGCGAGTCTGGATGTCCAAAGTTGACATTGCTAAGCTGCCACGCCGGCTGGTCATACTGCCCTGCTATTTGTACAAAGCCCTGATGACAGCAAGTAGACCCAGCCGTGTGGCAACAGGTGCATGACTGACAGGACTATGTGTGTGTGCGTGAATGTGTGTGTGTGTGTGTGTGTGTGTGTGTGTGTGTGTGTGTGTGTGTGTGTGTGTGGTGATTACAAAACAACTGGTGAGTGTCTGGTATGAGGGGGAAAGCATGACTGTAGGACTGGCAGAGAGCAAGGCTCAATCTGCCAGCTGGAGTTAATAAGACGTCATCAAAACCTACAGCCACAAGTCATGGTCGGGGTGGTGACCCTGAACATGACACATGGTGAGGAACATGCAGGAAAGACTGGTCTGCATCCTTAATTACTAGGTCACCGGACAGTTTTAAGCTTTTCAGCATCTCATCTTGTTCCCAAAAGGTTGGCAGGCTTTTGCGGCTTGTGTCTTTTAATGAAGGAACCATATAATTATCTTCTTTAAAACATCTTTTTTGCCATGAAATGACCTGGAGCACCATTTTATTCCAGGTGATTTATCTTTTTAATAAGACTTCAGCAATGAATTACTCAGGATAATGTAAATATATGATAAGTTGGCAAATGTGCATTACCCAATTTTGATCAAATATCCTTGCTTGATAAGAGTCCTTGCCTAAACAAAAATGTTTAGTAGCACCTAGTCAACTTTCTTTCTTTAATCCTTTTACCAGTTAACAATCAGATAGCATGGTGATATAGAGCTGAATTCCAAGACCCAGGGCCCTGGACTGGTGTAGTCCCAGTGCAGTGTCAAAAGCACAATCATTTATGTGCATATCCAAGTCCATTTTTGCAATAATAACAGTGAAAAAAACAGATTTTGCACTCATGACAGGTGCAGAAATGTTGAGTGTTTTGGGCATAACATGCAGTAAACTAATCAGAGTGGCTTGTTGCATCACCATTAACAAGCAGGTGTGTATGATTTTTGGCGATATCATGATTCTGGGCACGGGCGGGGGCAGACACCTGCTGCCAACTGGCCGTTGTGGCCAGTGCCACAATGGACACGCCCAGCCTCTCGCCTCCACCCAGCTGCGGTCCGCCAGAAGGGCTCTTCCATCGCAGCTGTGAATTCAGCTGTCGTCACCATGGCTGCAGGGCTGGCTCTACCTGCCGTAGCATTGGTGCCCCCACCCACTGCACAGATTGAGAGGAAATCTTCTGTTACACCAGCAGCAGCAACAATCACAGCCCGGACACCTAATGATAAATTACCTTGTCTAATTCCCAGCGGGGGGGGGGGGGGGGGGGGCTCAGCTGCAGCCCTGTATTTTGGCTGAGCTCTCCCCCTCTGCTGCTGCTGCATTTACTTCATCTCCTTCTCCTGTCTCTCCTTCTTTTTCAGAGTATTCGTCGGTCCTGGGTGGGAGCTGCCAGACGACACAGGAGCCTATAGCCCTGGAGATTCCAGCTCCAGTCCTGCAGCCACATCCTGGATGGGAGGAGAGCGCCACCTGTACCCCAGATCCTGAGCCGACAGATGAGTGCCCCTTGGATCCAGTGGTATGGGAGTCAGCACCGTTGGTCACCATGGGTCCTCCATCATCGCTGGAGGTCTCCGTGGATCCGGCCTCTCCGCCCAGGGTCTCCATGGGTCCGGCCTCTCCGCCTGGGGTCTCTGTGGGTGCTGCTCCCCCTCCGTCCGGGTTCTCCATGCGTGCTGCTCCCCCTCCATCTGAGGGCTCCGTGGGTGCTGCTCCACCCTGGTCCAGGGCCTCCATGGGTGCTGCATCCCAGTCCAGGGCCTCCATGGGTGTAACGCCTCCGTCCAAGGCCCCGTTGATTAACTGCCTCTTTAGCCTGGTTCTTTCAAGCGTCGGTCATTCCTTCGTTGGTGCTATGCCCCAGTCAGGGGCTGCCGTGGGTGCTACGCCCCAGTCCAGGGCTGCCATGGGTCCTTCGCCCCACTCCGGGACCTCCATAGGTCCTTCTCCCCCGTCTGCACCTAAGATCAACCGGGGTTGACCATCGTTGCCTGAGGTCACCGCTGACCAGCCATCCTCGTGGTTGGCCTTCCATGGCGCAGTCACTGTAGTCCATAAGGGGCAAGGGTTCCAGATGCAGCCTCCGGGGGCGCATGTCATGCCCTGCAGTGGCTCAGGGACACTGGGAGACCACCTGACAGGTCTTCTAGAGTAGTCTGTTGATGTTGGGATGATGGGAGGCCACCCGACGGACTGTGTCTCCGGCTGTGGTGGCTCTGGAGGTTTGGGAGGCCACCCGATTCATTCCATCACGGGCTCTGGTAGTCCTGAGACTCTGGGAGACCCTCTGAACTGCCTCATTTTTTCTATCTACTCTCCTAGACTCTGTCACCACCATTTTTGGTTCTTTCTGTGGGTCATGAGTGTTTTTTTGTTTTGGTTTTTGGTTGGGTTCGGTCCCTCTGAGCCTAGGTTCCCCCTCATCCCCCGCGGGGTGGATCGTTTTTCTTGTTGGGGGGGTTTCTTTGTGCGGGGGTTCTTTGTCTGGGATCTACCCCTTGAGGGGGGACTCTGTCATGATTCTGGGCATGGATCTGGGTGTTCCCCGCTTTCTGTAAGTGTTTGAGTCTGTTTTTGTGTGTGTTCATTAAATGTGCAAAACTTAAAGCTTGCACGTGGTGTCCTGCCGTCCTGTCATCCTGCCGTTGAAAAGGACGTTTGACAGGTGGAATGCCACTATGATGGCATGGGAGGCCAGATCTTTTCCACAGAGGAAATGGACATGTTCATGCTTGAAGTGAAAATGCATGATAACATCATTTACAAGAGCACCATTGTGTGTGTGTGTGTGTGTTTATATATTTACATATTTATTCCATCTAGCTACAATGCTCTGCACTGTGTGTTTATATATCTACATATTTATTCCATCTAGCTACAATGCTTCGCACTGTGTGTTTATATACTCATATATTTATTCCATCCAGCTACAATGCTCCGCACTGTGTTTATATATTTATATATCTATCCCATCTAGCTACAATGCTCCGCACTGTGTGTCTATTTATATATATAATATATATTTATATTTATATGTACATATGTATACTTGCTGCTCTTGTTTTTTTTCTCTTGCCTTCTGATTGTTGCTTTGAGTGTTGCTATCCCTGTGCTGTTGCAATCCTGGAATTTCCCCATTGTGGGACTAATAAAGGCTTATCTTATCTTATCTTATCTTACCTTATCTTATCTTATCTTATCTTATCTTATCTTATCTTATTAGCATTTCAAGGAGAAGGAGGGATGGAATTAAATACCAGTGAATGTGTGTCCTCATTTTCTGGCACCCATATGTTAATGATAACGCTCCATTGACTTTAAAAGTTGTTGGTTTTTTGTTAAAAAATGCTACAAACTTGCAACTTTGCATTTAGCCACACCCTTTTAAAAAGAGACCACTCCTACAAATGCATAGTCTGTGGAAAGTCAGTTGTTATGTGGATGACAGGGGCGATGTGTCACCAGCAATGATCAAAACCACTGACAGAAGGCACAAACTGCAATGGAATATTTCTGTCTTAGATCATGTAATAGTGCCCCTAATCAAAAGTATTTCTGTGCGGATATACAATAATATGTTACTCTAAACACATGAGTTTAATGTAGGTCCTGAGGTTTCCCCCTACAGATTCTTAATTGGCTAAAAATATAAATGTGAAGGTGTGTGGTTGTCTGTCCCTCTGTTAGCCCTGCATGCGCTGGTGATCTGCCCCGGCTGTACTGAGATTAGCTTCAGCCGAGCTGGTTAAGAAGACGAGGAAGGACATCTTGGCCGTGGCAAGATGTGTAGAGTGATGATATAGAGTGAAGTGATGATATAGAGTGCGAGGAGACGAAGAAGAGTGACGTCTAAAGATAGAGTTGAGGTTCGATTGGACACAGCAATGGTGATAGAAGGACTACAGCTCCTGACCAGATAAGGTGATGATATAGAGTGTAGTACGAGGAGACGAAGAAGATTCCAGAGTTTGAAGTGATCCAGCTTGAAAGAAGAATATAGAGTGATGATGAATCCAGCTTGAAAAAAAGAATATAGAGTGATGATTTAGAGTGAAGTACGTGGCAGTAATGCACCTGTAAGCTGGTTGCCAACCGCCAATCAAATCTAGAAGAAGAAGAAGAAGAAGACACACAGAAAGACAGACATATATAAAGTGTGTGGCGGTAATGCACCTGTAGGCTGATTGTGTAAGGAGCTCCCCTATGGATGTTCATTAAAGATTGAAGTATGTGGCGGCAATGCACCTGTAAGCTGGTTGCCAACTGCCAATCAAATCTAAAAGAAGAAGAATTAGAAGAACTCCTTATATAGAGTGAAGTATGTGGCAGGAATGTACCTGTAAGCTGGATGCCAACTGCCAATAAATCCAAAAGAAGAAGAAAAAGAAAAATAATTAAGTTAGTACTGAGTTCGGCCGCACCTTGGAAACAGTCCAAGGACGGATAATTTTTTCACACATAAGGAGTTGTTCAGAATTCCTTATACAAAGATATAGAGTGATGATAATCAAGTTAGTGGCGGTAATGCACCTGTAAGCTGGTTGCCAACCGCCAATCAAATCTAAAAGAAGAAGTAGAAGTACTAGCAAACTGATATAACCAAAAAAAAAAAAATCTTTCATGGCTCTCATTTCAATGAAATTTGGTGGAAGGCTAAAGATACATCATAGAATAATCCATTAGGCCTCAAAGGCCATCCCAGTCAAGTGACAGATTTTCACTTTCTTTTAACTTTGTGAGATCTGCAAGTTTTGACATTTGCAGTAATTTCTCAGAGAACTGTGTATTGATGAAAACCTTCAGCTATGTACGAGAGGTGGGTATCTTTAATTTGCATAATATAGTGTAGATCCAATTATTAGTCAAGCTCTAGTGTTGATTTAGACATTGAAGAAGGGTTGGAAATAGGTCAGAGCATTGGAGTACACTCTGTGCATGTGCATCTTCAACACATCTCTGTACAGTTTTTCTTAATAAACTAAACACCGTAGATAGAACAAACTCTGCTCTGGTTTGCATCAAATACTAGCCCTCCAATCTTTGTCTGGTCTTGCCTGCTCTTACTAAACCTGAAACTTTCCACTAAGAACTGCTTAATTAAAGAGTGTGTTACTACCCACAGAGGAAACTATGCGTCCCTCCTTTGACCAACTGACAGGAGGCCAGCTCAGTTTTGGCAGATCTGGCCAGTCGTGCTCCAGAGGTGTCTCTCCACCTGTTTAAATCCCACTCCTCCCACCACTCCAAATACAAAGCAGGACTCACATACAACCGGGAGCCTTCCTCAAACACAAGGGGAAACATTTGGGGATTACCACGTTAGTTTTTCAGAGCCAATCACCTAGAAAATAGAGCCCCTGAATGGGTGCCTGAACCAATATATGGTCACTTAGGCACAGACGGCTGAGCAAAGAACACAGCCAAGTGGAAGGAATACAGGCATGCTGTGAGTTGAGAGTGTGAATTAAAACTTGCCCACGGATTAAAAAAGGAAAAAAATAGTTGAGATCAACCTTTCTCATGTTTCCAGGCCCTTTCACAATAGTTGGCAAACTGCCTTGAGTCAGTTGTTGCTCAGATATGCAGAGGCAAATAAAGTGAAAACCAGTATACTGAGTGATTTGCTTGTTAATATTCTCATTGTGCGGCTGTTTCATCTGATTTAGAAAATTATAAGATTTTCTCCCAACTTGCACACACTTAATGTCTTACACAATTACTCACGCAAAGTTTAATCTTCGATCATTATTCTCGGAGCCCTGAATTATTCATGTGATCGGAATCTCTTGAGCATGTGTCGCTTGCAAGCTCACAGTGGCACTCCTTCACTTGCTGCCAAGTCATGGCAGTGCACATATTGAGATGGATGGGAATTCTTGTTCATCAGTGTTCAGCAGAATTTATTCAAAGACTGACTGAGGACGACATGAATACTTAGTGCCCAGCCCTTGCAGTTTATGCAGAAATATGCAGAATATGGAATATGGTGCTGCAACTTGAGCAATAGCACTGAATGTTTGTGTTCAAGCTAATATGAATGTTGCAGTGAGCTGAGCGTTGTTTTATTGTTGTTATCACATGCCTCTATTGACTCTCCTCTACACTATTTAAATTGGGGAATGTGATGAATCCTGACTCCTACACTTCACTGCATTTAATAAAAAGTCATGTGCATGGAAAAATCTGATTGCATGAGGCTGTTGAGATCATGAATATGGTATGGGGGACTTCTTTTATTACAGAAATTCCTTTATTTTACTGTTTGTGGGCTGGCAAATATCTTTACATGAAACCACCATCACCTACAAGTAACTTCACTCAGTTGTTTTTGCTTGGGGAAATTGCCTTCATTCTGCTTGTATGACCACTATGGCTTACTTTTAAAGTCTGTAGAACACTGTATATTCAAATTTGCAAATTAGCTTTTTCTGGTAGCACTTTATAATACACAGCCCACAAATTACAGGATAATTATGGGGTAATTACCATGGGGGGAGGGGGGGGGAGGATGGAGAAAAAAACAGGGCAAGTAATGGAAAAAAACAAGATAATACAACTGTATTTTTCGTGGTAATTATCCTCTTTTTTCCCTTATATTTACAGCAATTATGTCAGATGAAATGCCAAGCATAATACAGTCTGTGCACCGGTATTTACCTCTTGCTTACTCTGTTTTTTTACCCTGTTTTTACCCTGTTTTTCTGCTGTTTTTCATTGCACTTACCCCTTTTTATCCATGCTTTTTCTTTCTTTTTTGTTAATTACCATATACTTACCTTCTTTTCCCCATTTTAACTTGTTTTCCTCCGTTTCTTAACCCTGTTTTTTCTGTCTTTTCCTGTACTTACCCAGTACTTACCATAAGTTGGGTGGCTGTATTAGAAAGTGTGGGGTTGTCTTTTTTTTTGTATTTTCATATGTACATTATTCGCTGGCCTTATCTTGAACTGTTTTAAGTTTTACAACCACAATCTCTTTAAGACACACAGTTTAGTCAAAGTGCCAAAAATTGCTTGGGGAATTTCCTACTGTCTTGATCCAAAAGAGTGATCATATTGCATGCAGTCAAATTAATTCACCCGTGAAAAGAGAACAAAAAATTCTACTGTTGGCTGAAGCAGTTGTGAAGCTGAGGCTCTAAGGCAGATAGGGATGTTTGCTAATCAGAAAGATTGATTTTTGGGCAAGATGCTGAATGCTATATTGCCCCTGTTGCCTTCATTGATGTATGGGGTGTCTGCAGTAGAGAAAATGTGTTGTATAATCAGGTAGAGCAGTTTGGCTTTTAGTTATACAATCTTGATTAGCTGGTAAGACTAAAAAAGAGCCATATAAATACAGTTAAATACCTACAAAAGTGTTTGCCTCTTTCTGATATCTCATTTTTTTGTATGTTTGTCACACTTAAATGTTTCAGATCATCAAACAAATTTAAATTTTAGACAAAGATAATACAAGTAAACACAAAATGCAGTTTTTAAATGAAGGTGTTTATTATTAAAGGTAAAAAAAAAATAAATCCAAACCTACAAGGCCCTGTGTGAAAAAGTGACCCCCCCCCCCCCCAGTTAAAACATAAATTAACAGTGGTTTATCACATCTTTGGAAAGCTGAGTTCAATTTCTCTAGCCACACCCAGGCCTGATTACTGCCACACCTGTTCTGAATCAAGAAATCACTTACAGTGGGGTAAAAAAGTATTTAGTCAGCCACCAATTGTGCAAGTTCTCCCACTTAAAAGATGAGTGAGGTCTCCAATTTTCATCATAGGTATACCTCAACTATGAGAGACAAAATAAGAAAAAAAAATCCAGAAAATCACATTGAAGGATTTTTAATGAATTAATTGGTAAATTCCTCGGTAAAATAAGTATTTGGTCAATAACAAAAGTTCATCTCAGAACTTTGTTATATACCCTTTGTTGGCAATGACAGAGGTCAAACGTTTTCTGTAAGTCTTCACAAGGTTTTCACACACTGTTGCTGGTATTTTGGCCCATTCCTCCACACAGATCTCCTCTAGAGCAGTGATGTTTTGGGGCTGTCGCTGGGCAACACAGACTTTCAACTCCCTCCAAAGATTTTCTATGGGGTTGAGATCTGGAGACTGGCTAGGCCACTCCAGGACCTTGAAATGCTTCTTACGAAGCCACTCCTTCGTTGCCCGGGCAGTGTGTTTGGGATCATTGTCATGCTGAAAGACCCAGCCACGTTTCATCTTCAATGCCCTTGCTGGTGGAAGGAGGTTTTCACTCAAAATCTCACGATACATGGCCCCATTCATTCTTTCCTTTACACGGATCAGTCGTTCTGGTCCCTTTGCAGAAAAACAGCCCCAAAGTATGATGTTTCCACCCCCATGCTTCACAGTAGGTATGGTGTTCTTTCTCCTCCAAACACGACAAGTTGAGTTTTTACTAAAAAGTTCTATTTTGGTTTCATCTGACCATATGACATTCTCCCAATCCTCTTCTGGATCATCCAAATGCTCTCTAGCAAACTTCAGACGGGCCTGGACATGTACTGGCTTAAGCAGGGGGACACGTCTGGCACTGCAGGATTTGAGTCCCTGGCGGCGTAGCGTGTTTCTGATGTAGCCTTTGTTACTTTGGTCCCAACTCTCTGCAGGTTATTCACTAGGTCCCCCCATGTGGTTCTGGGATTTTTGCTCACCGTTCTCGTGATAATTTTGACCCCACGGGGTAAGATCTTGCGTGGAGCCCCAGATCAAGGGAGAATATTGACATAACGCACGGCTCAGGAGACGCACACACACAGGCTTAGAGTAGTTCAAAGAGTTTATTAACAGCAGGAGTGAATGAGTGCGTGTCTGCGGGATGTAAATGTGTTGGTGATGGTGTCTGCTCCAGGCACAGAGGCAGGTGACCGTACAGCCGAGCAACCTTGGTGGGTCAGGACAGCTGGCACAACAAGGGGGTGAAGCCCGGAAGACAGCCACCTGGAGAGCTCCGTGCAGCAGCGAGGATTGGGCGATGGAGAGGAGATGTCCGCCGCTGGGAAATCCACCTGTGCACAGGGGAGAAGACTGAAGAGAAAAGGTAAGCGATCTTCTTACCAAAATGGTTACGCTGAAGGGAAGTATGCTCACAACGGTGAGGGACGAAGTCTGACGGCTTCAGGCCGAGCCTCCGGGCGAGACGGCCTTTATCCCTCGCGCTGATGATTGGCAGGTGCGTGAGCAGGTGGCGCCGCTGATGAATGGCGCGGCGTGACAGTACTCCCCCCTCTAGCAGCGCCTCCTGGCGATGGCTTATCCGGGTGCGCTCGGTGGAAGTCCGCGATGAGCGATGGGTCCAACACAAACGACGGGGGGCACCCATTGCCGATGCTCGGGCCCATAGCCCTCCCAGTCCACCAGGTATTGCAACCCACGGCCTCGGCGCCGGGAGTCCAGGATGGAGGAGACGGACCAGGCCGGATGGCCACCAACCATCCGGGGCGCGGGTTGCGCTGCAGGAGGAGGGCAAAGGGGGTCAGTGACTGCCAGTTTCACCCTCGACACATGGAAAGTGGGATGGATGCGGAGGGAGGGGGGGGATAGCCACGCGCACAGCCACCGGGTTGATGATCCGGGTGACGGGAAAGGGACCCATGAATCGCTGTGCCAGCTTCCTCCTCTCGCCTTTTAATGTGACGTCCTGGGTAGACACATACACGAGTTGCCCAACTCTGTAACGCCGGGGCAGGTCTTCTGTGCCGGTCCGCCACGGTCCCTTGTTGCGCTCCGCTGTGCGTAAAAGCGCATGACGCGCGGCAGCCCAGGTGGAGCGGAACTGCCTAAGGTGCGCCCTAACGGAGGGGACAGTCACCTCGTTCTCCTGCGCTGGAAACAGCGGGGGGTCGTAACCCAGGGACGCCTTGAAGGGGGACATCCCCGTTGCAGAAGAGCGGGCGGTGTTGTGGGCATACTCCACCCAGGCGAGATGGTTGCTCCAGGACGTCGGCTTGGATCTGGTAACACAGCGGAGCGCAGCCTCCAGCTCCTGATTGGTCCTCTCACACTGCCCGTTAGACTGGGGGTGATGGCCGGAGGAGAGGCTCACCTTGGCTCCGATGGCGTTACAGAAGGATCTCCAAACCTCGGACGAAAATTGGGGGCCCCGGTCCGAGACCACGTCCACCGGAATCCCGTGCAGCCTGACCACGTGTTGGACGAGGAGGCCCGCCGTCTCAGGGCAGTAGGGAGACCCCGCAGGGGAATGAAGTGCGCCGCCTTGGAGAAACGGTCCACAATGGTCAGGACGGTGTCAAAGGAGTTGGAAACGGGGGAGTCCGGTGACGAAGTCCAGTGCGATGTGCGACCAGGGCCTGCCGGGGACGGGCAGAGGCTGGAGCAGACCCGCTGGGGGGGGCATTTCCCGACTTGCTGGTGGCACAGATTGGGCAAGCCCGGGCGTAGCGGGCTGCATCCCTCCGCAGGCCTGGCCACCAAAAGGACCGCTGGAGGAGGCTGATCATCCGAGAGGTGCCGGGATGACAGGTGAGCCGGGAGGTGTGGAGCCAGTGGATGACCTCTCCTCGGACCGCAGATGGGACGAACAGTCTTCCCTCCGGTCCGCCGCCAGGATCAGGTTCCACCTCCTGCGCCTTCCGGATCTTGTCTTCAATGTCCCAAGAGATGGCACCGAGGACGCACGACCTGGGCAGGATAGTGTGGGGCGTCTCCTCAGCCTCCACGGGGGTGAACTGCCTAGAGAGGGCGTCAGGCAGGCCGTTTTTGGAGCCCGGCCTGAAGGTGATCGAGAAGGCGGAACCTGGCGAAGAACAAAGACCAGCGCGCCTGGCGGGCATTCAGGCGCTTGGCAGATCGTAAATACTCTAAGTTCTTGTGGTCCGTCAGGACCACAAACGGCAGGTCCGCCCCCCTCTAGCCAGTGGCGCCACTCCTGTAAGGCGAGTTTAATGGCCAGGAGCTCTCTGTCCCCCACATCGTAGTTCCTCTCCGCCGGGGACAGGCGCCGGGAGAAGAAGGCGCACGGCCGCTTGGCGCCATCGTCAGGTGACCGCTGGGATAACACTGCTCCCACTCCCGTGTCCGATGCGTCCACCTCCACAATGCACTGCAGCGCGGGGTCAACCTGGCGAAGGACCCGGGAGGAGGAGAACTCCACCTTCAGCGCCCTAAAGGCAGCAGCGACCTCTTCAGTCCACCGGAACGGGACCTTCGGGGACGTGAGGCGGGTCAGCGGTCCGACGATCGAGCTGAAATTTGGGACAAAGCCGGCGGTAAAAATTGGCGAAGCCAACAAACTGTTGCACCTGCTTCCGGGATGCGGGAGTAGGCCACTCCACCACCGCCCTTCACCTTCTCTGGGTCTGGGGAGCACCTGATCTTGAGCGATGATGAATCCCAGGAAGGATGTGGTCCTAGCGTAGAATTCGCATTTCTCAGCCTTCACGTACAGACGATTCTCAGCAGTCTTTGGAGGACCCGCCTCACATGGACCTGGTGCTCGTCCCTGGACCTGGAGAAGATAAGGATGTCATCCAGGTAGACGAACACAAAAAGGCCGATGAAATCCCGGAGGACGTCATTAATGAGGCGCTGAAAGACGCAGGAGCGTTGGTCAGCCCGAACGGCATGACGAGATACTCAAAGTGGCCGTTCGGGGTACGGAAGGCTGTCTTCCATTCATCTCCCTCCCGGATCCGGACGAGGTGGTAAGCGCTGCGTAAATCCAGCTTGGTAAACCAGGTCGCCCCCTGGAGGGAGTGAAAGGCAGTGTCCATGAGGGGCAGGGGTGTAACGGTCCCTCTCAGTGATGTCATTCAGCGCTCGGTAGTCTATGCAGGGGCGGAGGGATCCGTCCTTTTTCCCGACAAAGAAAAACCCTGCCCCCACGGGTGACGACGATGGGCGAATAATCCCAGCGCTCAGAGATTCCTTTAGGTATGTATTCATGGTCTCCTTCTCCGGCGCCGACAGGCTGTAGAGCCGACCAGATGGCAGGGGAGCCCCCTGGCGGAGGTTGATGGCACAGTCATATGGTCGATGCGGGGGAAGAGACATAGCTTTCGATTTGCTAAATACCATACCCAGGTCGTGAAATTCTGGAGGCACCAGTGACAGGTCCGGAGGTGCTGTATCCGCCACAGGGGGAGCCGCGGATGGGGAGCAGGCAGCGGACTGAAGGCAGGTGCCCATACAGAAGGTACTCCATGCCGATACCCCAGCGGACCTCCAGTCCAGGACAGGGTTGTGGAGGCGTAGCCAGGGATTACCCCAGGATGACGGCGACACAGAGTTGGGCAGGACGTAAAATACATCTCCTCCCGGTGGTTCCCTGAGATGATGACTGGGACAGGCATGGTCTGGTGAGAAACTCTCCCAAGGGAGGCACGGGAGAGATGGACCAGGGAGATGGGGTGTTTTAATGCCTGACAGCGGAATGCCCAATCGGGTTGCCAGGCCTTGTGAAATGAAGCAGCCCTCTGCGCCCGAATCCACCACTGCGTGGGTGAGGTGCCCAGTGGGATTGTGGCAAAAACGGAATGGCAGCTTTAATTGGGTGAGAGAGTCTAACCGGTTGGATCCGCGAGGCTCCCTACAGCGATTCGCGGACCCCGCCGACTGGCTTTCCGCGGGCAACGCTCCACAGTGTGTTGGTCACCTCCGCAATACATGCAGAGGCCCAACTCACGGCGGCGTTGTTTCTCCGCAGGGGAAAGCTTGGTCCAGCCCGTCACCATCGGCTCCGACTCCTCGGGGCACAATGCTGGCGGCGCGCCAGGGGGCGAGCTCTGGAACAGGTGCGGCGAGACTCCACGAGGGCGAGAAGAAGAAGACTTCCGCCCCGAGGAGCGCTCGCGCAGCCTGTTATCCAAACTTATCGCTAAGGACGTCAGCTCCGCTAGCGTCCCAGGGATATCCCGTCCAGCCAGTTCATCCCTCAGATCACTATTGAGGCTGCGGAGGAACAGGCCACAGAGGGAGCGATCCTCCCAGCCCAATTCCTCCGCCGCTACCCCGGAAGTCGACCGAGTAGTCCGCTGCCGACCGGCCTCCCTGCTGGAGAGCGAGGAGCCGATCGACCTGGACCGTCTCGGTTTGAGAATGGTCAAAGACCTCCAGGAAGCGCCTCACGAACTGGTCATAGGTGAGGGTGGCATAACTGGGCCTCGCCATTACGGCGTAGGTCCAAGTTAACGCACGCCCCTCCAGAAGATTCCCTATGTAACCAATCCGACTGTGATCCGAGGGAAAATCTCCGGGCACACGGTGGAACACGGACTCACACTGCATAATGAACCCCCGCGCTCCGCCGAGCTTACCGCTAAAGCGGGCGGGGGTCGGAATCGGTGTGAGCCGAACCGGTGCCACTGGAGCCGGCTGGACGGCCGCTGGAACAGCAGGAGCCGCGCCACCCTGGCGAGCCGGGGGGAAGGGCTGTTGAGGATCCAAGCGGCCCAACCGGTTAGTTAAATTCAATAATTGATTAAAGATCACCTGTTGTTGATAAGCTATTTGATCCACTCTAGCCTCGAGAGTGGAAAACCGGTGTGCGAGCCCGCCGTCCGCCGAGCCGCTCTGCTGAAGCCGTACTGACATAACGCACGGCTCAGGAGACGCACACACACAGGCTTAGAGTAGTTCAAAGAGTTTATTAACAGCAGGAGTGAATGAGTGCGTGTCTGCGGGATGTAAATGTGTTGGTGATGGTGTCTGCTCCAGGCACAGAGGCAGGTGACCGTACAGCCGAGCAACCTTGGTGGGTCAGGACAGCTGGCACAACAAGGGGGTGAAGCCCGGAAGACAGCCACCTGGAGAGCTCCGTGCAGCAGCGAGGATTGGGCGATGGAGAGGAGATGTCCGCCGCTGGAAATCCACCTGTGCACTAGGGGAGAAGACTGAAGAGAAAAGGTAAGCGATCTTCTTACCAAAATGGTTACGCTGAAGGGAAGTATGCTCACAACGGTGAGGGACGAAGTCTGACGGCTTCAGGCCGAGCCTCCGGGCGAGACGGCCTTTATCCCTCGCCGCTGATGATTGGCAGGTGCGTGAGCAGGTGGCGCCGCTGATGAATGGCGCGGCGTGACAAATATCAGTGGTCTTGTATGTCTTCCATTTTCTAATAATTGCTCCCACAGTTGATTTCTTCACACCAACCTGTTTACCTATTGCAGATTCAGTCTTCCCAGCCTGTGCAGGTCTACAATTTTGTTTCTGGTGTCCTTTGACAGCTCTTTGGTCTTGGCCATAGTGGAGTTTGGAGTCTGACTGTTTGAGGTTGTGGACAGGTGTCTTTTATACTGATAACGAAGTTCAAACAGGTGCCATTAATACAGGTAACGAGTGGAGGACAGAGGAGCCTCTTAAAGAAGAAGTTACAGGTCTGTGAGAGCCAGAAATCTTGCTTGTTTGTAGGTGACCAAATATTTACTTTACTGAGGAATTTACCAATTAATTCATTAAAAATCCTTCAATGTGATTTTCTGGATTTTTTTTTTTTCTCATTTTGTCTCTCATAGTTGAGGTATACCTATGATGAAAATTGGAGACCTCTCTCATCTTTTAAGTGGGAGAACTTGTACAATTGGTGGCTGACTAAATACTTTTTTGCCCCACTGTAAATAGGACCTGCCTGACAAAGTGAAGTAGACCGAAATATCCTCAAAAGCTAGGCATCATGCTGCGATCCAAAGAAATTCAGGAAAAAATGAGCAACAAAGTAATTGAGATCAATCAGTCTGGAAAAGGTTATAAAGCCATCTCTAAAGCTTTGGGACTCCAGCAAACCACAGTGAGAGCCATTATCCATAAATGGCGAAAACATGGAACAGTGGTGAACCTTCACAGGACTGGCCGGCCGACCAAAATTACCCCAAGAGTGCAGCGATGACTCATCCAAGAGGTCACAAAAGACCCCACAACAACATCCAAAGAACTGCAGGCCTCATTTGCCTCGGTTAATGTCAGCGTTCATGACTCCACCATAAGAAAGAGACTGGGTAAAAATGGCCTGCATGGCAAAGTTCCAAGACAAAAACCACTGCTGAGCAAAAAGAACATAAAGGCTCATCTCAGTTTTGCCAGAAAACATCTTGATGATCCCCAAAACCTGGACTGATGAGACAAAAGTTGAACTTTTTGGAAAGTGTGTGTCCCATTACATCCGGCGTAAAAGTAACACAGCATTTCAGAAAAGGAACATCATACCAACAGTAAAATATGGTGGTGGTAGTGTAATGGTCTGGGGCTGTTTTGCTGCTTCAGGAACTGGAAGACTTGCTGTGGTAAATGGACCCATGAATTCTGCTGTCTACCAAAAAATCCTGAAGGAGAATGTCCGGCCATCTGTTCATGATCTCAAGCTGAAGGGCACTTGGGTTCTGCAGCAGGACAATGATCCAAAACACACCAGCAAGTCAACCGCTGAAATGGCTTAAGAAAAACAAAATGAAGACTTTGGAGTGGCCTAGACAAAGTCCTGACCTGAATCAGATTGAGATACTGTGGCATGACCTTAAAAAGGCGGTTCATGCTCGAAAACCCTCCAATGTGGCTGAATTACAACAATTCTGCAAAGATGAGTCGGCCAAAATTCCTCCACAGCGCTGTACAAGACTCATTGCCAGTTATTGCAAACGCTTGATTGCAGTTGTTGCTGGTAAGGGTGGCCCAACTAGTTATTAGGTTTAGGGGGCAATCACTTTTTCACACAGGGCCTTGTAGGTTTGGATTTTTTTCCTTTAATAATAAACACCTTCATTTAAAAACTGCATTTTGTGTTTACTTGTGTTTTTTTTTTTTTTTTGTTACTTATTTGTACCTGTAGGTAGACTTGGTTTGCAGTCTGGTGACAAGCCACCGGCTGCTGGTCGCTGCGTGCACGAGCGCCCTAAACCTACATGTTTTTGGTATGCGGGAGGAAACCGGAGAAATCCCGGAGTAAACCCGCGCAACACGGGGAGAACATGCAAACTCCACACAGCTCACTGTTGGTCGGGGGCTGGGATCGAACCCACGATCTCATGATCCCCGCGGTCCCCCGGCCGAGGGTAAAACTGTGCTGCCACAGTGCTAAACCACTGCGCCACCGTGCAGCCCGTGCAATCTTTGTCTAATATTTAAATTTGTTTGATGATCTGAAACATTTAAGTGTGACAAACATACAAAAATATGAGAAATCAGGAAGTGGGCAAACACTTTTTCACACCACTGTGTCATTCTCTCCTGAGATTCAAGTTCCTGTATTGTCATTACCTCATGAGTTTAAAGTGCCCATTTGGTCACCTCTTGACTTTAAAGTTCCTATGTTATCACCTTCTGAGTTTATAGTTCCTATGTTGCTATCTCCGGAGTATAAAGTTTCCATGTTTCTATTATCTCCTGAGTTCAAAGTGTCCATATCATCACCTCCTGAGGTTGCAGGTTCCATGTTAACCCCCCCACCCCCACCCCCAGGTAAAAAGTTTCATGTTATCACCTCCTGAAGTTACAGGTTCAATGTTATCTCCCGAGGTTAAAAAGTCCTTGTTGATACCTCCTGAGTTTAAGGATTACATGTTGTCATCTTCTGAGTGTAGGGGTTCTATGTCATATCCTGAATGCAAAATTTCCATGTTGTCTTCCCCTGAGGTTGAGGTTCTTTGTTGTCTTCTCCTGAGGTTAAACTTTCAGAGGGAAAAGTTTTCATGCCTTTATCTCCTGAGTTTAAACCCTCTGTGTTACTGTTCTTTGTGCAAAAAGCTCCCGAGCTTTACACCCCTACAGTACCTTATTCTTCCGTCTGGTAGCTTCGTGATTGTGGCAGGCTGTCCGACGCGTCGTCTTCATCTATCTGGTGGACTTTGTTAGGCCATCCGACACACCATGTTCCTCCGGCTGGTGGTCCATGGACTTGGGTAGGCCATCAGATGCACCATATTCCACCTGGTGGTGGCCTTGGGACTTTGGCCGACCACCTGATGAACATTTTTTGTTGTTTTTTGTGTCCTTGTTTTTCCCCCTTCTCACACCCAATTGGGATATTCTTTGTTTTGTTTTTGGGCATCT
Source organism: Pholidichthys leucotaenia (assembly GCA_020510985.1). NCBI lineage: Eukaryota > Metazoa > Chordata > Actinopteri > Cichliformes > Pholidichthyidae > Pholidichthys > Pholidichthys leucotaenia. The sequence goes on from CM035836.1 coordinate 179,314,293, forward strand.
GGAATCTGCCCTTGGAAGCGAGGGTGGGGGAGGGGGTGGGGTGGGGACTGTCATAATCCGGACAGTCTGTCGATGGTTCCTGTTATTTTTGAAATGTTTGCACAATTCTGTTATTGTTAGTTTGTTGGGTTATCCTCAGTTCTTAGTTCAGTTATGTTTTCTCCCTGATTTGGTTTATTTATATGATTATTGTTTGTATTATTTGCCGTCTGTGTTCTCCTGTGTCCTTTGTCTGCACAGCCTTGCCCGTCCTGTTTGTAGCTGCTCTTCTGTCATCCCCTAATTCTATCATCCCCAGGTGTCTTATATTAGTTTAATTATCTGCACCCTATATACTGTATATATGTCAGCCTGAGTTTGTGTTATGGTGTCATTTGTTGATTCTCCCTCTGGTACCTCTTCATCACCTCTTGTTTGTAAAGGCACTTTTCCACAAGTATCACCTTAGCTTTACTTACTTTTACTTTACTCAGTTTCTCGCTCTTTCCACAGTACCCTACACGCTTTAACCGATACGATTTTCGTGCCAGTTTAGGGGCAGGGGACAAGCGAGAAAAAGCGAGGTGTGATTTTTCGTCAATCGACTGCTAGCCGCTGATTGGTCAGCGCGTAACGTCACAGAGAGAGCGTCCGTTTTCAGTTTTCTGTTGAAGCTGCACGACCGCCATTTGTAATCGGTCACGGAGTGAATACGATATTAATAGAGACAGCGTTGTAGGTTAGGTTTTGCGGAAATCTACACCGTGGTCCAACGAAGAGGTGCGGGGTTTTCTCTGCTTGCTGGCAGATACGCAGATACACAGTCAGAAGAGTGATCCGGACCCTACAGATGACTGCGCAGAATAGAACCGTACTACTGACAAGCTGAATACGAAGTTGAGAGAACCATCCATGGTGAGTGATTTGTAATATTGTGCATCTGTTTGCTTATTTATCCTGTTGGTGGTAAGCTCACTTTTGAGCCATACAGCCCCGTTCTGTGCTGGCTAACTCGTTGTAGCTAACGAATTTTGGCTAGTAGCTAGATAATACCAACTGTTGATTCGCGCTTGTTTTCTCCTAAATATTCGCTTGTGAGAGCAAAAGATGAAATATATCAATCCTGGTTATAGTCCTGGTTTTTGTTTTGTATTGCACTTGGTGCTGCACATTAAATTGTGTGCAAATTAATGCCGTTTTTTGCTGGCTAACTCGTTTTAGCTAACGAGTTTTGGCTAGTAGCTAGATAATACCCACTGTTGATTCACGCTTGTTTTCTCCTAAACATTTGCTTGTGAGAGCAATACGATGAAATATATCAATCCTGGTTATAGTCCTGGTTTTTGTTTTGCATTAAATTGTGTGCAATTTAATGCTAGAATGTGTTTCCACATGCCAGGGGTTAGCTTCCCTGTTTATAGTGGATACTGGTGACATCACAGGAGCCGAAATCTCAACAATATAAAAGGGCTTTTTCAAACCAGTGATTTATAAAGTCATTCATATAATTTTCTAAAGCGTCAGAAAGAGAAATCCATATATTATATCATTCATTACACAGACCATGATATATTTCAAGCATTTATTTATTTTAATTTGGGTGATTATGGCTTATAGCCCCTGAAAACCCCAAATTCCATTTGGCAAAAAATTAGAATATTACATAAACTTTAAAAAATAGTTTTTAAATAGAAATGTGGGCCGATGAGGTGTTGGTTAATATGGGCTGTAGCCATAATCATCAATATTAAAATAAACACTTTCAGTATATCACTGTCCCTGTAATGAATCTATATATGGGTTTCACTTTCTGAAATGAGTGACAAAAATATTGAACTTTTTCATGATATTCTAATTTTTGAGATGTGCCTGTATAAGTGTTGAACTTGCTTGAAAAAACTAAACACCATCCATTTCTATTGTTCATCTAGGCAGGAGGGAATCAGCCGCTCAACAACGGATGTCGCCACTGTGGAAAGTACTGAAATCCTTTGCTTTTATAGGTAAAGTGTCAAAACCAAATTAGCACAATTTCCACTTAATGTAAAAGGGACTGAGCTGAGATTTATTTGATTGTGTGAGTATTAATTACAGAATAACTGAAAAAGACTGGCGCATCAACTGTAAAATAAACCACTTGTTAATGTATTTATTTGTCAGATCACTTGTGTGATCCTTTGAGTTATGTTCATAACTGTATCTTTTGGGGAATGGCAGTTGTTCAGTCATCAATATAGTTTAGTTTATATGTGTAGTTTATACTCTATCATCAATAAAGTCATGCAGTAACAGGACACATTACAAATATTTGAGACCCATTGTAGTGCTTCCTTTTATATTTTAGCAATGCAAGTACAAAACACCACCCACACTTGAAGCCAGTGCAAGAAGAGACACTTTTACATTCCAGACAAACTTTTTTTTTTTTTTTATTTAAGTTTTTGTAAAGGGTATACAGGTCATTACAGCATTGCATTGTTTACATTTTCATCACATGTTCCCTTATTTTTTGCTATTTGACAACATTGGTAGGATAGTTATTACAACACCCCCCTTTTTCTTTTTTAAAGTGAAAGAAAAAGTGAAATTAAGGAGAATTAAATAAAAACAAAAAACAAACAAATGAATAAACAAACAAACAGAACAGCAAAAAACAAACAAACAGAAAATTAAGTAATTAAAAGTAAAAGAGCATCTGAGTAGCGTTGGAACAAAGAGCGGGACCAATATTGAAATGGTATTTGTCAAAGATTAGATCTAATGGAAGACACATATGCGATCCAGGGTTGCCAAAAGTTCATGAACCCATCCATGTCCTGTCTCAGTGCGAATGTCAACTTTTCCATCGAGTAAATGTCTTGGATCACGTTAATCCAATCTTCAGGTGTAGGACAGTCCTTCAACATCCATTTTTTAGTTAGGGCTTTTTTACTTGCCAATATTAAAACATTGAATAAGTATTTATCTCCTCGTCTTTCCAGTGAGTCCGGTAGTAAACCCAAATACATAGTTACAAAAGAAAAGGGAACTGTTATTTTGAATATTTTCCCCAATATTGTCTGTACGTTGGTCCAATATTGGTGGATAACTGGGCATGACCAAAACACATGAAAATGATTTGCAGTCTTTTCACCACACAAGCGCCAACAGTTCAACCCCTTATGGGTAAATTTGTTTTGTGCAGGTGTTCTGAAAAATCTTACCAAGTTTTTCCATCCAAATTCTCTCCACTGCAGGGATGAGGTACTTTTCCATTGCTGTTTATTTAGCTTTTCCCATATTTCCAATTGTAAAGTGAAATTCCCCTCTTTTTCCCCATCTCTCTTTTATATATGATGTGTTGTCTCCTTTTAAGTCTTGAAGACCTTGGTATATTTTAGAAATGTATCTGATCCCTGGGATCCCTTTATATGCCATTAAGAAGACCTTCAGAACACCTGACTGGGCCCTTTCCAAATCCTCCTTTTTAAGTATATTGTTTATGTGGTATCTAAGCTGAAAGAACCTGTAAAGATCTTGATTTATTAGACCTTGTTTTTTCAAATCTTCAAAACTTCTTAAAGTTTGCCCCTTAAAAAAATCATAATATTTTATCAGCCCTTTCTCTTTCCACTCTTTAAATCTAGTGTCCAGACAAACTTTTATTGATAAAAACTCCATATTTTGACTGAGCGACTCCATAATCGGTGATGCACACCTTCAGTTAAAGTACTATATTCCATTCCACTGAATGTATTAATTCATTCTGATTGCTGAGGCCACAGTAAAAGCAGATGACTTTAAATGCAACCCAGTCCTTGTAAAATCGACTTTACATCAGTGCAGCTATATGAAAATTGTGGTTAAATACAACAACGAAGTACTTTATTGTCACATTGGAATCAGAATCGCTGCTGTTTGGTTTTTCTTTTGAATTCTTGGATGGAATATGGGTGGGCAATATAAGCTGCATCTTCAGCCATCACCCATTTCAGATAACCTATGTTGAACTGTGTAATCAGAGGAGTTATTGTTTAATTCGACCTTATTAAATTTTTTTCCCCCTTTGTTATATTATTGTATTTTCTTTAAATCTATCCGAAATAAAGATTCATTCATTCACATTCCACCACTGGCTTTTAGTAACAAGTGTATTTCCCAAATATGTTTTAAACTTCATTTATTTAACCTCCACACATTTCTGTCTTTTGTCAAGGCAAGAGGTAAACGATCGATCCACCCCAAACTGGACCCTGCGTCACTATTTACAGAGATGCAGGCCTAAGATCTGCTGATCTGAGACCAGTGTGAGCTGCACATCCCAGCTGCTGAGTGACCCAGTCTTACAGTTTGAGTTTTGCACATTCTGAATAATCTGGAATTTGCTGCTGATTGTAATAAACAATTTAGTGACTTATGTGTTTGCATCATGATTTCTATTTTTGTCTTTTAATACACTGGTGGGAAAAGAGTCAATAGTACAAACCATTAATGGGTGACCTTGAAAATAATGACTCATTTTTAAGACATTTATGTCACATGGTGGTAACCTTCACATATAAAAAAGAGACATCTGCAAAAACTTCAGAGGTTTGTCAGTGCAATACTACATGAATGCATGTATAGTACATTGTTGATGCAGAGAATATACTGTATATTTCTACAGTATATGTATCGAGTAAATCAAGCATTTTCCATGTAACCTTGTGACTGCATTATTTTAATTGCTTTTAATGCTAGATCAAGTTTGTTTTGGCCTAAAATGCATCATAACTGTCAAATACATCTTATTATACCGAACTCAGTAATGTTTACTTTTGAATATACATTTTGTGGCTAATATAGTTATTAACCTGGCAATCGAGTTGTGTCAGCTGATCATTTTTTGCTATGACAACATCTCAGACTCAGTGCAGCTGAAGCAGGTACGTCCATGATGTCTCAACAGTCCAGGATTTTCACGCAGATCAGAGCAATTTTTTTTCCCACAATATTTTTATTGAACCTTTTTTTTTTTTTTTTTTACAAACAGCACACACAGTCAGACACTAACACAAAAGTAATTTAAAAACTAAACAATAAAATGACAAAAAAAAGGTTAAAAAACAGAAACCATTAACAAAAACAAGTCAACAATGTTTCTCTGTTTAGGTAATCTATTACATTAGAATACATAATATACATTCACCAGCTTGGAATTTGCAAGGTCCACACATATCATTCACCTTCTTCAGAAGTTATGTTTACTTAATTTACATAATCAATGAAAGGTCTCCATATATTCTCAAACACATTTCCTTTGATTTCAGTATGTATGTTATTCTTTCTAGTGGAAACCAAAAGTGAGTTGGTTGTAGTCATTTTTCTAAGGTGTTTTGACGTGTAATTACCCATCCCTGAACACATATGCCTTATAAATATCAAGAGATGGGAAAATGATACTCAAATGACACTCAACATGCGAAATGGTGCTACAGTTGGATTGCCTTTCTTTAAAATTTTTAAAGTTATTTTGTAAGTAAAAGTGGGCTAGGATTAACTGGAAATATAACAAGTTTCCACATATAATTCCAAGGTCAATTGGCAATTCAATCAAACCAAAAAGGAGTTGTTCAGCTGCTGCATTTTTCTGCAGTCATTTTCTACGGTGTTTTAGCGTGTAATTTTCCATCCCTGAACACATATCCCTTAAAAAGAACTATCAATGGGAAAATGATACACAAAAACAAGAATTTTACTACAGTTGAATTGGCTTTTTTTTTTAAGTAATTTAAATTATTTTGTACGTAAAATAGGGCTATGATTAATTGGAAATATAACAAGTATCTACATATAAGTTCTTCATATAAGTTATAAGGAAGTTCTGCAACCACTGTGTGCTTGAGAAGCTGGGGACAACATTCTCCCACCACTGCGAGCTACGGTTTACTGCCCAGGTCCATGGTCTGCAGCGTTGATTTTGCAACAACGCAGCCAACTAGAACACACACAAAGCATACATATTAATACTGATAACCTGGCGACATCAAAATGCTGTACACAACAATGACATGATGATAAAATGACAATAGAAAGCATTAAATTACCAAAAACTTTTTCCTCGTGTGCTTGATGTGCCTGATATGCTGGGTAATTAAGCTCTCTGCTTCATATTCCCCAATGGCAACAACGAGTCTCTGGTACTGCTCCAACGTGTGTTCTCTCAATGCACGTCGTCTTCTCCTGTAAAACTCTCTTCTCCGCTTAAAAACATTCATTGTGTTCAAAAGCCAGAGAAGAACCAACGTGGAAATCCTCCGCTCGTAATCCGCCATTTTCTTTGTTGTGAAGACGTCGGTCGCCGGAGATGACGTCAGCAGAGTATGGGGCCGCCTCAATCCCGCCCACTACAGAGTTTACGCGGCTTTACAGGGTTGTAATGGGTTAACAACCGAGGGAGAAAGAAGTAGTGGAGAATCGAAACATGTAAAAAAGAACTGTGACTATGGAAAAGAGCCATAAGTGTTATCAGCATGATTTGTGTTTGACAGCCCCAGAGCTGCTTTTTGCTTGTTCATTTGGTTTTTGTTGATAAATCATCATTGCACAAAGTCTTGCCTGTTACCTTGGGTCCCGCTTTGAAATCACGACTGCCTTCCAAAGCAGTTATTTGACAGGATAGGCTTACCCGACTAAATCTCTCTGTGATGTCCTCAGCTCCTGGAGTCATCTCTGAAAAACTCCACCGGCTTGTCTTTGCATGCGGGATATTTAGTTTCTAAATGGCACTTAAATTTGGATAGTTTCATGCTCTCATGCGCAAGCATTTCACACCAAATTACACATTGCCGCTTCTGTCCCGTTTCATCCTCAACTAGTGCATTGCCCGTAGAATGCAAGTATTCCTGTCTGAAACAGGTATCCCAATTAGGCTTTACAGGCCCAAATGTAGGCTGTGTTTGAAAGTGGAATACAAAGAGGTGTAGGCTATATGTCGGCAATCACATGTTAGACTTTGACAAATATAAAAGGGAGTAAATGGCACTAAGATTTATTTGACTGTGTGAATATTAAATACAGAATACCTAAATATTGAAAATGAATGGGACATCCACTATTAGCAACTGTTTCAGATCCCTTGTTTATTTGTTTGTCAGATCAGTTATTTGTGTGATCTTTTATCACTTACACACATGGACAAAATTGTTGGTACCCCTCTGTTAATGAAAGAAAAACCCACAATGGTCACAGAAATAAATTGAATCTGACAAAAGTGGTTATAAATAAAAAGTCTATGAAAATTTATCAATGAAAATCAGACAGTGCTTTTGAATTGTGGTTCAACAGAATTATTTTAAAAAACAAACTCATGAAACAAGCCTGGACAAAAATGATGGTACCCTTAACTTAATATTTTGTTGCACAACCTTTTGAGGCAATCACTGCAATCAAACGATTTTTGTAACTGTCAATGACACTTCTGCACCTCTCAGCAGGTATTTTTAGCTCACTCCTCATGAGCAAACTGCTCCAGTTGTCTCAGGTTTGAAGGGTGCCTTCTCCAGACGGCATGTTTCAGCTCCTTCCACAGATGTTCAATAGGATTTAGATCAGGGCTCACAGAAGGCCACTTTAGAATAGTCCAATGTTTCGCTCTTAGCCATTCTTGGGTGTTTTTAGCTGTGTGTTTTGGGTCATTATCCTGTTGCAAGACCCATGACCTGCGACTGAGACCAAGCTGTCTGACACTGGGCAGCACATTTCTCTCTAGAATACCTTGATAGTCTTGAGATTTCATTGTACCCTGCACAGATTCAAGACACCCTGTGCCAGATGCAGCAAAGCAGCCCCAGAACATAACAGAACCTCCTCCATCTTTCACAGTAGGGACAGTGTTCTTTTCTTGGTATGCTTCATTTTTGCATCTGTGAACATAGAGCTGATGTGCCTTGCCAAAAAGTTCCAGTTTTGTCTCGTCTGTCCATAGGACATTCTCCCAGAAGCTTTGTGGCTTGTCAACATGCAGTTTGGCAAATTCCAGTCTGGCTTTTTTATGATTTGTTTTCAACAGTGGTGTCCTCCTTGGTCGTCTCCCATGAAGTCCACTTTGGCTCAAACACAGACGGATGGTGTGATCTGACACTGATGTACCTTGACCTTGGAGTTCACCTTGAATGTGTTTAGAGGCTGTTCTGGGCTCTTTTGTTACCATTCGTATTATCCATCTCTTCCATTTTTCATCAAGTTTCCTCCTGCAGCCATGTCCAGGGAGGTTGGCTACGGTCCTGTGGATCTTAAATTTCTGAATAATATGTGCAACTGTAGTCACAGGAACATCAAGCTGCTTGGAGATGGTCTTATAGCCTTTACCTTTAACATGCTTGTCTATAATTTTCTTTCTAATCTCCTGAGACAACTCTCTCCTTTGCTTCCTCTGGTCTATGTTTAGTGTGGTACACACCATGTCACCAAACAGCACAGTGACTACTTGTCACCCTTTAAATAGGCCGGCTGACTGATTACAAGTTTGTAGACACCTGTGATGTTAATTATAGGACACATCTTGGTTGAACATGTCCCTATGGTCACATTATTTTCAATCTTTTCTAGGGGCACCATCATTTTTGTCCAGGCCTGTTTCATGAGTTTGTTTTTTTAAGTAATTCTGTTGAACTGTGGTGCACATATGTAGTTTCATGAGCTCACATGTATATGACTGTTCATATTCTCTCATGTATATTCCTGTGTGCTTATTTTGGCTTCACGTCTGAAGAGGAACAAAAGGTCTGGACCTCCTGGAGATAAGAGGAGGATGAGAGAGTTGGCCTTTTGATATGCAAAGAGACGGACATGAATGATTTCCTGACCACCCAGGTTTGTGTGGAAGAGAGAGGAACTGCAGGGGGGATGCATTGTGTTTGGGAATTAAAGACAATGGGATTTTGTACTTTGATGTCAGGGGTATAAGACTGGCAGATGTTGGGGGTTTTTCCTTCTTCTGCTTTTGAATGTTGGAGAGTGTGTTGAGAATAAAATGGAACCTGAGAAATAACTCTGCCTCATCCTTTCCACACAATCTCCACACTGGTGACCTTAAGACGTATTATGGCCGGAGATGATTCTCCTGCACCGGACTCATCAGGAGCCAGCCAAGCTAATGCAGCTACCACAGTCCAGCTTCCGGACTTCTGGCAGAACAGTCCGCGCTCCTGGTTTAACGCAGTTGAGGCGCAGTTCCATCTTCGGAAGGTTTCGGCAGACGCCACGAAGTTCTACCATGTAGTTGCAAAGCTGGACAACCACACAGCCCAGCGTGTAGAGAGCCTGATCAACCACCCGCCAGACGACGACAAGTACGGCACTTTGAAGGCTGCTCTCATCAGTTTTTTCACCCCCTCTCTGGGAGAGTGAGCAGAGAAGCTCCTGGCGTTGACTGAGTGTGAGATCGACAGACCTGCAGGCCTGATGGCGAAGATGCTGAGTTTGAGAGACGCCGAAGATGATGGCTTTATTTTCGCCCACCTTTTCCTCAGGACACTACCGCCAGCGGTGAGAGTTACCCTGGCCAGTTCACAGCTGCTGGCCCACCGAGACTACCACAAGCTGGGCCAGGAGGCGCAACGACTCGTCGACGCCCATAGACGACACACGGCCACGACCGCAGCAGAGGAGCTGGGCGCAACATCCGGAGATGGCAGGGGGCCAGAGGCTGCAGCACCAGACTCACCGACGACGGCAGCGACGGGGGCCAGGAGGCGCGGAGCGGACGATGTCCTTTGCTTTTACCATCGCTGTTTTGCCGAGAGGGCACGCAAGTGCATTCCACCGTGCCAATTCAAGCGCTCGGGAAACGCCAAGACCGGGAGTCGGTAGCAGCTGCGGCTGTCGGTGAGGAGAACAAGCTGCTCTACTTGAGGGATGCGCGATCGGGGAGGCACTTCCTCGTGGACACAGGCTCCCAGCTGAGTTTCATCACACCTTCCTACACTGACCGGCTGGCGTCTTCCAGTGGCCCTGTGGTGTCAGTAGCGAACGGCTCGGCGATTAAGACCTTCGGGGAGAAGACCCTGTCTCTGTCGTTACACGGCCGCACATTCGAGTGGACTTTCGTCATAGCGGCAGTCAATTTCAACATGTTAGGTGCTGATTTTTTGTGCTCACATGGTTTGTTGGTCGATCTTGCTAACAGACGCCTGGTTAATGCACTCTCTTTTTCTTCTATTCCCTGCACAGCGCGAGTGGCTCCGCCAACAGCACAAGCCAACGTCACAGCTGCAGGTGGTAAGTTCTACACACTCCTCACTCAGTTTCCAGCACTCACGGTGCCAACGTTTTCGGCGTCCGTGGCTAAACACGGGGTGGAGCATTTTATTACTACCACCGGACCGCCCGTTTTTGCAAAAGCTCGGCGCTTGGATTCAGCTAAACTGGCCATAGCGCGCGAGGAGTTCGCCAACCTGGAAAAATTGGGCATCATCCGACATTCAAAGAGCCCTTGGGCTTCACCGCTTCACATGGTCCCTAAAACTGATGGCTTGTGGCGGCCGTGCGGTGATTTTCACAGGCTGAACAATGCTACAGCACACGACCGCTACCCAATCCCACATATCCAGGATTTTTCAGTTCATTTGGCGGGGACGCGCATTTTTTCTAAGATAGACCTGGTACGTGGTTATCATCAGGTCCCAGTCCGCGCTGAGGACATACCCAAAACAGCGGTAATAACTCCTTTCGGGTTTTTTGAGTTTTTGCGCATGCTGTTTGGGCTTAAAGGCGCAGCGCAGACTTTCCAACGCATGATGGACGCGGTGTTGCGCGATCTCCCTTTCATGTTCGTCTACCTGGACGACATTTTGGTAGCCAGTGCGTCCGAAGACGAACACGAAAATCACCTCACGGCAGTTTTCCGGAGGTTGGCAGAGCACGGGCTAATAATCAACCCAGCGAAGTGTCAGTTCGGGGTGGCGCAGATTGATTTTTTGGGGCATCGCGTCTCTCCTGAAGGAGCAGTTCCTCTGCCTGACAAGGTGCGCGTGGTGGCAAATTTTCCCCAGCCACAAACGGTCAAAGCGTTACAGGAGTTTTTGGGAATGGTGAATTTTTATAACCGTTTCCTCCCCTGCGCGGCGCAGCTCATGCAACCATTGTACGCTGCGCTTAAAAAACAAAAACCCGCAAATAAAATCGAATGGTCTCCCGAGCGGGAGCGCGCATTCTCTGAAGTCAAAACAGCCTTGGCAAACGCTGCGTTGTTAGCGCATCCAGTCCCAACGGCCCGCATGGCACTCACTAATGACGCGTCAGATGTGGCCATAGGGGCGGTTGTGAAACAGTATGTGGCTGGAGCCTGGCAGCCACTTGCGTTTTTCAGCAAGACTTTGCGCGATAGTGAGCAAAAATACAGCGCATTCGACAGGGAGTTGTTAGCTCTCCATTTGGCTAATCATCACTTCCAGTTTTGGCTGGAGGGACGCCGTTTCACCGCGTTCATTGACCACAAGCCGCTGACTTTTGCGATGGCCAAGATTTCGGAACCTTGGTCGGGCCGGCAGCAGAGACAGCTGGCCGCTATTTCGGAGTTCACTACCGATATCCAGCATGTAGCAGGTAAACTTAACGTAGTGGCAGACTGCCTCTCGCGTGCTGTGGCTGCTCCAGCCCGCACAGAGGTAGATTTCACAGCTGTTGCCGCGGACCGGGGTAGCGGCGCAGAAATGCGCGCGGCCCCAGTCCGCGTCGGGATAGATTACGCAGCCATGGCCGCGGAGCAGGGCAGCGACGCGGACGTGCGCGCGCTCCAGTCTGGACCAACAGGGTTAAGGCTGGAGGACAGGGTGCTGCAAGACGGTATGCCCCCCCTAATCTGCGATGTTTCCACAGGGCGACCCCGTCCGGTGGTTCCGGCCTCGTGGCGCCGCCCTCGTGGCGCCACCGCGTTTTTGACTCGATCCATTTGCTGGCGCACCCGGGGGTGTGCGCTTCGGTCAAAATGGTAGGGGAGAAATTTGTATGGCCGGGCCTGCGCAAGCAAGTTAGAGAGTGGGCGGCAGCCTGCATGGCCTGTCAGCGGGCCAAAGTGCATAGACACACGAGAGCTCCTTTGGAGCCGTTTCATATTCCAGCTAAAAGGTTTGATCATGTCCATGTGGACCTCGTAGGCCCCCTACCTCCCTCGCAAGGGTGCACACATCTTCTGACAATGGTTGACTGCACCATGCGCTGGACAGAAGTGGTTCCCCTGTCATCAACCACAGCTGAGGAGGTGGCGCTGTGTTTTTTTAACTGCATGGGTAGCGCGTTTTGGAGTTCCGTCGGATATTACGTCTGACAGAGGCCCACAATTTGTTTCCGAACTTTGGTCAGCGATGGCCCGCAGCCTGGGGGCAACGATCCACCGCACAACCGCGTATCACCCGCAGGCTAATGGGTTATGCGAACGTTTTCACAGGTCGCTGAAGGCGGCTCTCAGAGCGTTGCTTACGGATGCAAATTGGGTTGACAAACTACCATGGGTTCTATTGGGGTTGCGTTCTGCACCTAAAGAGGATTTAGAAGCCTCTCCGGCGGAGCTGGTGTTCGCACAGCCACTTCAGCTGCCTGGAGAATTTCTCCCTGACAACCCAGCGCCAGAGTTCTCCTCGGCTCAGCGGTTGCAGAATAGCAATGGCCCGAGTGTCCTACCAGGCCCCGTTCACCACAGTTTTCCGCATGTTTTTGTGCCTAAAGCTTTAAAAAATGCGGAGTTTGTTTTTGTCAGGCATGATGCCCACCGCACAGCTCTGCAACCACCTTACGATGGACCATTTAGAGTGCTAGAAACAGGTGATAAGCAATTTTCGCTAGATTTGGGGGGCAGAAAGGAGATGATTGGCATAGACAGACTCAAACCTGCTTTTGTGATGGCTGACGAAACCGTGCAGTTGGCGAGGGCCCCGCGACGGGGTAGACCCCCTAGGGAGCATTCCCCAGTACACTCACAGAGATTGACTAACAGTTTTAATCCCCAGACAGCAGCTCCACAGCAGGAGGACGCCGCGGAAGAGGTTAAGCCCACCTGCAGCAGATACGGCAGACGGTTGAGACCAAGACGGCATGTGGACTGACGTGTGGCAATTTTATTATGACATGCAATCTGTGTTTGTTTGTTCCATCTTAGACATTTGGGGGGGTTATATGTGGTGCACATATGTAGTTTCACGGGCTCACATGTATATGACTGTTCATATTCTCTCATGTACTGTATGTTCCTGTGTGCTTATTTTGGCTTCATGTCTGAAGAGGAACAAAAGGTCTGGACCTCCTGGGGATAAGAGGAGGACGAGAGAGTTGGCCTTTTGATATGCAAAGAGATGGACATGAATGATTTCCTGACCACCCAGGTTTGGGTGGAAGAGAGAGGAACTGCAGGGGGGATGCATTGTGCTTGGGATTTAAAGACAATGGGATTTTGTACTTTGATGTCAGGGGTATAAGACTGGCAGATGTTGGAGGTTTTTCCTTCTTCTGCTTTTGAATGTTGGAGAGTGTGTTGAGAATAAAATGGAACCTGAGAAATAACTCTGCCTCATCCTTTCCACACAATCTCCACAGAACTACAATTCAAAAGCACTGTCTGATTTTCATTGGTTAATTTTCATAGAATTTTTACTTATTACCACTTTTGTCAGATTCAAGTTATTTCTGTTGCGACCATTGTAGTGCATCATTTTATATTTTAGTAATATTTTGTTATTAAAAGGTTTTTTAAAACTGTAATCAACCAAATTAACTACAAAACACCCAATATTATTATACACAGCAGAAGGACCCGTTTGACTGCAACTATTGCATCAGTGTTGCCCATTCATTCATTCATTCATTCATTCATTCATCTTCTTCTGCTTAATCCTTTTCGGGTCGCGGGGGGGCTGGAGCCTATCCCAGCACCTTTGAGCAAGAGGCAGAGTACACCCTGGACAGATTGCCAGTCCATCGCAGGGCCAACACAGAGAGACAGACAACCTTTCAGTCTCACAGTCATACCTAAGGACAATTTAGAATCCCCAGTTTTGATGCCAGTTAACCTAACTTGCATGTTTCTGGCATGTTCAGGTTCAGGTTCAGGTTCAGGTTCAGGTTACTTTATTTGTACCCGTAGGTAGATTTGTTTTGCAGTTGGTGACATCCATATTTACAAGCCACTAATTACATTCAACATAGACACAAACACAGGCACACATCTTACAAAATAGGTAAATATAGAATATGTACAATATAATTTTATAGCTTGTTCAACTCTTTGACAGCAGCAGGGACAAAGCTGTTTTTGTAGCGCTGGGTTCTACTTTTTGGGACAGCAAACCTCCGTCTGGAGGGAAGAAGCTGAAAGTTGCAGTGCAAAGGGTGGGACTCATCATTTAAAATCGAGTCGGCCATCCTCTGTACTTGTTTGGCGTACAGGGATGCCAGGCTCAATGTGGGAGGAAACCGGAGAAATCCCGGAGTAAACCCACACAGACACGGGGAGAACATGCAAACTCCACACAGATCATTTGTCAGTAAATATTTAACTAAAAATGATTTTTTTTCTTTTCGTTATTTGGGTGTTTTTGTGTCCTGCGTTTAGCCCTTGTCACACCTAGATGATTTAGGCAACATTTGCAAAGCGTATGAAAAATTTGGAGAATACGCTGGCGTACGTCAAATCAGTTATGGCTACAGCACTCTGAAGAACGCTGAAACACCCTGAAGCATGCTCGTATACGGCATAGTTCGCTGAGCTCCTCTGAAAATTGTTTCCGACATATCCAGCGTATGGTTGATATGTCCCACATTCACAGAGCAAAGGTTGTAGGGAAGTTATGCGTCCGTTTACACACGTTACTTGTAAGTGATTCATAGTTACTCAAAAGTCGAAATACGTTGAGATTAATGTCTAGCATACCCAAAAATTATTTCTAGCATATGAGTAATGCTCTTTCAACCTATGTGTAATGTATTGAACGAGTTTCTAACTTGGAGCTACCCTATAATGGCATATTTGCAGCGTTGGTTCACAGGAAAAACCCATACAGAGCTCTACTCAGCTGCTGCCTGCAGCGCATACACACACACACACAGAGCTAAACATACGTACTTGTTTGTATGACGGGACCTGTCGGGGATGTGTCTGAGCTTTCACTTTATTGAAAATAACTTTTTTTAATCGCCATCAGTTAGCGTGCCTTTGAGCCAGGTCGTGTCAAGCTGTTGCTTCTCCTGGCATGTTCTGTGCTAGATACACTGGTGTTCTTTGTTAGACCCGGGTCCCTGCTGACGCTCTGCCCAGTCTGCTTGTGCGCTTCATGCTCTCCACATATGCCAAATTATCCTTTAGACCTACACAATCATGACAACTTTATGGTATAATTTTTTTAAACATTAAATTTTCAGTATTATCTTTTTCGAGTCAAATTTGTCGTTTTTCACTTCCTTGTTTTGTTCAGTGAATACTGTGGTGACTGACTGGTCGTGAAGCCACGTATTATCCAATCAGCATGGTCGTGATGCCGTGTATTATCCAATCAGCATGGCCATATATTATCCAGTCAGCACAGAGTCAATCCGAAACCCCGCCCACACTTCCTGAAGCCAGGGCATGAAGAGACAGAGTGGTGATAGAGCAGTGGCTAAACTTTTACTGATAAAAATTACATATCTTGGCTGAGCAACTCCATACTAGGGGATGCACACTCTTGTAACCTCAGCAAAGCACGTATAAAATCTTAGGCCAGTCTGACTAACGGTTCAAGAGATATTTGTGGAACAAGACACAGATAGACACACAGACAGACACACACACACACACAGATATGCTGCATTTATAGATAGAAGTATGAAAATCCACATTTCAAATATCTGGGTCATATTTGCGCTTTGCCATTTCACCTTTGAACAGCAACACAAACTTGAAGTAAATGTCAGTCAAATGATGGATACCATGCCTGCATCAGAGAGTGGCACCTGACTTCTTTGACACATGCCTGTCAAAGTAAAAGTTTTTTCAAAATAAGGCAAGTCCGACCTCAGATGTAACTGAACCTCAGAATATTATTTATTTTTTGACCTGCTGTCCGTGGCCCACTCAAAACTAGTCCCGCGACCCACCAGCTGAGAATCACCGAATTAGGGTAACACTTTAAAAACCATAAACAGTTTGCGGGGGAAGGGGGGCAGCCTTTTTTAAAGCATAAATTTGTAACTGTTTATTTGTAGCTTTTCTAACACATTTACAACTTTTTACCAGTAAATTTGCAATTTTTCCTCATGAATTTGCGATTTCTGGGCATCTGGTGGTCTCATGATTATGATTTATTTAACGACAGCATGTTGAATGAATGAATGAATTTATTTATTTCGGATAGTACATTACAGGTTAAAAGAAACTGTATAATATAACAACAAGGTCAAATTAGACAAAGACTCCTTCTACTATACAATTCCACGTGAGTTATCCGAAATGGGTGATGGCTGAAGCCGCAGCTTATATTGCCCACCCATATTCCATCCAAGAATTCAAAGGAGAAAAAAGAGAAAACAAGACAAGAGCGATTACAATTTAAAACAAGGCTAAGACAAAATATGACTGAGAGAAAAAGAAAACTGAGCTAGTCTAAGTTAAGCGGTTACTATTCAAAAACAAATCTAAGACATAGTGTCACAGAGAAAAAAGAAAAACTAAGCTATTACACAACACAGGCTGGAAATGTCAATCCTTATGTGAGTTTACATGTCGTCTTGTAAATATGTTTGGAGTATTTCTTCCTTTAGTTTTTGTTTAAATTGTCCAAGCTTTGTACATGATTTTAATTCAGGTCCAAAATCGTTCCATAATCTGACACCTTGCACTGAAATACAGTGTTGCTTGGTAGTTGTTCTCACTGTAGGCTTTTGAAATATACATGTTCCTCTGAAGTGATATCGTTTCTCCCTTGTTTGGAACAACTTTTGGATATTTGCGGGCAGTGATAGATTCTTCACTTTGAACATTATTATTGCGGTTTTAAAGTCGATCAGATCTTTCAACTTGAGAGTTTTTTGTTTAAGAAAAAGTGGGTTTGTTGGTTCCCTGTAAGCTGCTTTGTTGATTATTCTAATAGCTCTCTTTTGAAGCATAAAGAGTGGATATATGTTTGTTTTATATGTATTTCCCCATACTTCATTACAATATGTCATGTATGGGAGTATTAATGAATGATACAAGGTGTATAGTGTGGGTTGATTGAGCAAATTTTTCACTCTGTGTAATATTGCAATTGATTTGGATACTTTACCTTTTATATAATTAATATGTGGCTTCCAACACAGTTTGTTATCAATTATTACTCCAAGGAATTTAGTTTCGGATACCCTTTCAATCTCTACACCATTTACACTGAGTTTGGGTACTGGGTAGTTGTGATGGTTGTTAAAGACTATAAATTTTGTCTTGCTTAAATTGAGCGTTAATTTGTTTGAATCAAACCACAGTTTCAGCTTTCCTAATTCCTTTCCGAGTGTATCCAGAAGTTGTTCCAAGTTGTTTCCACTGCATAGCAGGTTAGTGTCATCAGCAAACAATATTAAGTCCATTTTTTCTGAAACTTTATATATATCATTTATATACATATTGAATAATAATGGTCCCAAAACTGAACCCTGTGGGACTCCACAGGTGACCTTCAGTAGCTCTGAGTTTTTGTTGTTAACACATACAAACTGATATCTATTCTTTAAGTAACTTCTTAACCAGGACAGTGCTACCCCTCTGATACCACAATTTTGTAGTTTCTTTAATAATAGATTGTGATCTACTGTATCAAATGCTTTTTTAAGATCCAGGAATACTCCAACTGAATACTCTTTATTTTCAATGGCTGTTGATATTTTTTCTGTAAATTCCATTAAGGCATATGCTGTTGTCCTTTTGTGTCTGAACCCATATTGCTGCTCACACAATAAATCATTCTTCAGTATGAAGTTGTCAATTCTCTCATAGAATATTTTTTCAAGTATCTTGGAAAATTGCGGTAATAGTGAAATTGGTCTGTAGTTGGAGAGTTCCCCTCTGTCGCCTGTCTTGTAAATCGGAATTACTTTAGCTATTTTCATTGCATTGGGAAATATACCTGATTGGAGAGACAGGTTACAGATATACGTCAGTGGTTTCACTATGCATTCGATAACAGTTTTGACTAGTAGCATATCAATACCATCGCAGTCAGTAGATGTTTTACTTTTGAACGATTTAACAATTTCAATGACCTCTCTTTCGTCTGTGTTCTTTATGAAGATGGTGTCTTTTACAGCAGTGTTATTGCATATTGAATCACCTGTTGGCACCGTAGTGGGTATTTCTCGGGCCAGTTTAGGTCCAATGTTAACAAAAAAATTATTAAATTCATCTGCAGGTGAAGCTATATTCACATTCGGAGTCGATTTATTATTTTTTGGAGTGTTAGTTGGGTAGCTGGTATTTCTGCTTTTATTTCCAAGGATACTGTTGATTATTGTCCATGTATTTTTAATATTGTCTTTGTTTTTTTCCAGTTCTTTACTGTAATAGTCTCTTTTACTACATCTTATTATATATGTTAACTTATTTTTGTATGTTTTATACCGCTACTCTGCTTCTTTTGTCCTTTTCTTTATGAAAGCTTTATATAATAAATTTTTCTTTTTACACGCCTTTTGTAGTCCTTTGGTTAGCCATGGTTTGTCAGTAAATTTGTGTTTAAGCTTTTTTTTAACTAATGGGCAGTTTTTTTCATAAAGAGTGGTTACAATGTTTGTAAATGTGTCATAGGCTTCATTTACATCTGATACATAGACTTCTGTCCAGTCTTGCTTCAGCAAGTCCTCTTTAAAAGAACTGATTGCGTTTGGTGATTTGTGTCTGAACGATTTTGAGATTTTTTCTGGGTTGGGCCCCGTGTGGCCATGGATAAGTGCAAAGATTGGCAAGTGGTCGCTTATATCATTTATCAATAATCCACTTTCTATTTTCTTGTCGAGAACATTGACAAACAGGTTGTCAATAAGTGTAGCAGAGTGAGCTGTGATTCTACTGGGATGTGTTATTGTGGGATATAGACTCATGCTGTACATAGAGTTCATGAACTCTGTAACTACATTTTGTTGATGTGGATTAAGTAGATCAATATTGAAATCTCCACAAATTGCTACCATTTTCTTACTAGTAATATTATTGTACAGCTCGACTAATTTATCTCTGAATGTCTCAGTGCAAGTTCCCGGCGTTCTGTATATGCAGCTTATGATTAGATTTTTTGTTTTGTCTAGGTCAATCTCAACAGTAACACATTCCAGAATCCCTGGTAGTGCTGAGGACATTTCATTTACAAGCTTACATCTATATAGGTCATCAATATACAGTGCAACACCACCACCCTTTTTTTGAGATCTGTTAATGTTAAACATCTGATATCCCTCTATTGCCATCAGGGGAGCCTGGTCTGCATTAAGCCAGGTTTCAGAGACTGCTATAGCTGTGAATTTTCTGTTTAGCTGTTTTAAATAGTCCTGAATCTGTGAGAAGTTTTTGTTAAGACTTCTGCTATTGAAGTGTATTATTGACAGTTTACCATCTAATTGCACTTGACTTTTGAATTGCTTTTCAGTGTAATATTCACAGTGGTTATGAATATTATTGAAAAAGTGGTTATCAGGATCAATATCATTCTCCATCTCTTGTGGTTTATGTTCAGCATAGTGGCATATTTTTAGAGTTTGAGTTTCCTCACTCTGTGTTTCATAGTCAGTGTTCATTTGTATTTATCTAAGTCAGTAGCATCTCTGATCATTATACTTTTTGCTTGCTCAGGTGTTCCATTTAGTTTAATCCAAATTCTACAATTTCTTGTCCGGGTTGACTGTATCTTATTATGTTTCTTTAGCATCCGTGCCTGCCGTGCTAATTCAGCGTTTTTTTTTTGTCAGGTGTTCATTTAGGTAAACTTGAGTTTCCTTTAGTTTTTTGGCCTGCCTCAGTATGTCATTTTTCACCCTCCTGTTCACAAAGCGCATCACAATTGATTTCTTTGTTTTGTTATCTTTCTTCGGTAAAGCATAACAGGCTGAGATCGCATTGGCTTCTACCTTAATGTCTTTATCATTAAGGAACTGAAGCACTTGGTTTTCTAAGGACATTGATTCACTTATGGAAGCATGTTCACCACTCAGTCCTGTAGCGGCATGGGCGTACGACTGATATCTGATGTCTAGTCCACTTATAACTATGTCATCAATGCGAGAACCTTGTTCAAGATCCTCAACGCGTTGCTCCAAAAGACGCCCGTGTTGCTCCAGGTCCATAATTTTTTTGTCTTTTTCTTTTATTATTGAATGTAGGGCTTGTACCTCCTGTATTAGGTCTAATATTTTGTCCTGCTGGCTAGTCACTTTGGCCAGTTCATCTAACACAAAGTTCAGAGTTTTTTTAATTTCTTCCATTTCCTCTTTTTTGGGTGGCATTTTACTGACCTGTGGATAGAAATAAGCAGAGAATCCGGCTAGGCCTCAACTAGCTCGGTCACTACTGGACCTGCCGCTCCTGCGCAGCTTCTCCGCCGAGTGACGCTGCTCAGCTCCGCAGATCACCGCCGTCTATCGCCGGCGCCTGCCTCCGTCTACCTGGCCAGTTATGTCGTGCACCGCCGGCGCAGCCGGAATCCACCGATCACAGCCACTCGTCGCCGTCTGGCTAGGCGGCTCCTCCGCTGGGCCCCGTCTAGGCCCCGTTACCGACCGCCGTCAGTCTGGTCGTTCCTCGGCTGGGCCTCGCAATTGGGCACCGGTTCAGACCACTGTCCTGCTGGATCCAGGTGGCCCCCGTCTCTCACCAACGCCGCGCCCGAGCTCCCAATCGCCGCCTCGGTTGGTTCGTCCTCCTTTTAAATCCTTCTCTCCTCGGCTCCAGATGGCCAGATGTAAAGAATACCTTCTCACTGCTGCAGTTACTCTGGGTTAGCATCTGGGTTAGCATCAGAGGCGAGCCTTTAGAGGTCGGAAACGGGGCGAAACGGAGCCAGATCTGCCAGAACCTTCACCAGGTCAGCACTGGGTCGTAAGGGTATTCCCCACGTTTGTTGGTAGCCAACAGAAGTCCTTATTTTGATGGTTTTGCTTAAAATTCTCGGCTCATATCAAGCATTACAAGTGCAGCACCGGAAGTACCAGCCCCAGTGATCCTTCCCACATGTCTCATCCTTTGTCTTCAGCCCATTTCTTGTCTCTCCTTAATCTGTCCAATAAATGTTACTTCTTTCCCATAAATGTTTTACTTTTCTCTGAAATTTGCAGTGATTTTCTTGTGCATTCTCAGTTTTCTCGTGAATTTGAGATTTTTTTTCTCCTTGTATTTGCAACAATATTGTTTTTTCTAATTTCTTGTAACTATATAGCTTCTATCTCAATAATTTGTCTTTTTTTGGGCAAGTTTACAATTTATTCATCATCATTTCACTGATGATTGTGATTGACAGCCACTGCTTACAGGTAAAAGAGCTGCTCCTACATAGTTTGGTCATTTAGGTATTTTTTTCATATATAACTATATTTCGACATACAAATGTATGTGTTTTTGTGACTGGACTGTTCACTGACAAAAAATGAAAACAAAATTTAAAAAGGCAACCTAGAAATGAATGGAAAATGAATGTTCATGCATGTTTAAAAAGAAATATGTCTGGCAGTTTATAAATGATTTAAACAATTCAGTGACAGTGGAAACAAATCTGGAGCCCAGCAAACACTACTGTCGGTGAAAGTGTGTTCTTTTTACAAAAGGTGACACACGTTCTAGATTCAGACGTTTCAAAGACAAACTGTAGTGCTTAACAACAATCTGATATTTACCTGAAAATTCACCTGCATTTTTCTCAGTGGGCACCATCTAACAAATAGGCCCTTTTCCCCAGACAAAATCACACTTTGATGTTTTTCCCTGTTGTGTTCGGCTTTTGTTGCATGTGGACGGCCCATCTTTATTTCAAGCTAGTGGGGTAGCTGGGCTTCAGAAGCCTTTCAAACCACTATTTTCATGGTTTGGGGCTTTCATCTCATTTACTGGGTGAGGAAGTGTCATGCTGCTGTTGAGTGGGGCGTTGTTTTGTTGGAAGGGGGCAGACTCAGCGTGCCTCATTCACTGGTTGGGGGGAGGGGGGTTAAGGCACCCTCCTTGTTATAGGAAACCAGGCTGGCCTTAATAAGACAAAGTCCAGGCACTGACTTGACAAAATAGCTTTTGGAATTAGATGTTGCAGCACAAGCAAATCACAGCCGGGGTAAAAACAATTCTGCCATCAGGGGGCCCGGCATCTCTGTGGGGACTCTTGTAACCCCTGCCTACCCGAGCGGATCAAAGCCACATCTTGAGGGGAAGGAGAACCAATTTGTCAAATTTCAGGATGAAAACCTAATCCTTGTACTTAGACCAGGGAGAGGAAACAAACATTCACTTATTACCTTAACAAGCTAAAAGCTAATAACAATAAATCTTCTAGGGTTACATTTTTTTTTTCACATTGTAGGGCTGTCCTTGGATATCCAAAACTTCAGAACTGTCTTTCTAGACATGTACTGTATAAAATCATTTCAATCAGTTTGTGTGATATCCTACCGTGTAGCAATGATCACACTTGAGTTATTTCTTTGGCTAACTCTGCCGTTTATTCTGCAACACACATAATATGACTGAACATGGATTCTGCGCGGGGTTTTCACACTCTTGTTCTAATGTGTCCCCTTAGTAGCAGTGCTGAACAATAAAGGTAGTTCCCCCTAGAGGCATGTGCCAGTAATGTTTTAAGTTAGACTTGCAGTCTACCACATCCCTCCCCTCTAGATTAAACTATTCTTAAACACATGTGCCATACACATAATGTCTTTCTCTTTTTTTTTTTTCTTTTTTTTTATATGTATAACACACATAACAGTCTAACTGGGGAATTGGTTTGACTACCGCATCCCAGTGAGGTTCCAGGACGCATTCTTGTCCTGTGGCTGGGGAACTCACTACTGACTAAGTATAGTCCTTCAAGTAGTCTGGAGCTTTCCTAGCTCGCTGAGATCTTCTCACGGCTGGTGAGCCAACTGCAGGTGAAGACTCAGACTGCTCCACTGTTTCGGCTGCTGCAGTGCTGCCCGTAGAATCTGCAGAGACGGGTACCTCAGGTATCACCTGAAGTGGTGGTTCGTTGATGCTCTCCTCAGAATGGTTGTCAGACAACACCTCTGGTGCCATCGGCAGGGGAATGGAGCTCCTACCACGAACTTGGTCGATGTGTCGCCTCACCACTTGTCCATGACCTAATGTCACCTTGAATGACACAGGGCCTGTCTTTTCTGTTATTTCTCCTGGTACCCAGGCTGGTCCTGAGCCAAAGTTGCGGGTGTAGACCACGTCTCCTTCTCTCAGTATTCTCTCTCTAGCATGCATGTCATGATAACCTTTTTGTTTCTCTTGTTTATCATGCACTTTGTTTCTGAAGTCTGGATGTATTAAGTCAAATGTTGACCTCAACTTCCTTCCACACAACAGCTCAGCTGGTGACTTGCCAGTTGTAGATTGGGGTGTTATTCGATAGCTGAACAGAGCTCTCGACATTCGGGTTTCAATAGAGTCTCCTGTCATCTTTTTCATGAGTGACTTGAACGTCTGCACGGCCCTCTCGGCTAAGCCGTTAGAAGAAGGATGGTATGGCGCAGTCGTGATGTGACGTATGCCATTCTTTTCAGAAAACTCTTGGAACTGTTCACTCATAAAACATGTACCGTTATCTGATACTATGATTTCAGGTAGCCCATGTTGGCTGAAACTCTTTCTAAGACATTCAATGGTAACAGTAGAAGTAGAGCTACTCACAGAATATGCATCGATCCACTTTGAGTATGCGTCAACTATGATCAGGAACATTCTTCCCATCCATGGACCTGCGTAGTCAATGTGAATTCTTCTCCATGGTTTATCTGGAACTTCCCAGGGATGTAGTGGGGCTGCTGGAGGACTGTTCCTGTTCTCCTGGCATGCCGCACATGACTTCACAAGCGCCTCCACCTCTGCATCCATGTTGGGCCACCACATGTAACTCCTCGCCAACGCTTTCATGCGAGTGATGCCAGGGTGTGCTTGGTGTAGTTGTTGCAGTAAGGCATTCCTACCAGGTGGTGGAACAACCACGCGTCCTCCCCACAGGATACAACCTTCCTGGGTGCTGAGCTCATCCTGTCGTCGGGCATAGGGAATGAACTCAGGACTGTTCATCTTCGGCCATCCTCGCAAGATGTATTCTCGCACTCTTGCTAGAACAGGGTCTTTGTCTGTCCACTTCTTTATTTGTTGTGCGTTCACCAGGGGCACGCCGATATCTTCAAACAATAGCACTCTCTCCTCCTCCTCAGGTGTGCTGTCTCTTCCTCCATCCAAGGGTAGCCTACTCATCGCGTCAGCATTTGTATGGTCCCGTCCGGCTTTGTAAACGATGGTGTACTCATACGCTGCTAATGTAACGGCCCATCTCTGAATTCTCTGAGATGTCATCTGGGGTATGGCTCTCATTTCACTGAACAGTGAAATTAGTGGCTTGTGGTCAGTCACTATAGCGAACTGTCTCCCATACAGGTATTTGTGGAACTTTTTTACACCAAATACTACTGCAAGGCCCTCCTTGTCTAGCTGGGAGTAGTTTTTCTCAGCTGCACTAAGAGTTCTTGAGACGAACCCTATGGGTCTCTCTGAGCCATCCTCCATACGATGAGAGAGTACAGCACCCACACCGTAGGGTGATGCGTCACACGCCAGGATGAGTGGTTTGTTTGAATCATAGTGCACTAACACACTACAGGACTGAAGTAGCGCTTTGGACTCTTCAAACGCCTTCTGCTGCTTGACCCCCCATGACCATTTTTCTTCCTTCTTAAGTAAGGTATGTAGTGGTGCCAGCAGCGTGGAGAGCTTTGGGAGGAACCTATGGTAATAGTTCAACAAGCCCAGGTAGGCTTTTAACTCAGTAACATTTTGTGGCTCAGGCGCCTCCGCAATGGCTTCCACTTTGTCTGTTAGAGGGTGTAGACCACTGGTGTTGATCTTGTGGCCTAGGAACACCACCTCTTTTCCCATGAACTCACACTTGCTTCTTTTCAACCTCAGACCGCTTTTCTCCAACCGTTGAAGCACTTCCTCCAGCGTTTTCAGATGTTCTTGTTCATTTGGTCCTGTACAAAGGATGTCATCCAAATAAATGGCAACATTCGGAATTCCACCTAGGATGCCCTCCATAGTTCTCTGGAATATAGCAGGACTGGAAGCTACTCCAAATGGTAAGCGTGTGTAGGTATATAAGCCTTTGTGTGTATTGATGGTTACATACTTTCTTGATTCTTCTTCCAAGACTACTTGTTGGTAGGCGTGACTCATGTCTAATTTCGTGAAGTGTCGGCCGCCATTCAGCTGTGCGAAGAGGTCCTCCACTTTAGGAATTGGATACTGATCCACCCGTGATGCTCGATTGACAGTGAGTTTGTAATCTCCACATATTCTAATGGAGCCATCCGGCTTTCTCACTGGGACTATGGGTGCCGCCCATTCTGCAACCTGCACTGGCTCAATGATCTTGTCATCCAGCAGCCTCTGTAGCTCGCTTTCAACCAGTGGCTTGACTGCATAGGGTACCGGTCGGGGTTTGCAGAATCGTGGTTGGGCCTCCTTGTCCACATTAATCTTTGCAGTGACACCTTTTTGCTGTCCTAAGCCTTCTTTGAACACCTCAGCGTGTCTTTCGAGGATCTCCTCCAGCTGCAATTTGGGCTGAGATTCCACTTTATTCACCAACTGATCCATCATGGCCAGTTCTTGTAGCCAACTTCGCCCTAGTAGATTTGGTCCTTCGCTCCCAACTACTACTACAGGTAAGTCCTTTTCTTTGTTTTCGTGCTGCACCTTCACTTGTGCCATGCCTAGCACGTCTAGCTTCTCTCCTGTGTATGTTTTTAATTTTAATGAACAGGGATTTAATTCTGCTGTGTCTGTTTTCTTCCACAGTTGTGTATATTGCTGTTTACTTAATATGGTTACTCCACAGCCTGTATCAACTTCAAATGCTACTTTCATTCCATTAACATTCATGGTACGCGTGATGGGCGCTACCTTGGTCAGCTCCTCTGACGTGTTGTAAATTGTGTGAAAATCCATGTCTTCTGTATCACTTTCTCCCTCCCCTCTCAGTTGATTCGCTCGCTGTTCCTTTCCTGGGCCCTTGTTTTCATACTTTTGCCCATTAACTGTCGCTTTCAGCACCTGTGCGCTGTCCACCTTTATTCTACATGCTTTCTTAATGTGCCCTCGCTTGCCACAATTATGACACAGCTCAGTGGCAAATTTGCACTCGGCGGCATTGTGCTGGCCTTTGCAGCGATAACAACTGGGGAATTTGTGCTGAGTTTTGTCAGTCAACACTTTGTGGACACCTACTTGGGTCTTAGGCACACGAACATGCGTTGCTGTGTCCTCTGTTAGCTTCCCTTGCATCTCTCTCACATCTTTAGATGCTGTTTCCATCGCTTGGCATAATTCCAAAGCCTTCGCAAAAGTGAGTTTTGTTTCAGATAAAAGTCGCCGTTGCATACGGTCATCATTCACTCCACACACAAGTCTGTCTCTTAACATTTCTTCCAATGAGTCTTTGTAATCACAGTGCAGTGCTAATTTCCTCAATTCTGCCACATACTCTGCTATGGACTCAGTGTTCCTCCTTATGCGTGAATTAAATTTGAATCGTTGCACGATTTCACTCGGTTTGGGGCTGAAGTGCTTCTGAAGCTCAGCAGTAAGCTGGTCGTACGTTTTATCTTTCGGTAATGCAGGGCTTATTAAATTTCTCAACAAACTGTAAGTAGTTGCACCAACTCCACTCAACAGTACAGCCTTCCTTTTGTCTGGCTCCTCAATGTCATTAGCTTGGAAGAAAAAGTCCAACATTTCACTATATTCTTCCCATGACTGAGTCGAGTTATCAAAAGGGGTTACCGTTCCGATTACAGCCGCCATTGCTCGTCGTGGTGGGGAAACCTCGTTTTTCCTCCTCTGAACTTGCACTCGAACTACTGGAGTCACTTGAGTTCGCCACACTTGCAATGTTCTCCGTTTCTCGCCGCTGATTTTTTTCTTTTAATCCTCGTCGCCAATTGTGTGATATCCTACCGTGTAGCAATGATCACACTTGAGTTATTTCTTTGGCTAACTCTGCCGTTTATTCTGCAACACACATAATATGACTGAACATGGATTCTGCGCGGGGTTTTCACACTCTTGTTCTAATGTGTCCCCTTAGTAGCAGTGCTGAACAATAAAGGTAGTTCCCCCTAGAGGCATGTGCCAGTAATGTTTTAAGTTAGACTTGCAGTCTACCACAGTTTGGCATTATGTTTGTTTCTTCCACTTTAGCTAAAAAGAATACACTAAAAGGGTGAAAGCACGAAATCACATTCGAACAAAGTAATAACTTCATCCATCACATCAGACCAAATTGTAATTTTTCAGAATGTACTGTTTGTGCTTGTGTACTAATTTTAGAGTTCAGAGTTTAGAATTGTTAAGAGTGGTTAGACAGAGACTGCCCAACTAAAAGTTAACAAAGAGATGATTTTAAAAACTAAAAGCTGACTCTGGTACTTGGTCTTAAATACCATAGAGAAAAGGTGTGCTTGTAAATGAGGTTTAAAATCTTGAAGTGTTGGGGCCTGACTGATATGGAGGGGCAGCTCATTCCACAGTTTGGGGACCACAACAGCAAAAGCTCAGTCACCCCCATGTTTCAGTCTGGTCATTGGTCCACTATAGGGCTCTGTAGATTTCTCCCTCCAGTCACCATCACAGGCCTGCACCCTACTTTCACTTTTGTTCCTAGTACAGAGGATGGGGGATGGTGTGAAACTGTTCAATCTCTGTTCAGAGTGAGGTGTTCTCATCACCGTAAGGTTTGGATTACAGAAAAACTAAGGTGACAGGCTCATTTTAAAAATAATTTTAAACTCCTTTTTAATCACTTCTTAGATCACGCCGATCTTTACTCACCTGTGACCAAGAGGACAGGTGGTGAAGCCCAACTGGTCAACCAGGGGTTCGCACTCACAACTTCCCACACTCTGCTTGTGCCACGAAGAGGGTCAATCCACTTGGCCAGCTAAGTAGGAATGCTTTTACTGACTCTGTTACACACCCTAACAAAATGTGTAATATAGACAGAAAAAGACACTTTTCATGTATATTACACATTGTGAGCATTTTTGTGAGACTGGACTACAGCAGCGGTGTTGAGTGGAATCAGTGTAGTATTTTGAATTGCAGTTACAACACAAAATGTTAAATATGTTTCTATACCAGTTGTCCACTTATCGTTCTCCATTTGACCCCCTGTATTAGTCTATCAGTGTTGTCTGATCGTCGGCCTCCGTCGGTCTATGATGACCATGGAAGAGAATCCTAAACGTCTACTCTGCTGGAACAGCACCGCCTGTGGCTGAACAGGCCGATGCGCGAATGGCAGTCCCTGTCACACAGGTCGCACTTGTGGGTGGTCTCCGTGCTGCTGGGTCTGTGGCGGTTCTTCCTGCGGGTCCTTTTTTCATCTGCTGCAGCAGTCAGTCTCTCTTCACCCGCCTTGAGCTGTCTGGTCAGGGTGCCTCTCCATTTGGAGCGGTCCGTTGCAAGGTCCTCCCAGCGCTCTGTGTTGATCTCCAGGGCCTTCATGTCTCTCTTGCAGACGTCTCTAAAACGCAGCTGTGGGCGGCCAACGTCTCTCTTGCCAGTTGCCAGTTCTCCATAGAGGACGTCTTTGGGGATTCTGCCATCCTCCATACGGTGAACGTGGCCTAGCCAGCGGAGCCTGCGCTGTCTGAGTAGAGTGAACATGGAGGGAAGGCCGGCGCGGGACAGAACTTCTGTGTTGGGCACTTTGTCCTGCCAGGATATGTCCAAGATGTGGTGAATGCAGCGCAAGTGGAAGGAGTTCAGTCTCTTTTCCTGCCGGGCGTATGTTGTCCACGTCTCACTCCCATAGAGCAGTGTGCTGATGACGCAGGCGTTGTACACTGCCATCTTCGTCTTGACAGAGAGTTTGGGATTCTCCCACACTCGTGCGGTGAGGCGAGCGAGTGTGAAGGCTGATTTTCCAATCCTCTTGTTGATCTCTGTATCAAGGGAGAGGTTGTTGCTGATCGTGGACCCCAGGTACGTGAACTGATTCACGACCTCCAGCTCGTAGTCGTCAATGGTGATGGTTGGTGGTGCTTCCGTGCCTTGCGCCAAGACGTTAGTCTTCTTCAGGCTGATGGTAAGCCCGAAGTCCTTGCATGCCTGGGAGAAGCGGTCCATAAGGGTCTGAAGCTCCGGCTGTGTGTGGGTTGCGACTGCAGCGTCGTCTGCGAACAGCATGTGTTGTCTGATATTGGCTGAATAACAAGCGACTTTCGCATTACGAGTGCGCATGTGCGGACTATGCGACCCGACATCCGGTTCAAATGTCAGGACTACCAAACATTCCGCTAGCCGCCTTGCTTTTGTATAGAGACAGTACTGTCATACCTGAACAATTGCTGTTTAAAGTCTGCTTCAAGCTTTAAATCGTCGTTATGCCAGGTGCACACTGTGCCGTAGTGAAGTGTGGGAATGGCATGTATCATCTAGAGTGGTGGGAAAAGCAAACTTGTAGCATACATGCGTGTAATTTCAGGACCAGTCTGTGCACATGTCCGCCGCCATTCACGTTATATACATTCCCCGTGGAGCTGAAGGATCCAGACGGACGTAATTGTTGGATTAAAGCAGTAAGTCTATATTATAACATAATTGAATAGTGTTGTGTATTGTTCAAGTTGTAGCCTAATTGACACTGTTCGTAGGTACGGACAGGCAGGCCTGGATCTAGGATATAGTTCTTTGTATATTGGTAATGAAGCTTGATCTACACACACATGCAATTAAGGCCATTGATAAGTAGGCTGGTATAAAATAAAATTGCAAATCATTGAGAATGTGTGGTACTTAAACTATAGTAGTATCGACCTATAGATCTAAGTAAGCAGGTTATGCCTTGAAGTGAAATTTACTCAAAATGACAAAACCAAAGTTGAGCTGTCAAACCACTCGCTTACCTTCTTTGTAGTCGTTTCAGAGTCTCACAAGTAAGGGTGCTTGGTCCTTTGACAACAAAAAATCTGCTATGTCAGCGTACATACAGGGGGGCCATTTTGGCCAATTTCTGCAACGTGGCCATGAATGAAAGTTCATCCTTGCGTTTGCGGGTACAATCGGGAAGACCCCTATGCATATGTAACGGATGCCAACTAGCACTGTTCGGCGTAGAACGTTAAAAAACCTCCCTCCCGAAAAGCCTCATACAGTATCGGTAGCGCTGAGCTATCGGTCGGACCTTTAGCTCAGCGCGATCGTGCTGTGTCTCCCATGCTCGAACTGTGTGTAGTTGACTGGTAGGTCGCGGGTTCGTGTCCCGAGTAGGGCGAACTGCGCAGGATGACCTCAGTTACAATGGTGCCGTGAACCCGGGATGGGAGTGAGGTTTAAGGGGGAGAGTGTAACGGATGCCAACTAGCACTGTTCGGCGTAGAACGTTAAAAAACCTCCCTCCCGAAAAGCCTCATACAGTATCGGTAGCGCTGAGCTATCGGTCGGACCTTTAGCTCAGCGCGATCGTGCTGTGTCTCCCATGCTCGAACTGTGTGTAGTTGACTGGTAGGTCACGGGTTCGTGTCCCGAGTAGGGCGAACTGCGCAGGATGACCTCAGTTACACATACAATATGCTCGTAGATCAGGAACTTTCCATAAATTAAATGTTGTGGGCCACATATGTATGACTTTAAGCTTCACATCTCAGAGTAGAACAAAGGACTGGACCTCCTGTGAGATAACAGGAGGATGTGAAAATTTAGTCTTTGGTATGCAAGAGACGGCCTTGGGGGATTTCCTGGTCTGCCAGAGGCTATGAGGAGGATGTGAGGATTTAAGGAAAGATGCATTGTTACTTGTCATTAAATGCAATATGACTGTGAGCTTTGAAGGTCCTGGATATATAAAGGACAAATGTCTGTGTTTGAGCTCTCTTTCTGCTTTGCTGATGTTGGAAGATGTGAATAAACCTGACTCGTGAGATAAACTCTGCCTCGTCATTTTCACATTTCCACACTGGTGACCCTAAGACGTATCATGGATGAAAGAAATTCCCCCGGGCCAGCCGAGTCAGGAGCTCCCAGCCAAGCGTATGCCGTTACCGTTCAGCTACCGGACTTTTGGCAGGACAACCCGCGCTCCTGGTTCCACTTGGTCGAAGCACAGTTCGCCCTCTGGGGGATAACGGTAGATGACACAAAGTTCTACCATGTGATCGCAAAGCTCGACAACCGCACGGCTTGGCATGTGCAGAGCCTATTGGAGCGGCCACCTGCCAACGACAAATACGGCGGGTTGAAGGCTGCGCTTATCCAGCGTTTCACTCTCTCAGTCAAGGAGAGAGTGGAGAGGCTCCTGGCTCTGAATGACTTGGGAGATGGCACGCCCATTGACCTGATGGAGAACATGCTGAGGTTGAGAGGCTCAGACGGCGACGACCTCCTCTTCACCCACATTTTCCACAGGACTCTACCGTCGGCCACGAGAGCGACCCTGGCCAGTTTGCCGTTGTTGGACCAGCGGGACTTCCGCGTGCTGGCCCAGGATGCGCACCGGATTCTCAACGCCAGCAAACAGCGCACGGCCACCGCGGCAGTGACAGAGTTCGGCGCGATGGCCGGAGATGGCGGGGGGCCAGAGACGGCGGTAGTAGACCCACCGACGACGGCGGCGGCGGGGGCCAAGGATCGCGGAGGAGACACCCTCTGTTTCTACCATCGCCGTTTTGCAGAGAAGGCACGCAAATGTATACCACCGTGCCAATTCAAGCACTCGGGAAACGCCAAGACCGGGGGTCGGTAGCAGCTGCGGCCCTCGGGGAGGAGAACAAGCTGCTCTACTTGAAGGATGCACGCTCGGGGAGGCAATTCCTTGTGGACACAGGCTCCCAAGTGAGTTTCATCACGCCTTCCTCCGCTGACCGGCTGGCGGTTCCCAGAGGTCACGGGGCATCAGCAGCGAACGGCTCGAAGATTAAGACCTTTGGTGAGAGGGCTCTGCTTCTGTCCCTACACGGCCGTACATTTGAGTGGACTTTTGTCATAGCTGCAGTGAATTTCAATATGTTGGGGGCTGATTTTCTGTGCTCACATGGTTTGTTGGTTGATCTTGCTAACAGGCGCCTGGTTAATGCACTTTCTTTTTATTCTATTCCCTGTACAGCCCGAGTGACCCTGCCAACAGCACAAGCCAACGTCACAACTGCAAGCGGTAAGTTCCACACACTGCTCACTCAGTTCCCAGCACTCACGGTTCCCATATTTTCAGCAGCCATTGCTAAACACGGAGTGGAACATGTTATTACTACTACCGGACCGCCCATTTTTGCAAAAGCTCGGCGCTTGGATTCAGCTAAACTGACCATAGCGCGCGAGGAGTTTGCCAACCTGGAAAGGTTGGGCATCATCAGGCGTTCGAACAGCCCATGGGCTTCCCCACTGCACATGGTCCCGAAAGCTGACGGCTCGTGGCGACCTTGCGGAGATTTCCGTAGGTTGAACAACGCCACAGCACACAACCGCTACCCAATCCCGCATATCCAAGATTTTTCCGTTCATTTGGCGGGGGCGTGCGTTTTTTCTAAGATAGACTTGGCCCGCGGTTACCACCAAGTCCCAATGCGCGCTGAGGACATACCCAAAACAGCGGTAATAACTCCGTTCGGTCTATTCGAGTTTTTGCGCATGCCATTTGGGCTTAAAGGCGCTGCGCAGACGTTCCAACGCATGATGGACGCGGTGTTGCGCGATCTCCCCTTCATATTCGTCTACCTGGACGACATCTTAGTAGCCAGCGCGTCCGAAGACGAACACGAAAACCACCTCACGGCAGTTTTCCAGAGGTTGGGAGAGCACGGTTTAATAATCAACCCAGCGAAGTGTCAGTTCGGGGTGACGCAGATTGATTTTTTGGGGCATCGTGTCTCTCCAGAAGGGGCGGTTCCGCTGCCTGACAAAGTGCGTGCGGTAGCAAATTTTCCCCAGCCACAAATGGTCAAGGCGTTACAGGAGTTTTGGGGAATGGTGAATTTTTATAACCATTTCCTCCCCCGCGCAGCGCAGCTCATGCAACCATTGTATGCCGCGCTCAAAAACAAAAACCCAAAAATAAGATTGAATGGTCTCTGGAGCGAAAGCGAGCGTTCTCGGAGGTCAAAACAGCCCTGGCAAACACTGCGTTGTTAGCACATCCAGACCCAACGGCCCGCATAGCGCTCACTACTGACGCGTCAGATGTGGCCATAGGGGCGGTCGTGGAGCAGCATATAGCCGGGGCTTGGCAGCCGCTCGCATTTTTCAGCAGGACTTTGTGCGATAGTGAACGAAAATACAGCGCATTCGACAGGGAGTTGTTAGCTCTCCACTTGGCCATTCGCCACTTCCAGTTCTGGCTGGAGGGACGCCGTTTCACCGCGTTCGTTGACCACAAGCCGCTGACATTCGCGATGGCCAAGGTTTCAGAACCGTGGTCGGGCCGGCAGCAAAGACAGCTGGCTGCCATCTCAGAGTTTACTACCGATATTCAGCACGTAGCGGGTAAACTGAATGTAGTGGCAGACTGTCTCTCGTGCGCCATGGCGGCCCCAGTCCGCGTAGGGATAGATTATGCAGCCATGGCTGCTGATCAGGTTAGCGACGTGGACGTGCACGCGCTCCAGTCTGGACCAACAGGGTTAAGGCTGGAGAACAGGGTGCTGCAAGATGGTATGCCCCCCCTAATCTGCGATGTCTCCACGGGGCGACCGCGTCCTGTGGTACCGGCCGCGTGGCGCCGCCGCGTTTTTGACTCGATTCATTCTCTGGCGCACCCGGGAGTGCGCGCGTCGGTCAAAATGGTAGGAGAGAAATTTTTATGGCCGAGCCTGCGCAAACAAGTTAAGGAGTGGGCAGCAGCCTGCATGGCTTGTCAATCGAGCCAAGGTACACAGACACACGAGAGCTCCCTTGAAGCCGTTTCACATCCCAGCTAGGAGGTTCAATCATGTTCACGTGGACCTCGTAGGCCCCCTCCCGCCGTCACAGGGGTGCACACACCTTCTGACAATGGTGGACCGCACCACCCGCTGGCCGGAAGTGGTCCCACTGGCGTCAACCACAGCCGAGGAGGTGGCATGCGCGTTTTTAACAGCATGGGTAGCGCGCTTTGGAGTCCCGTCAGACATTACGTCCGACAGAGGTCCTCAATTTGTTTCCGTACTTTGGTCAGCAATGGCCCGCAGCCTGGGGGTAACGATCCACCGCACAACCGCGTACAATCCGCAGGCTAATGGGCTATGCGAACGTTTTCATAGGTCATTGAAAGCGGCTCTCAGAGCGTTGCTGACGGATGCAAATTGGGTGGACAGGCTACCATGGGTTTTATTGGGGTTGCGTTCTGCACCTAAAGAGGACTTAGAAGCCTCCCTGGCTGAGCTAGTTTTTGCGCAGCCACTTCGGCTGCCCGGGGAGTTTCTCCCAGATAATCCTGCGCCAGATAGCTCCCCATAGGTTGCAGCGTGGCACGGAATCGGGCATGCTGCCTGGCCCCGTTCACCACAGTTTTCCGCGCGTTTTTGTGCCTAAGGCTTTGAAAAACGCAGAGTTTGTTTTTGTCAGACACAATGCCCATCGCCCATCGCTGCGACCACCTTATGATGGACCATTTAGAGTGCTGGAAACAGGGGACAAACATTTTTTGCTAGATTTGGGGTGGCAGGAAGGAAAAGATTGGCATAAACAGGTTCAAACCCGCTTTCGTGGTGGCGGATGAGGATGTGCTGTTGGCCAGGGCTCCTCGGCGCGGCAGACCCCCTCGGGGACATTCCCCAGAACACCCACAGGGAGTGACAAACAGTTCTCACCCCAAGACAGCAACTCCCCAGCAGGATGGCGCCGCAGAAGTGGCGAAGCCCGCTTATAGCAGATACGGGAGGAGACTGAGGCCCAAGCAGCACGTGGGTTAATGTGCAATGATTTTATCATGACATGCAAACTGTTATTCTGTTGTTCCATCTTAGATGTTTGGGGGGGGGGGGGTCATGTGGGCCACATATGTATGACTTTAAGCTTCACATCTCAGAGTAGAACAAAGGACTGGACCTCCTGTGAGATAACAGGAGGATGTGAAAATTTAGTCTTTGGTATGCAAGAGACGGCCTTGGGAGATTTCCTGGTCTGCCAGAGGCTATGAGGAGGATGTGATAGGATTTAAGGAAAGATGCATTGTTACTTGTCATTAAATGCAATATGACTGTGAGCTTTGAAGGTCCTGGATATATAAAGGACGAATGTCTGTGTTTGATCTCTCTTTCTGCTTTGCTGATGTTGGAAGATGTGAATAAACCTGACTCGTGAGATAAACTCTGCCTCGTCATTTTCACATTTCCACAATGTATTGAAAGAGCATGTTTGGTAGCCACCTTCCCATGATGCTTTGCGCGAGCCGAGATGCGAAAGCCACTTATTGAAATGTTGGGCAAATGTTTTGTAAATATAAGAAGTAGAGATATCTTTCATTTTGGGGAATTTTTTTTGTTTGTTTCTCAGGTATATAGTGTCTTATTTGTGAATAGCATTTGGTTTTTCAACAAATACCATGTGCTAAGTAGGACATTTTCATTCTGTGTCCAGATGGATAGATTTTAGAGCTTTTAAAAATAATTACTAATCTCTATAAATTATTTAATAGAAAAAAACCTTTATTTACATTTTCATTTTTATATGATTAGATCGAAACAAACATCATCCCTCCAGTGAAAACTATCAGCTGCATTTGAAAGATAAATAGATCTTGAGTTTAGGTGTCATTTCTTTGCTAAATTATGAATTTAAAAAATGCATTTTAATATTGACTTACAGTGAAGAAGTCATGTTTTCCACAATTTTAAATTAATTTCCATTTATGCTCACTCTCAACAAGTCATAAAATGCTGCTTATGAGGTAATGAACTGGATCAAACCAGTTAAACAGTCCTAAAAAATAAGTTAATTACTGGTCAAGGAACTGATTATTTTAGGAAGGGCTGCAGGCCTGACAAGAAGCAAACAAAAGCAACTCAGCAGAGGTACTTCAGTTTCAATGAGGCATTTTGACTGTGTTGAGGTGACATCAGAAGTCCACTATGCTGCCCTTTGTATCCTTTCCTTTGAACACTTCATCTCTGGGACAGTCCCCTTCTTTCCCACCAGCAGGTTGTTCATTTGTCCTCTCATTAAGCTCTGATCCCAAAATTAGAAGCTCCTCCAAATGTCACAACTGACTGTGTTGTGACCCCGTGTCAAGGATAATGCCAGCAAAGGTTTTGGTGGCACATTCTTCTATGTTTGTCCAAAAGTTAATTATGGTTTAGAAAGTATGATGTAAGTGCTTCATCAGGGATATTGCAATATAACTGATTAAATAATAAAATTTTGGACCTCTGGTTATGTGGCAACTTCCGGTTGCCACGTAGGAAGACGTGTTTCACACTGCTCGTAAAAATAAAAATTTTACTGAAACTCTCTTAATTGGAACAAAAACCCATCCCAACGTTTTGGCACGGATATGGTAAAGACCAAGGTTGGAAAATTAGGTGGAGGAAAAGGTGACTCAACAAAACAACCCAAGCTAACAGACTTTCAAGCTTGAGGCGAAACAGAGAAAACTCCAGAGGCAATGGCAGAGGAGGGAGCCAGCAGCGGAGCGGGAACAGTTGAAGAGGGGACAAACGTAGTGCTCACTGCCATTAACTCCATGAGAACAGAGTTTTCGTCTAAATTCGATGGGATTATAGCAGCGATAGAAGGTATGAGAAAGGAAATAAACGACTGCATGGAGCAAGTGTCGCAGGCGGAGCTCCGAATATCAAGCGCTGAAGATGATGTTACCAGCCTGCAAACTAAATTGCAAACACTGGAATCAAAAAATGCAAAAGTCTGGAAGATAATGTCCTAGACTTGGAATCCCACTCGCGACGGAATAATTGAGGCTGGTGGGCCTCCCGGAGGGAACGGAGGGACGGGACCCGTGTTCCTTTTTGGAAAAGTGGATTCCAGAAGCACTGAATAACGCGGATCTGCAGTCATCGGTTGTTTTAGAGAGAGCTCACCGAATCGGCCCACTGAGAGATAATAAGACACCACCGAGGACACTGATTATGAAGTTCCTCAACTACAAAGACAAGATGACAGTCACCAATGCGACGCGAGCTAAAGGGGAAATTAAATACCAGGACCAACAGGTGCGGTTCTACCCGGACTTGGCTACAGGAATACAACAATTGAGGAAACAGTTTGACCCCGCCCGCAAAGAGCTGCGCAACCTAGGGATTCATCATGGAGTAATTCATTCGGCAAGACTGCTGGTCACATATAAGGGGAGAACCCACACCTTCAAGACCCCTCAAGAGGCGCAAGAGCTCATCAAGCAAATCCAAAAGTTGACTGGTGGGAGCTAAGCATGAACATGACAAAGGTAGAACATTTAAGCATACATACAGGCATCTGATTGATCTGAAACATAAACATGTCTACAAAATACAGACTGTATTAAAAAAAACGTTATGATGTACAACGTTGCTATAAAACTTTGAAGTTATGTTGAAAAAGCTACAGAAGAGAGTTAATGTTATAAGAATAGTAGTAGTGTCAGGGTGATTGAGAGGAGAAAGAGACAGTGGTTTGACTGATCCTCGCAGGTGTGGAACAGTCACTAGCTACAACGGGAGATGGAATATTTTGGGGGGATTACCATGAATGTGGGGAAAGGGAATTTGTTTTTGTTTAGTTTGTAGGATGAATGTTCTATCATCCATGTTTTTGCTTCTCTGTATGAGTATGTTCATATTGCAAGGTAATTGTAAGTGTTGTTATAAAATTATATATTTTATGTACGTTACATGTTGGTTGTTGCAACTGTATAGTTTGTTGAAATTTATTGTTTCCTGACCGGAACTGATGTTTCCGTCTGGAGTGCCGCTGGGATTGTTTTTATTGTAGCACATAGCGGAAATGAGAAGAACGCTGTGCCACGTTATTCAGCTATCTGGCACTTAAGTTTGATTGAAGATTGAAGCCAAGCAGTTTGTTTTACCTTCAGAACTCTTTTCATGACAAGCGGCCAACGAGGTATTTGTTTTGTAACTTGTTTATATTATTTCGCTCTGTACTGTATATATGGTTATGCGTTACGTTTCCCCATACAGTTCTCACGGCGTGACGATGAGGGAGGTGCATAAGTCCCAATAAACGCCCGTTTAAAGGAACCAACCTGTGTCTGTTGTCGTGAAGAGAGCTACAGTGAGAACTCGCCTGCTCAACACGGGTAACAAGGACTCCGAGATCACGGCGGGTAGTGAGGAGAGGAAGATCCAGGTCGTCAGTTAAGCAAGTCCATACCGCACTGTCGTCATAGCAACCACAAGTAACGGCCGTTAGACTGTGTTAAAGCGCAATTTTACAAGTTAAAGCCAAAAGGCGCTCCACTTCAAGTTTCAAGTTAAGGTGGTGTGAGAAGTGGTTTAACTTGGACATTGCAATAAGGACTCAGATCTATCAGCTTGTGTGCTATTTAGCTGTTGTGGTTGGAGATTATCAGATGTCCTGATTTTCACAGTTGCTTCATGTTACAAGGTTAAAGTCGATGTTAAATTTATATGTAAATTAACAATCTTTGATGAACGTTAAAAAATGGCATTTTAATCTGAAACTAAGATTTATGCAAGCTTTGTGTCTATAAAATTTCAACAAGCTTAAAGGGCATTTTCAGTGAAGTTAAAGGGCACTTAACCCAACTCTGTTTTTTCCTATTTTGTAAAATAAGCAATTTAATGCATTTCTAAACATATTATCTCATCTGTTAAAGTTCATATTTACATATTGTGTTAAGGTAATTTCACTGTTTTTATCCTTGCTTTGAAATTGAAGTTAGCTGAAAAGTGGCTAAGTTTAAATGTTTATACAGTTATCTTAATGCAGTATTGAAGTCAGTATAATTACAAACTAGACATCATCCAGTTGTTTCACTGTTGTTCAAGTTATCTCAAAATGTCTGACACAAACACTGAGACCTGCCACAAGATGGCTGACTCATCTGCCCAACCTGAAGTTACCAAATCTGCAGAAGCAGAAGGGCTGCGAAGAGGCGAAAGAATTCGAACCCTCACAGAGAAGGGGAGAGAACTTCAAGAAGACAAGATGAAAAGTATCCAACGACGGTACAGAATCATTTATGAGAAATGGAGGTACCATGCTAGAATAGGCAAGGAAATACTGACCAATGAAGCCTCAGAGGATGAATTGAGTGAGCTGATTGAAAATATAAGCAGCACTTGCTCCGAGGTAAAAGCCATATATGAAACATTACGCAAAATACAAACTCCTGAGCCAGATCTGCGACGCAGAGTAGACACTTGCGTTTCACTCTCAGAGTTAATTATTCAAAAGGCAAAAGGGCAGCTTAAGGAGCCTAAAACAGAAGAAGAGGATGAACCTTGGCCCGATGTTGGATCAGTTCTAAACTCAACTTGCTCCTTATCAAGGCCACCATCTCATCAATCAAAATGTTCTATTCGTTCTAGTACTAACTCAGCCAAAAGATGTGAGGCTGCAGCGGAGGCTGCCGCATCCCAGGAAGTTTTAGCAGTATTGGATGAACAAGAAAGAGAAGAGGCTGAACTCCAAAGGCTAGAGGCTGAAGATAAACAACGGCTTGCACAATTTGAATCTGAAACCTTTGCCAGACAACAAGAAATGCAAGACAAACGTAGAAGGCTTAAACGCTTGGAAGAAGTGAAGAAGTTAAATGCTGCAAGAGCACGAGTAATGGTCTATGATCAAGTTGAAGAAAATTTTAAAACAGCTGAATTGCTGTATGATGTTGAATTTGGAGAAACACAAGCCCTCAATGCCTCAAGTCCCTCCTTCATCCCTCAGTCTCTGCCAGTCACCACACAAGCCCTCAATGCTTTAAGTCCCTCCTTCATTCCTCAGTCCCTGCCAGTCACAGCTCAAGCTCCACCCATTCCTACAGTACAGAACACCTCAGATTTGGTCCACATGCTAACGGAAGCTATAAATGCGAATCGTCTTCCAACACCAGAGCCTGCATTATTCACTGGAGACCCCTTGAGATTCAAGGACTGGCGACTCTCTTTTGAAACATTGATTGGCAGGAAAAACATCCCAAAGAATGAAAAACTGTATTACCTAAGGAAGTATTTAGGTGGTGCTGCAAAAAAGGCCGTTGAAGGATTCTTCTTATTGGGCACTGAAGCTGCATATGACTCGGCCTGGCAGCTTTTGGAAAAACGTTTTGGAGACCCATTTATAATTGGGAAATCCTTCAGGGACGAACTACATGGATGGCCAAAAATAAGCACAAAAGATGGTTGTGAATTAAGGGAATTTGCAGACTTCCTTAAGAGCTGTGAGGCTGCAATGCCCCACATGAAGACATTAGAAATTCTTAATGACTGTAATGAAAGCCAAAAAATTCTGCTGAAGTTACCAGATTGGCTGGTATCCAGATGGAACCGTAAAGTGATGGAAGTCAGACAAGCGAACGCTGATTATCCACCATTTAAAGAGTTTGTAGACTTCCTGTCTAAGGAAGCAGACCTTGCTTGTGATCCCATATCCTCAATTCAAGCGCTCAAAAGTGTGGAAGGTGAGAAAACAAAACACACCCGAAGCCAAACTATTCAAGCAAAGACACTGGCCACAGATACAAAACAGAGCAGCATTCCATCATGTGTTTTCTGCAAAAGAGCAGGACATGACCTTGCTAAGTGCAGAAAGTTCAGTGAAAAGACAGTTCAAGATCGTGTCAAGTTTGTGCAAGCAGAGAAGCTTTGTTTTGGATGTCTGAATGTAGGACATCACTCAAAGGAGTGTGACAACAGAAGTACATGCCAGAGGTGCCAAAGAAGACATCCGACATGTTTGCATGAGGAGAAGTTTAAAGACCGTCAAAGGCTGACTGCTCCAAAAGGAGAAGACAGCTCAAAGGACAAAGCAGAGATCAAAGAAGTAGCTGCGACAGCAACTACCAACAGAGTCATACAAGAGGGCCCAAACACACAAACATCCTCAGTCGTACCAGTCTGGATCTCGTCTACAAGGCACCCAGACCACGAAGTTCTTGTGTATGCACTCTTAGACACTCAAAGCGATACAACTTTCATCCTAGATGAAATAGCCCAAGACCTCGATACAAGCAAGGAGAATGTCAGCTTGCGGCTATCCACAATGACTACAAAATCAGTATTCATAACCTCTCAGAAACTGACAAACTTGCAAGTGAGAGGATACAACTTAGAGAGAAGAATTCCATTGCCAGCACTTTTCACACGAGAGTTCATCCCAGCAGATAGGTCACACATTCCAACCTCTGAAACAGCACTAAAGTGGCCTCATCTTGAACAACTGGCAGACAAGATTCCACCACCACTAGATTGTGAAGTAGGACTACTAATTGGCTACAACTGCCAACAAGCCCTTCTTCCAAGAGAAATTCTGTTTGGGAAAGACAATCATCCATATGCACAGCGGACTGATCTTGGCTGGAGTATTGTCGGCTGTGCAAATCCCGAAGCTAACTACAATGATGCAAAGAGATTCCACACATTCGTAGCCAACCGGATCCAATGCATAAGATCTAGCACAGATCCCACACAATGGCGACATGTCAGCACTGAAAACAACCCAGCTGACTGCGCTTCAAGAGGACTGAGTGCAGCTCAGTTAAAAGAGTCTAATTGGCTGACAGGACCTGATTTTCTTTGGCACCAGAATCTTCCACGTGAAGAGGAAATGGTGGGAGATGTTGAAAGAACTGACCCTGAACTTCGCAAAGCCCATGTCCATACAGTCATGATGAAAGGAATAGAGTCAGTGGCGAAACGCCTCGCCAAATTCTCTGACTGGTCCAGGGCAGTTAGAGCCATTGCTAGGCTCAAGAGATTTGCCAAAGAAATCAAAGGACTTCAGCCAAGAACAAATGAAGCAACCAGTCTTGAAGAAAGAAAGGAAGCAGAAAGCTTTATCATCAGGCTAGTGCAAGAAGATGCCTTTGCTGCGGACATACAAAAAATCAAAGCGCAGAAGGGAGACACTTTGAACAAGTACAGCAAATTATATAAGTTGAACGCCTTCTTGGACAAGAACAATGTCCTAAGGGTAGGAGGACGATTGTCCCAGTCAGCCTTGCACCATGATGTAAAACATCCGGCGATCCTTCCAAAGAAATCCCATGTTTCAACACTGCTTGTCAAGCATCATCATGAGCGTGTATACCACCAAGGAAGAGGTATAACCTAGACTGGTTTACCTTCAAAGGCCCATTCACAAAGTGGTTACCTTGCTTGAGGCAAATTAAGTAGAAATTAAACAAAGTGAGTCACATTCTTTCAGAGTTCAAACAACCCAAGCCATTGATTCCATTTATAATCTGTGTTTAAAAGAAATCCCGCAT
The DNA here is from genome assembly GCA_020510985.1 of Pholidichthys leucotaenia. Lineage (NCBI taxonomy): Eukaryota > Metazoa > Chordata > Actinopteri > Cichliformes > Pholidichthyidae > Pholidichthys > Pholidichthys leucotaenia. The sequence goes on from CM035836.1 coordinate 179,356,856, forward strand.
TTAAATCAATGAGTGATTTGGTGGGAGTGTAAGTGTTGTTATAAAATTATATATTTTCTGTACGTTACATGTTGGTTGTTGCAACTGTATAGTTTGTTGAAATTTATTGTTTCCTGACCGGAACTGATGTTTCCGTCTGGAGTGCCGCTGGGATTGTTTTTATTGTAGCACATAGCGGAAATGAGAAGAACGCTGTGCCACGTTATTCAGCTATCTGGCACTTAAGTTTGACTGAAGATTGAAGCCAAGCAGTTTGTTTTACCTTCAGAACTCTTTTCATGACAAGCGGCCAACGAGGTATTTGTTTTGTAACTTGTTTATATTATTTCGCTCTGTACTGTATATATGGTTATGCGTTACGTTTCCCCATACAGTTCTCACGGCGTGACGATGAGGGAGGTGCATAAGTCCCAATAAACGCCCGTTTAAAGGAACCAACCTGTGTCTGTTGTCGTGAAGAGAGCTACAGTAATCTCAAACTCCTTATTGATCATAGATCAAAGCGTTAATCTTAATTTAACTTCATGGAATTGCAGAGGTTGACAAAATCTTAAAAAACTTAAACAAGTCATGAATAAAATAAAAGACATAGATTCGAAAATTGTATTTTTACAAGAAACTCATCTATTAGAGGAGGATGTAAAAAGAATTAGGAGAAGATGGCAAGGTAACGTGTTCACCTCATCATTCTCATCCCGAGCCAGGGGAGTTATGACTCTCATACAGAAAACAGTCCCATTTCAAGTGAAAAATGTAATTAGAGATAAATTTGGAAGATATTTAATCATCCAAGGATCTTTGCTATTAAAAAATATAAATCTGGTGAACTTATACGGCCCCAATATTGATGATCATAACTTCTTTGTTAATTTATTCCTCACTTTATCATCACTTGCAGGGCGACATATAATAGCAGGGGATTTTAATTGTACATTGAATCCCAGTATAGACAGATCAACAGGACTGGGCTGTACGCACAATGGATGTAGGATGACCATTAATCATTTTATGAAAGAACTGAGATTGCTAGATATATGGAGAGAAATGAAACCACAAGTCAAAGCCTATTCTTGTTATTCTAATACCTATAAGAGATTCTCACGTATTGACTACTTTTTGATATCTACAGAATTAAGGTCCAAGATTCAAAACTGTTTCTATGATAACATTGTGATCTCTGATCATGCACCCTGCTGTCCAGTATATGTAGATAAGAAACTGACAAAGGACCCAGTTAGGTGGCATTTTCAACATAAATGGCTTCACGATGAGGAATTTGTTAAGTACATAGAAAAACAGATAGATGAGTTCTTTGATATCAATACTACACAAACAACGGCATGTATAAAGTGGGAGGCTTTCAAAGCTGTTATGACCCGAGCGCTGATCTCGTCCGCGCTTGGGCCATGCATCATCTCTGCTGGCTTTGACAGCAGTGGATTACATTCTGGCTCCCCGGGCTCTTATTGTGACAGCGCTCAGCGGGGCTTCCTGCTGTCAGAGCCGATCAGCTGTTCGGCATCACCGCTTGTTAGCTGCCGGCTTTATTAGTGGGCGCTGACAGCTGCTTGATGCTGGAGTATCGTCAAACATTCGTCAAACATTCTTGGTCCTCGTTCATGTCAGGTTCGTATATATTCTCGTTCATGTCATAGTTTAGGTCGTAGTGGCTGGGGTTAGCCCTACGATCCCTTGTGTTCTGTAGTGTGTGTTTTGCCCTTAGCAGCTCACAGCTTTGTGTCTCGTCTTGTCTTGTTGTAATAAAACATCAAATGCAAAACTCACTGGTGACTTTTGGCGTCTTATGGTGGCCCGCGAGGGTCACCTCATGACAGTATAGTCCAGCCAGGACGTCTAAACGGAGACGCCACACCGAGACGCCTTTCACCATGAGTTTTTGCTGTAGGGTGGAGTTTTCACTGTTAGTTCGACTTGGTAGGGAGATGCCCGCCCACAAGTGTGGTTTTTGCCTGGAGTGGCTGGAGGAGATTGACGGCTATCTAGTGGAAGCCGCCCGTCTCATGCCCACCGGAGCGGCCGATTACCACTTATGCCTTGCCCAGCGGGTCCTGCGCAGTTACCACCTTACCTCTACTCCGGAGGGGAGCGAGAGGTTATCATGGATTGTGGCACAGCGCGACTGGATGGCAAAAGTGCTCCAGGAAACCCCTCCACCTCCCGCGAGGACAGCGTCCCTGGCGAGAGTGGGGATCCTTAGGCTGGGGGGGAAAACCCTGCAGAAGACCTGCGGATCGGAATCCAGCTCCTGTCGCCCGTCCAGTCCCAGCGCCATGTGTTCCTGGGTCCCGCGCCACACCGTTGGCCAGTAGGCATCATTGCCATGCTCCTACCAAGTCCCAACGAGAATCCCGTCCGGATCCAGCTCTGGGTCGTCGGAGAACCCCAGCCTCCCAGTTGGCCGCATTTCTCACGTCACGACAGGAGGGAACCCCTGCAGTCGCCGCCCCCGGGTCATCTGCTCCAGCTGCGTTGTCAGCTCCTTGTGCCCATTTCACCCCGGCTGTCATGCCCTCCTCTTTGACGTCATCCCCAGCGGCTGGGAGTGCTGTGAGTCGTGCTTCGGCGAGGCCCATCAGCAGTCCTTCCCGAGCGGCTCCTCCTCCTCGTCCCGAGGGGCCCGCCGTTACCTCCCAGAGGGATAGAAGGAGGTCTCCACCCACTGCAGCAGGCACCATCTTCTCCCCAGGAGGCAGGCAAGTGCAAGTTCATTCATTCCACCATAATTATGATCTGCCTTGTCTGACTTCTGGGGGCGGAGTTTGGGGTTCGCAGCCCCCCGAGCTCCCGCCACCTGCTGTAACTGTGATAACCAAACCTGCTGCCTCTGTGTCTCCCTCTGCTGAGTGGTCCGCGATGCCAGGTCTATGTCGCGGGGTGAGGAGGGGGCCTGCGGTGCTGGAAAGCCTGGATCCGGCCCTGCAGCCACGTCGTGGACGGAGAAGAGCGGACTGCGGCCCGGAACCTGTGCCGACGATGAAGCGTCCTTGGGTCTCCTCGCCGGAGCGGTCCGAGCCAGTGGGTCAAGGGTCCCCTGCCGCCACGCCATACGGGTCATCGACGTGGGCATCAGCGCGAGAGGAACCTCAGGCTGCGGAATCCATCTTGCCAGCTGTGGAGCCCGACGCAGCTGAGTTGGAGCCTGCGCACTAACTTCTTTGCCCTTAGCCTGGATCAACGAAGTCCTGGACGGCAACAGAACCCGAGAGCAGGCAAGTGCTCCCTCTTGTGTCTCTGTCCCCTGTGTTGGAGCATTTTTGCCTGCCTCTCGGGGAGGCGAGTGAGGGGCAGCTGCCTGCTGCGCCCGAACTCATCTCACTGGGTTCTGTTGCTGCCAGTGATACTGATCCCAGTTTTTCTGTGTGTTCTGAGCTTCCTTTCAGTATCACCAGCGCGGAGCCAGTTGGGGTCGGTGAGTTGGAGGTTCCAGGTTCGGGGGTGGAGGTCGTCAGCGGAGCTGCATCGACCCAGTCAGGGTCTGTTGTGGAGGCTGCTGTGGCCCAATTGGGGTCCGACGTGGGTGCGCCCGAGACCCAATCGGGGTCTATCACGGGAGCTGCTTTGGCCCAATCGGGGCCGACGTGGGTGCACCCGAGGCCCAATCGGGGTCCGCCGCAGGGGCTGTTTTGGCCCAATCGGGGTCCAACGTGGGTGCAGCTGGGACCCAATTGGGGTCCAGTGGAGGTGCAGCACCAGTGTGGTCCACGGACGGTGGAGGAACTGCAGACCCTTCGCCGCCTGACCCAGTTCGGGCTCATCCTTGCCTTCTGTCCCATCTTCAGAGTCATCGCCCCTGCGCATCATCGCCGGGGGCCGTGGGGGTCCCTTTTCGCTCGCCCCGGCTCTCCCGTGTTTTGTCCTCACCAGGGAGGCCGCCACGGGCTGTTTTCCCCCGGTACTGGTGGCTGAGGGACACCGGTCAGCCACCTGAGGAACTGTTTTGCCGGTTCAGCGCCTCGGGTCGGCCACCCGACATGTTATGTGTTTCACTGGGCGATCTGGTTCGGCAACCGGAGGAGTGGACTTTCTGGGCCTGGGACTGTGGTAAGCCGCCCAGTCATGTTCCGCCCTCCATGACCACCCGTCGGCCGTTGGACGTTGGGAGACCGCCTGAACTGTTCCCGTGGCGCTTGGTCTCCGCCGGTTGGCATGAACTGTCGGGGGTAGAGGTCATTCCTGGTGGTGGTCTAGCCCTGTAATTGTTCTGTGGTTTTTTTTTTTCTGTCCTGTGTTGTATTTGCCTTTTGACTTGAGTGTGTGGTATTTTTGTTTTCGTGCCTGTGTAATTGTGTTTCATGTATTTTGGAGTTTAGTCTGGTCCTGTAACTGTTCTGTTCTTTTCGCTGTCCTGTGTTTTGTTCTTGTAGTTGCCATTTGTGCATTTTGGTAGTTTGATTTGTGTTCTGCAGTTGCCTCATTCGTCCTGTCTTCATGTTTTGTACTGTAGGGAGTTTTTTTTCCCTTTTTCTGTTATTTCGTGTCTGTGTGACTGTTCCATGTATTTTTTGGGTCGTTTTTTTTTTTTCCCTGTTTGTGCTCTGGTTCTTGATCTGTGGTTTGATCCTCTCCTGCCCCATCCGCCCACCCTGGAGGGGGTGAGGGGGGGGATTGGATGTCTATGGGCGTTCAGGAGCCCGCCCTCGGAGGGAGGGTACTGTTATGACCCGAGCGCCGATCTCGTCCATGCTCAGGCCATGCATCATCTCTGCCGGCTTTGACAGCAGTGGATTACATTCTGGCTTCCCGGGCTCTTATTGTGACAGCGCTCGGCGGGGCTTCCTGCTGTCAGAGCCAATCAGCTGTTTGGCATCACCGCTCGTTAGCTGCCGGCTTTATTAGCGGGCGCTGACAGCTGCTTGATGCTGGAGTATCGTCAAACATTCTTGGTCCTCGTTCATGTCAGGTTCGTGTATATTCTCGTTCATGTCATAGTTTAGGTCGTAGTGGCCGGGGTTAGCCCTACGATCCCTTGTATTCTGTAGTGTGTGTTTTGCCCTTAGCGGCTCACAGCTTTGTGTCTCGTCTTGTCTTGTAATAAAACATCAAATGCAAAACTCACTGGTGACTTTTGGCATCTTATGGTGGCCCGCGAGGGTCACCGCATGACAAAAGCTTTTATTAGGGGGCATGTTATTAGTTATACAGGTTCAAAATCTAAGAAGACCCGAGAGGCGAGAGTCCAATTGGAACGTAAAATAAAAATTCTTCAAGAAAAGGTGTATGCAGGAAGTAACCCACAGTTAGAGAACGAATTACTGATTCTGAGAGCTGAATATGACAAAAAATCAGCAAATAGAGCTGCCTCGAGTCTTCTAAGATTGAAACAAACTTTTTGTGAACAAGGTGAAAAATCAGGAAAATTATTGGCATGGCAGATTAAACAATTAGAATCTAAAACACCAATTACCAGTGTTATAAGTAACGGACAGGTAGTTATAGATCCTTTAGAAATCAATAGTGCCTTTAGAGATTATTATGAAAAACTATATGATACAAAAAAATGAAACTGACTTAACAAAACTAAATGGGTTATTGGGTGGATTATCTATACCATGTATTCCAAATGAAAACAGGGAGATACTGGAGTCTAAAATGAGTCAAGAAGAAGTTGGGCAAGCCACTGATAATATGAAATCAGGAATAAGAGCAGGACCAGATGGTCTTCCAGTTGACCTCTATAAAAAATTTAAGAATAAATTAATAAAACCACTTTTGGAAATGGTTTTAGAAGCATTTCAAAATGGTAATTTACCACCATACATGAATAATGCCTTAATTATACTGTTGCCAAAACCAGGTAAACCCCCTAATAAATGTGAAAACATGAGACCAATAAGCCTATTAAATGCCGATCTTAAAATAATCTGTAAAATTTTAGCAAAATGCCTACAAGAACCATTACCAAATATTATTAACTGAGATCAGAATGGCTTTATAATGGGAAGACAAGGCTTCCATAATGTAAGAAGACTATTTAATATTATTTATTCCAATAAAGAAGCACCGGATACAGCTCTCCTATCATTGGACGCCGAAAAGGCCTTTGATAGAGTCGAATGGCCCTTTCTTTTTGAAGTCCTACAAAGGTTTGGACTTGGAAATAATTTCATAAAATGGGTCCAAATAATATACAATAATGCTACAGCAGAAATCCTAACAAACAGCAATATCTCAAAATCAATAAAAATCAATAGAGGATATCGACAAGGCTGTCCACTTTCACCTTTATTGTTTACTATGGCAATTGAACCTTTAGCGATGGCAGTGCGTTTACATCCACAAATAGATGGAATTAAAGTAGGACCAACAGAACATAAAATCTCCCTGTATGCTGATGACATAATTTTATTTCTGTCGACTCTTAAAAAATCAATTCCGATCTTGTTAAATTTAATAAAGAATTTTGGGGAAATATCAGGATATAAAATAAACAAAACAAAATCTTCAATATTAATGTTAAATGAGACCCAGAGAAATCACCCAGCTCCTGAGGTAAACCAATTCAATGTTGTAGATCAGTTTAAATATTTAGGAATTCAAATTTTGCTTAAGCTAGAATCAGTCGCCAATGCCAACTATGAAGCCTTAATGACAGATATTAATGAGTTACTTCAGAGATGGATGTCACTACAAATGTCGATGATCGGGAGAATTAAATATACTTAAAAGTAATATCTTACCAAAAATACCTTACTTATTCCAAAACATCCCTTTACCACCACCTTCAGATCTATTCTCAAGAATTAAAAAAAAGTTAGTGGAATTTATATGGAACAATAGGAAGGCTAGATTACGTTTGTCCTTACTATATTTACCATTTGATCGTGGAGGTCTGAAATGTCCAAACTTTATGTTGTATTACTGGTCAGCACAACTGAGGTCTATGACATATTATTTTTAATCAAATGATCTCCCTCACTGGATTGAAATGGAATCATACAATTTACCTTTACCTCTTCCCTTATTCATATACTCAGACTCGGCTAAAAAATTACAGAAGCAAGTTAAAAATCCAATTGTAAAGCACATGATCAAAATATGGTGTGAAACCAAAAAATATTTAAAAGAACCACACTTACTGTCACAATTTAGCCCAATATGGGGTAATCAATATTTTACACCAGGGAGAGCGGATACTGTATTTAAAGTGTGGAATTTAAAAGGGATTCAAAAGATTCAAGACTTATATTTGTCACACTCAGATAACATAATGTCTTTTGAAGAACTGAGGATTAAATTCAATCTTAATAGAACACACTTTTTTAAATATCTTCAGCTTAGAAATTTTATTTGATCAAATCAAAATAATGCTCTCACCTGACCTACTTACTCATTTTTGGAAAAAATTTTGATGAAAGATAGTAAGAGAAGGAGTATTATTTCAGAGTTTTATAACTCATTGACACTATTCTCATGTGAAAACTCACAGAAAAGACTGAATGACTGGAAAGAAGACCTGCAAATTGAAATCTCAGAGGAACAATGGGAAATGGCTTGTGCAGGAGTTCAAACCAAATCAATAAATGTACGTCTTAAACTGATACATTTTAAATGGTTAATGCGGATGTATGTTACACCAGTGGAATTAAATAGATATAACAAATATATACCAGATACATGCACAAAATGTATGGAAACTAAAGGAACCCTATTTCACTGTTTATGGGAATGTAGAAAAATCAGAATGTTTTGGGAAGAGGTGAGGGTAACAATTGAAAAAATAATTTCAAAACAAATCATATTGAACTCTAAACTGTTTTTGTTGGGTCTGTATCCAGAAAAACATAACTTTAATAAGAGTGAAAGAACATTCATAGACCTCGGTTTGCTTAATGCCAAAAAATGTATTGCACTATTGTGGAAAAAGACTCATAGACCAGATGTGATTCAGTGGTTAAGACAGATGTTAACAAACCTTCCACTAGAAAGAATAACATATATACTGAAATCAAAGGAAAATGTGTTTGAGAATATATGGAGACCTTTCATTGATTATGTAAAGAAATTAAACATAACTTCTGAAGAAGAAGGTGAATGATATGTGTGGACCTTGGAATATTATGTAATAGATTACCTTGACTAAACAGAGGAGCATTGTTGTTGATCTGTTTTTGTTAATGGCTGTTGTTGTTTTTATTACACATTTTTTTGTTATTGTTCTTTTTAATTTTTTAAATTACTTTTGTGTTTGTGTCTGATTGTTTGTGCCATGTTTGTAAAAAAGGTTCAATAAAAAATATTGTGGAAAAAAAATAAAATTTACTGATACTGGTAGAATTTTACTTTATTTTAATCCCATTGTACTTCAGTCTTTTAGTATTTTTGCTGCTCTGCATACTAGGTTCTTATATACTGTGTTGGTAATTCATTGTACTATGGTGCATCTTGTTTCCTCATATTTAATTTTCATTTCTCTATCACAAAACTGGCTTTAAATAATCAGATCAAATTATCCCATTTTAAATTTACACTACCAGCAGACAACATCACACTTTCCAGAGAAAATCTAAAATAATAGTGCATAAATAACATTCATTGTTCTTATAAACACTGAAAAGATTCCCGATTAAGCTGTAATTCAGTAGATTGTTACCTAGTAAAAACATATTCAGATATGATCCATGTTCAGTGTTTTACGTTGTTTATTCCATCTCCTGATTTTGATCTTTTGTTTTAGTCAGTTTGTTCCCAGGGCTCACTTAAAAAGTAGGTTTAATTCAAGACCACCTGATTAAATAAAGATTTAAAAAATATATACAGTTGTGCTCATAAGTTTACACACCCTGGTGGAATTTGTGATTTTTTGGCCATTTTTCAGAAAATATGAATGATGATACAAAAACTTTTCTTTCACTCAAAGTTAGTGGTTGGGTGAAGCCATTTATCATCAAACAATGGCACTTGCTCTTTTTAAATCATAATGACAACAGAAACTACCCAAATGACCCTGATCAAAAGTTTGCACAGCCTGGAAGCTTTGGCCTGATAACATACACCCAAGTTGACACACATGGGTTTAAATGGCTACTAAAGGTAACCATCCTCACCTGTGATCTGTTTACTTGTAATTAGTGTGTGTGTATAAAAAGTCAGTGAGTTTCTGGGCTCCTGACAGACCCCTGAATGTTTCATCCAGTACTGCACTGACATTGCTGGATTCTGAGCCATGGGGAAAGCAAAAGAATTATCAGAGGACCTGCAGGAGAAGATAGTTGAACTTTATAAAACAGGAAAAGGATATAAAAAGATATCCAAAGAATTGAGAATGCCAATCAGCAGTGTTCAATCTAATTAAGAAGTGGAAAATGAGGGATTTTGTTGAAACCAAGCCACGGTCAGTGTGATGGCCGCACCTGCAGCCACAAAACTATAAAGTCGGTAACCCCATGCACCAACACTTTGTCACACATTTGAGTTATCTTTAGTTTCATTATATATGATTTATACATGAACACAAATAATGACACATAATTTGATTTAATAATTTGGTATATGTTAAAATGCATTGGTTCTATTTGTAGCGTGCACATTTAGTAAGTTGTGTATGTTCAGCTTTGTTAAATTATTTGCTATTAATTTCTTTTTCTTGTCTTACCAGTACTGGGGGAGGTCCATATGATGGCTGAGGTCTGCTGGCAACAGAAGCAAAAGATGTGCCATAGGATGCAGCACTGCGATCGATCGATCGATAGATAGATAGATAGATAGATAGATAGATAGATAGATAGATAGATAGATAGATAGATAGATAGATAGATAGATAGATTACCCATTGAAAGTAAAACTACTAAAAAAAAAGCTTCTATATGCCATAGATGAATAGATGGTGACCCATATATAACAAGAATCATACCCACTGTACAATGCAGGACTATCAGGCGCAGAGAGATGTGAGGCACCAATTTGACGTGGTCGGGGGCACGGTTGGGACCATGCCCACGCTTTATGTTCTTTTATGGGTTTGTTTTCATTTTATTATTATCATGAGTATGAGTTTGTTTATGATTTAGTTCCTTGTTTATTGTTATCATGCTTTCCCCTGTCATCTGGTGTCTGTGTCTTATGTTCGTCCTTTTGTAATTTATTTTTGTATGGTGTCCTGCATGCTCTGTCTGTCTCCCTGTCTGTGAGTGTGCCATTGTGCTGCTCCTCCCATCCTGTGAGTCCACCTGTTGCCCTGATTACTTTCCCAGCTGTTCTGTGTTTCCCCAATTGTGAGCTCCCTATTTATGTCTGTCTCTGTTCAGTGTTCTTTGTGCAGGCATCGTGCCGTCTCCATGTCTTGTTCCCGTGTCAAGGTCTATGTCTATGCCACGTAAGTTTTGCCATGCCATGCTATGTTTTGCTATGTTTGCCAAGTTTGAGTTCAGTTAAGTTCTGTTAATAAATCACTGTTCGCACCTGACCCTGCCTGCATCTCTGAGTCCTCCTTCTGCACTTTTGTCTGCTAGGAGGGCAGATCACGACAGAATGCCCGCGCCACAATTGGACTCAGCAGGCAGGAGGAGGCTGGTGGCCGGAGGGGCCAATGAGGATGAACTGTGGGCAGTTGAGACAATCGAGGGGTTTGCCTCAGATGCCTACTCTTCCCCCATGCCGGAGGAGACTCTGTGCAGCTTTAATGTGGCAGTTGCAATTATGGGGGCATTTCTGAGTCTGTGGCGCTATCCCAACCTGATGGAGCTGCTACAGTACGTCACAACCCTCTGGCAGATGTATTGGGTGATGGTAGCAGACTCACTGACAGCACCGCAGATAAGGAAGCGATCCCAGGTTCCGGCATCTTTTCCACCTCACCATGTTCCAGCTGTGCCAGCCTCATTCCCGTCTTCTGAGAAGCAGACTGCCACTCCATGAGCTCCTTGGGAGATGTCCACCGCCGAGAGGGAGCAATACCGGGGGTCCTGCTCAGCGTTTGGCAGTCCTGGGTGGAGGAAGAGCACTGGGAGACGTCCTCACTCTTAGCGTCCTGCCCCCGCTCTGGTTTGCCTTTCCCCAGTTCCACCTGTTACCGAGACTCCTGGGGCGGCTCCTCCATGTTCCTTAAGGGGGCCCATAACCGCTGAAGCCACGGAGAGGGAGGATACTGGACCTGCTGCAGCAGACACCATCGTGCCCTGGGAATTCAGGCAAGTGGTTTTCTTGCCTGATTCCCGGTGGTGAGGCTCAGATTCTGCAGTCAGTCCTCACCACCTGCTGCAGATAATTTGTCTTCACCTGTTCCCTCTGTATCTCCTCCAATGTCTCCTGAGTGCCCGCCGGTCCCGGGAGTAAGCCGCTGGACGATGGAGTAGCCTGCGGTGAGCCAACCTCCAGCTGCCATGCCAGACAAGCCACCTGGAGGTTCAGGGACTGCACCTTCCATCATGTCTGGTGCGGGGGCCGCTGCAGTGGAGCCAGAGTTGGACGTCCTAAGGGCCAGGGTCGTGACGCCTCTCCCTGGATCGACGGAGTCCTGGATGGCGGTGGAGCTTGAGCTCAGGCAAGTGCTCTATTTTGTTTTCACTCTGTCTGTTTTGGAGAGATCTTGCCTGGCTCTTGTTGGGGAGGGCCAGGTGCAGCCATCAGCTGCAACTGACCTCAATATCATTGAGCCACTTTAGGGAGATCTCAAATGAGCAGTTCATGAAAGACAGCCCAAGAATTTACAGGAACTGGAGACTTTTTGCCAAGAATAGGTAGCTTTGCTATCTGAGAAAATAAAGTGCCTCATCCACAACTACCATAAAAGATTTCAAGCTATCATTGATATTAAAGGTGGCAATACACGGTACTAAGAATTAGGGTATGAAAACTTTTGATCAGGGTCATTTGGGTAGTTTCTTTTGTCATTATGGGGTGGCTGTGGCACAGGTGTAGTGTGACCAACTACTGATCAGAGGGTCATGGGTTTGATTCCTGCTCTGTCTGCAGTCTACATGTCAAAGTGTCCTTGAGCAAGACACTGAACCCCTAGTTGCTCCTGGTGGCCAGGCTAGCGCCTGTGTGTGTATGGCAGCTCTGCTGCCATCAGTGTGTGAATGTGTGCGTGAATGGCTGGATAGCAGGATCTGTAAAGTGCTTTGGTCATCCAGAGATGAGAAAAAGCACTATATAAGTGAACACCATTTACAATTATGATTTAAAAACACAACTGTTTGATAATAAATGGCTTCACCCACCACTAAGTATGAGTGAAAGAAAAGTTTTTGTATTATCATTCATGTTCTCTGAAAAATGGCCAAAAAAAAAAATCACAAATTCTGCCAGGGTATGTAAACTTATGAGCAAAACTGTAAAATACTTCAAAACAGTGACAGTTATCAAGCTTATACAACATTCAGTAAAGTTTCCATTTATAGTATGCAGATGAAGTTTTTCTATAATTCACGCTACTAATCTTAAATGAAAGTTTTTGTTACTCAACATAAAATGGCTAATCTGATTGAGTGATCCTAATCTTTCAAAACAACAACAAAGAGGCTGGTGTTGAACCATGTTTCCCATGACATGAATGTAACTAGTGTTGATTTTGAGAAGCAAAGCTCAGATACATGCCAGAGTCTTTTAAAAGGAAAACTGGTGACTGTTGAATACGGCCCGACTTAATCCTTCCTGTTTGACAAAGTGAACATTCTCACAAAGATTTATAGTGAAACACAATTGTGCTGAAATTCTAGTATTACAACCAATTATGCTTTTTAGTGAGGTGTTTTCCTGGACTTGCACAAATGACATCACCTTCACATGTAAATTAAAGAATAGCCTCTGAGGACTTGGCAGGTAGGTAGGAGTAGCTTCATAAAAAAAAGGAAAAACACTTATCAAAGTTGTTTTCCAACACAAATGGGATGGCATACTTTCTCACACCTTCTAAAGCTTCACGTGGAGGATCTTAAGCAAACTGCGGATGATCACAACGATAAGCTCTATTTGCAATTCAGAGCATCATGATCAGATAAATTTCCCAAAATGTGTGAACTTACGGTTGCAGTTTTGACAATCTAAAGCCCACACTGATGCTAGGATTCCAGTTGTACATTATGCAACATCTGAAGTGATAAAACGTCCCATTTATCTTTAGGTTTGGAGATGAGGAGAAGTAAAGCCTTCAAAAAGTTTCCTGGAGATTTGTGCAGTCCCCCATTAAAAGATGTTTTTGAAAATAGTGCTTTGTTCACACCTGTGGTCAGCACTATATTTTGTTTTTTTTTTTCATTATCAGAGTTTCATCTCCATGCAGCCAGCATTTTGCAGTCTATAGTTCTGAAAAGACTGTAGTGTGTATTGTTATCTGTTCCTCTGTCTTTGTACCTGACCGGCTGTGACTTTGAACCATAGCCAGGTGCCTGTCCATGTTCTAGCATAGCACTATAGTTGTGCACTGGATACAGTGGAGGGGGATAATCTTACTTTAAATAATAAAATAATAAGATATTCACTTTAATCTAGTAAAAGTCACTTATTTCTAATTAGCTTGCTGATTATTTGAATGTTTTCTGCAAATAAACAAGGGAGCCAACAATTATCATGTTGGGAAAAAAACAATTGATAGACTCTTAGATAACAGTTTGCACCGTAAGAAATGTGCTTGCTGAATCACAGTAAAATACTGACATCTATTTTACCTTTTTTAACCTAGAGGATTTTTAATTGCGTTTCTTTTTGTTGTTTATTTGTGTAATACAATTTCTGCTATAGTTACGATAACTTTGTTGTAAAATGTTTTGCACTTCAATGGTAAATTCACCAAGTTTTTTCTTAAATGGCCCATATTGTACAAAATTATCATTTTGTGGGTTTTAACCCTATAAATAATATTCACAGATCATATTCAGACCACTAAAATAATAAAATAAATAATAAAATGCTCACTGGTCTTAGAAATACTAATATAATGTGACTTCTTATTCCAACAGGCCCTGCCTTCTGTTCCCCTTGCAGCATGGTCCTATTGACTACGCTATTAATCTAAGATGGCCTCTGCTGTAGGTTGCTTCTTGTAAATTATGATTGGTCTTACTGCCTGTCATAAAGCCTTTACCCAATCAGAGAAGGGTCTCATTATTGACCATGTTTACATGTATATGAATAAACCGGCTATGATTGTCTTTCTGGAGTCATCTGATCATTCAAGTGGCCATGTAAACAGAATAATCCGATAACAACCATGTAACTGGGGTCAGTGAGACCCTGGCTGAAAACAAACTGTGTTTTCAAAGAGCTGTTAAACAACAGAGAAATGGTTTTTGCTTCTTAAAACTAAATTTGTGTGTATTAGTCTATCTGAATATATACACTTATACATCTGAGCTCAAAATTGAGTTTAGGTGCATCCTGTTTCCACTGATCATCCTTGAGATGTTTTTTACAGCTTAATTGGAGTCCACCTGTGGTAAATTCAGTTGATTGGACATGATTTTGAAAGACATACACCTGTCTATATAAGGTCTCACAGTCGACAGTGCATGTCAGAGCACAAACAAAGCATGAGGTCAAAGGAATTGTCTGTAGACCTCTGAGACAGGATTGTCTCCAGGCACAAATCCAGGGAAGGGTACAAAAAAAATTCTGCTGCTTTGAAGGTGCCAATGAGCACAGTGGCCACCATCATTCCTAAATGGAAGAAATTTGGAACCACCAGGACTCTTCCTAGAGCTGGCTGGGCAATTGAGGGAGAAGGGCCTTAATCAGGGAGGTGTCCAAGAACCCGATGGTCACTCTGTCAGAGCTTCAGCGTTCTTCTGTGGAGAGAGAAGAATCTACCAGAAGGACAGCCGTCACTGCAGCAATACACCAATCAGGCCTGTATGGTAAAGTGGCCAGACGGAAGCCACTCCTTAGCAAAAGGCACATGGCAGCCCACCTGGGGTTTGCCAAAAGGCACCTGAAGGACTCTCAGACCATCCATTCATCCATCCATCTTCTTCCGCTTAATCCTTTTCGGGGCCGGAGCCTATCCCAGCATCTTTGGGCGAGAGGCAGGGTACACCCTGGACAGCTCACCAGTCCATTGCAGGCCAACACGGAGAGACAGACAACCATTCACTTTCACAATCACACCTAAGGACAATTTAGAATCCCCAGTTTGATGCCAATTAACCTAACTTGCATGTTTTTGGCATGTGGGAGGAAACCGGAGAAATCCCGGAGTAAACCCATGCAGACATGGAGAGAACATGCAAATTCCATACAGATCACTATTGGTTGGGGACTGGAATCGAACCAAGGATCCATGAGAAACAAAATTCTCTGCTCTGATGAGACAAAGATTGAACTCTTCGGCGTGAATGCCAGGCATCATGTTTAGAGGAAACCAGGCACCGCTCATCACCAGGCCAATACCATCCCTACAGTGAAGCATGGTGGTGGCAGCATCATGCTGTAGGGAGGTTTTCAGCAGCAGGAACTGGGAGTCTAGTCAGGATAGAAGGAAAGATGAATGCAGCAATGTACAGAGACATCTTGGATGAAAACCTGCTCCAGAGCGCTCTTGACCTCAGACTGGGGCGACGGTTCAGCTTTCAGCAGGACAACAACCCTAAGCACACAGCCAAGATATCAAAGGAGTGGCTTCAGGACAACTCTGTGAATGTCCTTGAGCGGCCCAACCAGAGCCCAGACTTGAATCCAATTGAACATCTCTGGAGAGATCTGAAAATGGCTGTGCACTGACGCTTCCCATCCCATCCAACCTGATGGAGCTTGAGAGGTGTTGCAAAGAGCAATGAGTGAAACCGCCCAAAGATAGGTGTGCCAAGCTTGTGGTATCATATTCAAAAAGACTTGAAGCTGTAAGTGCTGCCAAAGGTGCATCAACAAAGTATTGAGCAAAGGCTGTAAATACTTATGTACATGTGATTTCTTAGTTTTTCCATCCATCCATCCATCTTCTACCGCTTTTCTGGAGGTCCGGGTCGCAGAGACAGCAGTTCAAGCAGAGAAGCCCAGACTTCCATCTCCCCAGCCACCTGCTCCAGCTCTTCAGAGAGGATACCAAGGCGTTCCCAGACCAGCTGGGAGACATAGTCTCTCCACCGGGTCCTGGGTCTGCCCCGGGATCTCCTCCCAGTGGGACGTGCCCGAAACACCTCAAGTGGGAGGCGTCCAGGAGGCATCCTAATCAGATGCCCATACCACCTCAACTGACTCCTTTCAATGTGGAGGAGCAGTGGTTCTACTCTGAGCCTCTCCTGGATGACTGAGCTCCTCACCCTATCTCTGAGGGTGAGTCCAGCAATCCGACAGAGAAAGCTCATTTCAGCTGCTTGTATCCGCGATCTCGTTCTTTCAGTCATTACCCAAAGCTCGTGACCATAGGTGAGAGTAGGAATGTAGATTGACTGGTAAATCGACAGCTTTGTCTTAGAACTCAGCTCCCTCTTTACCACAACAGACCAGTACAATGTCCGCATCACTGCAGATGCTGCTCCGATCCATCTGTCAATCTCTCGATCCATTCTCCCCTCACTTGTGAATAAGACCCCAAGATACTTAAACTCCTCCACTTGGGGCGGGAGCCTGTCCCCAACCCGGAGAGGACAATCCACCTTTTTCCGGCTGAGGACCATGGACTCGGACTTGAAGGTGTTGATTCTCACCCCAGCTGCTTCACACTCAGCGGCAAACCGTCCCAGCAAGAACTGTAGGTCATTGCTGGATGAAGCCAACAGGACAACATCATCTGCAAACAACAGAGATGAGATCCTGTGGTCACCAAGCATGACACCCTCCATTCCCTGGCTGCGCCTAGAAATCCTGTCCATAAAAATTATGAACAGGATCGGTGACAAAGGGCAGCCCTCGTGGAGTCCAACTCTCACTGGGAATGAGTCCGACGGAGTGTTGGCAATACGAATCAAACTCTCACAATGGTCGTACAGAGACCGAATAGCTCGTAACAACAAGCCCGATTTTTTTTTTTTTGGACTTATTTTGTACCCGTAGGTAGATTTGTTCTGCAGTCCGGTGACAAGCCACCAGCTGCCAGTCGCTGCGTGTGCAAGCGCCCCTTAACTCCCTAACCTGTGTGTTTTGGCATGTGGGAGGAAACCGGAGAAATCCCAGAGTAAACCCACGCAAACACGGGGAGAACATGCAAACTCCACACAGATCACTGTTGGCCGGGGGCAGGGATCGAACCCACGATCTCATGATCCCCGCGATCCCCCGGCCGAGGGTAAACTGTGCTGCCGCGGTGCTAACCACTGCGCCACCGTGCAGCGATACCCTGTACTCTCGAAGCACCCCCCACAAAAAACCATGAGGGACGTGGTCAAATGCCTTCTCCAAGTCCACAAAACACATGTAAACTAGACAAACTCCCACGAACCCTCAAGAATTCTCGAGAGGGTAAAGAGCTGGTCCGATGTGCCATGGCCAAGATGAAAACCACATTGCTCCTCCTGAATCCAAGGTTCGACCAGCGGCCGGCCTCTCCTCTCCAGTACCTTGGCATAGACCTTCCCAGGGAGGCTGAGGAGTGTGATCCCTCTAAAGTTGGAGCCCACCGTCCGGTCCCCTTTTTTGAAGAAAGGAACCACCACCCCGGTTTGCCATGCCAAAGGCACTGCCCCCAACCTCCACGCAATGTTGCAGAGGCATGTTAACCATGACAGCCCTACAACATCCAGGGCCTTGAGGTACTCAGGGCAAACCTCATCCACCTCCCGGGGCCCTGCCACCAAGGAGATTTTTAACCACCTTGGTGACCTCAGCCCCTGTGATAGGCGAGGGACCCCCCTCATCCACAAGCCCTGCTTCCTCTGTGGAAGGTGTATCAGTGGGATTTGAGGAGATCCTCGAAGTATTCCTTCCACCGCCCAAGGATATCCCCAGTCAAAGTCAACAGCACCCCATTCGTACCATACACAGAGTGGACAGGGAGCTCCTTCCCCCTCCTGAGCCACTGGACAGTTTGCCAGAATCTCTTTGAGGCCAACCGAAAGTCTTGTTCCATGGCCTCACCGAACTCCTCCCATACCCTGGTTTTTGCTTCAGCAACCACCTGAGCTGCATTCCACTTGGCCTGCAGGTACACCTCAGCTGCTTCGGGAGTCCCACAAGCCAACCAAGCCTGATAGGACTCCTTCTTCAGCTTAATGGCCCCCCTCACCACTGGTGTCCACCACTTGGTTCAGGGGTTGCCACCACGAGATGCACCGACCACCTTGCGGCCGCAGCTCTGGGCCGCTGCTTCAACAATAGAGGTGGAGAACATGGCCCATTCAGACTCCATGTCTCCAGACTCCCTCGGAATGTGGTTGAAGTTCTTCTGGAGTTGGGAGTTGAAGACCTCCCGGACAGGGGCCTCAGCCAGACGTTCCCAGCACACCCTCACTATTTGTTTGGGTCTACCAGGTCTGAATGGCATCCTCCCCTGCCATCGGATCCAACTCACCACCAGGTGGTGATCAGTTGACAGCTCTGCACCTCTCTTTACCCGAGTGTCCAAGACATACGGTCGCAGGTCTGATGACACGATAACAAAATTGATCATCGACCTGCGACCTAGGGTGACCTGATGCCAGGTGCACATATGGACACCTTTATGCTTGAACATGGTGTTCGTTATGGACAAATTGTGGTTAGCACAGAAGTCCAATAACTGAACACCACCCAGATTAAAATTGGGCTTGCCGTTCCTCCCAATCATCCCCTCCAGGTTTCACTGTCGTTGCCCACGTGCACATTAAAGTCCTCCAGTAGGACAATGGAGTCTCCAAGAGAAGCACCCTCCAGCACCCCAGTCAGAGGCTCCAAAAAGGGTGGGTACTCTGAAACATCATTTGGTGCATAGGCACAAATGATGGTCAGGACCCGTTTCCCAACCCGAAGGCGCAGGGAAGCAACCCTTTCGTCCACCGGGGAAAACTTCAATATAGAGGCAGCAAGGTGAGGGGATACAAGAATAACCACCCCTGCTTGTCGCCTCGCCCGGGGCAACTCCAGAAAAGGCCAAGCTCCAACCCCTCTCCAGGAGACTGGTTCCGGAACCGGAGCTGTGTGTTGAGGTGGGGCCGAGTATATCTAGCCGGTATCTCTCAACCTCATACACCAGCTCAGGCTCCTTCCCCACCAGAGAGGTGATATTCCACATACCAAAAGCCAGTTTAGAAAGCTTGGGATCAGTCCGCCAAGGTCTCCGCCTTTGACCGCCACCTAATCCACATAGCACCGGACCCCCATGATCCCTCCTGCAGGTGGTGAGCCCACTGGAAGGCAGACCCATGTAACTCCTTCGGGCTGAGCCCGGCCGGGTCCCATGGGTGGAAACCCGGCCACCAGATGCTAGCCATCGAGCCCCTGCCCCAGGCCCGGCTCCAGGGTGGAGCCCCGGTAACCCCATACCGGGTGGGGTACACTGAATCCTTGATCTAGAATTTATCATGAGTCTGTTGGATCGTTCTTAGTCTGGCCCTTCACCCAGGACCAGTTTGTCTTGGGTGACCCTATCAGAGGCAAATTGCCCCGGACAACATAGCTCCTGGGATCACTGGGGCATGCAAACCCCCCACCACGATAAGGTGACAATCCATGAGGGGTTCTTAGTTTTTCATTTTTAATAAATTTGCAAAAATCTAAAAAAAAAAAAAACTATTTTCATGTTGTCATTATGGGGTATTGTGTGTAGAATTTTGAAGAAAAATGAATTTAATCCATTTTGGAATAAGGCTGTAACATAACAAAATGTGGAAAAAGTGAAGCGCTGTGAATACTTTCCGGATGCACTGTAATACTGAATGTTTCATCTGCCCTTGTTGTAGGGCTGGGTTTCTTCTTCTTCTTCTTTTGGCTGCTCCTTTCATAGGTCGCCACAGCAGGTCACCAATCCCTTGCATCTTCCTCTGTAATAGCTCCATATCGTCCTTCACTACACCAATTAATCTTCTCTGTGGTCTGTGAGCTGATATTCTTCTGTCACAGATCCACCCTGCCTGCACTCTCTTCTTCACCTCTCTTGTGCATTTTCCATTGCATTGGATGGTTGACCCCAGGTATTTAAACTCATCTACCTTCATTAACTCTACTCCTTGCATCTTCACTGTTACATCTGCTTCCCTCTCTATTCACACTTATGTATTCTGTCTTGCTTCTACTGACATTCCTCTACTCTCCAGAGCATACCTCCACCTTTCTAAGGTTTCAAATGTCTTCAAGTCTTCAAATGATTATATCATTCAGGCATCAGGAATTACATTGGTAGAAAAATAAAGAAGTTTAACAAACTGAATGTAGACTCTTGTCTATTATAAAAAAAACAACAACAATTCACATGGAAGATCTGTTGTTTGTTCACACTTACCAGTCCCTCCAGGATTTCGCGATGTTGCGATCGCACTAATTCATGTGAAACCAGGCCATCAGCGCATCTTTTGAGCAACCTTGCAACTTTGCAACTTTGTCCAATCACTGCAACTTTCCCACAATTTTGACCAATCCTTATCAACTTCCACTGATTTTGCCAATCAAAATTGTCCCTGATTTGCGCTCAAACACTCAGTCTAACCAATCAAATGTGTAGCTGCACTGTGCTCACTTCCAGGTTTACAGTGAGTATTAACTGAACACATCAGCAAAAAACAAAGTGTGCGATTTAAAAAAAACTTCTCACACGTCCCGTCCTCTGTCTTCTCCGGCCCACCAGTGGACATCTCTCCATGTCTCTGTCTTGGCCACATGCACGAAGTGCTGGGAAAAGCACCCCGATGCGGAAGAGTGAGTGAGGAGAGATGCCTTAAAACCACAAACAAACAAACAACAAATAACACTACAGCCAGTGTTGTAACATTTTGTACATCTTTAGAGGTAAAATCATTACTACATCTTATCAATGAGCTTTAAAGCTGTGAATCTCCAGTCTGGACACGGACCAACGTGTGCCCCCGTCAAACCCCCAAGAAGAACCCCTTCTCCCAGTAAAACTCCCAGTAAAGGAAAGATGAGTATCTGATGAGACAGGTGTGTGTCAAAACACACAGCAGATAGACAGACAGGTAGGAGTCAGGCATAGAAAGACAGAGAATATTCAATAATTTTTTTCAGAAAAACACAGACTTCGATAGACAATACAGAGCAACAGAATAAATTATTTCTTTTTTCTCTGCGCTTGGTATCATTTGGTTGGGGACCACTGCGATTAGGGAGTTTTCAAATGAAGGTGCTGTCATAATTGCCAAATCTATTCTCTTTAACATGCATTCAGTGCAGTTTAGCTGTTATAATGGAGGATTATTTTTTTCATCCTTGTTATTCATGTTCTCAGCAAGAGTTGCCTCCAGTGTTGGTCATTTTTATGGTAAATTTATGAGTAACTACTTCATTCTCATTTAATTGTGTTAAAGTCTGTATTTACTGTTGCATAAAAGTTTTTCTGTAGAGCAGAAGTTTCTGCTTAGTTTACAAATCGCTGTTTAATAGGAAATTTTTTTTGACAATCCTGTACTTTTCTTGTGGTGTTATATAGAATATCATTGCAGTAAACTATGGAAAAGGCATCTGCTTTAAAATTTGTAATTTTTCCCACATCGTTTTGTGAAAAAAAAAAAAACAACTCTCAAAACATCACAACTTTTATTGCAACTTTTTTAAAAAGCTCCCGCAAATTCAGGCTTTTTGGGCTGCAGCAATCATAAAAACATCCCATGAAATCCTGGAAGAACTGACTTACCCACATTTGCCAGCAGGGTCCTGTTCATGGTCTGCTGGCTGGTCCATTTTGTAGAGGCATCTATTGTGCTCCGTCCTCTGTACAACGTAAACACAGTGGAGAATATATATTGGACCCCAGGAAGAATAGCCAATGTTTCATACAAGTGCTAATGTGGATCTTAATAAAACAAACAAACTATATTTAATCTCATGTAATGTCTTCTGCTGAGGCTACACAGTGGCGTAGCCAGGAATTTGTGAAGAGGGGGGCTGAACCCCAACTTCCACCACCGTTCTGAATGCCTGGGGTGTTCGCCCGGGGCGAAGCTTTAGCTTCAGCCCCCTGTCAACTACAGATTTCTTAACATTTTCAATGCAAACTACTCAAAACCTGCTCTTTATTTACATTTTTCTTTTCATTTTCTCCCTTTTTTTTCTTCCTTTTTTTGGGGTGGTGGGGGTGGGGCTGCAGCCCCCTCAGCCCCCCACCCCCAGGCTATGCCCCTGCTACAGATATCCTGTGTATGCCTGGGGAGCACAGTTGGTCATACTTGAATTTAACTTTGTGAGCCTTGGCCTCTGCAAATCTTGCAATAAGAAAAAAATAGTAAAAAAAATTTGCTTTTTACCTGTACTGTCAGCAACCGACGTCACCGCTGCCTCCTCATTAATGTTACTCTCTGCTCCTCGGGAGGGTTAGTCTCTGTTAGAATAATTTTGAGCTTAAATTATTCAAAGTCAAATAATCAGGCTGAAAGTTGGATTTTTGTTCATTTATTATAAAAATAGATATCCAGTTTCACCTCAATGGCCATTTGAGGGGGAAATTACAAAGCATGGCATTCAGGCACACCTAGAATCTCCAAAGGATTCATTTCTTTAGGTCTGATATATATAGGTAGGAGAAAGGAGAGGGAGGATGAGGATAAGGGAAGGGACAGAACGGGACAGTCCCGATAATCAAAGCTTATCTGGGGAAACGTCACAGACACTCTGGAGACATGGGGTCATGGAGACATGCACATGAGGTCCATAAAACTAACAGAATGTCTATATACCTAATCTCTACCACTGATCTATACAGGCTAAGGAGTTCCTGTGCATTCCTGTGACCCAAAACAGGTCATGTCAAAGAGATTAAGAGAAGTTTAGATCATTCCTTATGCATGTACTGATCCTGTACTGAATTCCCTGAAGGTCAATAATTGCCCACAGAAACATACCAAGAATATATGAACTTATTCAATATGGCATGCACATATAAACATTAAACATGGCATATGAAAGACATGATATTTCCCAAATATAATAATATATTATTAATAACAATAATAATGTAGACAAAATGGAATTTTTCTATCATATTCCCCCCTTGATGCTTAATAAAGCATCAAGATTAAAAGAAAAAATAACAAAAGTGGTAGTAAAATAAAGTGAATGAATTAATATAAGGATATGTGTAAGAATTTACATGCTGTTATGTGTCTTTGCAAGTTAAAAATGTGTGTAGAATATGTCATTAAGAGTAAACATGTGCAGTGATTAAAATTTATTACCTCCGCCAGGCCGCAGGCCAGGAGGTTATGTTTTTGCCAGTGTTTGTCTGTCTGTCTGTTTGTCTGTTGGTTAGCAAGATAACTCAAAAAGTTTTGGACGGATTTCGATGAAACTTTCAGGCATTGTTGGAAATGGTACAAGGAAGAACTGATTAAATGTTGGGGATGATCCGGATCACCGTCTGGATACAGGAATTTTTTAAAGGATTCTTTAACATTGTGAGATACGACCATTTTCAACATGTGTGCAGGGGCAATGGAGGGCGCTGGTCGTTGTGTCTGACGAACACAAACTCCGCGTTCTTCAAAGTTTTAGGCACAAAAGCACGCGGAAAACAGTGGTGGGCAGGGCCCGGCAGTGTGCCTGTGTTTGCGCTACGCTGCAAAAGCTGAGACGGGCAGCTGTCCGGCGCCGGATTATTTGGCAGAAATTCCCCGGGCAGCCATAGTGGCTGTGCAAAAACAAGCTCTCTGCTGGGGAAGCTTCCAAATCCTCTTTTGCCGCGGAGAGCAACCCCAATATAAAACCCACGGCAACCTGTCTGCCCAATTTGCATCCCTCAGTGAAGCCCTGAGTGCTGCTTTCAGTGATCTATGAAAACGCTCGCAGCCTGGGACTTTGCAGATGGAGGAGATGGACACAACACCAACACTTCAGTTTATTACCTCCGCCAAGGAGGTAATGCTTTTACTACTGAACCACTAATCCTATCATTGTGAATCCAATTGCTAGTCATATGTTTTCATGGTCAAGGAATCTGAAAACGTACACACAAACACTGTATGGGGGGGAACTGTGGCGCTTGGCGGAGGTCTGCGCTCTCCAAGTGCTTTTCTAGTCTTAGATTGTGTCAAATAAGAACATAGAAAATAATATGAAACAGCCTTAAATTACAGATGTAGACAAAATTGTTGGTACCCCTCTGTTAATGAAAGAAAAACCCACAATGGTCACAGAAATAACTTAAATCTGACAAAAGTGGTAATAAATAAAAATTCTATGAAAATTAACCAGTGAAAATCAGACAATGCTTTTGAATTGTGGTTCAACAGAATTATTTTAAAAAACAAACTCATTAAACGGGCCTGGAAAAAAATGATGGTACCCCTAGAAAAGATTGGAAATAATGTGACCATAGGGACATGTTCAACCAAGATGTGTAATCTAATTAACATCACAGGTGTCTACAAACTTGTAATAGATAGATTCATACTTTATTTCAAACAAAAAAAGTAAAAAAAACAAAACAAATGACAAGTGCGATAAAAGTGACAGTATACAGTGCTCAAAAGGGAGAAGGAAGACGTGAACACTTATTAACTCCAACTCATCTTTTCCATAAATACAACCCATGTGAAATATATACAAATTACCTCATTTAAGACCCCAAGTAGACAATTAACTATATTTTGTACATATCAACATTAACACCCATCCATCCCAACATACATACAGTCCTTACATCAAAACCCAGCCCCAAACAACACAGATATACACAGTACTGTCCCACCTACCATTCCATAGTGTCCCAGAGAGAGCATAGTGAATCGTACATATAAATACTACCCCTCTAACATATATTCTTTCAGCAAATAATGTTTATACCTATTTTTGAATTGATTTCTGTTTGTACATAGTTTCAGTTCCAGCTCCAGACTGAAGCTGGAACTGAAACTAATCAGTCAGTCGGCCTATTTACAGGGTGACAAGTAGTCACTGTGCTGTTTGGTGACATGGTGTGTACCACACTAAACATGGACCAGAGGAAGCAAAGAAGAGAGTTGTCTCAGGAGATTAGAAAGAAAATTATAGACGAGCATGTTAAAGGTAAAGGCTATAAGACCATCTCCAAGAAGCCTGATGTTCCTGTGACTACAGTTGCACATATTATTCAGAAATTTAAGATCAATGGGACTGTAGCCAACCTCCCTGGATGTGGCCACAGGAGGAGACGGATTATACGCATGGTAACAAAAGAGCCCAGAACAACCTCTAAACATATTCATGGTGAACTCCAAGGTCAAGGTACATCAGTGTCAGATCGCACCATCCGTCATTGTTTGAGCCAAAGTGGACTTCATGGGAGATGACCAAGGAGGACACCACTGTTGAAAACAAATCATAAAAAAGCCAGACTGGAATTTGCCAAACTGCATGTTGACAAGCCACAAAGCTTCTGAGAGAATGTCCTATGGACAGACGAGACAAAACTGGAACTTTTTGGCAAGACACATCAGCTCTATGTTCACAGACGCAAAAATGAAGCATACCAAGAAAACAACACTGTCCCTACTGTGAAAGATGGAGGAGGTTCTGTTATGTTCTGGGGCTGCTTTGCTGCATCTGGCACAGGGTGTCTTGAATCTGTGCAGGGTACAATGAAATCTCAAGACTATCAAGGTATTCTAGAGAGAAATGTGCTGCCCAGTGTCAGGCAGCTTGGTCTCAGTCATAGGTCATGGGTCTTGCAACAGGATAATGACCCAAAACACACAGCTAAAAACACCCAAGAATGGTTAAGAGCAAAACATTGAACTACTCTAAAGTGGCCTTCTATGAGCCCTGATCTAAATCCTATTGAACATCTGTGGAAGGAGCTGAAACATGCCGTCTGGAGAAGGCACCCTTCAAACCTGAGACAACTGGAGCAGTTTGCTCATGAGAAGTGGGCCAAAATACCTGCTGAGAGGTGCAGAAGTCTCACTGACAGTTACAGAAATCGTTTGATTACAGTGATTGCCTCAAAAGGTTGTGCAACAAAATATTAAGTTAAGGGTACCATCATTTTTGTCCAGGCCTGTTTCATGAGTTTGTTTTTTAAAATAATTCTTTTGAACCACAATTCAAAAGCATTGTCTGATTTTCATTGGTTAATTTTCATAGAATTTTTATTTATTACCACTTTTGTCAGATTCAAGTTATTTCTGTGACCATTGTGGGTTTTTCTTTCATTAACAGAGGGGTACCAACAATTTTGTCCACGTCTGTCTATTGCAACCTTCAAAAACCCTTAGGTCAGTATTACCCCCTTCACCATCCTCATCATCATATTAAGGACTCACACAAGAAAAATCTGAAATTATAAAAATCATTAGTTTATGATGAGACTTCTCCATTAAGAGAAACACTAACTTCTATGAGTATCTGAGGTATTAACATGACCATTTGCATCATTTTCATGGATAGAAGTAAAACAGTAATCTCCTATAATAGGGCCTACACCCCTACAGGTGGTAATTAGTTGATCAATGACCATTCTATCCTCTGTTATAATTTTGTAAATGATTGTAGTCTACAATAAAGTGTTTTAATCCCTAAGGTATTTTGTTTCCACTCTCACTCAAAGAAACAATGAACAAAAACCTCACTCCTGTACTTTCCACCTGAAATTGCATTTATGCTTCATAAATGGCATCATGTGGTAGAAAAGCATCTCTCTTCACCCTGCCCACCTGTCCTGCCGACATGATGAGGGTACAGTCAGTTGCCAAAACAGGGTACACAGATCTGCCCAGTGTCCTGGCCAAATGCGAATATGCCCTATGACTCAATGACTTTTGACAATGTAGATCCTTGGTATAACACTTGCTCGCTTTGTTGGTCAAGGAGGGTAGCAGTACAGGGGAGAGATGCACTGTAAGCCGTTGCATACTCAGAGAGTGTTAAGCTGTTGGAAAGGGGACATCACCACTTCAAAAAGAGGAGTTCCCTGATGAAATTAACCTTGCATTCGCAGAGTAAGGAATGTCATCATGTTTGTAATCAGTGGAGTGATGTGTTGTGTCAGGTGTGATTCAAAATGAAGTTTGCTATGTTATTTCTGCATATAGCCTCTCTTAAAAAAAACAGCATGTAGTAGCTGCATTATTTTAGCAATAAAAGACATTTTGCCTAACTGTTTGTGTTATTAAGGAGCAAACATAACAATTCTGTACAGTATATAAGCAATGGAACAACTTAATAACCAATTTTAAGTATTACTAGAGGATGATAAGGTAACAACACTAACCGCACTTTTCTTTCCCTTGTATTTTTTTCTCTTGTCATGATAAACAAATAGCCTGCTTCTCTAGCAGAGGTCATTACTGGATGCCAAGTCATCAGCTGACACTTGCATAGAGAAACAGTTAAATAGTCATTTGTTGTTGTTTTTTCAAATAAGTATTCAATGTATGTATATATTAAACAGTCTCTTGCTGAGGGTTTCAGGTGGGGTAAAACGTTAGATGCACCCAAGTGCCATGTCCTTTGCTTTCCGTGGCTGTTCAGGTCAGCCAGATAACCTTTGTGCTGTCCTCTTCAGGGAGTTTTGGTCCAGTTTCCTTTGATGACCAGATCCCCTGGTTTGCTCAAGAGATGAGTGCACCTCCCACGGTTCCTTCGTCATGCAGTATGGATGACATCGCTGTCAGTTGTCATTCTTTGCATATAATCACCCAGAAACCCTTCCTCATCACCTAAGTTAAATGGCTTCAATAATAGGGTTTGTCATTCACAATTTCCCTATTTTTCTTATTTGTGTATTATAATAATCCTGTAGATTGTTGATGGTAGGCTAAATGGCTTCCTAGGTAAATGTTTGGTACTAATAATTTAGGAACTGCATTTAAATGTGACATGATTTGATTTACCACTTTTTATGTATTACACACAGTTAATTTAGATGAAAATTTGTGGGTAGTATAGCTCTTTCAAAATGAGGTTTCAATAATCATGGCTTCTCTTGTGTCGTCTCTTGAACTAATTTCCAAATTCCATTTAGGAAAACGCAATATAGCTGTCTGTGCAGATTTGGTATGATTTAGCATTTATAACAACCATTCTGACTTAGTCCCTAAGATCACATCCGTTTGTCCAGTTGAACACAGACAGGTTGAATATTTTTTTTTAAATGAATTCTTGTGAAAGATTGTGTCACACTCCTTCAGTGAATGGAAAGGTGGGCATATTGCCTAATTAGAATTTGGCTTAATTTTGTACAAGTGCCTCATTTTATATATTCCTTGGTAAATTATGGGGTGGACTGTAGTCCCGAGGCCCAGCTCGGCCAAGGCTAAGCACCGGGAGCACAGAAAACACAAGTATTCCTTATTTTTGTCACA
Source organism: Pholidichthys leucotaenia (assembly GCA_020510985.1). NCBI lineage: Eukaryota > Metazoa > Chordata > Actinopteri > Cichliformes > Pholidichthyidae > Pholidichthys > Pholidichthys leucotaenia. The sequence continues at coordinate 179,385,163 of CM035836.1, forward strand.
CCATTATATGGTGAGTGGCGTCAGATGTATCTTGCAGTGTGAAGTCATATGAACACCACATTTTTAAAGTCAAAGTCATTTAAATTGTTATGTTTAATGTCATTTGCAATGTCATTTGTTCTACTTAGCTTCAAAAAATGCTTGTCAACTGAGAGGTCCTCTTCCCTGTGGCCACTGTCGCCCCCTCCAGCCAATGAGCACACACACACTGTCCGGCCTCCTCACATCTCCCACAAAGATAAATGTCGGTGCCGTCCTGCAAAGAAAAATTTGGGGAAATCTCACGGCTTCCCTGTCCGCACATCAGTATTTATATCAACAGGAGTGCAAATTTTATCACCTCATAAATTGATTTTACTAATGTTCCAGTTATCATCATTATTTTTGTGTCCCTTAAATGTTTATCCCAGTTGTTTATCCCACTGTTTATTATAATGTGTATTGTTAAGAAACACAAGCGAATTATTGCATATGTCACCAAGGATTTATTAAATTGAAAGGTAATGGTGATGTTATGATTCCTTGTTAATTTGGCAAATCTAATTCCTGGTGAAAGCTAAAAAATTTTGTGAATGCTTTTCCTTTCCTGTTGAAAAACGAAGAATGAAGAATAGCAGAAAAACCTTTAAATTACACCTAAAGCTTTCACAATTTGAATTTGATTTTGCTGTTCACAAGTATTCGCTAAATATTCTGTGAATGAGTAAATGTTTTACCAATTGACATGGGTAATCACTGGTTTAGGATTATGTTTAAACAAAACAGTGTCACATATTAGAAGCTTTAAACCAATGCAGCATTTAGAATTAGTAACTGCAGGTGCAGGCCTAATCTCTACTCTCTGCTTCTAATCTCTGCTCTCTGCTTCTAAGGTCACAACAACTGATACTGTACTCTGCTGTTTTGGTTTTTTTTTTTCCCTAAATCCTGCAACCCATCAGACCTTGAGCCCTCATCTTTTTATTACAAACGTCTGAGTCCTTTGAAGGCCGATTGTGTCTGTTTACCATCACCTTATCTAGGTCAGTCTGACACAAGCTATATTATTTATTTTTTCCCCCTTTCTCTTCTACATGGACAGACTGAGGATCAAAATATAAATAAGACTGCATATGCCATTTATTAAAAAGTGAGTTTAGTGTTATTGAAACAAAGCAACAATATGACATAGAATTACCAAACCCTGTGTTTGATAGTCAGTAGACTCTAGCAAATCACATGCACAAAAACAGTAATCATCAACCTCTTCTGTGCTTTGAATCATGTAATATAATGTGTACACAAAGCCTTCAGTGATTAGGCATTATTAAGTGACAGCATGATATTGTAATATTCAGTTAATTTCATCATTGTCATGCTGGTAGCATTGATTAAGACACAAGCATTTGTACTTAACTTAGATGTTCAGCCGCCTCTTTGGTGTCGATGAGAGGAGAGCACGGACAGTGGCGAGGCTGGGTCCCAGAGGCTGGTCGTTTGAGATTGTTAGTCCTGCATCCTTTTTTCCCTGTAAAGTTCACTGTTATGCTTCAGTCAGAGAAATAAGGCAATTGAGTCATTAAAAGTCAGTGATACGTCAAAAAATTGAATAAAAATAGCTCAATGTTTTTCATTTTCTAAAGAAAAACTGGAGGAAATGAAAATATTGGCTTTAAAAGTATGTAAATAGTTTATCACATATGCAACATTAGAGTCAAAACCCACAAAGTTAGACTGAAAAAAGTAAAATCCCAAAACTTTGCAAAAATACCCATATATAGATTTTTTTTTCTCACTCCTCTTTTCTCTTCTTCTCACTCACTCACTCACTGTTAAACACAATGGCCCACACATACAGCACACATACACACACACAGTGCAGTTCTGTTATCTTTCCAAGGTTACTGTCAGGCAGCTATTTACGTAGAGTAACAGAACTATAGCCTTAAAATAAGCTTGAAATGGCAACCCCAAATACTTAAAAATGTCATATCCCGAGCGCTATTTTGTCCGCGCTCGGGCTACACATCATTCCTGTCAGGCTTTGACAGCAGTGTTGTCATTCTGGCTCCCCGGGCTCTGATTGGTCAAACACTCAGGAGTTCCCTGCTGTCAGAGCCTGAGCAGCTGTGCTGCATTTGCGGTCGTTAGCAGCCGGCTTTAAATGCCGGCGCCAACGGCTGCATCTTGCGGCTGTCTTGTCAAGCATTCGTGTCAGAGTTCGTGTCATCATTCGTGTTAACATTTCCTTAATGTTCTTCCACGGTTCTTCGCTAAAGTAAGTGTGTTTATGGTCTTAGTTATTGTTAGTATTCCTTGCCTTTTCCTTTGTCTGATGACGAGCGAATGTCTCTCATCTCAGCTGTCATTGATCTGTGTAATGTTCGTAGTTAATCTTGCCGCTCAGCTCATGCGGCTAGCTACCTTGTCCTAGCCTTGAACTGTAAATAAACCTAAGTGCAACTTAACTGGTTTGTGGCGTCTTATGCTGGCTCATGAGGGCCAGACGTGACAGTACACAGCCGCCAGAAGGAGACGCCGTCCCCAGTAAGTTGCATTCAGGAGAACTCCGACCTTGCCTGTCTGGGTACAGTGTACTGGAATTATGCCATCGTGGAGGGGTCGCACTCGGGGTTCCAGCAACCAGCTGACCGAGGTGCTGGAGCAAGCAGATGAAATCCTCATCACCCCCTCCAACCTCGATCTTAATCCTGATACCCTCATCGCCCCTCCCCTCCTCGGCTATCAGCCCGATGTACGCTGGTACCTAGACCGGGCTGAGTATGTGCTCGACCAAATGTCTCCCCGCTACGACGACCACCCAGAAGTCGATGCGATGAGACTGGATATCGCCGCCCAACGCAGAATACTCCAGAGGTACGAGGAAGAAGAAGCCCAGAGGCGGAGGAGACGGAATCCCCGCTGCTCGCTTTGGGATCCTGATCCCTTCCTCGATCCAGTCCAGGAGTTTGCACCACCTGTGGCTCGTCGAAGACGTCGGCGTCGCGGCCAGAGACATTCTCAGCAAAAGTCCCGTCTGGATCCTGCTCCGGATTGCTGGTATGACCCCTTTAACCAGACAGCTGTCTCTTCAGCATGTCGCCAGGAGGGAACCCCTGCAGCCGGTCTCCCCGAGCCGTCTTCCTTTGCTGATTCGCCAGCGCTTCTTGCCCGGCCCATTTTGGCTGTCGCCCCCTCCTTTCCGACATCTTCTTCAGCTGCTGATTGTATGAGGAGTTCTGCCCCGGCGAGCCCCGCATCGATCCCATCTCGAGTGGCCCCCCCTCTTCCTTCCAGGGACCCCTCTGCCACCATCCAACAGGAGGAGGAAGGAGCAACGTTCCCTGCAGCAGGCACCATCCCTCCCCCGGGAGACAGGCGAGTACAAGTTCACTCCTTTCCCCTTAATAGTGATTTGTCTTGTCTGACTCCTGGGAGTGAGGTTCGGGGTTCGCAGCCCCCCGAGCCCCCACCACCTGCTGAGATAATTACTAAACCCGCTGCCTCTGTGTCTCCCCCCGTTGAGCGTTCTTCGACGTCAGTCGAGCGTTATCAGATGAGGAGGGGGCCTGCGGTCCTGGAGCAGAAGATCCCAGCCCCGCAGCCACATCAAGGACAGAGGAGGGGATCGGACTACTGTTTGGAGCCTGCGCCAACGACGGAGCGTCCCCGGGTCTCCACGGATAAGCAGTCCGACCCAGCGGGCCAGGGGCCCCCCGCCACCTCACCGTACGGATTACCAGCGTGGATATCAGCGTCAGAGGGTCCTCAGGCTGCCGAAGCCATCATGCCGGCTGTGGAGTCCGACGCAGCCGAGTGGGAGCCAGAAGACGACCTCCTCCCGTCTGAGCCCGGATCGTCGAAGTCCTGGACGGCGTCCGAACTTGAGATCAGGCAAGTGCTCAGTGTTGTCTTTGTTTTTTCTATTGTTGAGCATTTTTGCCTGTCTCTTGGTGAGGCGAGCCGGGTGCAGCCGTCCACTGCATCCGAGCTTGTTTCGCCAGGTTCTGGCGCTGCCGGTGTTCCTGATCCTGGTTTTTCTTTTTCTTCTGAGCCCTCCCCCAAGATCGCCGGTGCAGAGCAGACCCCTCTCGCTGTGCCGGAGGTTCCGGGTTCGGAGTTGGAGGTCGGTACTGGTGTGGCCCTGACCCAATCGGGGTCCAATGCGGGTGCAGCGTTGACCCAATCAGAATTCGTCGTCGAAGTGGTTCTGACCCAATCGGGGTCCGACGCGGGTGCAGCGTCGGCGGAATCAGAGTTCGTCACCGAGGTGGTTCAGACCCAATCGGGGTCTGACGTGGGTGCAGCGTCGGCGGAATCAGAGTTCGTCACCGGGGTGGTTCTGACCCAATCGGGGTCCGACATGGCTGCAGCATCAGCTCAGTCAAAGTTCGTCCCCGGAGGGGTTCTGGCCCAATCCGGGCCCACCGTGGGTGCAGCGTCGGTCCAGTCAGGATTCCTTACCGGATTGGTTCCGGCCCTGCCAGTGTCTGTTTGGGTGGGATCCAGAGATGGTGCTGCAGATCCACCGCCAAATAATCCCAAATTAATTCCCTACCCTTGTCATGTTTCTCCCTCCCCCGCATCTGGAACCACGGGGATTAATCATAGCTGGCCCTGTTCTCCCTGGCTTTCCCCCGCTGTTGGAAGACCGTTGCCGATCTCTCGCCAGTCATCTGGTTGGCAAGTGGATACGGGTCGACCACCTGGAAGTCTGTTCTTCCTGTTTGGCTTCCGGGGCCGGCCTCCCGATAAACAGAACTGTTCATTTGGCGCCCTGGTCCGGCCGCCGGAGGGATGGTCATCCTCAGCCCGGGATTCGGGTAGGCCGCCAGAACACGTCCCGCTGCCCCTGTTAGCAGTCTGGATGCTGGGGGCTGGGAGGCCTCCTGAACTGTATATTATGACTGTCATCCTGATGTGCTTCTTCCCCCTTCTTTCGCCCCTCAGTAGTTTCTGTGATTTTCCGGGGTTTTTTGGATTGAAATACTCCACAGGCAGGATTATGGTGTACCCCAATGTGTGACTTGGCCATTGTTTTTTTTTCCCCATTCAGTCCTGCTTATATACCGAGTTTTTTTTTTCTTCCTCTTGTTTGACCTTTTGGTTTTGAAGACAACCGAGTTTATCTGATTTTGTTAGCATTTTTCCTCTATTTTTTGGTTCGATGGTTATTTTGTGCAACATTTATATTACCCCTATTTTGTGTTTTATGAATATATGTACCCTTGTCTGGGCAGTTCACACATTTTTGAGTTTAGTAGAAGGTTGTCTGTTTATTGTGTCTGGAATCAAGGAACCCCTAGAGTAGATTTTTTTTTCCTTCTCTTTAGACATAGTACCATTATGATTGTTTTCTCCCTGGCCATTGCCATGCACTTGCTGTAACGTCTACTTTAGATCTTTATTCTGCCAAATAGAGTCTAGTTGACCTGATTCTAGCACCAAAGGAATGAACCTGTTCAAATTCTGTTTTTTTTTTCTCCCATGTTTTTTTTTTCTCTTCCTTTTCACTCTTAATATTACAATTTGAAGTGCAGTCTTTGGAATTCTCAGCCACTAAATTTCTAGGAGAACTTTTGCACTCTGTCTGTGTTAAGGCAAGAATTCTCCTAAACTGTTTTTTTTTTTATTGTTTTCCTTTATGTAAGCTCAAAACAGAATCATTGGCATTATTTACTGGCTTCTAAAGTGAAAACTAACTGACAGGGACTCTAGCAGAAACCTTATGTTTGGATATACTTCTAACGTTTGTTCTGACATTTTTGTATCCAAGGTCAGGTAGTTTATGGGTCTTTTTCTTATGTTCATTTTCCCATGTGCACTCAGGGCCACTGATCAATCACATCAGTGTCAGGTTCATACTATTGAGGGTTTTTTGGTTTGCTGTCTATTCATGGCTGTCTATTCATGAGAGTTTTTTTTTCTTCTCTGTAACGGTCCGGTTATCCAGTTTTGTGACGTCATTTGTTCATTGTTAAGCTATTTTCTTTTTGTGATACGCGTTCTTGTACAGTTTTTCTTGTTGTTCCCCCCCCCCATGAATTTATCCCCTGTTTGTGTTTCTGCCTCTGCCTTGTCTTCATGGTGATTTGTGTGTCTTTTTCTGTGAGGTTGATCTTGTCCCCCCTCTACCTGCTTCCCCATCCACCCGCCGTGGGGTGGGGGTGGGGGGGTGGGGTGGATGTTACAGGCGTCCGGGAGTTTGCCTTGAGGGGGGCGGTCCTGTCATATCCCAAGCGCTATTTTGTCCGCGCTCGGGCTACACATCATTCCTGTCAGGCTTTGACAGCAGTGTCGTCATTCTGGCTCCCCGGGCTCTGATTGGTCAAACACTCGGGAGTTCCCTGCTGTCAGAGCCTGAGCAGCTGTGCTGCATTTGCGGTTGTTAGCAGCCGGCTTTAAATGCCAGCGCCAGCGACTGCATCTTGCGGCTGTCTTGTCAAGCATTCATGTCAGAGTTCGTGTCATCATTCGTGTTAACATTTCCTTAATGTTCTTCCATGGTTCTTTGCTAAAGTAAGTGTGTTTATGGTCTTAGTTATTGTTAGTATTCCTTGCCTTTTCCTTTGTCTGATGACGAACGAATGTCCCTCGTCTCAGCTGTCATTGATCTGTGTAATGTTTGTAGTTAATCTTGCTGTTCAGCCCATGCGGCTAGCTACCTTGTCCTAGCCTTGAACTGTAAATAAACCTAAGTGCAACTTAAATGGTTTGTGGCATCTTATGCTGGCTCGTGAGGGCCAGACGTGACAAAAAAAAAAACAAATCTGGCAACCCAATGTTCTCATGTCAACTTTTTTCTCTACTGCAATGAAAAACAATAGAATTTCTCACCCAAAAGTGTAATTTGCAAACATCCACATTTTTAACCATTTCCCAAAAGGATAATAAGCAATTAACCAACGCTTTTATGCTCCACAAATACCGGAAAAAAATCACAAACAACAATTTTACAACCTGCTCTTTCTGCCTCCGCAGAGAACTCTGTCACTTTTTCACACCGGAGTAGATTACACAAAAACAAGCCAGACTGCAGTAACTTTTATCCAGCACTTCAACAAATTTTCAAAATAAAATCTACCAGTATTTCAACAGTCACGTAACCCCTCCGCTGTGTGCCGAAAGCCCCAGTAAGACCTCCTCCTGTCATGTGGTGATCCTCGCGGATCACCAAGAGACGCCACAGAGTTCACCAGAGAGTTTGGCTAAGATGTTATTTATTTTCAGACGTGACAAAACACAACTATGAACCCCTATAGGGCAAGCACACACATAACTGAGACTTGGGCTCGTAGGGCTAACCCAGCCGCCACGAGCTAACTGTGACAAAACTATGATGATGAACCTGACATGAAGGTCTGCGGCACTCACAGGTATGACGAAGCGCAGACCCAGGGCTTGGCAGGATGAAGATACAAAAGCAATCCTCGCGTAACGTTGACCCAATGTCGACTGATACTCCTGCGTCTTACTGTCGTCAGTGCCGGGCTTAAAAGGGCAAAGCACTAACGACGGTAATGACAATCAGCTGACCGGCCGTTGACAGGCGGAAGCCCCACCGAGCACTTTCACAATAAGAGCCCGGTGAGGCCAGAATACAGCCCGCAGCTGTCAAGGCCGGCAGCGAGAAATAACTTAGCCCGAGCGCGATCAGAACCGGTGCTCAGGTCATAACAGTACCCTCCCTCCACGGGCGGACTCCAAACGCCCCAAGGAACCACCCTGCCCCCCCCCCCCAGGGTGGGAGGTTGGGGGACAGGTGCTGAGGGAGAGAAACCAACCCATGAACAAGACAAAAAAAAAAACATACAAGACAATGACAAGACTAACAAGAAAAAATGTACAAGGGAAAACAAAAACCAGAACTACAGGTTCAGAAAAAAATTAAATGCAAGAATAGAGCATACTCGCTCATACCAGACTATACATGAAAAAACAAAAAACAGAGCATTACTCGCTCATACCAGACTATACAAAACAGAAACAGAGCATTACACGCTCATACCAGACTACATGAAGCAAAAAAAAACAAAAAACAGAGCACTACTCGCTCATATCAAACTATACAAAACAGAAACAGAGCATTACACGCTCTACCCAGACTATACATAAGCCAGCAGGGCTACTGCAAGGCATGAGCACTAGATACAACATAACCAGGACAAAGAAAAAAAAGCACAAATACTGAGACAAACCCAGGGACCACTACCACCCTCCGACAGTTTATGTCGACCGATGGTCAAAGGAGGCGGACCAGGCGGCTCACCAGAGTCCAAAGTCCCGCACGTCCGCTTCTCCGGTGGTCGAACTAGGTAGCCCCATGGCACACATAACAGGTCGGGTGGCTGAACCGAGGCGCCGAACCGGCGAAACAGTCCCTCTGGCGGCCGATCCGTGTCCCTCAGCCACCAGTCCAGGGCATCAACAGCCCACAGCGGCCTCCCTGACGAGAACAAAACTCGGGAGAACCGGGGCGAGCGAACAGGGACCCCCATGGCCCCCGGCGAAGATGAATAGGGGTGGTGACGCAGAGGGGATCGATGAGCAGGGCGAGCTAAGAATCTGCTCCGCGAAGAAGGGTCTGCAGCTCCTCCTCCGCCAATGGACCACGCTCGCGCTGCATCACCACTGGACCCAGATTGGGTCCCAGCTGCACCCTCGTTGGGCCCCCATTGGGCCAGAACCGCACCCGCAGTGGACCCCGATCGAGCCTCCGGTGCACCCACGTTGGACCCCGATTGGGTCACCGGTGCACCCATGTTGGACCCCGATTGGGCCGGAACCGCCCCTGCGGTGGGACCCGATTGGGCCTCCGGTGCAGCTCCGCTGACGAACTCCACCCCCGAACCTGGGACCTCCACCTCGGTGACACCAACCCGTTCCCCGCCGGCGACACTAAAACAAAGCTCGGGGACAGGAAAACCGGGATCAACATCCCCGGTAGCAACGGAACCCAGCGAGATGAGCTTGGGCGCAGCAGACGGCTGCTCCTCACTCGTCTCCCCGAGAGGCAGGCAAAAATGCTCAACAAAAAAGGACAGTGACATAAGAGGGAGCACTTGCCTGCACTCGGGTTCCGTTGCCACCCAGGACTCCGACGATCCGGGTTCAGGGCAACTCTTGTCAGCTGGCTCGGACTCAGCTGCGTCGGGCTCCGCAGCTGGCACGATGTCATCTGCAGCCTCAGGTTCCTCCCACGCTGTTGTCCATGCCAACGACCCGTATGGCGTGGAGGCAGGGAACCCTTGACCCACTGGCTCGGTCCACTCCGGCGAGGAGACCCGGGGACGCTTCTTCGTCGGCTCAGGCTCCGGGCCGCAGTCCACTCCTCTCCTCCGTCCAAGATGTGACTGCAGGGCCGGATGCAGGCTATCCAGTACTGCAGGGGCCCTCTTCGTCCGGCGACGCAGGCCTGGCGTCGCGGACCGCTCGACGAGGGAGAACACAGAGGCAGTAGGTTTAATAATTTCATCCACAGCAGGTGGAGGGAGCTCGGGGGGCTGCGAACCCCGAACTCCATCCCCAGGAGTCAGACAAGGCAGAATAATATCATGATGTGAGAAATTATCGTGCACTTGCCTTCCTACCGGGGCAGAGATGGTTCCTGCTGTGGGGGACGTCGTTCCTCCTTCTCCCCGCTGGATGGTGACAGAGGGCCCCCCGGGAAGACGAGTTGGGGCCGCTCTCGGAGATTCGCTGACGGGATACGCCGGCAGCGAGTCCAGCCGGGGATTCCGCTGAGGGTTGCCCGCTCCGTTACGCCGACATCCTCGCCGGCCCCCAGACGGCGCGTACTCCTGGACCTGCTCCGGGACGGGACACCAACGCGGGGAGCGGGGATTCCTCCTCCCCTGCTTCCTGCTCTTCTCTTCCAGCCCGCGAAGTAACTCGCGCTGAATGGCGAGTTCCTCCCACCTCGTTATCACCTCCAGGTGGTCATAACTATCGAGGGGAAGGTTGTCCAAAAGCTCCTCAGCGTAGTCCAAATGCCTGCACACGTCGCTGGGAGCGTCCCACAGCGTAGCGGACAATAACGTGCAGTCCACGTACTCCAGGACCTCCGCTAGCCTTCTGTCCAGGCGCCGACCGCGACCCCTGGATGACGGCATTCTCCCAGCAACAGGCATCCAGACAGGGAAGAACAAACAGTCCAAAATGGCACAAACTCACGGTGAAACGGCGTCTCGGTGCGGCGCCTCCGTTTAGGCGACCTGGCAGGAGTATACTGTCATGTGGTGATCCTCGCGGATCACCAAGAGACGCCACAGAGTTCACCAGAGAGTTTGGCTAAGATGTTATTTATTTTCAGACGTGACAAAACACAACTATGAACCCCTATAGCGCAAACACACACATAACTGAGACTTGGGCTCGTAGGGCTAACCCAGCCGCCATGAGCTAACTGTGACAAAACTATGATGACGAACCTGACATGAAGGTCTGCGGCACTCACAGGTATGACGAGGCGCAGACCCAGGGCTTGGCAGGATGAAGATACAAAAGCAATCCTCGCGTAACGTTGACCCAATGTCGACTGATACTCCTGCGTCTTACCGTCGTCAGTGCCGGGCTTAAAGGGGCGAAGCACTAATGACGGTAATGACAATCAGCTGACCGGCCGTTGGCAGGCGGAAGCCCCACCGAGCACTTTCACAATAAGAGCCCAGTGAGGCCAGAATACAGCCCGCAGCTGTCAAGGCCGGCAGCGAGAAATAACTTAGCCCGAGCGCAATCAGAACCGGTGCTCGGGTCATAACACCTCCTCCGGTATCTTGCAATAGCTCACCATAGTGGGGAAAGCCCCATGGGCGATAAGCAGACACGGTAAGGGCACGAATCTCCCATGAAAATCTACTTTTTTGGGATCATGTAACTCTTCCACAAGACGTTGAGAGCCTAGTTATTTAGACAATAAAATGTCTGTGATTAAAAGAGCATGAATCTTTCCCTTTTTTTTTTCTTTGCATGCAACTTCCACAACCTCCACCGCACTGACAGGGTGCAGAGAACAACAGATCCTGCGGCCCTCCCCAGGTCTCACAATATCGCTCACCGTTGGCAGAGGAAAATCTCGTTCCCCCCAAGGGATATTGCAATATAGCTCATCGTGGGCAGTGGTAAACCCAGCGATTTTTAGGCTGTAATAATGCACCCAAACAGTATCCACAATGTCCAATCGGTTCGAGCAATCTCACTATCTTTTATTCATAAACAACAACAACAAATGTACTTACATCCAAGTCGCCTGTAGGATTCTCAGATCCGTCACCCAGTCAGTTCCAGCGCCCTGGTTTGAAATGCCCTCACTGCAGTAACACTGAGCCTTTTTTTATTTACTCAGCCTGAGAAGGTCTTTTTTATTTTTTTATTTAAGTTTTTGTAAAGGGTATACAGGTCATTACAGCATTGCATTGTTTACATTTTCATCACATGTTCCCTTATTTTTTGATATTTGACAACATTGGTAGGATAGTTATTACAACACCCCCCTTTTTTTTTAAAGTGAAAGAAAAAGTGAAATTAAAGAGAATTAAATAAAAAAACGAATAAACAAACAAACAGAACAGCAAAAAACAAACAAACAGAAAATTAAGTAATTAAAAGTAAAAGAGCATCTGAGTAGTAGTTGGAACAAAGAGCGGGACCATTATTGAAATGGTATTTGTCAAAGATTAGACCTAATGGAAGACACTTATGCGATCCAGGGTTGCCAAAAGTTCATGAACCCATCCATGTCCTGTCTCAGTGCGAATGTCAACTTTTCCATCGAGTAAATGTCTTGAATCACGTTAATCCAATCTTCAGGTGTAGGACAGTCCTTCAGCATCCATTTTTTAGTTAGGGCTTTTTTACTTGCCAATATTAAAACATTGAATAAGTATTTATCTCCTCGTCTTTCCAGTGAGTCCGGTAGTAAACCCAAATACAAAGTTACAAAAGAAAAGGGAACTGTTATTTTGAATATTTTCCCCAATATTGTCTGTACATTGGTCCAATATTGGTGGATAACTGGGCATGACCAAAACACATGAAAATGATTTGCAGACTTTTCACCACACAAGCGCCAACAGTTCAACCCCTTATGGGTAAATTTGTTTTGTGCAGGTGTTCTGAAAAATCTTACCAAATTTTTCCATCCAAATTCTCTCCACTGCAGGGAAGAGGTACTTTTCCATTGCTGTTTATTTAGCTTTTCCCATATTTCCAATTGTAAAGTGAAATTCCCCTCTTTTTCCCATCTCTTTTTTATATATGATGTGTTGTCTCCTTTTAAGTCTTGAAGACCTTGGTATATTTTAGAAATGTATCTGATCCCTGGGATCCCTTTATATGCCATTAAGAAGACCTTCAGAACACCTGACTGGGCCCTTTCCAAATCCTCCTTTTTAAGTATATTGTTTATGTGGTGTCTAAGCTGAAAGAACCTGTAAAGATCTTGATTTATTAGACCTTGTTTTTTCAAATCTTCAAAACTTCTTAAAGTTTGCCCCTTAAAAAAATCGTAATATTTTATCAGCCCTTTCTCTTTCCACTCTTTAAATCTAGTGTCTGTTTTATTGGGGGTAAAGTCTTGATCATAGGCAATCCATTGCAGAAGTCGATAGGGCTCTTTAGCTTGATTCTCTCTGACTATCTTAAACCAAATTTTTAGCGGGGTCTCTATCCACGGGTTAGTGTTATTCAAGAGTTTAGGTAAGGCATTGTTCCCTATTATCGCCTGTAGGGGGATGTCACTTGTTATTTGGCATTCCATCTCCTTCCATTGTGCAGTGTAGACTGGGTTACATATCTCTACTGAAGTTTTAATTTGTGCAGCTATAAAATAGTCCCTGATATTTGGCAGCGCGAGCCCACCTTTGTTTAGCTGTAGGATTCTGTATCTGATTCTAGGTCTCTTGCCCTGCCATATGAATCGTGAGATCCTTCTGTCCAGCTCCTGCCATGTTTTTTTGGGAGGTTCTACCGGTATTGTTTGGAAAAGGTATAGAAGATGTGGAAGTATATTCATTTTGACTGCTTCAATTCTTTGTGCAGTACCTAAGAATGGGATCATATTCCACCTTGCTAGGTCAGATTTTATTTTTGTCACCAGTGGATCATAGTTTAGTGTTATAATTTTGTCGAGTTGTTTCGGGATATTGACCCCCAGATATTTCATAGATTCCAACTCCCAGTTAGTTTTGAGTTCACTTAGTGAATAATGATTTGGGTCATAGTTGAATGTTAAAACTTGGGTTTTATGCATGTTTAATTTGTACCCCGATAAATCTCCATACTCTGAAAAAACTGAGATTAGTTCTGGTAAAGAAGTGTCTGGCTGCCCTAGGTATATTAAAATGTCATCAGCAAAGAGTGCTATTTTATGTTCCTTCCGACCAAGTGTAATACCTTGAATTTCTTGATTTTGTCTTATCCATTGGCTCAGAGGTTCTATGAAGATTGCAAAGAGCAGTGGAGACAGGGGGCAGCCTTGACGACATCCTCTTTCCAGCTCAAAAGATGATGATAAATTACCGTTAATCCTTATTTTAGCTGTTGGTTTTTTATATAATGCCTGTATAGTTCTAATGAAGTTGTTATGAAAATTGAAACTGGATAAGATTCTATATATGCTTCATGCTTAACAAAAACAAACTCAGCGTTTTTTAAAGTTTGAGGAACAAAAACTCGCGGAAAGGAGTGATGAGCTGGACCGTGGAGAGAGTCCGGACTGTTACTGCCTAAAAACCTTGGGACTGGGAGGTGCCCTGGTTCTGGGTTTTCTGGTAAAAATTCACCTGGGAGTCTGATAGGCTGAGCAAAGACTAATTCTGCAGGGGAAGCGTCTAAATCCTCTTTAGGTGCCGCACGCAACCCCAATAAAACCCAGGGAAGTTTATTTACCCAATTTGTGTCCGTTAATGAGGCCCTGAGGGCGGCCTTTAAGGACCTGTGAAAACGCTCGCATAACCCATTAGCCTGAGGGTGATAAGCGGTGGTACGGTGAATTGTTGCCCCTAAACTGTTGGACATGGCTGACCAGAGCTCTGAGACAAATTGAGGCCCCCTATCTGACGTGATGTCTGATGGGACGCCGAAACGTGCCACCCAATTTGTTAGAAAAACGCGAGCGACTTCCTCCGCTGTAGTTGCCGCTAGAGGGACTGCCTCTGGCCAGCGTGTGGTGCGGTCTATCATTGTTAGCAGGTGTGTGAAACCCTGGGAGGAAGGCAGCGGCCCCACGAGGTCGACATGAATGTGGTCGAACCTTCTAGCAGGGATTGGAAAAGACTCCAGAGGGGCTTTTGTGTGTTTGTGTACTTTGGCGCGCTGACAAGGAATGCAAGTTTTTGCCCATTCTTTTACGTTTTTGCGCAGGCCTGGCCACACAAACTTTTCGGCAACCATTTTGACCGAGGCGCGCACACCTGGGTGCGCGAGGGAGTGAATTGCGTCGAAAATGCGGCGGCACCAAGCAGCTGGTACTAACGGGCGAGGTCGGCCGGTTGAAACATCGCATATTGGGGGGGCACGCCGTCGCGCAACCCTTTTTCCTCCAGCCTTAACCCTGTTGGTCCAGACAGGAGCGCGCGCACGTCCGCATCACTACCTTGTTCTTCCGCCATGGCTGCATAATCTATCCCTTCATGGATAGGTGCTGCATATGTGTTTGCGTTAGAGAAAAGCTCAGCTGCTGAAGCAGTGTAATCTGTCTCCTCGTGCTCTGGCGGTGCCACAGCATGAGAGAGACAGTCCGCTACTACGTTAAGTTTGCCCGCTACATGTCGAATGTCTGTGGTGAACTCTGAAATCGCAGCTAGCTGTCTTTGTTGTCTACCCGACCAAGGTTCTGAAATTTTAGCCATAGCAAAAGTGAGCGGTTTATGGTCCACAAAAGCCGTGAAACTCCGCCCTTCTAACCAAAACTGGAAGTGGCGGATGGATAAATGGAGCGCCAGCAGCTCCCTGTCAAAAGTGCTGTATTTGCGTTCCGTCGGGTTTAGCGATTTGCTAAAAAATGCTAAAGGTTGCCAGACCCCCTTGACAAGTTGTTCTACAACTGCCCCTATGGCCAAGTCTGAAGCATCTGTGGTTAGAGCAATGCGGGCCGAGGGATCTGGATGGACTAACATTGTGGCGTTAGCTAGGGCATTTTTAGCTTCCGCAAAAGCGCGTTCGCGTTCCGGGGTCCATTCGACCGCGTTGGAAGCTTTCTTTTTTTTAAGCGCGTCATACAGGGGCTGCATGAGCTGAGCTGCATGAGGGAGGAAACGGTTGTAAAAATTAACCATCCCCAAAAATTCCTGTAGCGATTTGACTGTTTGGGGCCGTGGAAAACCTTCTATCGCATGAATTTTGTCTGGAAGCGGAGCTGCCCCTTTTGGGGAGACTCTGTGTCCCAAAAAATCAATTTGCGATACGCCGAATTTGCATTTGGCTGGATTAATTATTAATCCGTGCTCTTCTAGCCTCTGAAAAACGGTAGTGAGATGCTGCTCGTGCTCTTCCTCCGATGAGCTGGCTACCAGCATGTCGTCGAGGTAGACGAAAACAAAGGGGAGGTCGCGTAAGACTGCATCCATCATACGTTGAAAAGTCTGAGCAGCACCTTTGAGGCCGAAAGGCATTCGCAGGAATTCAAAAAGGCCGAAAGGGGTTATAACCGCTGTTTTAGGAATGTCTTCAGCTCGGACTGGAACTTGGTGATAACCGCGGACTAAGTCTATCTTTGAAAAAATGCGCGCGCCCACTAAATGCAGTGAAAAATCCTGTATATGAGGGATGGGGTAGCGGTCATGTGCTGTAGCGTTGTTTAATCTGCGGTAATCTCCGCACAGTCTCCAAGAACCGTCGGATTTCGGAACCATGTGAAGTGGTGAAGCCCAAGGGCTCTTTGAACGTCGGCAAATGCCTAATTTTTCAAGAGCTGCAAATTCATCCCTTGCTATGTTGAGCTTGGCCGCGTCTAAGCGGCGAGCTTTGGCAAAAACGGGAGGTCCCGTTGTAGGAATGAAGTGTTTAACCCCGTGTTTGGCTACAGTGGCTGAAAATTTGGGGGTTGTGAGTGCTGGAAATTGGGTGAGGAGTTGCTCAAACTTACCTCCCGCCGTGGTGACGTTGGCCTGCACAGGTGGTGGAGAGACTCGAGCTGAGCATGGAATAGAAGCAAAAGATAGTGCATTAACCAGGCGCCTATTTGCTAGATCAACTAATAACCCATGTGCACATAGAAAATCAGCGCCTAACAAGTTAAAACTCACCGCCGCTACAACAAATGTCCATCTGTAGCTGCGGCTGTGAATGAGGAGGTGCAGGCTCTTTTCACCGAACGTGTCGATGTCCAAACCGTTGGCTGCCACTGCTCCATTGCCCCGGGTGCCCATGGCTCGATCTGCGTGGGAGGGCATGATGAAACTCAGCTGAGCTCCCGTGTCGATGAGGAACTGCTTGCCTGTGTGTCCATCCGTCACGTATAACAGCTTGTTTTTCTCGCCAAGAACCGCTGCCGTTAACGGCCCTCGGCTTGGGCGTTTTCCCGACATCGTGAACTTGCAGGGGGGAACGCATTTGTGGGCTTTCTCTGCGAAGTGTTGGTGATAATAACAGACGTCGATCTGTTTGTTACGCTTGGGCCGCGCCGCTGTCACCGTGGGTTGTGGCTCTCCATGGCTCGGGGCGTCAGTTTTGAGGTCCGCGGATGCCGCTGTAGGTGTCCGCTCCTTGCAGGCGTTGACGAGCCGATAAGCCTCGCTGGCCAGTGTGCGGAAGTCTTGGTGGGTGTCGCACTTCATATTGGTGAGTGTCCCTCTCATGTGTGGTGGAAGCGTGCTGAGGAAAATAAACTGGAAAAGGAAATTGTCGTTGTCCTCCTCCTTAAGCTGCAGCAAATCCTCCATGAGGGCCTTCGGATTGCCCCCTTTGTGGCCGTAGATCGCCAGGATCCTCTCGGCTCTTTCCTCCGCTGGTGGGACATAGTTCGCCACGATGGTCGCCTTGAGCGTCTCATACTTGTCCCGGGCCGGTGGTCGCCGGATCAAGCTCCGCACACACCTCGAAGTGGCGGAGTCGAGCTTGGAGACGATATGGTAGAATTTTGTATCGTCTGCTGTGATGCCCGCCAGTATGAACTGGGCTTCAGCCTGTAGAAACCAAGAGGCGGGGTCTTCTTGCCAGAAGTCTGGCAGCTGGACAGCGATGGCGTTCGTGCACACCATCACTGTTGTGCCCGCCGGGTGAGAGTGCCTTGCCTCGGCTCTCACGGCGGTGCTGGAGCTCAGTTGAGCTCTCTCGGTACCTTCTGCCGGGGGGAACAGCTGTCTGCTTGTTCCCTCGTCTGCGTTGCCGCTGGCGTAAGTCAGATTTGCCGCGGATGAGTCGCTTGAAGAACGCCTCAGGTCCATACTCGCGTCGGGGTCACCAGTGTAGAAGAGCTGGAAATAACGAGGCGGTTTTGTATCACAAAAGTAGAGTCTTTAATGAACAAACTCTTCTATCTTGTCTCATCTGGTGCAGAGCTTGGCAGAAGGCAAGAGAGAGAACTCTGCTTCGCTCGCTGGTTAAATACAAGCACACATAGCACCACTCATTGAAACAGCTGACGTCAGAGCCACTCATTGAAAAAGGTAACATCTCCCCGTTATCTTAATCCCCATTGTCCTGCCATCCCCTCTCCCTGTCTTGGGAGGTGATGGGAACTCCCCCTCTTGCTTTAAGGGGTAAAGGTGAGTCTGTTGCCATGGCGTCCTGTGACGCTGTCATGAGTCTTCACACGGTGGTGAGATTCCTTTGTTCTTTCAGAGGTGTGAAGTTCCTTTGTATATTCTGTCCCAAACATTTCCACATGCTCTAACAAATGTAGGTATGGAATATATGAGTGATATACTGTATACCACAGTATAATCTTTTACATTGGGGTTGAATTCCCTCCATACGTCACAGATTCCCATTTCTTTCAGTAGCATCCGAGTTTTCCTATTTTGAGTGTTATTTTGATGTGAAGAATTACCTGTTGCATCCCAGTATGGATTCAGTCTTAGATTGAAGTCTCCACCACATATCACTAAACCTTGGGCTTTAGTTATCATTAGGTCGAATACATTTTTATAAAATTTCCATTTAGCCCCTGGTGGTGCATATACATTCAGCAGGGTGATATCTTCTCCCTCTAGCCGCCCAATTACCAAACTGTACCTCCCTTCTTTATCTTTGTGTTCTGATTTTTTTTCAAATGTAATTTTGGTTGATATCAATGTCGCTACTCCCCTCCTCCTCCCTGATTTATATGAAGATGAAGAGATCATTTTAAACCCTTGTCTATTGAGTTTAGTGTGTTCCACGTCTGTTAGGTGGGTTTCTTGTAAAAATATTATTTCTGCTTTGTCTTTTTTCATTTTGCGTAGAATCTTGGATCTTTTAACTGGATTCAGGATCCCTTTTACATTATATGAGGCTATTTTGGTTACACCCTGTTTCTCCATTGTATTTTGTTATTTGTGGTGTGGTGGCCCTCTTTTTTGCTACTCAGAAACTGAAAGAACATTAAGAACATAAAAAACATTAAGAACATAGTGTACGAAACTTTAAAACAAAAAACTGTCAAAAAAACTTCCTGAGCTGGGGTCTCTTTAAAGACCCTGTAAGAGCCCTGATGGAGTGTAGGCTCTGAGGGAAATTCCTCAAACTCTGTTACGTGTTGAGGGCCCTCTCTTACCCCTGTAAGTTGTCCCATGTTTTTAACGTGAATTTCAGATCCCAATCCGAATTTGTAATGATTTTTTTTTTTTTTTTATGCCTATACCCTATGATTGTGTGCACCCTCCCACCCCCATAACAGCAAACATTCACTCTAATACAGTATTTGTTAGTGTGGAGAGAACATGTGGGTCATTGTTACATTTCTATTTTAACATGAATTTTTTTTTTCCCCTTTAAATTAAGAAGACATTTGTTTCTAATGCTATAACTGCTCCATGAAAGGTTTTACCACATGCTGATTCTGCATCTCCTTTAATGTTTGTTACCTTGTAGGAGGGGGGATGGAAGTGCAGAATGACTGAAAAGAAAAAAGTGCTTCTGCCGCTGGCTTTGCGGCTAATGTACGATGGGCCTTTTCTATCTTCAAATCGGTGGTTTGTGGAATATCCAACTTCTCTCTCAATAAGGATTCCACACATTCCGCCACTGTGTTGAAACTATCTTCAGCTCCTTCTTTCAGACCGTGAATTCTGATGTTATCTCGTCTCTGTCTTCCTTCTTGGTCGGTTAGCTTAGCCTCCAGCCTTGACTGTTTTCTGTGTAAATCCAGCATAGAATCTTCAAGCACTTTTACTTTTTCTTCAGCTTCCAAGATTCGGTTTTCGGCCTGGTCCATTCTGCTGTTCGTCCTTTTTAGTTCCTCTCTGAATTCATGAAATTTGGCCCGAAATCGTCGTAATTCATCAAATAGCGATTTCAAACTAATCTTTTTGTTAGTTAGGTCCAGCTCCTCGTCTCCTGAACGGAGGTCCTCCGGTTCAGATTCTGCGGCCGCTGCGCGTCCTGACCTGGGGAATGTCAGTATCTTCTGTTTTTGGTTAGGCATGGTGTTTTTGTCTTTTGATTTTTATTCTTCCAAAAATCCGTTAAGTCTGATTTTGAAGATGTTTTCCTTGGATTGGGTCTGGGAGGTTCAGCGTTAAGTTGCTATCACCATGGCGTCCAGACCGGAAGTCCTGAGAAGGTCTTTTATCAGCTGTGCACTTGCTGAAATCAAGCAGAGGCGCTGGAAAGACGGAAATATGTGGATCCGCTGTTCAGAGCGCCAAAATGTTAGAATAATTTTGAGCTTAAATTATTCAAAGTCAAATAATCCGGTGGAAAGTTGGACTTTTGTACATTTATTATAAAAATAGATATCTAGTTTCACCTCAATGGCCATTTGAGGGGGAGATTACAAAGCATGGCATTCAGGCACACCTAGAATCTCCAAAGGATTCATTTCTTTAGGTCTGATATATATAGGTAGGAGAAAGGAGAGGGAGGATGAGGATAAGGGAAGGGACAGAACGGGACAGTCCTGATAATCAAAGCTTATCTGGGGAAACATCACTGACACTCTGGAGACATGGGGTCATGGAGACATGCACATGAGGTCCATAAAACTAACAGAATGTCAAAATACCTAATCCCTACCACTGATCTATACAGGCTGAGGAGTTCCTGTGCATTCCTGTGACCCAAAACAGGTCATGTCAAAGAGATTAAGAGTAGCTTAGATCATTCCTTATGCATGTACTGATCCTGTACTGAATTCTCTGAAGGCCAATAATTGCCCACAGAAACATACCAAGAATATATGAACTTATCATATATGGCATGTACATATAAACATTAAACATGGCATATGAAAGGCATGACATTTCCCAAATATAATACATTATTAATAACAATAATAATGTAGACAAAATGGAATTTTTCTATCAGTCTCCTACCAGATTGAAGTCAAAAGGTTGTTTCGATAAAACTTCTGTGCTCTTCCCTTTTTCTCTCTTTCTCTGCACTGTTTCAATAACTTTGTTTCATTTTGTTGCTATTCTACACGCTGTACAGTTTGTTTACAATCTAACCAAAGATACGTGCGTGTCTCAGAGACAACATGGAAGAGTCCAACAGTCTAAGGAGAAGGTGGCAGGATGTTACGTTCGTGATTTGATTTTCCATTTATGTAAATACTGGTATAGTTTATTTTGTCTGACATCATGTTAAATATGCTAAACATTTAAAAAATATATGGGGCTCCTAGTAGATTGGGGCCTAAGGCAGTCGCCTACCTTTGCCTAATGGTAAGTCCGTCTCGGGTAGTGCTCACAACTCACTGATTGCCACCCCTCTTTCCCATATCTTCATAGTGTGGCTGATCAACTTTATGCCTCTGTAATTACTACATCACCCTTGTTCTTGAAAATCGGTACCACTACACTTCTACTACCACTCCTTGAGCATCCTCTCACACTCTAAGACTGTGTTAAACAATCTGGTTAAAAAGTCTACGGCTATTTCTCCTAAACATTTCCACACCTCTACAGATATGTCATCTGGACCAACTGCCTTTCCACTCTTCATCCTCTTCATAGCTGCCCTCACTTCCACCTTGCTAATCCTTTGTACTTCCCAGTTCACTGTTTCCTTCATCCATCCTCTCTCTCTCTCATTTTCTCCAGCCTCTCATACAACTCACTATATGCCTTTTCCATTACTACCTCTCTGCTTGACATGCACCTCGATTCCAAGTACTCCTGTCTACTTTCTTCATCTTCCTAGCTATCCCACTTTTTCTTTGCCAGCCTCTTCCTTTGAATATGTTCCTGTACCTCTTTATTTCAACAGCATGTCTCTTTGTCTTCTTTTCTCTGTCCTCATATCCATTTTCATACATTTGATTTTCAGTTTTAATCAGTATTTTTAACTGAAGACAAAGAATTATTACAAATAGTTTTTTGCCCTCAAACAAACATGGTTCCCTATTAGAAATAAAGTGCAAACCTGGCTTTAACCAAACCATACCTTTTGTAAAAAAAATAATAAAATCTACACGTTTTTTTAATTAATAAATTGCCAACTTAGCTTTTATAAGATTAACTTCTAAGGGTGGAGAGGCGCTTACAGCTGGAAGCTACCATATTTACTCTTGTGATTGGGTCACAATATTCATTTTTTGATATTGTCTAAACAAACAAGCAAACAAAAAAAAAATTCTAATTTCAATTTAAAATCAATTTATTGCCCAACCTTATTTGGTTGGATGTGACTAAAAAATGCAGGCGTTTTAGTCATTGTGTTTTCGTGCTTGGCAAACCTCAATACTGTCTTTTAAGTCACACAAACAATGAAAAAAACATATTTGCACTAGAATCAAAATCCAAGTGCAAAGTAACTTAGATAACCACCACAACAATCTCTAAATCATGAAAGTGAGTTAGCCCATTACCTTTCCAATTAGTATTTCAGTTTGAAAATATTGTAATGCACTGTTAAATTTATGTTCACTGTATTTAATTATGTTCATACTACTCCAACATTTACTGTGTTTATACAAGTGTAAATCGTATAGTCAACTTACAATGGACAGTGATGTGGCTCAAACAAACAAACAAACAAACAAAACATCTGTGAGAACAAATCTTTCGCAAGACCCAATTATCAAATTCTCAGTTTTCCAAGACAGACTTCTGCTCTTGTACTCTATGGCAATTTATTGGAGCAACAAAGTTTTAATACAGTTAAGTTAAACAATTATTCAGACCTTTTTATCATTACTGTTGTATTTCTCGAAGTTAAATGACAGTTAAGTTAAAAAAAAAATCCTTACTTCTTGTTGAAATCATGACAGTGATTGTTTTTAGTATTGTTCATGCTTTATACTTAATTTTTTACTCACAATTACAGCTTCTAAAATTTTAGAGTAAACATTGCTTCAGTTATAAACAACAGCACCTTATTGTAAGAATGATTTTTGTATTTGATCACTGAGATAAAAGAGTGACACTTACAGTATGCATACGTGCATCTCAGCACCTCAGTTTGAGCGAATGCCAAGTCAGATCAGGAGATAAAAACAGAGCATTGTGATCTTTTTATTCATGTGTAACAGAGTTATCATGTCTGACTGATTTCCTTCAGGAGAAATGGATCAAGTTTATGTGAAATATGAAGTTACTGGCATGCATAGGGCAAACGGCATGGCAGGTTTGCTCTGCTGTAATCCTTGCTTCTGTACCTATTTAAAAAAAAAAGATGTTCAGTAAATTAATAAAATGCAGCATGTACTGAAACTTTACTGTTAAAAGCTCCCACTTCTGAGATGGTTTCATGTTTCCTTTAATCTCAGCACAGCATCTGATCTGTTTGCTGATTACAGTTGCTATCAGAGACAATGTTTAACAATTTCTAAGCTGTTATTGTCTGTTACTGAAAGCCTAGAATCTTTTCCCATAACACCCTGCCAGAGATGTACAGCACTGATGTCTCTAGGGCTGGACCCTCATCAGATAGCACACTCACCTTCTTTTTTATGCTTCACTACACTCTTTCCTTGTTTGCCATTTTGTTCTCAATGGTCCACTGCACTTTTTTACGCAGTTATTGCAATCTGGACATGTTTAAAATTATTTCAATGTGACTTGGTGTTGCAACAATGGAACACTTAACTTCTTTAGATCAGTAATAAATGTGACTACAGTAACGGCACGCATTTGTGCTAGCACCTCATGGAGGCGGGAAATGCTGACGGACATTGCAATTTTTGGATTTACTAACTTTTCTGATGAATGTTCATGAAAATCAGGGTTTACCTCTGTCATTAGCAGCACTTAGTAACAACTAGCAACATTCATGCGAATGTTTGTGAAAGTGTTTGTGAAAGACAGTTGGTGAACATTAGTGACTGTTAGTATATGTTAGCGACAGTGTTTGGCAGAGAGGAAATAGAGAGCGCCAACTGACGCGATTATCTGTAATTAGCGCCGCCATTTTGTTTTAGTGTAACTGGGCGCCCAGTGTCCCCGGCCAGTGTCATGACTGTATTGTGTTCTGCAGGCTTTGCTGCAAATTTAGCACAGTTTCTGTGACTTTTAAGCGCCTGTTAATGATATATGGTAGATATTGTGAACTTGTGAGGTGCAATACAATACATAAAAGAGAAATATACTAAGATTATATATAGAGAAATTACACGATTGAGTGTCAATAGCCATTGAATAGTAGTGTTAGATCACTTTGACTGTTTGACAGCTCATGTCACATGTGTCATGAAAGATGCACCCCCCCAATAAATAAATAAATATTTATTTTTTTACCTTCAGCCTGAATTGGCCGACTGGTATTGCTATCACTTTGTTTTTTAACCAATATTAATTTTAAATAATCATGTTAATCTTTTTTTTCAGGTTTTTTTTAGCAATAACTAACATGATAAGTTTTGATAACTGGCAGTCCATTGCAAATGAATGTGTCAAAAGTACTCAAAACAGACCATTTCATCATATTTTACATATCTTTATTGGTGCATCTTGTTCATAGTGGGTTTTCCATTTATTAAATAATAGGATAAGTAGCCTATAATTATACTGTATATTAAAAATACTTCAGTTCATCATTAACACAGTGAAATTGTTATGATTTCTACTGACAATATCAATTTGACAAGTATAATAATATATATTTTAGTCAACCCAACATGCATCCACAGGTGTAGTAACATAAAAAGTCGAACTGAAAAATGTCAATCCAAATAGTGTATACATTATATATAAAGTATAGCTACAGTCACAAGGTCTACACACATTGTGTACACTAAATATGTATACGAGACATGCTGATATAATTATAATATAATAATATTTGATAATTTTCATCAATTACTAATTTTTAAAACACTATACTGGTAACAGGTAAGGCAAGACCTTGTGATAAATCATGAAAACATCTCCTAACCATATATATATATATATATATGTATATACAGTATATGTATATATGTATGTGTACTATAAAAATAGATATTAATATTCTGTATTCATGTAGTTGTACTTTGCATACCAACTTTAACACACTGCCACTGGTACTTGTTTGCTTATCCAAACATGTAGCTAGATCATCATTGACCAATCATCATTGAAGTTTTTCAAACTATACAGGTCATTCTGACAGCAGCAGAAAAAATGACAACACTGTCAACAGAAACTGAAACACATGAAATATGATGACGTAAGAGTCAACTGAACAGGAATTCAAAAATAATTCACAAATATTAGTAATTAAAACTCAACTTACAGACAGAATGATGCAACTCACCTTTTGCTATCCTTGGGAAAGCTGTGGTAGCTCACATTCTTGTTAATCATTGAATAATTAAAGCAGTTGATAACAGAACATTGTGTTCCTTTAGAACCTGAAGTCTTTTTTTGCATTGTACCAGTAGAAGCAGTAGAATAGGAATGATAAGCATCAGGTGCTGGTGTAATTTCTTCTTGAAAGTAGCTCGATGCCATGTTGACTTTGCTGTGTCCAGGGACGCAGTTACACAAAAACAAAATGGCGGACACTCGCTGGCCAATAAACAAGCGCTTGTATGACAGTTGGCGCTCTCTATTTCCTCTCTGGTGTTTGGGACCATTAGCAACTATTTGCCACTGTGTGGGAACATTTTGGACCATTCTCCAACTCCAGGTAAATGTCAGGCAAATCTTGGACCCAACCCTATACAAAGGGTACGCAAACCCTCCCAGTATTCAAAAATACAAGGGTTTGCAAAGCTTCTTAAACAGTTGCTAGTGTTATACTTGGAGAGCCAGAAAGAACTGGTTAGAACTGTTTGACAAGAAAAACTGTTTGCAAACTGTCTTGCGACCTCTTACAATCCCTGACAAAAAACAAAAATCGCAATATTCATCCTCCACTCCATGAGATACTAGCTTTAGTAGAGATGTGGTTCATATGGACATATTTAGGGACAACAAGAAATCATTATTTACTTAATGCTGTCACCTAGCCAATGGAAATAAACACACAGCAGTAGCCTAGGTTATTGTGTGCAGACCTCAGTAGTTATATGCAGGTTGGTTAGTAGCTAGCCTGACATGGGAAAATAAAGGTGCTCACTAGTGCCCTAAAGGTTTTTGGAGTGATGCCATAGAAAAACCATTTTGAGAACCATAAAGAACCTTGTCAAGAAATGCCCAGTGTTATGCCTCTATACTTAAATAGAAATGAACTCAACTGGTGGCTGACTGCAGTAAGATTTTGTCGACCTGTCTTATTCCATTATTGTGGGCTGCATTTTGCCAAACTGAAAACTAAAAATACTCATCAATTTTGGTCTGTTTTTTGTTTATACAGTGGTTTCTGGGCTCATATGTAGTTTTTACCATGATGTATGTTCAAATGGTTGCTTTTCAGATCAGTTTTGTTTTGATTAGTGATTTGGTGCTATAAACAGTGGTTTGTGGTCAAGACTGAATGAAGTAATAATTGCTCATGTTTGTCTGAATGCAAAGACTGTGGTGGGCGTATGGGTTGGAACTCAGCGCCACACCCCTATTTCACTGTCCCTGCTTTACAGACTTTTAACTCCAAATGCACAAGATGGCAGTGCCCCAAATCCAGGAAATAGAGCTTCACTTTTCTACAGTGGGCATAAGTGGTGGCGTATTTAATAATTTTTTCTGAATTATTGTACAAGCACTTTAGCTATACTGGAGCGGTGGTGGTGGCCTAGTTGGTAGAGCATCTGCCCCACAACTGGGAGGCTGGGGTTAAAATCCTGGCCAGGTCATACCAAAGACCAGGTAAAAATGGCACTTTCCACTCTCTAGCTTGGTGCTTAGCATAATAGAACGGGAAAAGACGGGCAGTGAGGAGTGGCGACCCCTGTCTTGTATTAGCTTTGTAAAGCAACCGAGATGTCGTTGCTCACCTCATAGGCAACCAAATAATATAATAATAATAATACTGTAGCTATGACTCCAAATGTGCCAAGGGCTTGTCTCCCAAGCAGTTATTTAACCTAATTCTGGATCACACAAAAAAGTACTTCAATATAATGAAAATTAGAGCTCCAAGTCCGCCTTTCAACTGACTAATGCTCCTGAGCACACTTAGCAAATCTATCAAGGAATAAAGTATGGCTCATGAAGTAGAACTGGTGGCTTATCTGATTCCCATTAAAATGCTGTGGGGATTTGAAATGGCCAAAGAATTTTACGACTGAAGCATTCCAAATGAAAGTGTTGGCTTTGGGACTGTATCCACAAAAATCAACATAGATCCGGTTTTAGTTTTTTCTGAATAAATGGTTCTAGCGCTATATGAAAGAAGTTTAGATGTTTGCTTGTCTGGAGGCAAAAAAGATACTGTTATCATATTTCTTGGCTGTCATCAATTTCAAATACCTAAGAGTTAGCATCAGCTATTTAGAGCTCCCTAATCTGATCCTAAAGAGATCAGAAGACCCTAACCTAACCATGGAGGAAATCTCTTTGGCAAACAGAAATTTACCAAGATCCTTTCCCATTAGGATGACAACAGATTGGTTCACTCAGGATGTAGTAAACAACACTTTGGAGGTCTGATTCTAAGGTAAAAATACTACATTCAATGATGTTATCTCAGTGTACAAATTTGGAAATACAAAGGTTATACAAACCTGCCTATACCTACAGTATTCATTACACTTTGAATGTTCACTGATACACAGAAAACTATTGAAAAGCTTATCCTTCCCCATGTTACTTTCTTTAACTGTTGAGTGTCACATTAAAAAAAAAAGGATTCTTCATTCAAATTCTTCTCAAGGGATTGCACTCATCGTCTGCCACTGAGTTTTTCTTTGCTGAACTGTGAAGCTCTCCTTGTAAGTGTATCTTCGAATAAAGAATCCCCTTTGACAGGAGAGAGCACAGAACAAGAACCCCTGTGAGTTTAATCCCAACCTGTTTACATAGTGAAGGGTGCATTCACTGGCAGCTGACCAGAACCTTTCAAGGTACTAATGTTCCCAAACACCAACTCATTAACACATTTAAACTGCCTACACACAAGCACTCACAATGAGCCAGTATGCAAAAAGTGAGCCTGCATTTCCTGTATGGATGCATCGTGTTGATGCAGATGTAATATGCATGGTTAAATACACAGATAGACAGGGGTGCTCACACAACCCACCCACCTATTCATGCCCATACAATAAAACACACACACTCATGAGCAAGCTTGACTGTCTTTGGTCCGCCATTGTTCACTGGCACTGAGGCATTACTGGGCTAAGTGAGGGGCCCTGATAGATACCTACCAGACTCAGACCACCAATAAAGGTGTGAGAAGAGGAGACATGGAGTAAATGGAGGGATATTGAATAGGGGACACCAAAGATGGCAGCAGATAGCAGAATATTAACTGTGAGGGAAAGGCAGGGAATTAAGGAGGGGGAAAAAACAACTATTGTGCCATGCATTTGAATGTACATGTGTGTGCACAAGTGTAACATGGATGCTTCCCCACTGTGTGTTCTGTCAAATACAATACCAAATAATAATACATAATTGTATTTTTTGAAATGAAAAGATGAGATCTGCTGAGTAGATTTTATAAGAAGTCCTTTAAAAATATTAGTTCCCAACCACTGAATATGGCCATGTACCTTTTTAAAGATAGTGTGATATGAACATATTTTGTAGAATTTCCCTATTTCAATATAGCTTAAATCCTCATAGAGAGTTTTGCTGGGTATGATAGATAGGATTGAAAACCACAATCCCAAGATGGAGTCCTTGCACCCCTGCCTGCCTTTCTATTGCATCTGTGCTTACTTTCACTGTACTTCCTTTAGAAAATAAATGCACAATTTTAGTTGGTTAGGGTAAGGGACTAAAATACTTGGTTAATGTCAGTGTCACTTCACACACACTGCAATTGTAACCCTCCACCATGCCACTTTACGTCATTATTTCCACACTCATTAAAGTTAGCTAATGTCAGATCATACATTTAGTAAGTTTTAATACCTGTTGGTAAAGAAAAAAAAGCCAACAACAATATATAAAGTGCCTTGAATTGTCTTCACACTAATGGGCAATAAGCTCTGGTGGAAGATCAGTTTGCCTTCTATATAATCCATCCATCCATCCATATATCCATTTAAAAATTTTCACATGGCAAAGCACTTAAAATATGAATTTGTCAGTCAAAGTGATCTAATCAAATTTTCTTTCTCTGTAACATTAAATATAAAGCAATGTTATGAAGATGGAAAGCTTGAAACATAAATATAAAATTATATGAAATTAGCTGTAAATGCTGCCGTCACATTCAAGCAATACAATGATGTAAATAACAAATGGCGCCAGTCAATAGTAATAATAATATTAATCACTTCACATCCACAAATGATCAAACAAACACGGGCAAAAATCTAAACAAGTTCTTGTTTGGAGGAGGTAATTAAATGACAAGAGCAGCCAGTCTCTCATGTATTTCAATCTCAGTGCAGTTACCTCTGCCAAGGTGTTACACTGTATGTCCACTGAGAATTGTTGGGCTGTTTCTCAGCAGGAGTTTGATGGGACTTTCATCAAGGATCATTTCTGATTCTGGAGAAATCTTACTTTTTTAACATTATGACAGAGGGTTTTTTATGCCTCAGTGCAAAGCAACATCATATTATAATGCAAGAAATCTGTGTGTGTGTGTGTGTGTGTGTGTGTGTGTGTGTGTGTGTGTGTGTGTGTGTGTGTGTGTGTGTGTGTGTTTTCCACGCGTATCTCCCAAACCGTTCGTCGGACTGGCCTCAGATTTTATACGTGCTTTATTGAGGTTACAAGGGTGTGCATCCCCGAATTTCAGCCTGGTTACTGTTGCCATGGTAACCATGTCAAAGATCAAAAGTAGGCATCACCATGGTTACTGTTGCCATGGTAACAGTAACTTTCTGCGGGCATGCAGAAATGCTTGCTTACACTTGCTTTCTATGGGCATGCATGGGTATGCACTAGTAGGCATAAAGTAGCATGTTGATGTGTCTGTGTGTGAGTGTGTGTGTAAGTGTCTGTCACTAGGTTTTCAGTTCGCTCAGTCAAAATCAAGTGGAACTAAAAGCTTGTATCAATGTATTGCCATGTTTTCTAAACTTTGTCAGAATTTTCCAGATTTTTGAGATTAAGGGCCATATTACAAAAACGGGGTCGGATGATCAGTTGTCACTGACTCAGAACGCGTTTATGGGCATTTCCAAGTTCATTTCCTTATCACAACGGTGTAAAAACGAACTTTCCACCGGCGCATGATGCAAAGAGGCCGGTCTAATCATTCAGAGGTGTGTTTTAGATTATCCAATCCAAAACTCTCCTTCTCATCCCTTTAATGCAAAGAGGTGCATTAGCTAAAGTGAATTTGTGATCATGATGGTTTAAGACGGGTTTTGCGCTGACCAAAGCCTGTGTGTATGAGCCAAAATGTACGTGATAGTAATGCTTCGTGGTAATAAGAAAGACATCAATCACAGTTGATGCTCCGTTAGTTATGTTAGAACAAACGGGTAAGGACGGGCTGAAAAAATCAGATGAATTGTTTAATGTGGTATGGACGCAACACAGACATGAAGAAAAGACACACTGGCACACATGATCCCTGTTCATTCATTCATTCCCCTAAAAAGATCCTACATTAATGCCTATTCTAGACTGCAACAGTAAGTCCTCAATTAAAATGAGTGCGGATGGAATAAAAAGAAAAAAACTAGTGTGTGATCATCATATAATTAAAATGACGGGCAATTATGACTGCTACAAGATCCCATCACATGCCATTTCTGTTAGATATGGAAAAGGCTGGTAATAGTAAGATGGCGGTCGGGTTGGACGTGGGATAGACTGGGGTGGCTAACTGCTGGTTTCCGGTAGTGATGCCACTCATGGTATAAAGGAGATGGGTGGCTCTGCCTCTTTCGTCGTGGGAGCCACCTGGTATGCAGGCGAGTGCCGTAAGCCTTATTGTACATAGTTGTATCCTGTAATAAAGCCCTGTTAACCGAGTTATTGATACCTCGTTATTTCTATAATTATGGAACAACAATTTCATCATGAGCTGCACGATGTCAAAACACACCACTGAAATATCATTAAAAATGTGCTTCTGACAATAGACCTACTTTTTCCTGATCAAAAGCGGATTCTCATGGAATGCACTATAACAGTAATGCGCATTAGACTGCACGCCGCCACACCTCTTTGAAATGAGGCGCCTCCTGCCAGTGCATAGCGGGTGCACTGTCTAATGGTAATTTGATGGCATGATGCAAGGCGTGAAAAACAGACAATGCACTGAGAGAAACTAACAAAAACACTAGCACATGGCAGAAAGTCTGTCTGAAAAGTGCACGGATGACCATCAAAATAGGGCCCAAGGTTTTTGTTGTCAAGATAAACACAAAA
Source organism: Pholidichthys leucotaenia (assembly GCA_020510985.1). Classification (NCBI taxonomy): domain Eukaryota; kingdom Metazoa; phylum Chordata; class Actinopteri; order Cichliformes; family Pholidichthyidae; genus Pholidichthys; species Pholidichthys leucotaenia. The sequence goes on from CM035836.1 coordinate 179,416,086, forward strand.
ACAGAACGTAAGTTCACACTCACAAAGCTGTGAAAAAGTTGTTGTGATAACTATGTCGGGCCAGTAGGTGGCAATGCGACCGTTTTTCAAGGACCAGTATTAATTTCCGGTCAACCTTTGATTATGTGCTGCACTTTTAAAATAGCAGTTTTTACTGAAAAGTAAACACATTATTGCATGTTTATTGTTAATATAAACAAAAACTGCTAGTACATTTCAATAAATCAGTTTTTGGAAAAACTGTTTTTTGCAAAATAATTCAAGAAACTTTCTCAACATTCATTACACAGAGACTGAAACAATTCCAACCATTCTGACTTGATGTGGATGACTGTGGTTATAGTTTTTGAAATATTAATTTTTTATGTTATTGCATTCTGTGGTGTAAATATACATGCATTACATTAATAAAACTAGCGCATAAAACTAGCGCAATAAAACTAGCGCATACCCGTGCATGCCTGTAGAAACCAAGTATAAGCAAGCATTTCTGCATGACTGTAGAAAGCTACTGTTACCATGGCAACAGTAACCATGGTGATGCCTGCTTTTGATCCTTGACATGGTTACCATGGCAACAGTAACCATGGTGAAACCTGCCTTTGATCTATGATGTCACCACTCGTTCAGTGATGCCTGTCTTTGATCTTTGATGATGTGTCTGCCTGGCAACAGTAACCATTGTGATGCCTGCCTTTGATCTGTGACATCACAGTAACCATGCCTGCCTACTCCCTGAGCTAACTCCATAGCTCCCCATAGGACGTTCATTAAAGATTCCCCCTCCTAAACTTCCACATATCCGGGGAGGCTGAAATTTGGGGATGCACACCCTCGTAACCTCAGCAAAGCACGTATAAAATCTGAGGCCAGTCCGACGAATGGTTCGGGAGATATGCGTGGAACACACACACACACACACACACACACACACACACACACACAGAGATTTCTTGCAATATAATATGATGTGTTGCTACAGCAGCTTTTTTTATTGTGCTCCTAAATTTATTCTTGTAAGTGCACTGATTTATTATAATTTACAAACACATGTGCTCCTTGACAAAAATGCCAGCACACAGCCCTTCAGATCAACAGCTGAGTTGACCAATGAGGTGCACCTCATGTGTGTTGTAAACCGTGACATCAGTGTCATACAGTATGTGTGTAAACCAATACCAAGAATTTCAAAACCTTGCATGCATGCACTGACACAATACTTAGCTACGTCATGCTACCATGACACAGGTACCGAGGCATCAGCACCTATGGTACATTCATAGAGTTTTTCTAATATCATTAAAAAAATAATGGGTTACTCAACCTGAAAATACATAAGCACAGACAACCTGGTGTTCTGTCAGCTGATACATTTTAATCAATCTTGGTCAAGATGCGTACTCTCTGCTTGCTTTTTAGAGGAACTTTCATGTTCCCTGAGTCAAGAGCATTGTCCATATTGATACTGTATGCAACATGTGTCCTCTATCCTACAAAAATATATTTTTAATTTGAACATCCCAGGGATTTCAACTGTTTGCCATAACAATGTAAGATGTACTGTATCTCCACACACATTTCAGTGTGAATCTTTGCACCTTGAAGTGCACTGATCTCCAGGGAGAGTTGTGTCAGAATGTTTCTGTTGGTTGCCGAGCTGGCGAAGGCATAGCTTATGCCCTAGGCATAGTAAACAGAGACAAAAAGTCCAACAGCACGGCAGCAGTCAACATCCCTTGGTACAAAAATAAAAACATTCTTGAAAGCTCCACTAAAAGCAAAGTTGCTCGCTGAACTCCGCAGAGGCCACATGTGTCACATGGAACACAAATCAGTGTGTGCTTTTAGTTTTTTCTACCACACCGATTTAATACAACAAAGTGCTAGTGACATAAAAGGCTAAAGTGGGGGGAAAGTTACACTCATACAAAAAGAAAAATGACCTTTTTTGACAATTTAAGTAGCCTGGCCATCAGTGATCAGCCATTCATGTGACAATTGTAAAGTGGAGGCTACTGTGTGGCACTTCACTGACAAGGGTGTGGAGTGACAGATGAGAAAACAAACACATAAAGGTCAAAGCCCTTTGTATGTCAAAAGAGGGGAGAATTAGTTGAAATTTGAGCGCTGTATATCCAGAAACAATGCTGCTCTCTTGAAACTAAAGGTGCTGAAAGTCGCACCACATTATCATCTGTCAGGCGTCGTTAGTTAAGACTTGACAACAATAAAACAATATCATTTTCTTCCCTTGCACATTAACACAACTTTTAGGGAAGATCCAAGTATTCAAAATACAACATACAACCATATGAAATAATGTGATGCTATTCAAAGAAGAAGCATTCATCCAGATGCTGACTTACACCTTCTCTCAACCTTCCAACCTCTACTTCCTCAATCCCCCATCTCTCTGACGGCGGGAGGCATAACCATGTTGTGTGCGATTTGTCAGTAGATTAGCAGCCACCTTGCTCTCGATAAGGAGCAGTGCTGATAAAGTCTGTCCTAGGAGGCACACGGCTGTGATGAAACACCATATCTGACGTGAGCAGATCTGTTAAGAACACAATTAAGACACTGTCTTCTCTAGCAACCCTTATCCCCGCTGATCTCGTCGTTCCGTGTTTGTGATGAGGCTCGAAAATTCTGACAAAGTCCAGATCATCCATGCAAAAGTGAGACTTGGCTTTTTTCACAGGGCAGAGATAACGGGAGTGTGTTCCAGTTTTATCTAATATATATATATATATATATATATATATATATATATATATATATATATATATGATATACAGTTAGGCCCAAAAATATTTGGACAGTGACACAAGTTTTGTTATTTTAGCTGTTTACAAAAACATAGGATACAATTATATAATCAATATGGGCTTAAAGTGCAGACTCTCAGCTGTACTTTGACAGTATTCACATCCAAATCGGAGCAAGGGTTTAGGAATTACAGCTCTTTAATATGTAGCCGCCTCTTTTTCAAGGGACCAAAAGTAATTGGACAATTGACTCAGAAGGCTGCAAAAAAAATAACAAGGCTGCATGGGCTCTTCCCTCATTAACCTGTCATCAATTAAGCAGTTAAAAGGTCTGGAGTTGATTCCAGGTGTGGCGTTTGCATTTGGAAGCTGTTGCTGTGAACACACAACATGCAGTCAAAGGAGCTCTCAATGGAGGTGAAACAGACCATTCTGAGGCTGAAAAAAAGAAGAAATCCATCAGAGAGATAGCAGAAATGTTAGGAGTGGCCAAATCAACAGTTTGGTACATTCTGAGAAAAAAAGAGTGCACTGGTGAGCTTGGGAACTCAAAAAGGCCTGGACGTCCACGGAAGACAACAGTGGTGGATGATCACAGAATCCTTTCCATGGTGAAGAACAACCCCTTCACAATATCCACTCAAGTGAAGAACACTCTCCAGGAAGTAGGTGTATCAGTATCTAAGTCTACCATAAAGAGAAGACTTCATGAGAGTAAATACAAAGGATTCACCACAAGGTGCAAACCATGAATCAGCCTCAAAAATAGAAAGGCCAGAATTGACTTTGCCAAAAAAACACGTGAAGAAGCCAGCCCAGTTCTGGAACAGCATTCTTTGGACAGATGAGACTAAGATCAACCTGTACCAGAATGATGGGAAGAAGAAAGCTTGGAGAAGAACTGGAACAGCTCATGATCCAAAGCACTACATCTTCTGTAAAACATGGTGGAGGCAGTGTGATGGCATGGGCATATGTACATGGCTTCCAATGGCACTGGGTCACTTGTGTTTATTGATGATGTGACAAAAGACAGAAGCAGCCGGATGAATTCTCAAGTGTATAGGGATATACTTTCTGCTCAGATTCAGCCGAATGCAGCAAAGTTGATTGGACGGCGCTTCACCAATGATCCAAAACATACTGCAAAAGCAACCCAGGAGTTTTTTAAAGCAACGAAGTGGAATATTCTGCAATGGCTGAGTCAATCACCAGATCTCAACCCAACTGAGCATGCATTTCACTTGCTCAAGACAAAACTTAAGGCAGAAAGACCCACAAACAAGCAACAACTGAAGACAGCTGCAGTAAAGGCCTGGCAAAGCATCACAAAGGAGGAAACCCAGCGTTTGGTGATGTCCATGGGTTCCAGACGTCAGACAGTCATTGCCTGCAAAGGATTCTCAACAAAATATTAAAAAGTAACATTTTACTTAGGGTTATGTTTATTTGTCCAATTACTTTTGAGCCCCTGAAATGAGGAGCATTTGTATAAAAATAGCTACAATTCCTACATGTTTAATCATATATTTTTGTTCAACCCCTTGAATTAAACCTTAAAGTCTGCACTTCAATTCCGTTGTAATTGTTTCATTTCAAATCCAAAGTGGTGGCATGCAGAGCCCAAATCATGAAGATTGTGTCACTGTCCAAATATTTCTGGGCTTAACTGTGTGTATATATATATATACAGTATATATATATATATATATATATATATATATATATATATATATATATATATATATATATATAAATTTCTATATATATAAATTAATAAATATATATATATATATAAGCTTATAATTAAGCCTCAAGAGTGCGGCATCAATGACTATATCACTGTGGTGATTTGGCCTTAAATGAGCATAATATAATAAAGAATAGTCCTACTGTCATTTCACACACTAACTAACTAACTAACTAACCTGCACTTATATAGCGCTTTTCTAGTCACAAAGACCACTCAAAACGTAACCAATTTAAATACTGTCCAGTGCTGAAGTCAGTGTTTATATACATACCTCTTGAGGGTTTGTAGATCACGTGACTCATGCCAGTGGCTAGTTAGCTGTTAGCTGTGTTGGGGAGTGATTTACGCAGCCATGACTATGTTATCACCGCTTAGGGATTACAAAACTCTGATCAGGTTCTTAAATACCGCCTTAGCTTGTCCCTTTTGTCATCCATTCTCAGGGTAAAATGGTTGCGATAATGCGGATAGTGGTCAGAGGCTAACAGTGATTTAGCTTCACTGCATTTCATGTTAGTTTCTGTGCACTTTGCTTGCTTTTTCTTGGCATCTTCAGATGAAATAAAGGGTCAATCATCTAATACACTGTGGACAGACATTGCATTTCTTTTCGGTACAAGCCATTTTAATTTTTCCATCGTGCTCTGCTGCTTTGGAACAGCGCTGACTGCATTACTTCCAGATTGAGTCACATGACCGCACACACAGGACACATTTTAAAGGGGCAATGCATGAAAGCTCTCATATACACACTTACACAACAGGAAGCAGGGAAGAACTGAAAAAAACTGACATGGGCAAGATTATGTTGGTTTTATGTCCCGAACGTAAGTTCTGGTTTTATTTCAGTTAATTGCCAAACCCTAATTGAAGCCACTTTAAACAGCCAAACTGACTTGGCCTTGTTATAATCCAAAGACAAAAAGAAGAGGCAATAAATGGATAAAAATAACATTAGAGCTCTTATCCAAAATCCAATTTGTGCAAATTTTTCCAAATCATTTAGTTTTTCTCTCATTTCTTCTGTGGCTAATTTCTAAAGAATCTCAATATATAGTGACACATTCTTTTACATGGGCATGATAAGGGCTTCTTCTAGCCATCCAAGAAATAGCTGCAACTGGTTCATATAAACCACCTGAGCGGTATTTAAAAAAAAAAAAAAAAAAAAAAAAAGGCCAGGTGAGAGCAACTTAATATGTCTGGATAAACTAGCCAGCCACAAATCCAAACATCAAATTCCACTTCACAATGGATGGAATGATAAAAGATGCATGTGCATCCATGTGGCATTGGCATCACCAGCATTTATTTATTTTCTTCCCTCAAACAAACTTTGTTGATGGATGCATCTCAGATTATTTCCCTACCTTTTACAGGTGAAGTGAGTCTTTACTAACACATACCTATTGAGGGGCATAACCAAGGGGAACAGCTTTCTGCAAACAGCAGACCTGTTTCTGAAAACCTTTTTCTTTGCCAATCATATTTGGTATGCCTATTAAGTAGAGATTCCGCATGTTTGCATTTTGCAGTTATACATTCTTGGTTTTGTGAAGGCGTTCCTCTCCCCATACATCAAAAGAGGATTAAGAAAGTAGTTCTTTTGTCAGCAAGTTGAGTCTACAGTTGCAGAGAGCATTAATGAGTAATAGTTATGTCTGTGTCAAATTGTGAGCAATTCACATTCCTCTGTCACACTGGAAACCATTCACAGAGATCTGGGGAGTCATTATGTTAATAAAATGCAACAAGGGGACTGAGTGCTTCCATTGGCAAAGTTATTATTTCTTCTTCTTTGTTCTGCATGCATTATTCAGATAGCGTCTAGTGGAATCAGAACTACAGGAAGATCAAAGGAAGCCTCTGAAGTTTTAATGTTTTATCTATGGTTCAGCTAAAGACATTCATCCATCTGTAATGTTTTTTTTTTTTTAAATCTCTCATCACATTCAAAATCACCAGATTTTGAAGCCTATCACAGCTTGGGGAGCATTAGTATTAACCATTTTATTAAATGTTTGGACATAAATTCAGAATTATACAAGAGTCCTGCAAGCATAATAGGGATGGGTAAATGCATGCAGATGTATGAGAGTACATTTGGACCGAAAAGTCAAAAGCACAGTACATTCAACATGTGACACATTTGTCCCTGCTATTTAACCTGTTCTTGTGACTGTGCTCCTCTCACACTCAGTGCTACACCCCTTGAGATGTATAGGGCATTAAAATACATTATTTTTTTTCCTCAGTGTCTAGCACCAGCGTTTAACATGGCTGAAACAGAAGTACCTCCAAGGACTGCAGTGTCAAGACTAAGATTACGCTGTCTTCCTCTCACTGACACCTGGATAGAGCAGCTCCTGCTTCCTCCATCTTTGAGAACTACTGGTCTTCCTGAGCTTGCCACAAGTATCCTCCTCCTGTCCGTCTGCATACAGTGCATCTGGAAAGTTTTCACAGTGCTTCATTTTTTTTTTTTTTACACATTTTGTTATGTTACAACCTTATTCCAAAAGGGATTAAATTCATTTTTTCCTCAAAATTCTACACACAATACCCTATAATGACAATGTGAAAAAAGTTTTTTTTAAATTTTTGCAAATTTATTAAAAATAAAAAACTTTCACAGAGTTGTCCTGAATCCACTCCTTTGATATCTTGGCTGTGTGCTTAGGGGTTGTGTAGGTGTTGTCCTGCTGAAAGATGAACTGTCACCCCAGTCTGAGGTCAAGAGCTCTCTGGAGCAGGTTTTCATCCAGGATGTCTCTGTACATTGCTGCATTCATCTTTCCCTCTATCCTGACTAGTCTCCCAGCTCTCTCTGCTGAAAAACATCCCCACAGCATGATGCTGCTACCAACATTGGAGTGGTTATGAATGATGCCTGGTTTCCTCCAAATATGATGCCTGGCATTCACACCAAAGAGTTCAATCTTTGTCTCATCAGACCAGAGAATTTTGTTTTCTCATGGTCTGACAGTCCTTCAGGTGCCTTTTGGCAAACTCCATGCAGGCTGCCGTGTGCCTTTTACTAAGGAGTGGCTTCCATCTGGCCACTCTACCATACAGGCCTGATTGGTGTATTGATGCAGTGAAGGTTGTCTTCCTGGAAGGCTCTCATCTTTTCACAGAGCAACGCTGGAGCTCTGACAGCTCTGACAGAATGACCATCGGGTTCTTGGTCACCTCCCTGACTAAGGCTCCTCTCCCCCAGTCGTTCAGTTTAGAGGGCCATCCAGCTCTAGGAAGAGTCCCGGTGGTTCCAAACGTCTTCCATTTACGGATGATGGAGGCCACTGTGCTTATTGGGACCTTCAAAGCAGCAGAAATTTTTCTGTACCCTTCCCCAGATTTGTGCCTCAAGACAATCCTATCTTGGAGGTCTACAGTTTGTGCTCTGACATGCACTGTCAACTGTGAGACCTTATATAGACAGGTGTGTGCCTTTCCAAATCATATCCAATCAACTGAATTTACCACAGGTGGACTCCAATTAAGCCGTAGAAACATCTCAAGGATGATCAGTGGAAACAGGATGAACCTGAGCTCAATTTTGAAATTCATGGCAAAGGCTGTGAATACTTATGTACATGTGATTTCTTAGTTTTTTATTTTTAATAAATTTGCAAAAATCTCAAAAAAAAACCCCAACAACTTTTTTTCACATTGTCATTATGGGGTATTGTGTGTAGGATTTTGAGGAAAAAATTATTTTAATCCCTTTTGGAATAAGGCTGTAACATAAGAAAATGTAGAAAAAGTGAAGCACTGTGAATACTTTCCGGATGCACTGTAAATGCTGACATACACTGTTTTGGCAAAGGAATCAGGTGTATCACCGGACATTTCCCAGAACCCTGGAAGTGCTCTTTTATTACACCAGTCTTTAAATCAGGTAACCCAGCAATAATTAGTAACTATAGACCCATAAGCATACGGTGGTGTAAAAAAGTATTTAGTCAGCCACCAATTGTGCAAGTTCTCCCACTTAAAAGATGAGAGAGGTCTCCAGTTTTCATCATAGGTATACCTCAACTATGAGAGACAAAATAAGAAAAAAAAAATCCAGAAAATCACATTGAAGGATTTTTAATGAATTAATTGGTAAATTCCTCAGTAAAATAAGTATTTGGTCAATAACAAAAGTTCATCTCAATACTTTAAGATAAAATAAGATAAGATAAGATAAGATAAGATAAGCCTTTATTAGTCCCACAATGGGGAAATTCCAGGATTGCAACAGCACAGGGATAGCAACACTCAGAGCAACAATCAGAAGGCAAGAGAAAAAAAACAAGAGCAGCAAGTATACATATGTACATATAAATATAAATATATATATATATAGACACACAGTGCGGCACATTGTAGCTAGATGGGATAGATATATAAATATATAAACACAGTGCGGAGCATTGTAGCTGGATGGAATAAATATGTAGATATATAAACACACACAGTACGGAGCATTGTAGCTAGATGGAATAAATATGTAAATATATAAACACACAGTGCGGAGCATTGTAGCTAGATGGAATAAATATGTAGATATATAAACACACACAGTGCGGAGCATTGTAGCTAGATGGAATGAAACAGCACAACCGTCTACTTAGTTATTCTACATGGTATGATTATGTACCCATACATATTCTCACCCTCCATAGCGACCGGTATTTTCCTAGTTGTATACCGGAGGGGACCATTGTGTAAGTCTATTGCATCTTTTGCATTCAAAACTATTAGGTTGTCACGTCTTTTTGCTATCTCTGCGAGCAGCCCTGCTTAGGTTGTACAGTCTGACAGGTTATATACCTTTTGTTGACAATGACAGAGGTCAAACGTTTTCTGTAAGTTTTCACAAGGTTTTCACACACTGTTGTTGGTATTTTGGCCCATTCCTCCATGCAGATCTCCTCTAGAGCAGTGATGTTTTGGGGCTGTCACTGGGCAACACAGACTTTCAACTCCCTCCAAAGATTTTCTATGGGGTTGAGATCTGGAGACTGGCTAGGCCACTCCAGGACCTTGAAATGCTTCTTACGAAGCCACTCCTTTGTTGCCCGGGTGGTGTGTTTGGGATCATTGTCATGCTGAAAGACCCAGCCACGTTTCATCTTCAATGCCCTTGCTGGTGGAAGGAGGTTTTCACTCAAAATCTCACGATACATGGCCCCATTCATTCTTTCCTTTACACGGATCAGTCGTCCTGGTCCCTTTGCAGAAAAACAGCTCCAAAGTATGATGTTTCCACCCCCATGCTTCACAGTAGGTATGGTGTTCTTTCTCCTCCAAACACGACAAGTTGAGTTTTTACCAAAAAGTTCTATTTTGGTTTCATCTGACCATATGACATTCTCCCAATCCTCTTCTGGATCATCCAAATGCTCTCTAGCAAATTTCAGACGGGCCTGGACATGTACTGGCTTAAGCAGGGGGACACGTCTGGGACTGCAGGATTTGAGTCCCTGGCGGCGTAGTGTGTTTCTGATGTAGCCTTTGTTACTTTGGTCCCAGCTCTCTGCAGGTCATTCACTAGGTCCCCCCATGTGGTTCTGGGAATTTTGCTCACCGTTCTCGTGATAATTTTGACCCCACGGGGTGAGATCTTGCGTAGAGCCCCAGATCGAGGGAGATTATCAGTGGTCTTGTATGTCTTCCATTTTCTAATAATTGCTCCCACAGTTGATTTCTTCACACCAAGCTGCTTACCTATTGCAGATTCAGTCTTCCCAGCCTGGTGCAGGTCTACAATTTTGTTTCTGGTGTCCTTTGACAGCTCTTTGGTCTTGGCCATAGTGGAGTTTGGAGTCTGACTGTTTGAGGTTGTGGACAGGTGTCTTTTATACTGATAACGAGTTCAAACAGGTGCCATTAATACAGGTAACGAGTGGAGGACAGAGGAGCCTCTTAAAGAAGAAGTTACAGGGCTGTGAGAGCCAGAAATCTTGCTTGTTTGTAGGCGACCAAATACTTACAGTATTTTACTGAGGAATTTACCAATGAATTCATTAAAAATCCTTCAATGTGATTTTCTGGATTTTTTTTTCTCATTTTGTCTCTCATGACATAATGCACGGCTCAGGAGACACACACGCAGGCTCAGGGTAGATCTAATAGCTTTATTAACAACAAGTGTGTATGAGTGTGTGTCTGCGGGATGTGAATGTGTTGGTGGTGGCGTCTGCGTCGGGCATGGAGGCAGGAGGCCGTACAGCCGGACAACCCTATGGGAGAAGCAGAGGGAGAAGGGTAACGGGCACCACACCAACACAGGAGATATGAAAATGATGACTGGCTTACTTGGGAATGGCAGGTGGCTGGCACAGCAAGGGTGAAGCCCGGAAGACAGCGACCTGGAGCGCCCGGTGCAGCAGCGAGGGAACGGTGGCGGAGAGGAGTGGTCTGCCGCCGGGAAATCCACCTGTGCACAGGGGAGCAGACTTGGAGAAGAATGAGGTAAGAGATTCTTACTTGGATGTTTCGCTGAATGGTTGAGATTCCTTACAGCAAGAGTAGCGAGTGAAGACTGACAGCTTCAGGCCGAAGCCCAGGGCGAGGCGGCTTAAATCCCTCGCCCTGATGAGGTGCAGGTGTGCGTGCAGCTGGCGCCGCAGATGGGCGGCGAGGCGTGACAGTACTCCCCCCTCTAGCAGCGCCTCCTGGCGATGGTTTCTCCGGGTGCGCTCGGTGGAACTCAGTAATGAGGGACGGGTCCAACACAAATGACGAGGGTACCCATTGCCGATGTTCAGGCCCATAACCCTCCCAGTCCACCAAGTACTGCAACCCGCGACCCCGGCGCCGGGAGTCCAGGATAGAGGAGACAGGCCAGGCCGGATGGCCATCAACCAACCGGGGCGCGGGCTGCGCAGCAGGAGGAGGGCAAAGGGGATCGGAGACTGCCGGCTTCACCTTGGAAACGTGGAAGGTGGGATGGATGCGGAGGGAGGGGGGAATAGCTACACGCACAGCCACCGGGTTGATAATCCTGGTGATGGGGTATGGGCCCATAAAACGCTGTGCCAGCTTCCTCCTCTCACCCTTTAAAATGACGTCCTGGGTAGACACATAGACACGCTGACCCACCTGGTACGCTGGGGCAGGTCTTCTGTGCCGGTCCGCCGTGGATCTGTTGCGCTCCGCCGTGCGTAAAAGCGCATTGCGCGCCGACGCCCAGATGGAACGGAACTGCCTGAGGTGCGCCCGAACTGAGGGGACAGTTACCTCACTCTCCTGTGCTGGGAAAAGAGGAGGGTCGTAGCCCAGGGACGCCTTAAAGGGAGACATCCCTGTGGCAGAAGAGCGGGCGGTGTTGTGGGCGTACTCAACCCAGGCGAGATGGTTACTCCAGGACGCAGGTTTGGATGCAGTGACGCAGCGGAGCGCAGCCTCCAGCTCCTGGTTGGTCCGCTCACACTGCCCGTTGGTTTGGGGGTGATGGCCGGAGGAGAGGTTTACCTTGGCTCCCAGGGCGTTGCAAAAGGACCTCCAAACCTCTGAGGAAAATTGGGGCCCCCGGTCCAAGACCACGTCCACCGGAATCCCGTGCAGCCTGACCACGTGTTGGACTAGGAGGTCCGCCGTCTCCAGGGCAGATGGAAGACCTCGTAGCAGGATGAAGTGCGCCGCCTTGGAGAAACGGTCTATGATGGTCAGGACAGTGTCGAAGGTGTTAGAGACTGGGAGTCCGGTGACGAAATCCAGGGCGATATGCGACCAGGACCTGCCAGGGACGGGCAGAGGCTGGAGCAAACCCGCTGGAGGGGCATTACCTGATTTACTGGTGGCACATACAGGGCAGGCCCGGGCGTAGCGGGCAGCGTCCTTCCGTAGGCCCGGCCACCAGAAGGACCGTTGAAGAAGGTCGATCATCCGGGAGGAACCAGGGTGGCAGGTGAGCTTAGATGTGTGCAGCCAGTGGATGACCTCCCCCCGAACCGTGGATGGCACAAAAAGCCTCCCCTCCGGTCTGCCGCCAGGGTCAGGTTCCAATTCCTGCGCCTTCCGGATCTTACTTTCTATGTCCCAAGTGACGGCTCCCACGATGCACGACCTGGGCAGGATGGTGTGGACCGTGTCCTCAGACGCCTCAGGGGCAAATTGCCTCGAGAGGGCGTCGGGCAGGCTGTTCTTGGAGCCAGGCCTGAAGGTGATGTTAAAACGGAACCTGGCAAAGAACAAGGACCAACGCGCCTGGCGGGCGTTCAGACGCTTGGCAGATCTTAAGTATTCCAAGTTCTTGTGGTCAGTCAGGACCACGAACGGCAGGTCCACCCCCTCTAGCCAGTGACGCCACTCCTGCAGCGCGAGCTTGATGGCGAGGAGCTCTCTGTCCCCCACGTCGTAGTTCCGTTCCGCCGGGGACAAGCGCCGAGAGAAGAAAGCGCAGGGCCGTTTGACTCCGTCATCTGGTGACCGCTGAGATAGAACCGCCCCCACTCCTGTGTCCGAAGCATCCACTTCCACGATGCATTGCAGCGACGGGTCGACTTGGCTAAGGACCCGGGAGGAGGAGAACTCCGCCTTCAGCGCCTGGAAGGCAGCTGCGGCCTCTTCAATCCACCGGAACGGGACCTTAGGGGACGTGAGGCGGGTCAGAGGGCCGACGACGGTGCCAAAATTCGGGACGAAGCGGCGGTAGAAGTTTGCAAACCCAATAAATTGTTGCACCTGTTTCCTTGATGTTGGTGTAGGCCATTCCACCACCGCCTTCACCTTCACTGGGTCCGGAAGCACCTGGTCGTGGGAGATGACGAACCCGAGGAAGGACGTAGTCTTAGTGTAGAATTCACACTTTTCTGCCTTCACATACAACCGGTTCTCCAGCAGCCTTTGGAGGACCTGCCTCACATGGACCCGGTGCTCATCCCTGGATTTGGAGAAGATGAGGATGTCATCCAGGTAGACGAACACAAATAGGCCGATGAAATCCCGGAGGACGTCATTTATTAGGCGCTGAAAGACGGCTGGAGCATTGGTCAACCCGAACGGCATCACCAGGTACTCGAAATGGCCGTTCGGGGTACAGAAGGCTGTCTTCCACTCATCTCCCTCCCGGATCCAGACGAGGTGGTATGCGCTGCGTAAATCCAGCTTGGTGAACCAAGTCGCCCCCTGGAGGGAGTGGAAGGCGGTGTCCATAAGTGGCAGGGTGTAGCGATCCTTCTCCGTGATATCATTCAGGGCGCGGTAGTCGATACAAGGACGGAGGGAACCATCCTTCTTGCCCACGAAGAAGAATCCTGCGCCTAATGGTGATGACGAGGGACGGATAATTCCAGCACTCAGCGATTCCTTGAGGTAGGAATTCATAGTCTCCTTCTCTGGCGCCGACAGGCTGTAGAGTCGCCCAGAGGGTAAGGGTGCCCCCTGCCGGATGTTTATCGCACAGTCGTAGGGCCTGTGAGGAGGAAGAGACATCGCCTTGGACTTGCTGAAAACCATACCCAGGTCGTGAAATTCTGATGGCACCAGGGAGAGATCCGGGGGCGCAGCGTCCATAGGAGTTGGAGAAGAGGACGGAGAGCAGGCAGCGGATTGCAGGCAGGTGCTCATGCAGAAGGAACTCCATGCCGATACCCTGGCGGACTTCCAATCCAGGACGGGGTTATGAAGGCGAAGCCAGGGGTACCCCGGGATGACGGGCGACACAGAGTTGGGGAGGACGTAGAAAGTGATTTCCTCCCGGTGGTTCCCAGAGATGATCACAGGTACAGGGACGGTCTGGTGTGTGACTCTCCCCAGGGAGACATGGGAGAGGTTGACCAGGGCGAGAGGGGATTTGAGGGCTTGGCAACGGATGCCCAATCGGGTTGCCAGGCTTTGTGAAATAAAGCTGCCTTCCGCGCCCGAATCCACCAGTGCGTGGGTGAGGTGCCCAGTGGGGTTGTGACAAAACCGGATGGGCAGCTTCAATTGGGAGAGGGGATTTAACCGATTGACGTCCGCGAGGCCCCCTACAGTGACTCTCGGACCCCACCGTTTGGCTTCTGTGGGCAAAGCTCCACCGTGTGTTGGCTGTCTCCGCAATACATGCAGAGACCCAACTCACGGCGGCGTTGTCTCTCCGCAGGGGGGAGCTTTGTCCAGCCCGTCACCATCGGCTCCGACTCCTCGGGGCGCGATGGTGGCGGCAACGCCAGGGGGCGAGCTTGGGACAGGCGCGACGAGGCACCACAAGAGCAAGAAGAAGACGACTTCCGCTCCGAGGTGCGCTCGCGCAACCTGTTATCCAGGCTGATGGCTAGGGACATTAGCTCCGCTAAAGTCTCCGGGATGTCCCGCCCAGCCAGTTCGTCCCTCAGACTATCATTGAGACTGCGGAGGAAGAGGCCGCAGAATGAACGTTCATCCCAGCCAACCTCCTCCGCCGCTACCCGGAAGTCGATCGCGTAATCAGCTGCCGACCGGCTTCCCTGCTGGAGGCTGAGAAGCCGATCGACCTGAACGCTCTCAGTACGAGAATGATCAAAGACTTCCAGGAACTGTCTCACGAATTGGCCATAGGTGAGGGTGGCGTAACTGGGCCTCGCCATTACGGTGTAAGCCCAAGTAAGCGCTCGCCCCTCCAGGAGATTCCCTATGTAACCAATTCGGCTATGGTCTGAGGGAAAATCTCCGGGCACACGGTGGAACACGGACTCACATTGCATTATAAACCCCCGTGCTCCGCCGAGCTTACCGCTAAAGCGGGCGGGGGTCGGAATGGGTGTGAGCCGAACCGGTGCCACCGGAGCAGGCTGGACGGCCGCTGGAGCAGCAGGAGCCCCGCCGCCCTGACGAGCCGGGGGGAACGGCTGTTGGGGGTCCAAGCGGTCCAATCGGTTAGTGATGATAGATAATTGATTTAGAATCACCTGTTGCTGGTGGGCTATTAGGTCCACTCGAGCCTCGAGGGTGGAAAGTCGGCGTGTGAGCCCGCCGTCTGCCGAGCCGCTCTGCTGAAGCCGTACTGACATAATGCACGGCTCAGGAGACACACACGCAGGCTCAGGGTAGATCTAATAGCTTTATTAACAACAAGTGTGTATGAGTGTGTGTCTGCGGGATGTGAATGTGTTGGTGGTGGCGTCTGCGTCGGGCACGGAGGCAGGAGGCCGTACAGCCGGACAACCCTATGGGAGAAGCAGAGGGAGAAGGGTAACGGGCACCACACCAACACAGGAGATATGAAAATGATGACTGGCTTACTTGGGAATGGCAGGTGGCTGGAACAGCAAGGGTGAAGCCCGGAAGACAGCGACCTGGAGCGCCCGGTGCAGCAGCGAGGGAACGGTGGCGGAGAGAAGTGGTCCGCCGCCGGGAAATCCACCTGTGCACAGGGGAGCAGACTAGGAGAAGAATGAGGTAAGAGATTCTTACTTGGATGTTTCGCTGAACGGTTGAGATTCCTTACAGCAAGAGTAGCGAGTGAAGACTGACGGCTTCAGGCCAAAGCCCAGGGCGAGGCGGCTTAAATCCCTCGCCGCTGATGAGGTGCAGGTGTGCGTGCAGCTGGCGCCGCAGATGGGCGGCGAGGCGTGACATCTCATAGTTGAGGTATACCTATGATGAAAATTGGAGACCTCTCTCATCTTTTAAGTGGGAGAACTTGCACAATTGGTGGCTGACTAAATACTTTTTTGCCCCACTGTACTTCCTACATTCTCCAAGGTAATGGAAAAGTTGATTGCAAATCAGATCGTTAAACATTTGAATAACAGTCCATACATCCTACACCAAATGCAATTTGGCTTTAGAAAATATCATTCCACTGAGACAGCAGTCTGATTCTTTTTAGAAAATATAAAATCAAAACTGGATACAGATGGCATCATTGGTGCTGTTTTTCTTGATTTCAGAAAAGTCTTTTATCCATTAACCATCAGATACTGTTGACCAAGTTGTCCTACTTTAACCATTCTCTGAATGCACTGAACTGGATTAAATCATGCATTTCATCAAGGACACAGTGTGTAAGAGTACAGAACATGAAATCAACATCCTATGAAAACAATCTTCGAGTACCACAAGGGTCTGTATTGGGACTGCTACGCTTCAGCTTATTTATAAATGACTTACCAAGCTATTGTCCATCTAACGTAACTTGTCAAATGTACACAGATGATGCAGTACTGTACGTTCATGCAAACAGTAAAGAACAAGCTGCACAAGATCTGACAGCTGCCATGGGTAATGTGTATAATTGCCTTGAGAGTTCTAAGTTACACTTCAATTTATCTAAGACCGTCTGTATGTACTTTTCAAAAAAAGTAGATATAGACAGTGATCCTAACATCTTTATACAAGGCAAAAAAATTGAGGTAGTAGAAGAATTCAAATATTTAGGAATCATTCTTGGCTCACAACTTCATTTTAAACAGCAGGTAAAAAGGATTGTGAAGAGAATGAAATTTAACCTATCTAATTTTAGATTTTATTAGGAACAACTTAACTCTTGAATCAGCCAAGTTATATATTGATGCAATGATTATATCACATATGACCTATGTCATGATTTGGCCCTTCAGGGCAGGAAGAAGACCCACGCGCTGAACTGTGAGTTGTGCGTGAATTTAATAAAGAATACAAAAATATGCAAAGAACAAAAACACTTACAAGAAGCAGGAGTAAGATGAGACAGGCGTGGAATAATCGTCTGAACTCGGTATTAGGACGCGGCTTCAGGTGGAGGCACCGCCGCCCTTAAATAGGACACGGGGGATAATTACAACTGAAGACATTTGTGAGCTACCACAGCAGGGAGAAATCAGTCCAAGCTAATGACAGCTGTGCTGGAAGTGGGCTTGAGCAGATAATGAAAGCAATCCAGCATACTGTCAAAACAAAAGCACAGGAGGAACAAATACAAAATGAGAAATACTAAAGGTGCTGGAAATAAACAAATATAACTAGGACGGGGGACAGAATATACAATAACTATAGACTGTCATGGCCAATAAAAGATATAAAACCCAGACAACTTAAAACAGAAACAAAAAGCAAACTCAGATGACATCCTAAATATTAAATACTAAACAGAAGTGGGGAAATGCAGAAAATAACCAGAAATAACCAAAGGAGCGTGAGCACGGTTCTCCGACCGTGCACCATATCCTGACAACCTGTTGCATAACGAGTTGGACAATGGCCTGTAAAACAGCTTTAAAACCAATTAAAACCATTTATAAACAAGCTTTAAAAGTAATTGATAAAAAACTGAAAACGCATTATTATTGTCAGATTTTAAAGAAACATGTGCGATTAAATTGGGACAACATTGTAAAATATGCCGACAATGTACTGGTTTATAAAATTTTTCATGGCCAAGCTCCACCTCCACTACAAGAATTTGTAAAGAAAAACTCAAACAAATGAACCAGAACAAGCTCTAGAGGCGACTGTGTCACACCACTTGGGAAAAGTACTTTTGGTCAAGCTACATTTTCTTTTCGTGCATCTCAAACCTGGAATTCAATACCAAGTTTAATACGGGTACTACCGACCCTTACTTCATTTATCAAACAATTCAGTGCAATAATATCTATGCACACATCTGCATGTGCTAATGTGTGCTATGGGCACCATGCAAAATAATCATGTATAAGTGTGGGCCTTGAGCATTGTGCAACACAATCAGGTGCAATGGCGTGCTATGGGCATTGTGCAATATTATTTAATGCTTTGTAACTATGTGCAAATAACTTTTGCAATCCCCCAGCTTTTAACCCATTATGTGTGTTATGATCTGCATTGTGTTGACTGCTTGTTTTTTGTATTAGTTTTTATTCTTTTTATCTCTATTGTTTTTTATTGTTTGACATTAACCTGCCCATGGGACTGAAGATGGAAATTAGCTGTTTTGCTATAATCTTATTAAGGTGAAAATGTTCATTAATATGCACTGTCCCATTAAAAAAAAAATTAAAAAATCACAAATTACAAAATCACATTCATGTGGAGATGGAAAAACATTATGAAGTAGAAGGAAAGTTTATACCTATTCCATCTGAATGCTGATTTTAACATGCACTTGTAAAAAAAAAAGTTGGGAAAAATATTATTGGCTCAAATGAATGATAATGTCTTGGGGGCCTTTAATAAAATCTGTAGAAGACTATCAAACAACAAATGCGCAGGCAATTCACTTCACATTTAACTGGAATTAAATGTGTTCTGCACATTTGGCATCTTGAGGCACTTTAGATGTCAAGGCAAAGATGCTACAACCCCAACAATCATGTGATCCCCGTGGCTGGCAACGGTGAGGACGAAAAACTTCATACAACAGAGAAAAAAAAACTCCTGCGGTGCAGAATAAGATGCCATGTGGATGTGGTTGTCTCCTGAGCAGTTATTCTTGTTTTCAAAACAGCCATGACAGCTCCAGAAGTGTTTGTCATGTTGCATGGGACTTTTTTTTTTTTAACATAAATGGATAGGCTCCAGCACCCCCCCCCCCCCGTGACCCAAAAAGGATTAAGCGGAAGAAGATGGATGGATGGATGGATGGAACTCCATATGTACATTATCGATGCAATGTTAGATGAATTTAACTGCATTTATAAAAACTTATGGTGGGACATTTGACAGCATCGCAGTTAAGAAATATGATGTGCAAATCTATGGACAGAAACATTATTTTATGTTCTCCTTTGTGACCAACACAGCAATTTTTTTTTTTTGAGCAATAACGGTAAGCAATCTGGTGCTTGCAACTGGATCCTGTTTGAATGAACAAAAATGAATGAAACATGTGACAAGGTGTGATTATTTACCCGCCAATCTCACTGGGCGTTTGTTGACAGATGGGTCTTTTGTCCATTTAATTTGTCCAACTGAACGACCAGGTAGATAATTGTATGGTGCTTTTGTGGCTGTTCTGGGGTTAAAAAAAAAAAAAAAAAATCTTACATAAGAAAAGCTGACCTGAAGCAACTTTTTTTTTTCCTTCCCAAAAATAGGGAGAAAATTACGGAATATGTTTCATCCACTCCAAACACATTTGAATGTATTGGATGCGTTGGTGTGTTCCTGACAGTTTTCTTAAAGACCAGCATAGAGGCTCAGTTATCTGATGAGGCCGCTGCTCATCCGGGATGCGGATAAACATGGCGGGGCTTCAGGAGGCTGGAGCGTGAAGAGGTGTGACCGGGGTGTAGTATTTCAAGTCAAACCACCTGGTGAGGAGGCCCTTATTAAGGCGCGCAGGGCCAGGGTGCCGGCGCAGTGAGGAGACGCCAACCCCCCAGAGACGGCCGCACCGCGCGAATGACTGCGCGAGCAACCGGATCGGACCACTGGAAGACCTCCCCCCCAGAATGGAGAGCAGGATCCGGCCGCTCGGCCCGGCCGACCCCGCCGGCGCGCTCGGCGGCTTGCACGTGCCCCCTTCCCTCCTGCGCCCGTCGCCCCTGTTCCTCCGCGCTTGTAACCCGGTGCTGGAGAGGGGGTACCCGCGGACTCCGAAGTGCGCCAGGTGCCGCAACCACGGCGTGGTGTCCGCGCTGAAGGGCCACAAGCGCTTCTGCCGCTGGAGGGACTGCGTGTGCGCGAAGTGCACGCTGATCGCGGAGAGGCAGCGCGTGATGGCGGCGCAGGTGGCGCTCAGGAGGCAGCAGGCCCAGGAGGAGAGCGAGGCCCGCGAGCTGCGGCTCCTGTACCCCTGCCCGGGGGTGGGAGGGGAGGCCAGGGTGCCGCAGGGGTCTCCCGGAGGCGCGGGGGGTGCGGCGTCTGCAAGCGGCAGCGCTCCGGCGGCTCCGTTCGACGCGTTCAGGACTGAGATCCAAAAAGATGGTGAGTCCACTCCACATTATAATCGTTATTCAGATTTTTCTGTAATATGCAAGTATTAATAAATTAGGGTTAATTGTTTAGAGATTGTTGAGATTCCTTTCATGAAAACTCTGAACTTCCATAACTTATTTATTTTAAATGTTACACGCAAGATGTACTTATTTCAATCTTGTGTTCTCCGTTTATACATTTCAGATGAAAGATTAACTAAGTGCAGCTTTTATAATGGATTCATGGGTCGACCCCTCTTTGCGCCTGCACGCATGCCCTCCCCGGATGGAACGAAGGAGGTGTCTCCCAGCAAACCCGGTGGGAGTCCTTCACCGGTGCTGGACCACCGTTCAGACCCCACGGAGAGCCCGCACAGGTCCTTTTCCTCCTCCGACCCCGAGTCGGGATGCGAGTCGGAGAAGCCCAAAGACTACCCTGGCCCGGAGCGTGACCCCACCAACATCATGGCCAAGCTCTTCCCGCAGCAGAAGCGCGACACCCTTGAGTCTATGGTGAGAACGTGCCAGGGTGACATTGTCAAATCCATTGAGCTGGTGCTGAGCTCCAAGGAGAACAAAATCGACTGTGATGGCGCGTCACAGCCTGGCGCTCTCAGGCCTGCGGTGGGACTGCCCGGGGCGCTTGGTGCTCTGGGGTCAAAGTCCGCCTTCTCCCCGCTGCACATACCCCCGTCCGCCGAGGGCGACAGCCTGTACGGCCTCAGCCCTCGCCTCGGTGTCAGCCCCCTGCGGCTGGCCTACTCCTCCGCAAACGGCGGCGTGGCAGGTTTTATGTCCCCATACCTGACATCAGCACTGATGCCCGTGTTTCCACTGCGTCCACACCTGGACTCTTTCCCCCTGCCGGGCATGATGCGGGACCTGCCTTTCATTCAGAGCAAGGAGCCCCTCTGCACAGCTCTTTATTCACGACTGAACAGTGAAAAATGACCCAGAAAAATGTGATGTCTTGAACTGGAGCTGTTGTAAAGGGACTTTCAGATAATCGTTTTTCAAGTGCTTCAAACTCTTATTATTTGCTGATTAAAATGACTGCATTCTGATGATTTTTTTTAAAAAAAAGATGATATTTTGTGTGTTAATAATAAAGATATATTGTGTTTGTATTCTGCATGGGTTTATTTTACATGTCACATACAGTATATACATTCATGAAGTCTATCTATCTATCTATCAACAGTCAGTTAGTATAAAGACATTATGGACAAAAATCTATAAAAGCATAAATAGAAGTCAATATGCAAAACATAGTTATGTAATTACAGAATTACAGCAACTTATTAATCAACTAAAGTAAATATAAAAAGAGCAATGTGTATGAAATTGTCTATTTCTGAGTGCAGTACCTGAGGAAAACATTAAAGTAAAAGTTCTCTGCTTAGGCTGCATGTTTATCTTGCTAGCCTGTCCATTTTAATAGAAATTAAGGGGTACTCAAACAAGTATGCACACAATGTTTCGAGACAAAACCCCAATTTTGTAACAATGACACATTTATATGAACACTGGGTTTAATCCAGGGTTCTGCAACCTGCAGTTTAGGATGCACCTAACCTGACGATTCTGTAATAATTTACATTAAATTCTCTTATCTGCATTAAAAACCTGAAGTTAAAATGTGCAAACCTAAGAGAAATGTGTCATATTTACAAAAAAGGGCAACATTTAGAGAAAAAGAAAAGCCACAGATTTATGAGAGAAAATTTGTCTTTTAAGATGAAGAAACCTGCCTATTACTAATATATAATTTTTTTCAGAGAATTTTTGCCCCAAACTGGTCAAAATAGATCAATTTCAGCAGGATTCTGAGCCATGCTGACCCATTGTTCTTTTAACACAAAACCACAATGCACTTTAAAAAAGCCTTAATAAATCAGTGAAATACTGGCCACGCTGTCAATGAATTATTAATTCAAAAGTAAACATTAATAATACACAAGTTGTTACTTGTGTGTCTTGGTCAGAAAGATCCAGTGCAGTGAACCAAGTGACAGTTCCAGAGGAAACAAGTCCCATTCAATATACAGTTGTGCTCATAAGTTTACACACCCCGGTGGAATTTGTGATTTTTTTTTGGCCATTTTTCAGAGAAAATGAATGATGATACAAAAACTTTTCTTTCACTCATAGTTAGTGGTTGGGTGAAGCCATTTATCATCAAACAATTGTGTTTGCTCTTTTTAAATCATAATGACAACAGAAACTACACAAATGACCCTGATCAAAAGTTTGCACACCCTGGAAGCTTTGGCCTGATAACATACACACAAGTTGACACACACGGGTTTAAATGGCTACTAAAGGTAACCATCCTCACCTGTGGTCTGTTTACTTGCTATTAGTGTGTGTGTATAAAAAGTCAGTGAGTTTCGGGGCTCCTGACAGACCCCTGAATGTTTCATCCAGTACTGCACTGATGTTGCTGGATTCCGAGCCATGGGGAAAGCAAAAGAACTATCAAAGGACCTGCGGGAGAAGATAGTTGAACTTTATAAAACAGGAAAAGGATATAAAAAAGATATCCAAGGAATTGAGAATGCCAGTCAGCAGTGTTCAATCTAATTAAGAAGTGGAAAATGAGGGATTTTGTTGAAACCAGGCCACGGTCAGGTACACCAACAAAAATTTCAGCCACAACTGCCAGGAAAATTGTTTGGAATGCAAAGAAAAACCCTCAGATAACTTCCCCTGACATACAGGACTCTGAAAAAAAGGGATGTGGTTGTTTCAAGATGCATAATAAGGAGGCACTTCAAGAAAAATGGGCTGCATGGTTGAGTTGCCAGAAGAAAGCCATTATACACCAATGCCACAAAGCAGCCCACTTACAATATGCCAAACAGCACAGAGACAAGCCTCAAAACTTCTGGAACCAAGTTATTTGGAGTGATGAGAAAAATTGAACTTTTTGGCCACAACCATAAATGCTACATTTGGAGAGGAGTCAACAAGGGCGATGATGAAAAGTACACCATCCCTACTGTGAAACACGGAGGTGGATCACTGATGTTTTGGGGATGTGTGAATTACAAAGGCACAGGGAATTTGGTCATAATTGATGGCAAGATGAATGCAGCATGTTATCAGAAAGTACTGGAAGAAAATTTGCACTCATCAGCCTGGAAGCTGCGCATGGGACGCACTTGGACATTCCAGCATGACAATGATCCAAAACACAAGGCCGAGTCAACCTGCTGTTGGCTACAGCAGAAGAAAGTGAAGGTTCTGGAGCGGCCATCTCAGTCTCCTGACCTCAATATCATTGAGCCACTTTGGGGAGATCTCAAATGTGCAGTTCATGAAAGACAGGCCAAGAATTTACAGGAACTGGAGGCTTTTTGCCAAGAAGAATAGGCAGCTTTAACATCTACCACCCCAAAAGACTTCAAGCTGCCATTGACGTTAAAGGAGGCAATAGGCGGTATTAAGAACTAGGGTAATAGATGATGATAATAAATGGCTTCACCCAACCACTAGCTATGAGTGAAAAAAAAGTTTTTGTATCATCATTCATTTTCTCAGAAAAATGGCCAAAAAAATCACAAATTCCACCAGGGTATAAACTTATGAACACAACTGTATCGCCAAGGGTGAATTGTCACAGTGTTTTATTTAATAAGGCAAACATAACTTAAGTACATTTTCTTAAATCATATGGAGTAGAAAACGTTTTTTTTTCTCTCTTTTGAAAGGTGACGCTCTAATGTCCAAGTACCAGAATTGTACTAGTTCATTGTACTAGCTATTACTATGTGCTACTAGCCTGCTATGCTCTTGCACTGCAGTGGTATTGAGTGGTTTTGAGGGAAGCTACTAAGGCATAGCCTCTTAAAAAAGACGTGTATTATTTGGGGGCAAGACTTTTTAATATTTTAAAATAAAGCCTAAAATACGACAAGCGCTTCTCTTCTCCTCCCTGCAGCCAGCCCCTCCTGTGATTGGTGGAAGAATCACATGATGCTCGGATAAAAACCAATAGGAAGACTCCAAATCGTCACGTGAGCACTTGTTTCAGGAAGTCGGAATATTCCCTGCCAGCTGAGATGCTGGAGGTGCACGCTCCGGGTTGGAAGCGCCCGTAAAACGGTATTTTTTTTGTGAGACCGGAGCCATAGTGACAGCTGACAATGCGTTTCTGTTTTATTATTGCGGCTTTGTTTTGGTGCGGGTGTGTGGAGTCACGAAAAGTCAGAGGGATTTCCTCCTCCTGTAAGTCCACTGGTTGCACCTAGCTAAAAGTGTCAGACCTGCAGGGAACGCTGCGTGCAAACTGCTACGGGCTGTGATACAAATTTATGTAAAGCTAAAACAGCACCCCCCCCCCCCACTTAGCAGTTATAGCGGATTTCTTGATATTAAATTTCAGCCCGCAGTTCAGTATGCATCAATCACTTTTCATTATTTCTACCTTGTAACAGACAAAAGGTTCTACAGGGAGAGGAAGTCATTTCTGTGCATCGACGGGTCGAGAATCATCCCCTTTGAGCAGGTGAACGATGACTACTGTGACTGTGAGGACGGCTCGGACGAACCAGGTAGGTCCTTATTTACCTGTGCCACGTGAAACTGCTGAGTTAAAGGTATAAACTTCCCTTTCAGCATTAGGAATAGACAGTTTACCCTCTTAAACATTCACAGTTTTTATTGTAGAGCTCAACTTTCACCTTTATGAAGGTGGAATTTATATCAGTTGTATTTGTACTTTTAAGCTTTAATGGTTATTTCAAATTGGTGTAATAAGCGCAGAAAATTATAGAAAGTAATTGTGAAATTACGGTTACCGAAATTGTAATTTATAAGGGAAAGGTATTAAATTTATGGGTGAAATAGCCACATATTTGTGAATATTAAACAATATATGCAATTTGCAAGGTTTTCATTGTAAATTACCTGTGTAATAAAAATAAGTTACATTTCAGAATTTGTGGTTATATTTGCCATAAATTAATTTGTTCTTATAAATCAGAATTATTGTACACGCAAATTCATGAAGTTATTCATTTTTCTTTTATTATTGTCTTAATCTGAAACTTCTTTTAAATTTGCAAATTTTCCAGGTAAGATAAATATTTCATGTAAATTTGCTACTTTTTTCCATAATTCTGCATTTTTTGACCTATGTTGTTATGTGCAAGGTGAAATAAATGCACAAAGTGTGCAAAATTAAGCCTTACATCTTAAGTCCAAGGTTTGCAGTGCAGTGTACTCTTGATACACGAGTTTATGTTCTCTCTGCAACATGCGTGAGAGAATGTACTGTCTGACCCATCGCCTTTAAACTAATTAGATATTTTGCAGCATCGCGGAGAGTTGTGTCTGGCCTTAAACAGGAACATGTACTTTGGAAAAAGAATTCCCTCTTCAGTGTGGAGTAATTTGGAATAAAACATGAAAATTCTGGAAGCCAGGAAAATGTAACAAATTGCCAAACTGTCTAACCTGATTTAGTTTTCTATAATTTAATCTAATACAAGGTACATTAGGTTTTGAAGGTGGTTTTATTTTTTCCAATGTAGGCTTAAGTATTTCTCCTATCTTAATTTGTGTGAGAAAGCATCTTATAAGATAATTATAATTTCAACATGAATAGCTTTCTCATCATATCTCGGCTTATAAAGTACCCCCCCCCCCTCAAAAAAAAAATGTTCATAAATCAAGTTGTGCAACAAAGGCTGTTGGCTCACTCAGGGAATTTCAGAATTTAAGATTAAAATTGCTAATCTGTCTGTAATGTATGTAAACAGTAATGTGATAACATATGATAAGGCGGATTCACTTTGTCCTCCAGTTTGGTGGTGATATGGATAACAAAAATGGTGAAATTTTCCATTCCCACTTACTATAGAAGAACCATCAGCAAACAAGTGAAGATGATTATGGTTGTTATTGTGGTCTTATTTTTTCTTGATTTATAAACAATGGCACATGGAATTAAACTTTGTTTTTGGCTTGGTCATCCCGTCAGGCACACTCACTGGTGCCAGGTGACTTGTTGCATGTAAACTGAAATGGTCCTCTGCTCCTCTGTCAGTGCGGGCCTGCACCGGCAGCACTTGCGTTGTTTTTGTTTAGCACAGTTCCTAGACTTCCTCAAAGAATCCCTAACAAAAGAAGAGCAGCTTCTTTAACTTATCCCAACAGCATTTTTATTCATTCTTTTCCTGAGATTACCTCTAACAACTGTTCCAAAGCTGGGGAAATGTTCTGTTCTGCAGAACAGAAGGAGGCAGTCACACTTAATTAGGGGTTCCAGACTTTTGGGCGGGGTCAAACCTTGGTCAGTACGGAACAGGAATTATAGCGTGAGTGCACTCGAAAAAGGTGTTAGACCAGTCGGTGTGCACTAATGATAACCTGAGATTAACCCACAAGGTGCTGTAAAATATGTACAGCAGGGAAAATAAGTATTGAACACATCAACATTTTTCTCATTGAACATATTTCTGATGGAGCCATTGACCTCGGATTTTCACTAGATATCAGTAACAACCCAAGTAATCCATACATACAAAGAAATAAAGGCAACTGTGTTAACAAAACAAGTTATATTTAATAAAGTGGAATGACAAAGGGAATAAGTATTGAACACACTTGGTAAAATTCACTTAATATTTAGTAGAAAAGCCTTTGGTTGATAATAACAGCTTCCAGATGCCTCCTGTATGGAGAAACTAGGTGCAGGCATTGCTCAGGAGTGATTTTAGCCCATTCTTCCACACAAACTGTCTTCAAATCTTGAAGGTTCCATGGGTGTTTTCCATGAACTTTTATCTTCAGTTCGTTCCATAGATTTTCAATTGGATTCGGGTCAGGTGACTGACTGGGCCATTCTAGCAGCTTTATTTTCCTTCTCTGGAGCCAGTTGAGAGTTTCCTTGGTTGTGTGTTTGGGATCATTGTCTTGCTGAGATGTCCACCGTTGTTTCATCTTCAGCATCTTGACAGATGGCAACAGGTTCTTATCAAGGATGTCTCTGTACATTTGTCTATTCATCTTTCCTTCAATTATATGAAGTCTACCAGTACCTTGTGCTGAAAAACACCCCCACACCATGATGGGATGTGCAGTGCCATTTCTCCTTCAAACATGCTGTGTTGTGGCATCCACAAAGTTAAATTTTGGTCTCATCTGACCAGACTATATTCTCCCAGTATTTTACTGGCTTGCCCAAATATTGTGCAACAAACTTTAAACGAGCTTCAACATGCTTTTACTTCAGCAATGGAGTCTTGTGAGGTGAGCGGGCATACAGCCCATGTCAGTTGAATGCATTACTTATTGTTTTCTTTGAAACAGCAGTACCTGCTAACTCCAGGTCCTTCTGGAGCTCTCCACGAGTGGTCTTTGGCTCTTGGATAACTCTTCTGGTAATTCTTTTGACTCCTCTGTCAGGAATCTTTGCAAGGAGCTCCTGGTTGTTGCTGGTTTATGCAAAAAATATGTTCTTTCTACTTCCAAATGATGGCTCTAACAGTGATCTCTGGAACATTCAGCAGTTTAGAAATGCGCCTGTAACCAATGCCATCATTATGTTTTGCAATGGTAAGGTCGTGAAGAGCTAGAGAGAGCTCTTTGCTTCTACCCATCATGAGTTCTTTGTGGTGTGACAATCTGATATTCAGACCTTTTTGAAGGCTATCAGTCAGGACTTAACCAGCTGAAATTAATTTGCACTGATGGGGGATGGGATGGCTTCCTAAATTCTGATGGATTTTAACTGTTTTTTTGCCTTTCTTTGCCTTTTTGAACCCCCTTTTCCCTTCATGTGTTCAATACTTATTCCCTGTGCCATTCCACTTTATTAAGTATAACTTGTCTGTCAACATAGTTGCCTTGACTTCTTTGTATATATGGATTACTTGGGTTGTTACTGATATCTAGTGAAAATCTCAGGTCAATGGCTCCATCAGAAATATGTTTAATGAGAAAAATGTTGATGTGTTCAATACTTATTTTTCCCACTGCACAAGCCCGTTAAAGACCTCCTTTCATCACAACCTGCAAAGATGCAGGAGATTTCTCAGCTGACCCTTTTTATATCCTCAGGATTTTCAACTCTTATGTAATGACTTCAGATGCAGTTTATTGTACATTAAATGGGAAATTATAAACTGAAAATTACCCAGCTTTCAGCCTTTTTTCAAGTTCATTTTTCTTTCAGTTTAATAATAATAATAATGGATTAGATTTATATGGTGCTTTACATGTCAAGTGACATCTCAAAGCGCTTATAGTGAGTCCATTATTCATTCACTCCAGACAGACATTGATAGTGGTAACCTACTGCTGTAGCCACAGCTGCCCTGTGACAGACTGATGGAAATGTGGCTACCAATCAGCGCCAACGGCCTCTCCGACCACTACCAAACATTTATACACATTCATACCCAGTGTCATGGACACTGGAGGCAAGGTGGGTAAAGTGTCCTGCCCAGGAACACAATGGCAGGATATCTGGGGAGAGCGGAATTCGAATTGCCAACCCTCTGGTTATTGGACGGCCCGCCCTACCTCCTGAGCTACTGCCGCTTACAAATGGCAGTGGCTCAGGAGATGGATCATATACAGTATTGTTTGTCTGAGGCCAAATAGTAGCTCACTCACCATATAGATATTTTTTCTGTCTTCTGCAAGCTAATATGAGTAGCTGCAGACTGGTGCTTATTATTAAACAAGGATTCAAGGTGCGGTACATTCTGTTTTCTATATTTGTAAACAAAACCAACAAAAATAAATGACTGCCTTACCTGTACAATACTTGTTAGAAATTTTCAAAATGATTGAGAACTGCAGCCTTTTTTTTTTTTTCGCGTATGAAAAATTAAAGGAAAGGAAAGGAGGTTTGAGGCCTTCTAATGTGTAGATTCCTTTTGCACCTTGCTGTAATGCTTTAATGTTTTTATGTAAAGCACTTTGAATTGTCTTGTACATGAAACATGCTATACAAATAAACTTGCCTTGCCTTATTATTAGTTACTGCATGTAAGTCCTATTGTCTCACCATAGGCACATCAGCCTGTCCTCGGGGCCGATTCTACTGCACCAATCTGGGGTTTCGCCCACACTACATCCCATCATCACGAGTCAATGATGGCATCTGTGGTAAGGCTGTGTTTGCATACTGAATTATTCCTTTGGAGCATGGCTCTGCTGAGATGAGACATTAATGCTTAACATCACAGAACATGTTGATGTGACGTAAATGTCTTAACAGTGTTTAACAATGTTTTCCTGCGCAAATGTTATTCATGGACAACACTGATGAACAGATTTATTAAAAGCTGTGATTACAAGCCTGATATTGTTTTCAGTTAGTAATGCTTGAAAGAAACACTTGATATAGTGGGAACTGCCACAAAGACAGTTGTAAGTGGTTTGACAGATGTTGATAGCACAGCCAAACTGATCACAGTGTATCATCTCGCCTGGAGTATGCTAATTTCCTTTTTACCTTTCTCAGTAAATCATCTGTTGATTGCCCACAGCTGGTCCAGAATACTGCTGGTAGACTGTTGACCATTTCCAATAGGTCATGTCATATCACTAATGTTTTGGTTTCCTTGCACTGGCTTCTATTTAATTCAGGATCCAATTTAAAATTTGTGTTTTAGCTTACAAAGTCATTCTTTTGGAGGCACCTGCTTCTGTTAGTGACCTGCCCTTTTATATCTTCCCAGCAGAAGTTTGAGGCCCTTTAATTATATCTTACTGGTTGTTCCTCATAAAAGGCCCGAAACAAAGGGTGACAGAGCCTTTGAAACAGTAGCGCCTAGATTTTTGGAAGCTGCCACATCTGTGGCTTGCCACTCTGCTGTCCTCCACAGTGTATCGTGCTACCAGCTTGAGCTTCAGCCAGCTCTTCAGCCATTTCATGCTTTGCCCAGGACCTGGATGTCTGTTGGGAGTACAGCCTACGAGCCAAGAGGGACAGATGGACACCCTACAGCCTGCTTGCTTCAGTAAAGATCAGGTGTATCTAGATGGCAGCGCCTGGATTTTTCATCATTGAAGGACCATCAACTTCAAGATTATTAACATCTTTAGGCAAGGTGTCTCAGTGTTTCCTCTGGCTTAAAGACCTTGGCACGGTGGCAACATATTTTCCCCGGGGGGGGGGCAGTAAACATACTGGAATATGTTAATTTTATACTATTTATTTCTTTTTAAAGTTTTACACAGCAACGTTGCATATGGAACTTACCATTTGAAGTATTGTACAACCGAGGCTTGAATATTGGGCCAATTGGGGTCCCACCCAGACATCCTGTGTTTAGACTTTTTAGTGGTGTTGTCCTTCTCTCCTTCCTCTGCCTGAACACTTCCCTCTACTTTGCTCCTCTCTTCTGTCTCATCTTGCCCTCTCTGAGCTCTGTCTAATTCAGGTTCTCTCTCTGTCTCTGGTGGTATACAAACAGGTTAGAAAATATCAAGTGTCATGTTTTGTCCTGCAGGATTTTTTTGTCATGGTTTCCATAAATGACAAAAATATGTGTATTTTTTGTATTTTTATTCTAGTGTTCCTTGTTTTTCCACTGAGAGAGTAGGGAAGGGAAAGAAACATTCATAATAGTAATGTACTTAAGCATACTTAAATTATATGATCAGGTGGGTATAGTAGCCAGAAATTCTACTCATGTAAAAGCAGTCCTTTGAAATTAATAATTAAAAGTAGACAACCAAAAATGTCTAGTTGAGTTAAGGGTACAAAGAGCACCCACTTAAAAACTTGAGTAATGACTTCAGTCTTGAAGGTTTGAGGTTTTTCTCAAAAATTTATAACAATTTTCTTATAGTTTTCTACTTTTCTCTGTAAATCTAAAGTTGAAACCATGTTCTTCAAATTTGTATTTTCCTCTTGTAAAATTGACTTTTCTTGTACATTTGAAACTTCATTATAAATTTGTGGAATATTTTATGACTAATTTTTGTCTGTTTTTTAAAATAAAATTACTGTTTTTTTTTTTTTTAGATGAATTTGAAACAGACTGTGGTAATTTTTTTACTTTTTCCTTATAACAATTTACATTTTGACCATAATTTTGCAGTCAGAACAGAACAATAATTTAACTCTGATTACAAAGAAAAAATATTAATAAAATTGTATTTAATGAAATAAATTAACTTAAATGACCAAGGAGGCCGTTATTTCTGTTACAATATTTCTTTATATTTATAGTTTTTTAAGAAATCTCCTCACCACCCAGACAGAAGGAAAAACGTCCCTTATTTTGAAATCAGATGTTGGCACGTTTAGTTTGTCTGAAGGCTGCTGATGGATTAAAGTCATTGACTTCGTGAATTTCGGTCATCTTAACCTGCCAGGTACATAATAGGGAACCGTAGCGGACTCTAAAGACATAATTCACCACAATATGTGTTCATGTACAGAATTATCTGTTTAGGCAGTTATAGTTGTGTGCTCAGGCTTTCTCATCAGGCACCTCTCTAGGCAGCCACTGAAGGATCTCAGTTTAGAGCTAGCGTTTTTAGCTGTTGCTTTTTGTCACTGCCGCTGGAGAATAAAAACGACACGCCTGCTCGTGCGAGAAAAGAGAGAAATTGCCAGTCTCTTCATTCCTGCAATTCCTACAGAACATAACTTAATATTGTAATGGCTGGTGAAATATATCCCCAGCAATTCATCAGTCCCCCGCCTTTCCCTTCATATGAAGCCAACTACATATGAATTCTAACCACGTCTCTTAGCTAAGCATCTCTTCCATTATTGCCCCAGTTTCCAGCAGGTTAAAACCATGATAAATGCCAGTGTTTACATACCTCTTATGATTTTTTTCTGTGTTTAAAATACTTTAATAAACTCATGTTTCTGTCAGACAGTCGCGCTTAGCGAGACACTGCTAACTGACTGGAAGACTCGTGTGAGCGGGGTGCTTCTAAACTCCGTGCGGATGATGGCCACGCGCGTTGTGTGTGTGTGCGCGCTTGCGGAAAGTCATTGCTTCATATATTTTTCTTAATAAATTCATATCGCCTTGGGGTGGCGGTAAAATTTCTGGTGTGGCGGGCTGCCACGGAGAAATGTTACCAGAGGAAACCCTGGTGTCTTTTGAAGATGTAGAGAAGTTGCAGCCTCTGGTCGTGCTCCCCAGGACCAGAATCCCACACTTCTTGCAAGACCAGAAACGGTACCTCCAACATCTGGACCACATAGTCGCCGTCAATGAGATTGGCAATTCAGTGCTGCAACACCTGTTACTTTAACCCGGACGTAGACTATATGGCGCCCCACTGATCTATTGAAATATCCAGTACTACCAATGCTTTACATGTGCAACTTTCTTAAAACTTGGATGAAATGATCAAAAGGGATGTGCACGCTTAACGCCCCTGTGTACCTCTCATGTTTGTCCAATGCATGTTCCCACAGAGCCAAGTACAGTTCAAGTGGACCCTCTAAAAAAGGATTTCCCAGCACCCCTAACTTATACAGGTGCATCTCAATAAATTAGAATGTCATCGAAAAGTTAATTTAAGTAATTCAATTCAAAAGTGAAACTCATATATTGTATAGATTCATTACACACAGAGTGATACATTTCAAGTGTTTCTTTTAATTTTGATGATTATGGCTACAGCTAATGAAAACCCAAAATTCAATTAAAAAACAGAGATCCTATGGAGTGTTGTCAAGAGGAAGATGAGAGACACCAGACGCAACAATGCAGACTAGCTGAACGCCGCTATCAAAGCAAACTGGGCCTCCATGACACCTCAGCAGTACTACATGCTGGTCACCTTCATACCACACTGCTGTGATGCAATAATTCATGCAAAAGGAGCCCCGGCCAAGTATTGAGTGTGTACATAAACATACTTTTCAGTCGGCCAGCATTTCTATTAAAAATCCACTCTCTTAAATTGATCTTATGTAATATTGTAATTTTTTGAGAAACTGAATTTTGGATTTTCATTAGCTGTAAGCTATAATCACAAAAAAGAAATAAACACTTGAATTATATCACTCTGTGTGTAATGAATATGTGTTTCACTTTTTGAATTACTGAAATAAATTAACTTTTCGATGATATTCTAATTTATTGAGATGCACCTGTACTGTTACGGATAGACATTACCCCTAATCGAACAAGATTACTAAAATGCAATAAAATACTATACTTAGGATAATACAGTATATCTTGAATGTGTGATCTCATATTTTCTTCCAACTCCACAGTTTACAATCATCACATCTATATTTTCTGCAGCTACAGCACTGACCTTCTCGATACCTCTCCATCAACACTCTTGAAGCAAGCACTGCATCCGTGGTACTCTTTCTTGGCATGAAACCGTACTGCTGCCCACTGATTGCCACCTTACTGATTTTACAATTAAATTTTTCTATTCTCGACATTTCTTCTTTCATTTTCTTAGTATGGCAGCTCAGATTTTTGGTGTAGTAGAATGCAAAAATGTTATCACTGGAAACCATGGTGTAGCTGATGTCAAGATGAAAGCTCAGTTCGAAGGTGGTGCAAATGGTCTAAAAATGTTACACAATTTTGTTAAATGCAGTCTATCTTCCATTAATGAGCAGCTTATATTTTCTTTGCAACGCCTGGAACACCCATTGTAGCTGGATCATGAAGGCCCGATGACAGATTTAGTCAGCTCTGTACTGACATTTATGTGAACGCTATCCCAATGAAACAGTTGTGTAGCTGACATTGAAATAAGCTCCTGTTTGCTGTTTGTGACAGTTTGTGGTGTTGAAGTTGCCGCCATTTCATTCTAAGAAAGAAGATTTTCTGTATTATATGCAGTATATCTTGAACAATGCAAAAAAAAAAAAAAAAGTTGAGTATGTCAGGTGTCTGTTATTCTTGGTTTAAAAAGAATTCTTGGATTTGCTTAGCATATTTTGGAGGTGGATACAGGAACTGATATTTTACCTGATGCTAGGAAGCTGGCATGTTGATGCACACGCTGTCACTCCTTTCTCATTTACAACCAAACAAATGATGTAGATAGGACAGACAGAACATACAGATATATGTGAATTTACTTTCCTCACTCAGCTCACCTTCAAAAACATCCCGTCTTTCCTCCACTCTTCCTTGTAAAATCTGCCACATGCTACGCCTAATCAGTTTTTCCACCCTCCTTCCTTTCTGCTTTTGTTCCGCTGTACCTCCTCACTTTAGACAAAGTCATTACATTCTGCTGTCGACATTTTCTCACTGTCACCAGCGTGTGAAGAAGTGGTGGCATTAGACAGCATGCAACCATCACAAGTACAATGCTGGAGGAATGAAGGATGAAAGAGCAGTGGGGGAATATTTCCCCGAGCCTCCCTCCCTCTTTTCTCTTTTCTTCATTCTGCAGTCACTTATCTTCTTATACCTTCTCTGCTTTGAATGGATTCGCTTAATAGCCAATTCATCATCGCTTTTCCCGTTCGACTGCTTGTTGAGAGATTTTCATTGCCTTCGCTTTTTTTTTTGCTCTTGTTTTCGTGCTCTCATTCCACTGGACACCAATAGGGTTCTGGATAATTGAGAGATTTCACACTGTGGCTACTCTCTTGTTTGAAGCATCAGAGAAAATGGCAGATCTGAGCACTTGGGTGGGGGGGTGGGGACACCATGGCGCTCATGTTATAAGTGGCTGAAATCAAGAGACCTTCTCTGAACCAGAAAGAGATATCATGCAGACACAGGGGAAGATCTTGTCTTCATTTTGAACAGTGAATAGCTAAAGCAATGCTATCTGCACTGCAGAGATTATATGTTTGTCTTTCTTATCAGTGTAATGCAATTAATATAAGACAGTTACCCCTTAAGGGTTGAAATTGATCAATACTGGCAGGTTGTGGTGATAACAGAATGTATTTATTACCTCCACCATAGTGGTAATGTTTTTGGTTGCGTTTGCTTGTTAATGTTTTTAATGGTTTGATGAATTTTCCAGGAGAGACTGAAGATGGACTAAAGACCAGTCAATTAGATTTTGGGGGTGACGTGAATCTCAGTTAGGGCTTTCAGATGGAAGCCCCTCGTTTTGAATCGGCTTTTGTTTTCAGATTGACAAGAAGTCAGCATGGAGCCCCGAAACGTCTGGCCAGGTGGGCAACACAAAATAGTTTTTTTTTTTTCCATGCAAACTGTAACGTCAATAATGGGCATAGCATCAGACTGAAATAAGCTCCATCCAGCACAATATATAAAAACTTGTGCTCAACGTTTGAACCAGCAGTTTTTGGTATGTAACAAAACCAGACAGTTGGCAGTAAGCAGTGATTTTAATGTCAGAGTGCTCAGAGTCCTGTGCTTCCCATGATGCTTTGTGTCATCTGTATCAGCTAAATGGGGAAAAAACCCACAAAATGAGTTCACTAATTCTCTTACTATTGACCGACATATTGCTAAAAATGTTTTTACCTTATCTGATATCCAGAATAAAGAATAAAAACACATACAGTAGAAAAACTACATCTGTTAACCACAGAGATATATAATTGGTTAGAGTGCTCTTGGCTAACATTTTGATGGCAAACCAAGGTGCCATGTTGGGACTGTATATAGTCCTGTTGACAGCTCTTGCATAATGGGATATCCAACTAATGGTTTGTTGTATTTATTGTTATAAGTAAGCTGGAATGTTATATGTTATAACAAGTAATATGGAATGTTATTAAGACAAATTTTAAGTGTATACTTAAGTATTACTATTAACATTAAACTTATTTTAAGTGGAATGTAGTTGTTGAAATTGGTACTTTTAATAAAGATCATTCCTTTGCACAGACTCTCACTCGTTTTCTATTAACCTTTGCCATGTCTCTCCTAATCTCTGCTCATGACTTGTATATTTACCCATATCAGGTCTTGGGCTGTATACAGATGCACCTCAATAAATTTGAATATCATCCAAAAGTTAATTTATTTAAGTAATTCAATTCAAAAAGTGGAACTCATATATTATATAGATTCATTACACACAGAGTGTTATATTTCAAGTGTTTATGTACCTTGGGGTCTTATTCACAAGTGAGGGGAGAATGGAGCGAGAGATTGACAGACAGATCGGAGCAGCATCTGCAGTGATGTGGACGTTGTACCGGTCTGTTGTGGTGAAGAGGGAGCTGAGCTGTAAGGCAAAGCTGTTGATTTACCAGTCAATCTACGTTCCTACTCTCACCTATGGTCATGAGCTTTGGGTAATGACCGAAAGAACGAGATTGCGGATACAAGCGGCTGAAATGAGTTTTCTCCGTAGGATTGCTGGACTCACCCTCAGAGATAGGGTGAGGAGCTCAGTCATCTGGGAGAGGCTCAGAGTAGAACCGCTGCTCCTCCACATTGAAAGGAGTCAGTTGAGGTGGTATGGGCATCTGATTAGGATGCATCCTGGACGCCTCTCACTTGAGGTGTTTCGGGCATGTCCCACTGGAAGGAGACCCCGGGGCAGACCCAGGACTCAGTGGAGAGACTTTGTCTCCCAGCTGGTCTGGGAACGCCTTGGTATCCTCTCTAAAGAGCTGGAGCAGGTGGCTGGGGAGAGGGAAGTCTGAGCTTCTCTGCTTGAACTGCTGCCTCCGCGACCCAGACCTCCGGAAAAGCGGTAGAAGATGGAAGGATGGATGGATGGATGGTGTTTATTTCCTTAAATTTTGATGATTATGGCTTACAGCTAATGAAAACCCCCTCATGGATTGTCACCTTATCGTGGTGGGGAGGTTTGCGTGCCCCAGTGATCCCAAGAGCTATGTTGTCCGGGGCAGTTTGCCTCTGATAGGGTCACCCAAGACAAACTGGTCTTGGGTGAAGGGCCAGACTAAGAACGATCCAACAGACTCTCATGATAAATTCTATATCAAGGATTCAGTGTACCCCGCCCGGTATGGGGTTACCGGGGCCCCACCCTGGAGCCAGGCCTGGGGGAGGGGCTTGAAGGCTAGCGTCTGGTGGCCGGGTTTCCACCCATGGGACCCAGCCGGGCTCAGCCCGAAGGAGTTACATGGGTCCGCCCTCCAGTGGGCTCACCACCTGCAGGAGGGATCATGGGGGTCCGGTGCTATGTGGATTAGGTGGCGGTCAAAGGCGGAGACCTTGGCGGACTGATCCCAAGAAAATCGAAATTTCAGTTTCTCAAAAAATTAGAATATTACATAAGCTTAATTTAAAAAAAAAAGAAAAAAAAAGTGGATTTTAAATAGAAATGTTGGCCTACTGAAAAGTATGTTCATGTACACTCGATACTTGGTCGCGACTCCTTTTGAATGAATTACTGCATCACAGCGGCGTGGCATGAAGGCAGTCAGTCTGTGTTACTGCTGAGGTGTTATGGAAGCCCAGGTTTCTTTGATAGCAGCCTTCAGCTCGTCTACATTGTTGGGTCTGGTGTCTCTCCTCTTCCTCTTGACAATACCCCATAGATTCTCTATGGGGTTTAGGTAAGGAGAGTTTGCTGGCCAGTCAAGCACAGTGATACCATGGTCATTAAACCAGGTATTCATACTTTTGGCAGTGTGGACAGGTGCCTAGTCCTGCTGGAAAATGAAATCAGCATCTCCATAAAGCTTGTCAGCAGAGGGAAGCATGAGTGCTCTAAAATTTCCTGGTAGACGACTGCACTGACTTTGGACTAAATAAAACACAGTGGACCAACATGACAGATGACATGGCTCCACAAATAATAATAATAATAGTTAATAGTTAGTACTACTTCTAATAATAATAATAGTAGTAGTAGTAATAACAACGACAACAAATAGGTAGCAGCTTTTAAAGACTTTCTCCTGGATATGCAAGTGATTTGGAAAAATGTTTCTCTTTCTCCTTGTTTTTCAACAAAATAAGACAAAGAATATTGAACTAGCACTTAGTGTTTTAAAGGATAACAAATTGTGAAAAATACTACCGTATTTTTGGGACTATAAGGCGCACCGGATTATAAGGCGCAATATCAATGAACGGTCTATTTGATGGTCTATTTTCATACATAAGGCGCACCGGATTATAAGGCGCATTAAAGCGAGGTAGTCGGAGCCGGGAAAAAAAATTTTTTTTTGCGTGCATGGAAAGAAAATCCTATCTATAGTCATTATAGACACATATAGCGTGATTGTCTGCGAGTGTGAATGACCTGTTCCACGAGCAGGCGGAATGTTTTTAGTCCGTGGCTGTTTACATCGCCATATTGGCCAGGATACTCGCTCGGTACTCGATACGGCTCGCTGTCCGGCGGCGGCCCTGATAAGTAAACATATGCCGGGACGCTTGAATTCTTTTGTCCCAAAAATATTATTTTTGAATATTTAATTACAGCTAAACGGGAGCAGTTTCGATGCCGAAATTTCACATACAAATCCTAATATACGTGTTCTATACACCATCGGCTTTTGGGTATCGGCTACCTCGCGAGGTAGTCGGATCTGGGAATTTTTTTTTTTTTTTTTTTTTGCGTGCATGGAAAGAAAATCCTATCTATAGTCATTATAGACCAGGGGTCGGCAACCCGCGGCTCCGGAGCCGCATGCGGCTCTTTCATCCCTCTGCTGCGGCTCCCTGTGGCTTTGGAAAATAAATAATGAGTATTTAATTAAAATGTATTTTATTTTAGTTCATTAGTTTTTAAAATGTAATTCTAAATTTGAAGATTATGGTGATCTTGTAAAATCTAAAAAAAAAACGTGTTAAAGTTTAATCACCGTCAGCGAAAAATCAACACGATTACATAAACACTCGGCGCTTCCCCGGAAGTCGTCTCCCGCGATAACCCGGATGTGTTGTGTTCAAGCTACTGCTGTATTGCAGTAGCTTGACAGCCCTGCGATTGGATAGTTGCAAACGATTGGACCAATCAAATGGCTCGTTGTATGCTTTTTCAAAGATTCATGGCGGTGTGTTCTCAGGGATGTGATTTTCTGCTAATTCGCCGAATTCCGCTTTATTTTATCTTCCAGGAAGATAAAGTACGTTAAGTACGTTAGCGGCTTGTGGTCCACGAACGCAGTGAAGCTGCGCCCTTTCAGGCAGGACTGGAAGTGGCGTATGGCCACTTCCGGTAATCGGTATGGCCAGGTGAGTCATTAACTCTCTGTTACTGGCGGCGGAAAACAGCTGTATGAGCTGGGCTGGAGCAAGGGAGGAAACGGTAATGAAAGTTAACCATCCCCTTTTATGATTCCAAACAGTTTGAAATTGACAGTGCACAGTGGACATTGACTCATAACTTTTGAATATTTCTAAGACTTGGCTTCATCAGTGATTGTGCAAA
The DNA here is from genome assembly GCA_020510985.1 of Pholidichthys leucotaenia. Taxonomy (NCBI): domain Eukaryota; kingdom Metazoa; phylum Chordata; class Actinopteri; order Cichliformes; family Pholidichthyidae; genus Pholidichthys; species Pholidichthys leucotaenia. The sequence continues at coordinate 179,455,643 of CM035836.1, forward strand.
ATGAACTGCTCAAGTCTCAATGGAGATTGAAACTGGTGACCTGAAATGAATGCTGAAATTATAAAAAGTAATGGTATATTGGAATTTTATTTCTATTATGGAACAGATAAAATTAACTGATTTTGATTTGATCAAGTGTTAAAGCATGTGATGGATAATGCTTGTTGGAATATTTTAGGAATGCTATCTTCTTGGAACATAAGTCAATATTATACATTAATAAGTGGCATTCAGCTGTTTGTTTTATGTCATTTAAGCACAGTTCTGGTACTTAAAAATCATAAAAACCCAGGAGCTTCGGGGGGCGAAGTGACAGTAAAGGCGAAAATTGCCCCCCCCCCCCCCCGGACCCCACCTGGGCTCTGCCCCGGACCTCGCTGGGCAACTGTGTCCCCCAGACCCCCTGCTGAATTTTCAGATAATTTCCCCAACCCCAAATCACATTGCTGGTTCGTGTTGGAATTCTGAGCTTTCGGTATTGTTTTCAGCGGAATTATGAGATTTTTATCGAAGGATCAGGAGTCATCAGTGCTAGAAATAGCACTCTCCTTTCAACCCAATGCCTTTTTTTTCGGAGTTCAAAATGTTTTTGTTGCATGCAGAAATGTAATTTTGTTTTCTCTGCAGGAGTTCCCTGATTTCATAAATGCAACACATTATAGTTTGTTTATACATAGCATAAAGGGAAAAAAGTTATATGCAGTGTTATTTCATTTTAAGTGTCAAAAGGGTTTTTGTGGCTCCCAGTGTTTTCTTTTCTGTGGGAAACGGGTCCAAATGGCTCTTTGAGTGGTAAAGGTTGCTGACCCCTGTTATAGACACATATAGTGCGATTGTCTGCGAGTGTGAATGACCTGTTCCACGAGCAAATGTACGTTTTTTGGTCCGTGGCTGTTTACATCGCCATATTGGCCAGGATACTCGCTCGGTACTCGATACGGCTCGCTTTCCGGTGGCAGCCCCGAGAAGTAAACAATGCAAACAAATGCCGGGACGCTTGAATTCTTTCGTCCCGAAAATATCATTTTTGAATATTAATTACAGCTGAACAGGAGCAGTTTCGATCCACGATCCATTGACAGATAGTGGCGTAACTCGCTAGCAGTTTAACTTTGAACGACCTGTTGACACCAATATAGCGGTTGGAGTTCTTTGGTTAATCCACCCGGAATGATGGCAAGCTCCGAATTAGTTTGCTTCACTTGGGTTTTGACAGTATCGGTGAGATGGGCTCGCATGGAGTGGCAGATCAATAGGGATGGAGATTTGTGGAAAAAGCCATCCGGCCATTATGTTGAAGCACATATTACTCCGCGAGGCTCCTGACTACCGTAATGCTCCGACAATCCATCAAGCGGTTCGGCTTCGTAGCTTACCAAAGTCGTACTAAAACATTTTTGACAGATTTTTGAGCGCCGTGTACCACATAAAATCGGTTCGAGGTCAGTAAGCACAACCAGAATTAATACATAAGGCGCACCGGATTATAAAGCGCACTGTCGATTTTGAGAAAATTAAAGGATTTTAAGTGCGCCTTATAGTCCAAAAAAACACGGTACACTTGTTCTCTGAAAAATTTTTTTTAATTGACACTCCACCAAAAATCAAGTTTTTTTCTGTTGTTAACATGTCTGCAACATGTTTTTTTTTTATGACTTACAAGACATATCAAGAGCAAAATCAGACCCAAGTCCCAAGTCTGTGTTTTTCTGCTTTGAATGTCCAGTTAAGCACCCCCCCCCCAAAAAAAAAAAGAAGGCGACTTTGGACAGAGCGTTTCTAGCTATGTAAGCGTTTGTGCTTAGCCTGATTCATCACCATTATCATCATCATAGCAGTCTGTCAGGGGCAACAATGACTGTTTCATTTAGGTCTGATCAGATTCCTCCACGCAGCTCTGTCCTTCGCCTTCCGCTGAAAGGAACTCCTGACCTTGTTAACCCGGGCGACGTCCGAGCTGGTATGAATTGCTGTCTGACTGACCATTTCATTAAACTGCTTGCAAATTTAACCAATCAGGCTAAGCACTTGGCATGGCTAAACATCTGAGTACACTCCCCCAGGGGAAGAGGGAGGAGCCGACGTGGCTCTTTGGACGGAGGCTCACGGTCTACCTACTGCTGACCATGCTGACAGTCAGCGTTCCTTCCTGGGGATGGCGTGAAACCGACCACGGCTCCCCGTAGTTTTCCACTGCTGGGGCTACCATATTCCGGAGCCCTGTAGCGCATGTGGGGCACGGTCAGCTCAGAGACCGGAGTCCACCGGTTGCTACGCCTGCACATGTGGGGTCGTAGATGCAGTGCCCTCAGAGGAATGGGAGGCACATGGTTGGAAGGCCGAACCAGAGAGAGACGTCTGCCCTAAAGGGGATGAAAGTGCAAGACCACTACCCGTCCGTTTTGCATTCGTTTGACTCAGTTCAGGGAAGGAGCTTTTGGGGGGACACAAAATCCCCCGGGGGCCTCATTCCATCTCCACCATCAAGGACAGAGAAGGAAACATTAAACCCCCCACTCCCTCCAGAGGAGGGAGGCGAGTTGGGTAACCGGGGAGCGTGTGGCACAATGGCCTGGGCAAGACCGCGCATGCCATATTGAGGTTGTAGTTCCACAGTGGTGGGTGGACGCACTGGACTGCCAGCCTCCAGCGAGCTGCCCAGCGGGCACCCATCAGGCCCCAGGTGAGAGCCAGCTCGTTTTGCCGAGAGCCAGCTCGTTTTGCCGGTATCGGCAGCGTGTACATGTATGGCTGAATTACTACAATGTTTTGACTAGCCATTGTTTAGCGAAGCAGTCGTCGTGTTTTCAGGTCAGAGGAGAGGGAAGGGCTGGGCTTGCAGCATCTGCTACTGGTGGGTGGGAGTATGCGTTAAGCTAATTAGAATATTCATAAATCCGTACATACTTACAGTAAGTAGGTGGAAGATGTAAAAACTCTTTCCAAGCAATTCTAAGACAATTCAATTCAACTTTATTTATATAGAGCCAATTCACAACAGCAGTCATCTCATAGCACTATCAACTGTAGAGGGAACCCCCACAGTTGCAGAAAGACCCCAGCAATCAGGCGATCCCCTGTGAGCAAGCACTTGGCGACGGTGGAGAGGAAAAACTCCCTTTTAACAGGAAGAAACCTCCAGCAGAACCAGGCTCAGGGAGGGGCAGTCATCTGCTGCGACTGGCTGGGGGGTGAGGGGACAGAGAAGATGAAAAGAACAGACATGTAGAGAGCAAACAGCATGACGGGGACTCAATCTATGGGAGAGAACAAACACATGTTAATGACCAGCAAAAAAAAATATTTCATTGAGAGTGAAGAAAGGAGTGAGGCCCAGTGCATTATTGGAGGTCCCCCGGATGACTAAACCTTTTAGCAGCATAACTAAGGGAGGGTTCAGAAACACATGATCCCTCCCTAATTGTAGGCTATATCAAAAAGGTAGGTTTTAGCCCTATTCTTAAAAACAGAGATAGAGTCTGACTCCCGAATCCAGATTGGCAGCTGGTTCCACAGGAGAGGAGCTTGATAACTGAAGGCCCTGCCTCCCATTGTACTTTTGGAGATTCTAGGTATTACAAGTAATCCTGCATTTTGAAAGTTTTTTTTTTGTGTGGATAAATCTCAGGCGATTTCAACCATGTTTCACTGTCTCCCATTCTACCCATGTTTACCCAGTAAGTCACTTGCCACACTAGAGACAATAAAACACTGGACTTATTCTACGCAAACACTAAGGAGGCGTACATCTCATCACAACTCCCCCCACTCGGGAGATCGGATCACAACTTGGTTCATCTCCGGCTGGTGTACAAACCGCTAGTGCACAGACGACCTTCGGCCATGCGCACAGTGAAGCTATGGTCTGAGGAGGCAATGGACGCTCTAAAGGGCTGTTTTGAAACCACCGCCTGGGAGCAGCTCTGCGATCCACATGGTGAGGACATCGATGGCCTCACTCACACCATCACGGACTACATCAGCTTCTGTGTGGACAACACCGTTCCCACCAAGACCATACGGTGTTGCTCAAACAACAAACCCTGGATCAACCCTGAGATAAAAACACTTCTGAGAGAGAAGAAGAGGATCTTCAGGTCGGGGAACAGGGAGATGCTGAAGTCTGTACAGAGGGAGCTGAGGAGAAAGATCAGAGAAGGCAAGGACAGCTTCAGGAAGAAGATGGAGGACAAGCTGCAACAGAGCGACATCAGCGGGGTCTGGAGAAACCTTAAAACCATCTCTGGGCTCCAGAATACCTCCCCCCAGGCCACGGGGGGCAGGGAGTGGGCGAACAATCTGAATCTGTTTTTTAATAGGTTTGACCAACCGCCCTCCTCCCCGACTGCACAACAGCCACTGCTGCCTCTGAAAACATCAAGTCCTGCTTCCCACATCCCACTCCACCATCACCCCCCCCACTCCCAACACACAGCCCCCCAACCTGACCCTCACTAAGACCCAGGTGAGGACGGAGCTGAGGAAGATCAAGGCGAGGAAGGCGTCGGGACCGGACGGCATCAGTGCAACGCTCCTCAAGTCCTGTGCAGACCAGCTGTGTGGGATTGTGGAGTACATCTTCAACCTGAGCCTGAAGCTGGGAAGGGTACCACAGTTGTGGAAAACATCTTGTGTGGTACCTGTACCAAAGACTTCCCACCACAAAGATCTGAACAGCTACAGACCAGTGGCCCTGACGTCCCACATGATGAAGACCCTGGAGAGACTGCTCCTTGCTCACCTCCACCCCCTGGTGGGACCAGCGATGGATCCACTCCAGTTCGCCTACCAGCATGGTATTGGGGTGGAGGATGTGGTCATCTTCCTCCTTCACCGTTCTCTGTTCCACCTGGAGAAGCCCGGGAATGCAGTGAGGATCATGTTCTTTGACTTCTCCAGTGCTTTCAGCACCATCCAACCGATGATCCTGAAGGACAAGCTGCTGTGTGCAGGGGTGGACCAGCACCTGTCATCATGGATCCTGGACTACCTCACTAACCGGCCACAGTTTGTGAGAACCCGGGACTGTGTGTTCGACACGATCATCGGTAACACGGGGGCCCCCCAGGGAACGGTTTTGGCTCCCTTCCTGTTCACCCTTTATACTGCGGACTTTTCACACAACGCAACACACTGCCATCTACAGAAGTTCTCTGACGACTCTGCGATCGTTGGCCTCATCTCCTACGGAGGTGAAGCGGAGTACAGAGGGCTTATCCAGGACTTTGTGGACTGGTGCCATCGGAACTGCCTCCAGATCAACGCTAGGAAAACTAAGGAGCTGGTGGTGGACTGCCGCAGGCAAGGACAACCCCTCACAGCACCAGTAAATATACAGGGAACAGACATCGAGATGGTGACATCCTACAAGTACCTGGGTGTTCATCTGAACAATAAACTAGACTGGTCACACAATACTGACGCACTCTACAAGAAGGGACAGCGCAGGCTGTTCCTACTGAGGAGACTCAGGTCTTTTGGTGTGCAAGGGGCGCTGCTGAAGACATTCTACGACACGGTGGTGGCATCAGCCATCACTTTTGGAGTGGTCTGCTGGGGCAGTGGCATTACAGCAGCCGATAGGAAGAGACTGAACAAACTGATCAAGAAAGCTAGCTCTGTCCTGGGGCAGCGCCTTGACCCAGTGGAGGAGATGGGAGAGAGAAGTATGGTGGCTAAACTGTCATCTCTGCTGGAGTCCGAGTTCCATCCTATGCAGGACACACTGAATGCACTAAGGAGCTCATTTAGCAGCAGACTACATCATCCTAGGTGCACAACTGAGAGGTTTCACAGGTCCTTCGTGCCAACGGCTGTCAGACTGTATAACCTAAGCAGGGCTGCTCGCAGAGATAGCAAAAAGACGTGACGACCTAATAGTATTGGATGCAAAAGACGCAATAGACTTACACAATGGTCCCCTCCGGTATACAACTAGGAAAATACCGGTAGCTACGGAGGGTGACAATATGTATGGGTACATAATCATACCATGTAGGATAACTAAGCAGACGGTTATGCTGTTTCATTCCATCTAGCTGCAATGCTCTGTACTGTGTGTGTTGATATATTTATATATTTATTCCATCTAGCTACAATTCTCCACGCTGTGTGTGTGTTTATATATTTACATATTTATTCCATCTAGCTACAATGCTCTGCACTGTGTGTGTTTATATATTTACATATTTATTCCATCTAGCTACAATGCTCCGCACTGTGTTTATATATTCATATATTTATTCCATCTAGCTACAACGCTCCACACTGTGTGTGTGTTTATATATTCACATATTTATTCCATCTAGCTACAATGCTCCGCACTGTGTGTTTTTATATTCATATATTTATTCCATCTAGCTACAATGCTCCGCACTGTGTGTGTTTATATATTTACATATTTATTCCATCTAGTTACAATGCTCTGCACTATGTTTATACGTATATTCATATATTTATTCCACCTAGCTGCAACGCTCCACACTGTGTGTGTGTTTATATATTCACATATTTATTCCATCTAGCTACAATGCTCCGCACTGTGTGTCTATATATTTATGTTTATATGTACATACACTACCGTTCAAAAGTTTGGGGTCACTTACAAATTTCCTTATTTTTGAAAGAAAAGCACTTTTTTTCAATGAAGATAACTTTAAACTAATCAGAAATACACTCTATACATTGCTAATGTGGTAAATGACTATTCTAGCTGCAAATGTCTGGTTTTTGGTGCAATATCTACATAGGTGTATAGAGGCCCATTTCCAGCAACTATCACTCCAGTGTTCTAATGGTACAATGTGTTTGCTCATTGCGTCAGAAGGCTAATGGATGATTAGAAAACCCGTGTACAATCATGTTAGGCCTGCAATGCTGTAATTGCTGCAAATGGAGGATTCTTTGACAAAAGCAAAGTTTGAAGGAAAAAATTATTATTTTAATTATTATTTTAATTATTTTATAATTATTATTTCAAAATACAAATCATTATTTCTAACCTTGTCAATGTCTTGACTATATTTTCTATTCATTTTACAACTCATGGTGGTAAATAAGTGTGACTTTTCATGGAAAACACAAAATAATTGTCTGGGTGACCCCAAACTTTTGAACGGTAGTGTATGTATACTCGCTGTTCTTGTTTTTTCTTGCCTTCTGATTGTTGCTCTGAGTGTTGCTATCCCTGTGCTGTTGCAATCCTGGAATTTCCCCATTGTGGGACTAATAAAGGCTTATCTAGTCTTATCTTATCTTAAAAAGCCACAATATACTATTTTGGGCAATACATAATTGTTTTTGAGGTGGTTTTAGAGCCGCTGGAGTGCGTCTTTAAAACAATGCAAATGTTAGTTCAATATTCTTTCTTTTTTTGTTGAAAAACAAGGAGAAAGAGAAACATTTTTAAAAATCACTTGCATATACAGGTAACAATCTTTAAAAGTTGCAACTTTTTGTTGTTGTTGCTGTTATTATTACTCATGCCACTATTATTATTGGAAGTAGTATTAACTCTTATTGTTATTAATATTAGTAGTAGTATCACCATTAGTAATTATTATTATTATTATTGTTATTTTTAAAAATAAGCTCTTCTCAAATTACCTACCCTATGTGTTTGGACTTGGCCTTCTCACAGTTACATTTAATAATAATAATAATAATAATAATAATAATGGTTTTCATTTATATAGCACCTTTCAAGAAACCCAAAGTGCTTTACAATGAAAATCCATTATTCTTTCACTCCACAGACAGGAGTGAATGAATAGAAGCTGCTGCCCTGTAGCAGACTGACAGAAACGTGGCTGCCAATCTGCACCAACGGCCTCTCTGACCACTACCGAATATTTATATACATTCATACACAGTGTCATGGACACTGGAGGCCAGGTGGGTAAAATGTCTTGCCCAGGAGCACAACGACAGGATGTCTGGGGAGAGCGGGATTCAAACCACCAACACTCTTGTTATTGGATGACCCGCTTTACCTCCTGAGCCACTGCCGCCCACATTTCCCTCCTCCGTTCCATTTTTGCTGAGCACCAAGCTGGCTGGCAGGAAGTTACACTTTTACATTGTCTTTGGCATGACCAGGCCAGGCCTTGAACCCCGACCTCCCGGTTGTGGGGCGGATCCTCTACCCCTAGGCCACCACTCTGGTGAGTTCTGAGAATGAGCATCATTATAAAAATATAAGATATTTACAGTGCATTCGGAAAGTATTCACAGCGCTTCACTTTTTCCACATTTTGTTGTGTTACAGCCTTATTTCAAAATGGATTAAATTCATTTTTCCCTCAAAATTCTACTTACAATTCCCCATAATGACAACGTGAAAAAAGTTTTTTTAATAGTTCTGCAAATTTATTATAAAAATAAAAAACGAAGAAATCACATGTACATAAGTATTCACAGCCTTTGCCATGAAGCTCAAAATTGAGCTCAGGTTCATCCTGTTTCCACTGATCATCCTTGAGATGTTTCTACAGCTTAATTGGAGTCCACCTGTGGTAAATTCAGTTGATTGTACATAATTTGGAAAGGCACACACCTGTCTATATAAGGTCCCACAGTTGACAGTGCATGTCAGAGCACAAACCAAGCATGAAGCCAAAGGAATTGTCTCTAGACCTTCAAGACAGGATTGTCTTGAGGCACAAATCTGGGGAAGGGTACAGAAAAATTTCTGTTGCTTTGAAGGTCCCAATGAGCACAGTGGCCTCCATCATCTGTAAATGGAAGAAGTTTGGAACCACCAGACTCTGTCATAAGCTCCCTGTGCGCTTCTCCACAGCGCATGGAGGAGGAGAAAAAGGACGAATGGATTTATGTGCAGGTTCACCACACACACATTTATTGACACCCAAAGTGAAAATACAAAAGACATAAACAGCTCAGGTACCATTAAGAGTCCTCCAGGATGCCCAACACACACAGGTGGAACATACTGGGCAATGAGCCAAAGCGTAGCAGCGCAGCGGCGAACAGAAACGCTGACAGTACTCACAGTGGGAGGGGGGCAATCTGAGTTATTCTAGCGTCTTCCAGTAAGCATACACAGACTTAGTCTTTCTGGTGACGTGATGGTTAGACGGTGGAGAAAAGCCATCTAACACGTATAATGGTCCAGCAGTGTTTGTCTAGCAAAGAGCTGCTTTAATACAAACACCATTGGCCTCACAAATTGGGAACACCTGGGCGAGGCGCGGGAAGGATAATTACCGGGACTGGGAACAGCTGATAGAAAAGAGAGGGAGAGCGAGGGGCGTGGCTGGACCGATAGACTGTCAGCAGCATGGGAGAAAGTAGGTCACAGAGGCTGACTAACAGCTGCCAGTCAGGCAATGGCTATGGGTATGGAAAGGAGTACCAAATACACATAATGCACATATACAGCAGAACCAGATCCCACAGAGAGATCAGGGCCGAGCCAGGGAACGCCAAGCCGGCTCGGCTCATGACAGAGCCCCCCCCTTTAAGGGGTGGATTCCCAGACACCCAAGGTAACATCAAGAGGAAACCCCCCCCCCCCCCCCCAACAGGAGCAACAACAACACAAACCCGGGTGGGAGGTAGGTGGAACAGGAAAGGAGGGAACACAATGCCCTGCCCAGGGCCCACGATTAACCCCCCCAAGTCCATGGGTGTTGGGGCTCAGGAGGCCGCCCAGAGTCCCAGGCCCAGCAGAAGGTCCAGTGGACGGAGTCTGGTGGCCTGCCAGAAAACATGAGCCACCTGACCCGGGGAGTCAATCTTTCTGGCGGCCGGCCAGCATTGCTCAGCCACCGGGACTGAAGGGGTGAAGCAGGAGGCGGCCTGCCCACCGGAAGGCTGACTGGTGGGTAACTGGACCGGGGAGAGGGGACCTCCACGGCGTCCTCAGGGTGGTCCGCAATGGCACCCGCGGTGGCCCCCGACTGGGCCGGCTCCGCTGCACCCACTATGGCCCCCGACCGGACCGGCTCCGCTGCACCCATGATGGACTCCTGCAGGAGCCTTGCTGCAACCATGGTGACCGCCGGCTGAGGCTCAGCTGCATCCACGGTGGGCGCCGATTGGGCCAAAGCTGCACCCACGGTGAGCGGGCCAACCTGCAGGAGCACCAGGCTGAGGAGACAATCGATGGGAGGAGCCCTGATGACCCTGGCAGGAGGGGCTGGAGCAGTGACGTCCTCCTTTGGCAGGACTGGACCCTTGGTGACCTCCGGTGGTGACACATCCTCTCCGGCGACCCTAAGGGAAGGCTCAAGGGAAGCAGGAGAAGAAAGATGGTTAGGGTCGCCAGCAGTGGCAGAGCCTGGAGAAGGAAGTTCAGACACAGCTGCGCGCTGCGCCCAACTCTCCTCACCCAGAGCCAGACAAGCTCTCTCTAGAATTGCCATAAGAAAAACAAGAGAGTAAACTTGCCTGAGCTCGAGCTCCACCGCTGTCCAGGTCCGTTGATCCTGGCGATGAACACTCGGGCCCAGCCTTCAAGAGGGCCAGCTCAGGCTCTCAGTCCGCTGCAGACGCCTCCGCAGCTGCCAAGATGGTGATAGCAGTCCGATTAACCTCCTGCAGCAGCTCCAACGCAGGGGATTCAGCCGGCGTGGCTGCAGGGGGACCTCCCTGTGCTGGCTCTGGGAAGGGATCATCCGGAACCACCGGCTCCTCCACCGTCTGGCGGCTCGGTTCCAAGACCAGCAGGCACTCGGAGATGAAGGGAGGAAACACACAGGGAGTAGGGGATGAGTTCACAGCTGCAGCCGGAGGAGAGGACCCAGTGGACTGCTGAAACTGGGCCTCTCCCTCGGGAGACAGACAAGGTTTTTATGGGTAAATTGAGTTAAATGAAAACACACTTGCCTGTCGTCACGGTGTTTGATGTTCTTGGCTGTAGCAGGCGAGATGGTAGTGTCAGTCCGATGTTCCTCCTGCAGTGGCTCCAACGCTGGGAAATCCTCCGACGTGGCTGCAGAGGAACCCCTCCATGCTGGCTCCGGGAATGGATCATCTGAGGCCACTGGCTCCTCCACCGTCTGATGGCCCTGACCTTGGGCCAACAGGCCCTCAGGGAGAATGGGAGGAGACACAGGGGGAACAGGGGATACGTTTTTTTTTTTTTTCCCCCTTGTCCTGTCAGGCAGCTAGGCAAACAGAACAGGGATCTGTCACCCTGCCAAAACAGATTTACTTTGCCAAGAGGAGCTTATACAGTACCTAACTGTGTATTGTATATTGTTGTAAACTCCTCCTTTAATAACTTTTAATACTTTAATTGTTTTACCCATGGAAGACCCAACAGGATGGGGAAGAGGGAAAGGAAGTGTGTGAAGGGGGAAAAGAAAAGGGAGGGGAACAGACAAAAAAGAAACAAAACAAACAAACAACTAAAACAAACAAGACAAACTGCTTCTTCCACCGAAGATGTCTCAACACGGGTCTGGTTTCCGCACCTGTTAAAGGAGAGACACTTGTGCGTGTATGTCTGTGTGCATATATATGAGAACGCGCGCAAAAAAAGTGTGTGCATGTGAGTGGTTTGTCAGGAAACATACGAGCGGAGGGCCGGTTGCAGCAGCTCTCCCCCGGGGAACCCCGAGCAGGCAAGGCAGCACCACCAACCCCCAGCCCCGAGGTCAGCAAGCTCCAGGAAAGCCAGGCATCCGCCCCCGGAGGGACGCTCAAGGGAGGCCAGGCTGCTCGGCGGCCGACGCGGTGAGCCCAAACCCCCAGACCCGCCCGACCCCCCCCCCCCCCCCAGCAGGGCCAACATCCGCCCCTGGGCCCCAGGCACCAGGAGGCCAGCGACCCCACCCCCTGGGACAGAGACCAGCCCGCAAGCCCCCGCTGTGAGCCCCCCAGGCACCCCCACAGCGGGCCCGCCCCAGTGCCTCTGTCGCACATCCCGGGGACCCCACGTCCAAAGAAGTCCCCCCGCCTAGGGGAGCCCACGTTGCCGAGAGGCACTACCCCCCCTTAATCCAGCACCTCCCGACTCACAGACACAGCCCTCCCCACACCTTCACACCCACATGCTCCCATGCACACCCCTCTCACTCCCCCAGACCGACCCATTTTCTCTCATTCCTGTACCCATTCAAATTCACTCCTCATTCACCTTTGCTTCATAAGGCGGCTGCGAAGCAGATTCAGCGAACCTGAACATGCACCAGTGCCTGGCAGTGACCAGGGAGACCACCGGCGCAGGCCACAGAAGCAGACCCCCACCCCTGGCGCTCATCTGAGCGAACAATCAGCAGACCACCGCAGGCGCCCCAAGATGCCGCCCGGCATGCAAAGCGCCGCACAAAACCGACCCACCACTACCACCTCCATTCGTCACCCCCTCACTCTCACTTAGACTCATATTCAGCCCCCCTCTCACTTCACTTCCTTGGTTGTATCTATATATTCAGTAGCACCCAGGGATTTTGACAACATGATAGGTCCGAGGCTCCCCACCAGACTCCCACGCCCCCAGCAAGAGCAGGGCAACAGGGGTGGGGGAAGACCCCCACCCCTCCCCCCGCATAGAACATGGTGGGTGTGTATCGGTTATATGATATAATTGTGTGTAAATGTGTGGACTACCAAAATGCAATTAAAATTGGGGGGATAGTGATTGGACATCACTAGCCACTGCGATGGGCAGCAGGGCCCCCATCCCCCCAAGCTCTCAGTGTCTAAAATGCAATTAACATTGAGGTGAGTGCAGCCCCACCACGTAGCAAAGGTATCCCCTTCACCGACACAGTGCAGCACACCCCCACCCCAAAGCCCTAAATGTAACAAAAAAGATGTATATTCCACCCAGAGTCAGGGGGAGGGGGAGGGCGGGAAATAAGACTGGGAGGTGGGCAGTCTAACAGCGAGGCCATCCCCCCACCAGAAGCCAGCTTGCAGACTGGTTCATGAGGCCACCCACTGCCTCCAAATCCCAACCCAGGTGAGGGCCGCCAGTGGAAGCAGCCCAGGACCCACCAGCATCACGCCCCGGTGCTCCCAGCACCACTAACATGATGGGGCAGCCAAACATATTTCCACTCATCTTACACACACACACAAACATGGACAACAACAGTCACAATAGTGAACAATGGGCCAGACCCACACTGCGCCCAACACGCCAGGCGACACCCCCTAGCGCCCACGCAGGCCCACGACCACCCACCCCAGACGCACACCGACAGCTGCAGGCTGCCCTGCAACCACAGCCACCCCGGAGCAACCCAATGGAAACACGGCCATCAACCCACGCCAATGACCCCCCAACCACCCACACACACCCACCGCCAATGACACCAGGGGCGATGCAACAAAGCGCCTCACCCCACAACACAACAGCAGGGTGGCCGGGACAAGCAGGCCCCGAAACGCCAGCCCCCATGCCACTAGATGGACTGCCCAACCCCTGCCACCTAACAAAGTTCTCCTATCCATACACACATCCTCCACCCCCTAGACATCTACCCACAAGTAACCGCTTCCATACAGACACGTACCTCCACCCACCATCACACACACCCACCTACACCCACACACAGCCCCACCTGCCCAATCAACACACACCCACTTACATATCCACTCATACTCAAGCCCACATTCACACCCACACCCACTCTCACACACACACGCACACCCACACTCGCAGACCCCAGTGGACGGGGAGGGCGACCCAGGATGCAGGCACCAACCCCAGGGTGCCACCAGGGCCCCAGGGAAAACACGACCCCGCCACGCAAGGATGCACCGGGGACAACCCCCACCACCGGCGCACACCCGACCCTGGCCCGGGGGGGGGGGGACTCCCCCCCCCCCGCACCAGGGGCCCAGGGCCAGACCCAGACACCCCCCCTTCCCGAGGGGCAAGGCCAGCTGGCCAGGGGCCACAGCCCAACCCCCCCTGGCCCACCCCGCAGCCCCCCCCCCCCCAGGGCCAGACAGATGGCCACCCCGGAACAGGCCCCCCGGACACCCGCGGTCGGGGCGCAGCCAGCCGCCAGAGGTGGCAAGGAGAGTGAGTCACCGCCCGCCACCCCTCAGATTATAGAATTAATAAGTGGGGACCAGAGAGAATTGAATTCCACCAATTGATTATTTGAGGAGGCTGACATTCTCTCCAGCCTAATATAATCCAATAGTAAGTTATTATAATAAGTCATGCATAAGTTATTTCTTGATTTCCAATTCATGAGGATAGTTTTCTTTGCGATGCATAAGGCAGTGAGAACCATATGTGACATCCTTGCATCTATATTTATTTCACTTAAATCACCTAATATGCAAAGTGTGGGTGAGGGTGGGACACTATACCCAAGCCATGCTGACAGGTCTTCACATGCCTTCTGCCAGAACTTTTGAACACAGGACCGAATACAGAATACAGCACAGGACCACATAGCATGCATATAGCTATCCGGGACGTTGCTAGTGCAGTGAGAGCAGATATTTGTGTGACTCAGGCCCGTTTTGAACATCCTTTGTCCTGTGTAATGAATTCTATGTAGAACTTTATACTGTATAAGTTGTAAGTTAGAGTTTTAGTCATCTTAAAAGTGTTTAAACATATTTGTGTCCAGAAACTTTCCTCCTTATTAATCGATAAGTCTGGTTCCCATCTTGATATTGGAAGAGATACGGACTCATCCAACTTTGATAATAGTCCATGTATTTTCGATATCAATTTTGGGGAACGGAGATTTAGAAACTCTGCCACCTTAACTGGTACTTCTAAATCTGTCTGATTAAGATTAAATCTTGCTTTTATTATGGATTTAAGCTGTTGATATTCAAAATACTTATCACTGATTTTGTATTGTGACACTAGATCCGGAAATTGGATGAAATTTCCACCTTGAATAAGATGTTCTAAGTTATTTATTCCCTTCTCTTGCCATAGTGGAAATTTTAATGTCCTCTTTTGTTGCAGGATATCAGGATTATTCCAAATGGGCGTGAGTTTACAGGGGACAAGTGAAGACCCTGTTATTTTTAAAAATTTCCACCAAGCCATCAGAGCAGAACTGATATTAATACTTTTAAAACAGTCATGGCCTTTAATACATAGACTTATA
Organism: Pholidichthys leucotaenia; assembly: GCA_020510985.1. NCBI lineage: Eukaryota > Metazoa > Chordata > Actinopteri > Cichliformes > Pholidichthyidae > Pholidichthys > Pholidichthys leucotaenia. Next base: position 179,470,702 of record CM035836.1, read on the forward strand.
AAGGGTAAGTCAGAGATATTTAGCGACCCACAGAGAGCCTCCATGGGTTTCCTAGTGGGGTTGATTTTGTCCATTTTGAAACAAACTGCAATCTATTGGCTAAAAAGTAATTAAAAAAATTTGGTAAATCTAAGCCTCCGCACTCTTTCGCTTTTTGGAGGGTTTTTAAACTAATCCGTGATGGTTTATCCTTCCGTAAAAATTTACTTATATTTGAGTCTACAGACTTAAACCAGGCCATTGACGGTTGGGTAGGGATCATTGAGAACAAATAATTAATTTTAGGAAGGACCATCATTTTAACAGTTGCGACTCTTCCCATCAATGATAAAGGTAGTGTCCTCCAGCGTGTAAGGTCGTCTTGTATTGTTTTTAAAAGGGGAATATGATTTAGTCGCAATAACTCTGAGAGCCTGGGGGCAATATCTATTCCTAAATATTTAACATTTCCTGATTGTATTGGAATAGTAGATGTATTTGAAAAATTGCAATTTATAGGTAAAGCTATTGATTTTACCCAGTTAATAGAGTAGTCTGATAATGATGAAAATTTATCAATGAGCGCCACTGTCTGAAGAAGAGATGTTTGTGAGTTTTCAAGGAAAATCAATACATCATCAGCATAAAGACTTATCTTGTGTTCCTTTTCTCCAGTTTGAATACCTCTGATATCAATATTTTGTTGTATGGCTGCTGCTAATGGTGAGGGAGAGAGTGGACACCCCTGCCTAGTACCTCTCTGGAGCTTAAAGCTCCGGGAAGTCTGATCATTTGTTCGGACAGATGCAGCTGGACACCTGTATAGTGTTTTAATCCAGTTTATGAAAGATGAACCAAACCCTAACTTATTTAACCCCTTGCACTCCGGTCAATTTCCCTAAAAACGCCAAAAAATAACGTGCCCAAAGTAAATCGAAAGCTGTTCTTCAACCCTTTGCAGCATCTTCATGGGGTTGGTCTCATTTAAAAGAAAACACTTTGAATTTTTTTGGCAAAATAGTCATAATCTCTCTAAGTGCTCCACCACTGAGTTACAGTCATCTAAACATACTGAACTTGAAGAAAATAAATTTGGCCTGGGTGTTTTTTTGGATACAAATGCTTGCAAATAACACACAGCTTCAGATCCGGGCTGGAAAATGCAACAGAAATGTAGAACCAAGTGTTATCCAGCAGAGGTCAAAATTTTGTAACAATACCACAAAAAATGAATATATTACACAGCTTTTTCCTCAGGTAGTTCCCAAGCGTTTTGGAACTGTGCCAAATTGTGCCAAATGGCACAGTTTGGAAAAACGTCTGTAACTTTTGGATGATTCAATATAGAAGCTTGATCTTGGGCTCTAATGAAAGGTGACACTCAGGGCTGTGTGTGTGCGTGTGTGTGTGTGTGGGGGGGGGGTTGTCCCCCCCCCTCGCTACAGAGGACGGACATCGGCCATCGCTACATGATGGAATAGTCATGTGGCGACAGCAGCGCAGTCACCGCGGCCCCCCCCCCTCGCTACAGAAGAGTAGCGGGGGGGGGGCTGTGTTCATGGTCTGGATGCGGCGCACGACCCGTGTACCGCGGCGCATGAACTTCGGACTTCGTGTGCCGCACAGTTGTAATTTACCGATCGGTCAAAAGTCATTTTTGATTACAATTTTCAGGGATAAAGAATAATTTAGCTTATAACACCTTACCTCTTCACAGCAGCAGTGTCCTGGCGAACTTCTCTTCCTCATTGTCAGACGAACGCGACGCTGGTCCGCTCGTGGTTCTGGTCTCGCGACCCGGTCAAAACATAATTCCATGATTGCGGTTTTGGCGAATGATTTACAACCTTCGTTGTCGGCCTCCGTCGGTCTATGATGACCATGGAAGAGAATCCTAAACGTCTATTCTGCTCGAATAAAAAAAAAAAAAAAAAAAGCACCGCCTGTGACTGTAGAGGTCGATGCGCGAATGGCTGTCCCTGTCACACAGGTAGCACTTTGGGTGGTCTCTGTGCTGCTGGGTCTGTGACGGTTCTTCCTGCGGGTCCTTTTTTTATCTGCTGCAGCAGTCTGTCTTCACTCAGCCTTACAAAAAACAGCTCGCGAACTTCTCTGCTTCAATTGGCTCGCTGCATTCACAGCTTTGGTAGGCGGGTCCTTCTTGCTAGGTTTTCAGTCATTGGTTCTTCAAGGTTTCAGAAACCCAATTCAAGGCTCTTATTAGTCGAATGAGAGGCCAATCAGATGAACTAATCTGTTCGCGGCTGTGTCTGCAGTGGAAGAACGGAAATGCAGCTTTTATTTTCAGTGCGCGCTTGGACGCAGCTCCATCGTGCGTCCTAGAGCGCACGAGGGCGCACGAGAGCGCCCTCATGCGCTCTGGGACGCAGAGACTTCTCCATCCGCGGTACAACGGAGTGCAAGAGGTTAACACCATAAAAAGAAATTTCCAGTTAACACGGTCAAAGGCTTTCTCTGCATCCAGGGACAAGATTGTAGTTTCTACATTATTGATCCTGCAGTAGTCTATTAAATTAAATAGCCTGCGTGTATTATCAGCCAAGTGCCTACCCTTGATGAAACCTGTTTGATCTGGGTGTATAATAAACGGGATTATCCTTTCCAGTCTTTTGGCGAGAGCTTTGCAAATTATTTTAAGATCGACATTCATAAGTGAGATGGGACAGTAGCTGGATGGAAGTGTAGGTTCTTTTCCAGGTTTAAGGAGCAGGATAATACTAGCCAAATTCATATTCGGAGGAATTACATTATCTTCTTTAATTTGGTTCACCATTTTAAAAAAAAGTAGGTGCCATCACAGGCCAAAATTCTTTATAAAATTCTACTGGAAAACCATTTGGTCCCGGGGCTTTGTTGTTTGGGATGTGCTTAAGTGCCTCCTGGAGTTCAGACACCTGAAGAGGTGCATCCAGAGCTGCAATCTGTTAATTATTTAATTGTGGTAAATTAATATCGTCCAAAAATGTATTTATCTCTGAGTCAGATGGGTTAACCTGAGATGAGTAGAGGTTTTCATAAAACTTTCTGAAGGAGTTATTTATTTTTTCAGGTTCATGGGTAGTATTTCCAGTCATATCCTTGATAGAGTGGATAGTTGTTTTTCTTTATTCAATCTAAGCTGGTTCGCAAGATATCGCCCCGATTTATTACTGTGTTCAAAGTTCTCAAGACGCAGTCTTTGTATTAAAAACTGTGCTCTTTTGTTTGTAATTTCTTTTAATTCCAGTTTTAATTTTCTCAGATCGTTAAGTGTCTGTTCCTGTGGGGAAACGGCACAGGTTGTCTCCAGTGATTTAATTTTCTGTTCTAAGTCCAGTACCAGTCCTTTTTCTTTTTTATTCTTATATGAACAGTATGAGATTATTTTACCTCGCATGGCTGCTTTTGCTGCTTCCCAAAGAACACCTGGGGATATTCCTGGCACATCATTATATTCCAGATATGATTCCCACTCTTTATTAAAATAGTTAATAAAGTCTTTGTCTTTCAGTAGTGATATATTAAATTTCCAGCTCCTAGTTTCCCTTGTAGCTTTCCTATTTACTAGTGTAAGAGATCCTGGATGGTGATCGCTAATAGCTTGATTTGAACATATTTCAGTGTCCAGGGATAAGTTTATGGCTGCAGCCGGAGGAGTGGACCCAGCGGACTGCTGAGGCTGGGGCTCTCCCTTGGGAGACAGACAAGGTCCTTCATAATTAAATTTAATGGAATTAAAAACACTTGCCTGTTCTCCCGGAGTTTGTTGTTCATGGCTGCAGCAGGCTGACTGCCCTCCCTCTCCGTCGAAGGTGGAGGAGCCGTCTCCCTGGTGATGGAGGTGGGCGTGACTGGGGTGAACACAGCGGACCTCATGGTAGCTGGAAAGGCGGCGGCAGCTGCTGATGAGGAGGGCTTCTCCCGGCGTCTCGACGTGGGATGACGCCGTCTACTGTTTCCCGGTGTCGACCGTGCTGGAGTGGGAGGAGGGGTGGGCGAAGCGTCATGGAGGATGACGGTTTGCGAATTACCGGTCCTCCACCTCGGTGCCGCGGGGAACGTCAACCCGGGGAAGGAGCGCTGGAGCAAACTCACTGTTGTCAGCAGGTCGGCGAACTCGGGGTAGTCCCATAACCCAGGATACGTCTCCAAAACGTCCACAGCTCCTTCCAGGCACTCCAGCTTCCTCTTCGGTCCCTGGGCGGCGAGGACCTCATTGACGAAGGTCCGGGTATATTCGGCGGCCCATCCCTCCTCGACCATGGGAAACCCCGCTGCCATTCCTCTTCCTCTGCGAGAACGGGGCATGATGCTCTCCAAACACAGGTCAGTCCAAAAAAAGAAAAACAGTTCACAATGGAAAAAGTGATGTGTGGGTGAACCCGCTAAATCCTTTTTAACGGCTGGACCATTCTGTCATAAGCTCCTCGTGCGCTTCTCCACAGCGCACGGAGGAGGAGAAAAAGGATGAAAGGATTTACACGCAGGTTCATCACACACACATTTATTGACACCCAAAGTGAAAATACAAAAGACATAAACAGCTCAGGTACACTTAAGAGTCCTCCAGGACACCCAGCACACACCGGTGGAACATACTGGGCAATGAGCCAAAGCGTAGTGGCGCAGCGGCGAACAGAAACGCTGACAGTACTCACAGTGAGAGGGCAGTCCGAGTAATCCTAGCGTCTTCCAGCGAGCATACACAGACTTAGTCCTTCTGGGGACGTGACGGTTAGACGGCGGAGGAAAACCATCTAACACGTATAATGGTCCAGCGGTGTTTGTCTAGCAAAGAGCTACTTTAATATAAACACCGCTGGCCTCACAAATTGGGAACACCTGGGCGAGGCGCGGGATGGATAATTACCGGGACTGGGAACAGCTGATAGAAAAGAGAGGGAGAGCGAGGGGTGTGGCTGGACCGACAGACTGTCAGCAGCATGGGAGAAAGTAGGTCCACAGAGGCTGACTAACAGCTGCCAGTCAGGCAATTGCTATGGGTATGGAAAGGAGTACCAAATACACATAATGCACATATGCAACAGAACCAAACCCCACAGAGAGATCAGGGCCAAGCCAGGGAACGCCAAGCCGGCTCGGCTCATGACACTTCCTAGAGCTGGCCGGTTGTCTAAGCTGAGTGACTGGGGAAGAAGGGCCTTAGTCAGGGAGGTGTCCCAAGAACCTGAGGATCACTCTGTCAGAGTTCCAGCGTTCCTCTGTGAAGAGAGGAGAACCTTCCAGAAGGACATCCATCTCTGCAGCAATGCACCAATCAGGCCTGTATGATAGAGTGGCCAGACAGAAGCCACTCCTTAGCAAAAGGCACATGGCAGCCCACCTGGAGTTTGCCAGAAGGCACCTGAAGGACTCTCAGACCATGAGAAACAAAATTCTCTGGTCTGATGAGACAAAGATTGAACTCTTTGGTGTGAATGTCAGGCATCATGTTTGGAGGACACCAGGCACCACTCATAACCATGTCAATGGTGGTGGTAACATCATGCTGATATATACACACACTGCCCTCTCTGTGTGTCTGTTCTGTAAGGTTGATTGTCTGCTCTGTGCCACTGAGAGGTTTTTTTCTCTGTAATCATAATTTGGCTTACAATTATAAGCCGTATTTTGATAATGAAGTTTTTTTCTCTCCGCCCATTGTGTCATTTTTCCCTTTCCTTATCTTCCCTTATCCCCCATCTTTTTGATTAGGCGCCTAGTTACGGCTGCCGTGTCATTGTGATATGCTTACATAGCGTGCCAATGTCAAGTCAAATTCCTCGTGTGTTTTTTACATGCTTGGCAATAAAGCTTTTTCTGATTCTGATTCTGATGCTGTGGAGATGTTTTTCAGCGGCAGGAACTGGGAGACTAATCAGGATAGAGGGAAAGATGAATGTAGCAATGTACAGAGACATCCTGGATGAAAACCTGCTCCAGAGCGCTCTTGACCTCAGACTGGGGCGACGGTTCATCTTTCAGCAGGACAACGCCTACACAACCCCTAAGCACACAGCCAAGATATCAAAGGAGTGGCTTCAGGACAACTCTGTGAATGTCCTCGAGTGGCCCAGCCAGAGCCCAGACTTGAATCCAATTGAACATCTCTGGAAAGATCTGAAAATTGCTGTGCACCGACGCTTCCCATCCAATCTGATGGAGCTTGAGAGGTGCTGCAAAGAGGAATGGGCCAAACTGCCCAAAGATAGGTGTGTCATGCTTGTGACATCATATTCAAAAAGACGTGAGGCTGTAATTGCTGCCAAAGGTGCATCAACAAAGTATCGAGCACAGAGTGTGAATACTTATGTGCATTTGATTTCTTAATTTTTTTATTTTTAATAAATTTGCAAAAATCCCCCCCAAAACTTTTTTCACATTGTCATTATAGGGTATTGTGTGTAGAATTTTGAGGAAAAAATGAATTTAATCCCTTGTGGAATAAGGCTGTAACGTAACAAAATGTGGAAAAAGTGAAGCGCTGTGAATACTTTCTGGATGCACTATATATATATATATATATATAAGAAGGAAGAAAAACATTTTAAAAATCACTTGCATACACAGGAGACAATCTTGAAAGGTTGGATACGTGGACATTGAAAACAGTCACATCAGTGTTTAACCCCTTGCACTCTGGTCAATTTCCCTAAAAACGCCAAAAAATAACGTACCCAAAGTAAATCAAAAGCTGTTCTTCAACCCTTTGCAGCATCTTCATGGGGTTGGTGTTATTTAAAAGAAAACACTTTGAATTTTTTGGCAAAACAGTCATAATCTCTCTAAGTGCTCCTGCCACTGAGTAACAGTCATCTAAACATACTGAACTTGAAGAAAATAAATTTCGCCTGGGTGTTTTTTTTGGATACAAATGCTTGCAAATAACACACAGCTGTCAGATCCGGGCTGGAAAATGCAACAGAAATGTAGACCCAAGTGTTATCCAGCTGAGGTCAAAATTTTGTAACAATACCACAAAAAATGAATATATTACACAGCTTTTTTCATAGGTTGTTCCCAGGCGTTTTTGAACTGTGCCAAATTGTGCCAAATGGCACAGTTTGGAAAAACGTCTGTAACTTTTGAATGACTCAATATAGAAGCTTGATCTTGGGCTCTAATGAAAGGTGACACTCAGGGCTGTGTGTGTATGTGTGTGGGGGGGTTGTTTATTCATTCATTCATTCATGAATGAACAAACAAGCCCCCCCACACAAAGAAGCATGCCACGTAAAAAATGTGTGGCTTTTTTTTTACAAGAAAAAATAACCTACAGTGCACTAAAAATTATACTAAAATATCTGTAATGTAGAGGATAACAACTCCCACCCCCTACCCCCGCTACAGAGGACGGACATCGTCCATCGCCACATGACGGACCGCGGCGCACGCAGCAGCCTACTACGCACAGTTGTACTAAAATATCTGCAATAATATCTGCAATCCTCTGCACAAGAGTAGCGGTGGGGGGGCGGCGTTCACGGTCCGGACGCGGCGCACAAACCGTGTCCAGTCCGTGCGCCGCGGTACACGGTCCGTGCGCCGCGGTCTACTACGCACAGTTGTACTAAAACTGCAATCCACTACAGAAGAGTAGCGGGGTGGGGGTGGGGGGCGTTCACGGTCCGGATGCGGCGCACGGACTGCACCCGTGTGCCGCGGTCTTCATGTTGCATTGAAGCACAGTTGTAATTTATCAATCGGTCAAAAGTCATTTTGATTACAGTTTTCAGGGATAAAGAATAATTTAGCTTATAACACTTACCTGTCCACAACAGCAGTGTCGCTGGCGAACTTCTCTTCCTCATTGTCAGACGAACATGACGCTGGTCCGCTTGTTACGGACTCGTGGTTCTGGTCATGCGACCCGGTCAAACCATAATTCCATTGTTGCGGTTTTGCGCTTCCATGATTGCGGTTTTGGCGAACGATTTTTCAAAACAAATAAGAACAGTAGTAAGAAAAAAAGACTGGCGAACGCGTGTGTGTCACCCAGTGGCTTACACAAAACAGATTTTGCAAGGGAGGCACGCTTTCGAACTACTGTGCTTCAATTGGCTCGCTGTATTCGCAGCCGTTGGTAGGCGGGTCCTTCTTGCTAGGTTTTCAGTCATTGGTTCTTCAAGGTTTCAGAAACCCAATTCAAGGCTCTTATTAGTCGAATGAGAGGTCAATCACATCTAAACCAATCAAAGCAGTCCTTTGGCTTTCTGTTCGCGGCTGTGTCTGTAGTGGAAGAATGGAAATGCAGCTTTTTTTATTTCAGTGCGCACTAGGACACACAGTGTGCGTTCTAGGGTGCCCTCGTGCGCCCTAGGATGCAGAGACGTGACCGTCCGCGGTACACCGGAGTGCAAGAGGTTAAATCAATTAATAACGTTGAAACCAAACATATTTTATTTTCCTTTATTTTCTACCATAATCAAGCATTGTACCTGACAATGAGTGCTGTTTATTTCATATAATATTCAACTTCTTGGGCCAAAATGAAGAAAATGCAGTACATGTTGATGTAGTGCAATGGCTTGTTTGTGTTTCTTATCAGCGCCAATATATCGTCCGTGCTTGGCTGCCTGAAACTAGCCTGGCAGCTAGCGATGAGCGCTCTAGCCAGATATATGATCGTTGTGCTGCTAACAACGCAACCGCTTCCTGCTTCCTGTTTGGTAGTCAACAGACAGTCATTCTGCCATCTGCTGTTCTGGAGAGTAAAGACAGAAATGCTTTTTGTACGTACAGTATGTTGAGGATAGAATTTCATATGCAAGTTTTTATACTGTGTATGTATAAGTGTGTTTTTAATTTATTTTTTCATTCAGCGTAAAGCTATTACCACAGAGTTTGGAGATGATATTTATAGTAATAAGCTAGAGGGCATACTTCCACTAACGCCCTCCCTTCATCCGTATCTATACTGCTGTCCATACAACCTAGGCCCTTGGAGGCATGCGGTCTGGGATCACCTCCAAAATCTAATGGGCTCACCTGTAGCCTGTAGGTCATTGGTGAAAATTTCATCAAAGTCTGTCCTGTAGTTTTTGCGTAATCCTGCTAACAGAGAGACAGACAAGCAAAAAAAAAAAAAAACCAAACCCAAAACAAAACTGCCCTGATCACAATTCCTCCTTGGCGGAGGTAAATATGGAAATCCTGAATTTTTTAAAATTTAGTTTATTGTTTTGTTTGCAAGATTATACACTGGTGTGATCATATAATGGAAGGAACTTGGTGAAGGAACTTGGATCCCTTGGTGGAGGTCTGTGCTCTCTGAGTACTAGCTCGTTATTTGTATAGCAGTGCAATAATTTAAAGGATGCTCTCACTGTAGATAATGATTACTTCCTCAAAGGCATTTTGAAGATTTAGTTTATTGATTTGGTAATAGAAGATTCTGGCGGGGTGGGGGTGGGGGTGGGGTGCTGAAAAGTTCATAGGCTGAAAAGTTCATAGTGGTCAAATTTGACAAAATGTGGTTTATTTATTATTTTTCTCCTTCAGTCCACACACTTCTTCCATTGGTGTTGCTATGCTTGGATCCTGCGGTTGAAAAATAAACCACATTTGGTCAAATTTGACCACTATGAACTTTTCAGCCCCCCCTTGTATGTCATATGTATGTTTGTAAGATGGTGAATAATGCAGTTATTAGAGGAACTAGTGTGTGGCTTTGAATAGGACTTTGTGTCGAGTTAACAACTAAATATATTACTCAAAAATGTGGTTTTAACAGGTACCTGTGTAGGTTAACTTATAGGGCCATATTGCAAGGATGCGGTCGGTCAATCAGTTGTCACTGACGCAGAACGTGTTTATGGGCGTTTCCAAGTTCATTTCCTTATCACAACAGCGTAGAAATGAGCTTTCCACCGGGCGCATGATGTGAAGAGGCCAGTCTAATTATTCAGAGGTGTGTTTTGGATAGTCTAATTCAAAGTGCACCGGCCTATCTCTTTAATGCAAAGAGGCACATTATCTAAAGTGAACTCTGATCATGATGATTTAAGACGGGTTTTTCACTGACCAAAGCCTGTGTGTGTGAGCCAAAATGCATGTGATAGTAACACTGCTTGGCAATAAGGAAAACATCAATCACAGTTGTTGCCCAGTTAGTTATTTTAGAGCGAACAAACAGAAGAATGCTGAGCTGAAAAATCAGCAGAATGGTTTAATGTAGTGTGCATGGACAACATACAGACATGAATGGGTTTGAAACTTCAGGAAAAGAGGATGATTCCTGTGCAAACTTCCATAAACTTTCATTAATGATGACACGGAAAGTCGCCTCCGGCCCGTGAGGAGATGGAGTGCTCCCCCTCCTGTTGCATTTGCTGACCAAGGGTCTCTCCTATCTTGTGCAAGGGGTCTGCCGATGTTTGTGGCTCCCTGCCTCAGTCCCTCCCAGGTGGGAGGGAAAATGGAGATCTGGTTCCTTCCTGTTCACTGCTGACCCTCGCCACGAAGTGAGTCCACTCTCGGCGGTCTCTGCCGGGGGCTGATGGGTGGCAGTCAAGGAGCTTGATGGGGGAGACCTGTGACCCTTGGTGTGGTGCGGGTGGCCTCAGCCCCACTGGAAACCCGGGGCGCGCGACCGAGACAGACACATCTCCTGTCTCTCTGGAGAGTTGCAGTAAGAAGTAAAATTCCGCACAGTCCATGTTTATTCATTTATTACCCTAAAAATAAACACATTAATGCCTAATAAGTCCGTGATGAAAACAGAAATGTGGATGGAATAAAAATCTTCAGACTGACACGCCTCCCCCCGTGCACTGGACATCACACTGGACATCACACTGGAACACACGCATCCTCCCTGTTCATTCATTCATTCCCCTAAAAAAAATCCTACATTAAGGCCTAATCTAAAGACTCCAATGGTAAGTCTGCAATTGAAATGAGAGTGTGGATGGAATTAAAAAAAATAGTATGTGATCATCATGCAATTAAAATGACGGACGGTGGTGCAGTGGTTAGCACTGTGGCAGCACAGCAAGAAGGTCACGGGATCGATTCCACTCCTGACCATCGTGGGTTCGATCCCACCCCCAGACTATTGGTGACCCTTCTGTGTGGAGTTTGCATGTTATCCCCGTGTCTGTGTGGGTTTACTCCAGGTACTCTGGTTTCCTCCCACAGGCCAAAGACATGCAGGTAAGGTTAACTGGCATCAACTGCGGATTCTAAATTGTTCTTAGGTATGGATGTGAGAGTGAATGGTTGTCTGTCTCTCTGTGTTGGCCCTGCGATGGACTGGCTATCTGTCCAGGGTATACCCTGCCTCTCGCCCAAAGATGCTGGGATAGGCTCCAGCCCCCCATGACCTGAAAAGGATTAAGCAGTAGAAAATGGATGGATGGATGGATGGATGGGTGGACAGGCGATTATATCATGACTGTTACAACTCTCTCCATTAAAATAAAAGAAGATCCCAGCGCAAGCCATTTCCTCATGAGCTCCGGAGCTGCACGATTTCAAATCACACCACTGAAATAGTATTAATGCGCTTCTGACAACAGACCTACTTTTTCCTGATCAAAAGCAGATTGTCATGATATGCACTATAATAGTAATTGGCATTAGATTGCGTGCCGCCACACCTCTTTGAAATGAGCCTACACCTCTTAGCACAAAGCGGGCACACTGTCTATTGGTAATTAGATGGTGTGAAGCGTGAAAAACATGCAATGCACTGACAGAAACTAAAAAAAAAAACCTGGCATACGGCGGAAAGTCTGGTGGAAAAGTCCACTGATAATCGTCAAAATAGGGCCCATGATGTTACTAATTTTTTTTTCATATGTATATTTTTGGCTGAGACTGTTCCCAGTGTTTATACTTTAAAGATGCACTTCGGCGGCTCTAAAACCACCTCAAAAACCAATGTGTTTTGCCCAAAATAGTATATTGTGGCTTTTTATACACCAAAAACGTTCATTGGCTTAGAATGGCTTGGAAAGAGCTTTTACGTTTTTGACCTACTTAAGTATGCGTGGATCGATGAATATTCTAATTAGCTCCACCCATACTCCCGCCCACCAGTAGCTGGAAGAAGACAAGGACATTGTACATCTACTTCCTCGTTAGATCTAACGAGGAAGTAGATGTAGTTTGCCTTGGTCCAGTGCACCCGCCAGCCGGCTTGCCTCCGAGGTGCTCCCTGGCCTCCTTCCTTTGGAGCTCGCCTTGCTTTGAGCTGCTCCGAGGTGAACTGCTTGCCAGCTCTCAGCGAAGTGATCCATGGTGAGTGGGTAAACGGAGACCTCTCCTTCGGGGGAAGAGGGAGGAGATGAGTTGTGCTTAGTTCCTTGGGAGCATTCTCCCCGGCTCGCTCTGGGGAAAGGCGAGGTGGCTGGCGGTGTGCACTGACGGGTCCTCCCAGCGAGGCGAGGGGAGCCTTCCACCCGGGCAGCAACTGCCTCTCCACTCCACCGAGAATGATTCTCCTGCAGGTTCACGACGATACTTGCCTGACCGTTGCACCATGCACACCAAGGCCATCTCCCCCGGCATGTAGGCTGCAAACCCATGTCCTCTCCGATATTTTAGTAGGGCCACTGAGGTTTTTCCAAATAAAATTAATCATTGCTGTCGTATGTTCATTTCTGTGGGTAAGACATGTGATTTAAAAGAGGATTTCTTGCTCACACAGCCAAAAAGTGAACATGTACTTTGGCGTCTTAGTCTCTGTTTTTATGCACTTTAATGTGTTTAAACGTAATTCTCTGTGCCGTTTTTGTCCTTGAATGTTTGTGGACTATATAACGAAGAGCTCTTTGGTTCCATCAGTATGGATTTTCTTCTTGTTTTCGCACTGTGGCTTCTTTCTTACCGGCTCTTTGTCTGTGACGTCAGCACGGTCACGCTGGTAAGAATGCAGTATTCCAGAGACATGTTACTGCAGCTAAACATGGATAATCCAGCGTCTGTGTTTGAGTCTGTGCCGCATCTGCCGGACTTTATTTTAAGAGACTTTCATGAACACAGCAGTGAAAAGAGGAACAAGAGAAGGAAACGTGTAAAGCATGGAGGCCTAAGATTAAACCTGAGGAGGCGTCAGCTTAACTGCATTCCTCTTCCTTCCATTATTATGGGGAGCGTGCAATCCCTGAGAAATAAAGTGGATGAAATTCAAGGAAATGTCTGATATCAGAAGGATTTCCAGAACTGCTGTGTCATGGCTTACACGGAGACATGGCTTACGGATCATGACCGGGACCCACACCTGAGTACTGACGGTTTTGGAGCCCCACTTCGCTTGGATCGGCAGGAAGAGGTAACGGGGAAACGTCAGGGAGGCGGCATATGTTTGTATATTAATAAACAGTACTGTACATCTGTCACGGTCAGAGAGCGCATCTGTACACCAGAGGTGGAGCTTCTGTCCGTATCGCTACGCCCCTTTTATCTGCCTTGCGAGTTCCCCCAACTTTTCATCACAACTGTGTACATTCACCTGAGGGTGGATGCTGCCTCTGCCTCCAGCACCATCTTTGATGTGGTACAACGGTTGTAGTCAATTTCCCCAGAGGCTCCAAATTTTATCCTTGGGGACTTTAACCATGTGTCTTTAAAGAAGACACTTAAAAACTTTTATCAGTACGTCTCCTGCCCAACCAAGCGAGAAAAGGCATTGGACCTGTGCTATGGATCTATTGAGGGAGCCTTTAAATCTCTTCCCCTTCCTCCTTTAGGATCCTCAGATCACAACTGTGTACATTTGCTGCCCACATATACTGTAAAACTGCTCTCAGAAGAGAAAAGATGAAGACCAGGGACATGAAGGTCTGGACAGATGATTCAGTGCTCTGCCTCCAGGAATGTTTTAACTGTATGGACTGGGAGGTGTTTACACTGGTCTGCAGGGATGATTTGGACTCTTTGGTGGACGTGACATGCTCTTACATGGCTTTTTGCAGGGATATGATCGTTCCATGTAAACGTGTCAAAATATATCCCAACAATAAGCCATGGGTTACTAAATCAGTTAAATCCTGCTTACAGAGGAAAGCACTTGCCTTTAAACAGGGGGTTGTTTCTGAGCTGCAGGTTGCCACAAAAGAGCTGAAGTCTGAAATTTTAAGAGCAAAACAGAATTATAAATCAGAATTGGAATGCAAGATGGCAGCAAAGAAGCCTGGTTCAGCCTGGGCTAGTATGAAAACTATTGCAGGCCTTCAGAGCACAGAGCGCAGTAATCGTGTGTTTTTAGATGGTTTTAATTCAGACACAGAGCTGGCTAATGCTCTTAATTGTTTTTATGGTTGTTTTGATTCTTTTGATTTTAGCACAGAAACCCAAGATTCGAAGCAGAAACTCAAAAGACAATCTGCACTTTAAAAGGGCGTTCTGTGCTGTAAAAGTGAACAAAAGTCAGGGCCCTGATAATATATGTAGACACTTGGTAAAGTCCTGTGCACATGAATTGAGTCCTGTGTTTCACTACATTTTTAATAAGTCCTTACAGACACAACATGTGCCTAAGGTCTGGAAAGATGCTGTGGTTGTCCCTGTTCCAAAATCCAGCTGTCCTAAAACGGTAAATGATTTTAGACCAGTTGCCTTGACTTCAGGTTTAATGAAAATTTTTGAAAAACTGGTCAGATTTGAGGTCCTAAAGCAGACTGAGCATGCATTGGATCCTTTGCAGTTTGCCTATAGGCCTCACAGAGGAGTGGAGGATGCCACTGTCATTCTGCTTAACATGCTTTTTAAACATCTGAATTTTAATGGGACACACGCCAGGCTTTTATTTGTGGACTTTTCTTCTGCTTTTAATACAATCCAACCTCATATTTAGTTGAAAGGCTCCTGCAACAATTTGATTTGAGTAATAATCTGGTGGGTTGGATTCTGGATTTTTTAAACAACAGGACACAAAGAGTAAGGGTCAATGATACATACATTGTCTGACCTAAAATGTTCTTCTGCTGGCTCTCCTCAGGGGTGTGTGTTGTCACCACTACTCTTCATTCTGTACACAAACATGTGTCAGAGCAGACATGACAGACACATTATAAAGTATACTGATGATTCAGTTATTGTCAGTCTCCTTCAGGATGGTGAGAGTGGCCATGGCTCAGTAGTTGATGATTTTGTTCACTGGTGTGAGGATTCCTACCTGCAGCTGAATACAACAAAAACTAAAGATATGATTATTGACTTTAGGAGGAAAACTCCCAGGCACAAAGTCACTGTACTAAAAGGCCAGACCGTTGAATGTGTGCAATCCTGCAAATATCTTGGGACGATTATTGATAGTAATTCAAACTTTGAAGAGAACTGTGAAAGGGTGTGCAAAAAGGGTCAGCAACATTTGCATTGTTTAAGGAAACTCGCACAGTTCCAAATTGACCGAATCATAATGACAGTGTTTTATCGGGCTTTTATTGAATCTGTTTTATCCTTTTCTTTAGTGTCATGGTTTGGTCAGATAAAACTGAAACAGAGGAAATCCTTAAACCAGGTGGTTAGATGGTTCAGTCGTTTGCTTGGTGAGTCACAGCTGAGCCGGACATCCCTGTACATCAGACAGAGGATTGCTACCTCCATTTTAAATGATGACTCCCACCCTTTGCACTGCCACTTTCAGCTTCTTCCCACCAGACGGAGGTTTGTTGTCCCAAAATGTAAAACCCAGCGCTACAAAAACAGCTTTGTTCCTGCTGCTGTCAAAGAGTTGAACAAGATGTAGCAGTATATTGCACAAAATTCTAGTTATCTATTTATTAATTTTTATTTTATATTTATTTATTTTTGTAGGTTTTTTATTTGGGTTTTAAATCTTTTATTGGGTTTTAGACTTTTGAGTTTTTAATCTATTTGACTTAGTTTTTAACTTTTTTAATATGACCCTTCTCTCTTATCACTTTGTTTTTTCTCTTATCTCTTTCTTATGTCCTGATTGGTGGAGCCTTGAGTACTTTCATCGTGTTTATAGTCAGCTTCATGTGTGTCTGTGTTTGTGTTCATGTTGAATGTAATTGTGGTTTGTAAATATGTGTCTAAAAAGGATGTCACCTGACTGCAAAACAAATCTACCTACGGGTACAAATAAAGTAACCTGAACCTGAATGTACGTGGGGCTGAAAAGTTCATAGGCTGAAAAGTTCCTAGTGGTCAAATTTGACCAAATGTGGTTTATTTTTCAACATGGTCTCCCCTTCGGTCCACACACTTCTTCCATTGGTGTTGCAGCGCTTGGATCGCTGCAGTTGGAAAATAATCCATATTTGGTCAAATTTGACCACTATGAATTTTTCAGCCTATGAATTTTTAACCCTGATTGGTTAATGTTATAACCAATCAGGCTAAGCAGGAATACTGACGTAGCTAAAAACACTCTGTCCAAATCTGCCTTTTATGGGGGGTGGGGAGTGGGGGGGGGTGGAGCTTTCTGGTGTGTTTTTCACACCAGAAAAACACATACTTGAGAGTTTGGAATGATTTTGCTCTTGACATCCATCTATAAATACACAAAATCTTTGTGTGTGTGTGTGTGTGTGTGTGTGTGTGTGTGTGTGTGTGTGTGCTTTGCTTAGGTTATGAGGGTGTGCATCCTCGAATATGGAGTCGCTCAGTCAAAATATGCAATTTTTATCAATAAAAGTTTAGCTCCTGCTCTGTCACCGCTCTCTCTTCATGTCCTTCAGTGTGTGCGGGGTGTTGGACTGACTCTGTGCTGATTGGATAATACGCAGCATCACAGCCATGCTGATTGGATAATACACGATGTCATGACCATGCTGATTGGATAATAGGCGGCATGACAACCAGTCAGTCACCACAGCGTTTTGCAGACAAAAAAAGGAAGTGAAAAGCGACAAATTTGACAAGAAAGAGAGAATAGTGAAGATGTAAAGCTTAAAAAAATTATACTGTATTGTTGCCGTGATTGCGTACGTCTAAAGGATAATTCGGGAAATACCAGCAGGGACCCGGGGTCTGCCTTCTCCAACACAGCGGGCGGAACGTGGTCCTTCACATTGAATCAAGTCCAGCCCGCCCGGTCAGCGGTTGACGGGAGTCCCTTTGCAGGACCATGACTCACCATTGCCGATGGTGCTCCTCTCAGTGTGCTCACACGGCTATCTAAAAATTAAAAGTTAATAATTGTGGCGCAGAATGCCCAGATCAACTGCATATCATATGTGGCCATATGCACGGTTTGACTAAACGAAAACTCAAACTGGACACAAAAGCACTCAAATAATTAAATAATTTTTTTTTTTAAATATTTACTGACAAATGGGCAACACTGATGGGGACCGGGTCTGACAAATCAACACAGAACATGCCAGGAGAAGCAGTGGCCAGACATGACCTGGCTCAAAGGCACGCTGATGGCGATTAAAAAAAAAAAGTTATTTTCAATAAATTGAAAATTTATTGTGCTTTTGCCCTGAGACTGATTTATCATGGAAAACAGCTGAGCTCTGTGGTTCGAGCAATCAGCTGATTGGATCCACCTCCTCTGGTGTTCTGACATTTTGGCACATCTATCAGAGCAGCATGGACAGCTGATGGTACAGACTGCAAAGGTAAAAAAAAAAACATGGGGGGAAGGCCCTACAACCTTTGCTCCATGAATGCGGGACATATCAGCCATACACTGGATAAATTTTCAGCATGAGGAACATATTTTTTCCAGTTTATAAAATTTTTCACCAGGTCTGAGGTGTGTGAGAAAAAAAAAATTGTGTTTTGGTTAACGTTTAGACGGTCAAAAATGCGATCGTTTAGGTATAATAATAATAATAATAATAATAATAATAATAATAAATAATCTTGCATCAATAAAAAACAAATGCTTACAATAGAGCCACGGTGCTCACATTGTTAGTCTTTGCCAGTCACGCCCTCAAGGTTCAGATCATTAATTGACCTCAGTATCGCCCCAGCGCAACAATATAACCACGCCTCAATCTTAGCATTAAAGTTTTAAAAAACCTTTTAATGACAAAATATCGCTAAAATATAAAATGATGCACTACAATGGGTCTCAAATATTTGTAAACGTGTCCTGTTATAGTGCTGCATGAGTTTATGACGATATACAGAAGAAATTCAACATTACACTGAACTCCATCACTGAATAGTGATATAAACTAAAATAATTATAATGATCACTGAACAACTCCCATTCCCCAAAATGCAAGATGCACTATTATCTTGAATATAAGTGATAAAAGGTCATACTAATAAGTGATATGACAGACAAATAAACAAGGGATCTGAAACAGTTGCTGATACTGGATATCCCATTCATTTTCAATATGTAGGTATTCTGTAATTAATAGTCACACCATCAAATAAATCTTAGTGCCATTTACTCCGTTTTATATTTATCAGAGTCTATCATATGATTGCCTACATATAGGCTACACCTCTTTATATTCCACTTTCAAATACAGCCTACATTTGGGCCTGGAAAATATTGCTGCACTGGGGTGTGTGTGATTGACACTGTAGATAGGTAAAGCACAATCTCGTTCTACTCTACATGATTGATTGTACGGTTGAATGACAATAAGGGTGATTTTTATTTGAAAGCCTGACTGGGATACCTGTTTAAGAAAGGAATACCTGGGTTCAACGGGCAACGCACTAGTGTCTTGTAAATCACACGAAACTTGTTATTACAGACATGTTTACAACAGAAAAAACTTGATTTTTGCCAGAGTATCACTTTAAAAAGGTCAAGTAGCATTTATTATGTCATATTTAGCAAAATGTCCAAATGTTTATTAAACCTTAATTGATTTAGCTAAACCTTATCATAAATAATGGTGTCCACATTTAGGTTATAGAATATTTTTTGCATTTGCCTTAAAAATATTAAAAAAAATGCTTTTATTTTGTATCATCTAATTGTTTCAACTCCCCTTTCAGCACTCCATAGTTTTATTATTGCATCCAGTGTGTTTAAATCAAAATAAAGCATTTTCATGTATTAGTTTTTACATACACTTTGACTTGGTATGGAGTAAAAATGCACTGGTACATTTTTTTTCCTCCCTGTGAGTTGTGATTGATTTTCTTCCATTTCTCTCGGCAGATTGCTGCGACGCTTCGGATGAATACAACAGCCACTCTCACTGTCGGAACACTTGCTGGTCAGTTCAGCTAAAACTGGGATTCAATATTTATTGAATAACACACACAGAGTTTGCCTTAAAATATGTTATATACACTAAAAATACACATGCATATGGATAAATACCAATACCACAGTTTTGATAATAATGATGCTCTTCATAGAAAGCATTTCAGCAACACTATGGCAGACTGCTCACTTGCTGCACAGCTGCACTACAGAAGCGACTCGACCATCGTGCCACCAGGGGGCACGGTGTCACTATGATTTAAAAATCTGATGTTGTTCAGACTATCTGCAGCAATTGTTTTGAGTTTGATGTGCTAAAGAAAAAAAAACCCTTTCAGATATTTTTACTTACTTGATGCTATATTGTTCCCAGCAGAGAGGTTTTGTTTTTCCACAAAGCTAATTTTATAAATGATTTAGATTGCAATGTATGCTACATAGGTGGCAGATCGCTGCATGTAAGTAATTTTAGAACTCATTCTGTGGCTTATTCATCATGTTCTGTTAGCTGCACAGCTACACAGACTCTACTATAATGCATAAATATAATCTGCTGTGTAAAACTGCCTTCTAATACTCTGGCGCTCTTCTTTTGTTGACAGTCTTCTATCATCTCGTACACCACTTGTATGTGGATTTGAGGCGAACGGCAGACTGTATCTCATCATGTTTTCGCAAGGGTCGCACTCATATTGTGTTTACCAGACATCAAAAACAATTTGATTCGGCTACAGAGCATCAGTCCCCCGCCCCCCCCCCCATCTTATTTACCCTTCGATTCTGCCATTTGGATTCTGCTGCCGCATCGCAGGCCCTTAGAAGCTGGATTGCGCCTTTGGTCTCGGTGACCATGGCAGGGTTAGCGTATGTCTACCCAGTAATGATGCCACCATGTCACGTTTCCCTTCCCCTTTCTTTCAGGAATCTAGGACAAAGAGAGAGGGAATACGTGGAGGGCCAGATGAGGACCTTGGACGAGGGCTTGCGACTGAAGCAGCAACTGATTGAGGAGGGAGTCCTGCTCTGGAGGGAGAAGCAGGTACACTGTTTTGTAAAGATGCCGCCTGTTATATTGCTCAGAGTGGACAGAAAGGTTCAGGAAAGAATGTTTGGTTTTTTTTATTTCTTGTGTGACGTCTTGTCCAGCTCGAATTTGGCATTTTGTAGTTCATTTGAATTTCGGAGAACCTTAAAAATAGATGTACTAAAGAGGAGAATTAAATGAATAAAATTTTGTGTAAGCCATTGTTGAGGCATAGATGGGCTTTGGATAAAATTGGAAGGTAGCATCATGATTTTTAACGTGACAGCTGATTGTCAAATGGCCATGATATTGCGTACAAATGTTGTGGTCTTTTCATATCCCTTCATTTAGAATACTGTGCTGACATACATGACCTTAAATCCACCTACCATTAAGATCCATTAACGGTCTGCTTGCGGGGCGTACTTTTGTTTCTGGCACTGCTGACTTGGGCAGGAGATGATTTGGGTTGGCCTCGCTGGATCGGGCTAGTTATGTGTTGTTTTGTTGGCTGAGAGAAAGCCATTGGCTCTTCAGTGTCTGGTTTGAATCGCGTCTCTGGCGTGGCGGCTGCAAGCATTGTCCTAATGGTGGAGTGAGGTTTTTGCTAAAGGGAGGGGGTATTTTAAATCTACATGAATGCCCGATGTTTCTCAGCAGGTTATTGCATTCAAATAAGATGGTTAATGCTTGCATCACCTGTCTCCGTTTCTTTTTTTCTCCACAGTATTTTGATTGAAGTGTCATTATATAATAAACATTTAAATCCTTACTTGAGATGGCACGTTGAATAAAGTAGCTCTAACGCAATAAACAGAACAAACACAAACGAAATCTCTTCATTTTGACAAATGGCAACATAGACCAAATGTAAAAGTAATTTAACTCATGAGGCGTGGGCATCTGTCCGTCTGCATGTCCGTGCTCCAACTCGAGACAGAATGGTGCCAGGGTGAGCAAACTTTGCACACAGGCTGACCATGGGACTACTGCGTTTGTGCTTTTGGGATCAGAATTGTCAGAATTAAGTAAGGAGTCTCAGAAGAATTGAAGGTGACTGTTGTCTGTGCTTCATTACAGAGAGCGCTCTCACTGACAGAGCAACACAGATCTTTTATACACACACACTTTGGGTGAGAGAGAGCGAGAGAGAGAGCGTTGAGTCATCAACATGAGTAGACTAGCTGGAACCGCATTGAACTGGATTTTATCTCAGGGTTAACAGAAGAAGAAATTACATCTGAACTCGGATCTAATCAATGTGTAATAACAAGAAAGAAAGCATATAAAGAAATATGTTGTTCTACAGTCATTTTCTAAAAGGTCAAAGGTCAAGGTCAAAATCAGTTTTGGCTTATCGTGACCTTATTTGGATGGATAGAGTCACCACACTTTGACACACCGAGAGCAGGGTCTGGGACACCTCTTGAATGTGGAAGAACCTTGACCTTGCATTTGACCTTGGAGATCGCTAAGGTCTGAAAATGGGTCATGGCGTCCCATCAAGGTTGTAGCAGAAGGTCACCCAGGGAGTTTCCCTACTGTATGACATTCCAGCAAGGCTAGAGCTATGAGACGTGCGTCTGCATCTCTGTTGAGTACAATTCTAGTTAATTTTGTCAACTGCTATGTCTACATTTTTGTTCTAATGTTAACGGGATATTTGTTCTAATGCTAAGGTTAACATCTGTTGTGGTTCATATTCAGTGTGTTGCAACAAACTGAGATCTACAAATACTCATTTTTCCAGATTTCCAGTTTCTGTGCATTACATTGAATCATGTGAATTACTGGTCAGCGCAGTTAGCTGCACGTTCATCTTGCTAATACCATGTAGCCTTTGGTTTTTTTTTTAACCCTAAAAAGATTTTTAATTATCTTTTCACCTTGCATACAGTGTAAGTGCTGCCAGAGGCCTCAGGGTTAATTTGCTTTCATATGTGCTTTGCTCCGGGCGTTGCTGTCCTGAGTGAACAGCATGTGATACTGTTTTATCATACATGTTCACAGCGCCTGCTGCTACAGGCATCTGTTGTGCTCCCAGCACCACTTTCCAGCACCAGCCTTAGCCTACTGTGCAGGTACCCCCCCCTTCCCCCGCCTTGTCAGAACTAGATGCTTTCTAGCTGTCAAAAACAGCAATTTTCTTCCCTCCATTATCTCACTCGAATCACTTGGTTTTACTTGATCAATTCCTGTCATTTCTTACTGGGAGTCCTCCCATTGTAGCATACCAGCCCTCACCATCTTGTGCTATGTAGCACATCTTCAATTCTAATTCTAGTTTGTTGTGTTATCTGTAACCCATAAACATGATCATTTTCTACTCCTGCCTCCAACACTGCATTTTATCTTTTCTTTTAAGGAATTTAGCTGTGACTATGCTTCATTTACCGTCACTCTAAAGCAGTAAGGAGTAAATGACAGGGTGTAAATCAGCACAAGTAAACAAGCACACGAGCAGTCGAGCCCATTTTGACTCAGTCGGTTTGCAGCTTTACAGTTTTTTTCCGCTGCTTTCCCTTTGCACATTTTTACACTAAAACCAATTTGGAATAAGTGGAGTCCTGTGCAAATGAAACATGCAAGTTTGGCAACTGAGGTTCAGTCACATCATTATTTAATGCATTTTTTAAATTCCTACTTCCCCTTCATCCACTGTTTGATTTAGCTCATGTCCTACAGATTGCATGCCAATTATGGTTTTTAATGTACAGCATGCCATGTTAAATGCTCAGCTTTGATTCCTAAGTGCTCACTGACTGTTTTTGGGCTAGCATCCAACCTTGTGTTGAATATGTAAGAATGTATCTGAAATCTTGGCGGTTTAAAGCATTTTATAGCACCGTTTGCTTAAAAAAAAGCATTTGATTAAAGTTAGGCTTTCTTAAAACGTGCATTGTTTGATTAAAAAGTCCATTCAAAAAGATACCACTTATTTTTCAGTGAAGAATTGACTGAAGGCTATTTTGTAACTGCGCACACAGGCACAAATACATGATTTGCTAGCTGATCGTCCCTGGGCTTTCTTCCTCCGGTGCTGTTCTTTTATTTTTTATTTTTTTTTCGGCATTCTTTTTTTGTGGCAGCTGATTGGCAGATCGAGGCTGAAGTGTCACCCAGCCCTCCGAGCCCCGCCGCACTTTGTGATCCTCTTTTCACAGTGTGTCTCTGTTGATATGGCAGGGTTACCTTCGGGGCCTCGAGTTGGAAACCTTACACAATGACTCAAAAATGAACTCTTCCTGTGGTTCAAGGGTTCGGGAAGATTCTGTCGTGAACCAAAGTGCTCGCTGCAAAACTTTTTAATCAAATTAGAAGCTCTTATACGGTGAAGCGGCAGAAACACGAGGGCTGCTGTTACAGCAGTGGAATACAGATTAGTAGGCAATAAAATCCTCTTTGTGGAGGGTTGTGATTATCTTTCTGTTGGCCCACTGTTAAGAGTGCACCTTAAAACAAGGAATTATATGCTACTCCTTTTTGTGTCCACTTTGTTATTCTGAATGCTGAAGTTTCTGGAGAAAATCAGACAGCATCGCCTTTTCTCTAAATTTCTAGAAACGACTACTAACAAATTTAGCCTTACTGGTTTTCAATCACATAAACACAGCTTTTTATTAGTTTTTTGGCGTTCTATACTTTATTTTAACAGTGAAGAAACTTTTTTTTTTCCTCTCAAGTAAATATGTTCCTGTAAACTCATAATGGAGCCCATAAATCACTGCTGCGAACTGAAGGTGCCCAAGCAAAGCAGCGTGGCCTAGAAAGGTAGTCATCCCTAGCTGAACCGCACAGAATCCATCACTGCATTATGAGCGTCTCTGAGGAGAGATTGGGAGGCAGAATTGACACACGCACGCACACGCACGCACACACGCACAGGCACAAACAAGGAGCTGCTGCTCTTTCATATTAATTGGTCCATTATAGAGAGTGATGCTGGGTTATACTTGGTTGTCAAACGCTGTCATAATTTTGGCATAACAGCAACACCTCCTGATGCAAGTGATTTTAAATAGTCTAGTGTGCAGGCCCGGCGGCTGTAGCGCAAGGTTTTTTTTTTAACTACGTCGGTGGGTTTTGGTTGTGATGTAGATAAGTTATAGCATAAATAAATGAAATTTTATTAAAATGGAGAGAATTCCATTTGTCATTCAGGGGACATATGATGCACTTTTTTCCACATGTTGCTACAGTTCCCAGAAGTGTTCGTGAAATATCTGTGCTTTAGTCAAAATGCATCAGTGATCAAATAGCAGCACCATTTCCCACATAGATTAAACACCCTTCTTCACAATGACCTGTTTTACTACATGTCACTTGGAATTAGGGCGGCAGTTAACGACTATTTTATCAATATTTTAATCACCCACTCTAATCAAAGATTGCTCGAGTAATCTGATACTTTTTTTTTAAAGAAACTTGCATTGACCAACATTTGTGGAACTTTCTTTCCTAAAGAGCAGTAGTAATTGTACCAAACACTCAATAAAACAGGTACACATTTATTGAAATGCTTATTACATAGAGCGCAACGTTACACCATAAAGTTCCTTTCACTAGCCGTTAGCATCCATTAGCATCCACTAGTGTACGCCGTTAGCATCTGGATACTAACGGTGGTGGCTATATGTTCTTTGGTCATATAAGCATAATTAGCATAGATGACTACATTCTATTCATCTTAATTTTAAATCTCAGTTACGTACCTTGTCTCGGGTGCGTTGGCTGTGCATGATGTGGGATGCTTTCTGCCGAGACACTGTAACATCCGATGTTGTAGCATGCTAGCTCGCCGCTCAGCTTTACCATGTACACATTGCATAATGTTTTCCTTCAATTTGAGCTTGAAATAATTTCAGACTTGAGATACTTTTATCATTTTTAAAAAAATTTCTTCCTCTTTGCCGGCCCGTCACTATGAAACTCTGCCATGGCGCCGTTAAACAAATCTGCGTTTTGTTTAGGTAGCGTGACCGGAAGAAGGTCACACCAGAAGAAGGTCATATAGACTGGAAGTGTTGCATTAAATGACACGTTGATGCATACGAGAATTTTTTGTAACCGAATTATTCGAGTAATTGTTGCAGCCCTACTTTGAATACTAATTGACAATAACTACTTGACAAGCTGCAACAGAGCGACATCAGCGGGGTCTGGAGAAACCTCAAAACCATCTCGGGGCTCCAGAATACCTCCCCCCAGGCCACAGGGGGCAGGGAGTGGGCGAACAACCTGAATCTGTTTTTCAATAGATTTGACCAACCGCCCTCCCCCCTGACTGCACAACAACCACTGCTGCCTCAAAAGAAATCAAGTCCTGCTGCCCACTCCCCACTCCACCAACACCCCCCCACTCCCAACACACAGCCCCCCATCCTGACCCTGACCAGGACCCAGGTGAGGACGGAGCTGAGGAAGATCAAGGCGAGGAAGGCGCCGGGACCGGACGGCATCAGCGCAAAGCTCCTCAAGTCCTGTGCAGACCAGCTGTGTGGGATTGTGACGTATATCTTCAACATGAGCCTGAAACTGGGGAGGGTACCACAGCTGTGGAAAACATCTTGTGTGGTACCTGTACCAAAAACTTCCCACCCCAAAGACCTGAACAGCTACAGACCGGTGGCCTTGACGTCCCACTTGATGAAGACCCTGGAGAGACTGCTCCTTGCTCACCTCCGCCCCCTGGTGGAACCAGCGATGGATCCACTCCAGTTCGCCTACCAGCATGGCATTGGGGTGGAGGATGCGGTGATCTTCCTCCTTCACCGTTCTCTGTCCCACCTGGAGAAGCCCGGGAATATGGTGAGGATCATGTTCTTTGACTTCTCCAGTGCTTTCAACACCATCCAACCGATGATCCTGAAGGACAAGCTGCTGCGCGCAGGGGTGGACCAGCACCTGTCATCATGGATCCTGGACTACCTCACGAACCGGCCTCAGTTTGTGAGAACCCGGGACTGTGTGTCCGACACGATCATCAGTAGCACGGGGGCCCCCCAGGGAACGGTGCTGGCTCCCTTCCTGTTCACTCTTTATACTGCGGACTTCTCACACAACACAACACACTGCCATCTACAGAAGTTCTCTGATGACTCTGCGATCGTTGGCCTCATCTCCAATGGAGATGAAGCTGAGTACAGAGGGCTTATCCAGGACTTCGTGGACTGGTGCCATCGGAACTGCCTCCAGATCAACGCGAGGAAAACTAAGGAGCTGGTGGTGGACTGCCGCAGGCATGGGCAGCCCCTCACAGTACCAGTAAATATACAGGGAACAGACATCGAGATGGTGACATCCTATAAGTACCTGGGTGTTCATCTGAACAATAAACTAGACTGGTCGCACAATACTGACGTACTCTACAAGAAGGGACAGCGCAGGCTGTTCCTGCTGAGGAGACTCAGGTCTTTTGGTGTACAAGGGGCGCTGCTGAAGTCATTCTATGACACGGTGGTGGCATCAGCCATCACTTTTGGAGTGGTCTGCTGGGGCAGTGGCATTACTGCAGCCGATAGGAAGAGACTGAACAAACTGATTAAGAAAGCTAGCTCTGTCCTGGGGCAGCGCCTTGATCCGATGGAGGAGATAGGAGAGAGAAGGACGGTGGCTAAACTGTCATCTCTGCTGGAGTCCGAGTTCCACCCTATGCAGGACATACTGAATGCACTGAGGAGCTCATTTAGCAGCAGACTACATCATCCCAGGTGCACAACCGAGAGGTTTCGTAGGTCCTTCCTACCAACGGCTGTCAGACTGTACAACCTAAGCAGGGCTGCTCGCAGAGATAGCAAAAAGACGTAACAACCTAATAGTTTTTTGAATGCAAAAGATGCAATAGACTTACACAATGGTCCCCTCCGGCATACAACTAGGAACATACCGGTCGCTATGGAGGGTGAGAATATGTATGGGCACATAATCATACCATGTAGGATAACTAAGTAGACGGTTATGCTGTTTCATTCCATCTAGCAACAATGCTCTGCACTGTGTGTGTTTATATATTTACATATTTATTCCATCTAGCTACAATGCTCTGCACTGGGTGTGTTTATATTTATATATCTACATATTATTCCATCTAGCTACATTGCTCCGCACTGTGTGTGTTTATATACTTGCATATTTATTCCACCTAGCTGCAATGCTCCGTACTGTGGGTGTTTATATATTTACATATTTATTCCATCTAGCTACAATGCTCTGCACTGTGTGTTCATATATTCATATATTTATTCCATCCAGCTACAATGCTCTGCACTGTGTGTCTGTGTGTGTGTATATATATATATTTTATAGTAATATGTACATATGTATATTAGCTGCTCTTGCTTGCTTGTTTTTTTTCTTGCCTTCTGATTGTTGCTATCCCTGTGCTGTTGCAATCCTGGAATTTCCCCGTTGTGGGACTAATAAAGGCTTATCTTATCTTATCTTATCTTATCTTAATGAGCCCCAGTTCACGTTACTCTAACACTTTCATCATTGCTTAACCTCCATTTACACAGGAGTGGAGATCATTGAGGGATCGTTGAGTGATCGAAATAAAATGGCCAGATCGCTCAGCGATCTTTCAATGAACTCTATTGGTTTTTCACCAAATGGTCTGTGCTCCCTCACTGATCTCTCAGCCATCTTTACCTTTGGTGTGGAAAAATTTGGTATTCATTGAAAGATTGCTGAGAGATCATTGGGAGATTGATGAGATTATTGAGTAGCCAGGGAGTGCTGAATGATCTCATCAATCTCCCCATGATCTCTGAACGATTTTTCAATGAAAGCAAAATTTTTCCACCCTGAAGGTAGAGACGGCTGAGAGATCATTCAATGAAAGACCAATAAAGTTTATTGAATGACCGTAGAGGAGATGGCAGAGAGATCATTGGGAGATGAATGAGATCTTGAGAGATCGGTTCCCTGTAGTGATCACTGAGAGAGTGTTTTGGACTCAGTCAAAACTTTGAGGAGACTGTGGAGATCACTGAAAGATTATTGAGAGAGCTTGGCGATTGCTAAGAGATTGTTGAAAGAGCTGGCCTTTTTTTCATCTTTTAACGACCTCCCAACAATCTCCATCCCAGTGTAAAGGGGGTAGAAGAGCACTAGAAACCTCTCAAATATATAAACCTCTTTGGTCCAAGAAACACTCAATGATCCCTTCCTGGTCTCTCAGTTATGTTTCCTGGTCTCTTAATGATCTGTCAAGGATCTGCCAAAGATCTCTCAAGATCACCATGAAAATCATACAGCGATTGTTGAGAGAGTGGGGCAATTTTTGATTAGAACAGAAACAACCCTGAATGGCTAACTCTTCTAACAGCAGTTAACTATGACTATTTGAGGCACGCTCCCAGCCAGAGTATAATAAAATAAGCTAAAACAATGTCTAGGAATTTGATATATGACCAAGCATTTTTAGATGATGTGGTAAAAAGATTATGTAGTAAATTACCATAAAGTCCAGTGACCTGATCTGCCTCGCTAGCCCAACCACATTATAGCACAATATGCCAGAATGACACAGACATACAATCAAAATCACTAATGAACCAGCTAGGAACACAGATGTGTAGTGGAGTCAATAGAATTGATGGAAAATAGCCATACAAACCAGCTTGTTATCAGCACCGTTGGGGCGTGGCTTTGGACACTCACTGGGAACTGCCCAACAAAATGGGTGGGTCTCATGTTGCACCTGGAGCCAACTCAGAACTACTCATTTAATGACACCTAAGGATGAGTTTTTGCATTGATGACAACCCCAGATATTCAAATTCATACACAAAAGCACTGAAAAAGGGAAATTTTCATCATATGCCTCAATTGTTTTCAGTCATAGTCATGTTCTTATTAAATTTCCAAGTAAAGTAATATATAATTGTTCTCTTTATTAAAATATCATTACACAGAGTTATCGAGCTTAGTTTATTAATAGAAATGATCTGCTCTAAACAGAAAGTAGTTGCAAAGTACAACTATACAAATATACCAGTAGAATAACAGCAAGAACAAATCTTTATGTTGTTACTCTACACCGACAAATTTGATGACATATATACATTTTACTTATTTAATGTCATATCAAATACATCTGGATAATTATTTTAAAATGTTGCATTAAAGAGGTGAATCATTTTAAAGTAGGCCTGTAGTTTTTCATGAATTTGCCTTTTTTTCCATGGTAGAGATGGGCAGAATATGTGCCGTCATTTCTTCTCATTGAGAAGTTTACTCTTCTTAATTTTCTACTCCGCACATAATCATTCTCCAGGATTTATTGGTTCACTTCCATTGTGGGAATCAAACAGCACTGATGTGGTGTCAAAAAGTAAATGACATTTAATGGGATTTGATGTTATTTTAATGGAAAGAGGTGTAACAGTCAAAATATAATCACCAGTAATTTTATTTATATGACGATTCATTAATAGTTTTTTTTATTCCATCCACATTCACATTTTAATTGCGGACTTGGTGTTGGAGTCTATAGCATTATTTTTATTTTTTTAGACGAATGAATGAATGAACAGGGGAAAAGGGTATGCAGAAGTAACTACAAAGGAATATAAAATGAAAATAAATACTGAAACGTATACCCAAGGGAGATGTGTTCACTCTAGAAGCAGGTCCAGAATGGCAGGAAGCCTCCACAAACGCTGATCTTTATATGAGCGTCACCTGACACTGATGTCAGCTGAAGTGCACGTAGTATTTCTCTGATTTTTCAAAACGTCTGTCAAAGTCGGTCCAAATGCTATCGAGTGAACCCAGCTTTCACTTAGGCTGACTTACGTAAACCATGTGTAACGTAGCCCAGCGCTCAGGAACTTTTACAAAATGACCACATCTTTCACCAGCGTTTATTTCCAAATGTCACCCCCTTCCTGTTTTCTCATTTTTTTGTGTTTGTCACACTTAAATGTTTCAGATCATCAAACAAATTTAAATATTAGACAAAGATAACGCAAGTAAACACAAAATGCAGTTTTTAAATAAAGGTGTTTATTTTTAAGGGTAAAAAAAAATCCAAACCTACAAGGCCCTGTGTGAAAAAGTGACCCCCCCCCCCCCCGTTAAAACATAAATTAACTGTGGTTTATCACATCTTTGGAAAGCTGAGTTCAGTTTCTCTAGCTACACCCAGGCCTGATTACTGCCACACCTCTTCTCAATAGAGAAATCACTTAAATAGGACCTGCCTGACAAAGTGAAGTAGACCAAAAGATCCTCAAAAGCTAGACATCAAGCTGCGATCCAAAGAAATTCAGGAAAAAATGAGAAACAAAGTAATTGAGATCTATCAGTCTGGAAAAGGTTATAAAGCTTTTACGGTCCGCATTTCAGAAAAGTAACATCATACCAACAGTAAAATATGGTGGTGGTAGTGTGATGGTCTGGGGCTGTTTTTCTGCTTCAGGACCTGGAAGACTTGCTGTGGTAAATGAAACCAATCACTTTTTCCACACAGGGCCATGTAGGTTTGGATTTTTTTTCCCCTTAATAATAAACACCTTCATTTAAAATTGCATTTTGTGTTTACTTGTGTTATCTTTGTCTAATATTTATATTTGTTTGATGATCTGAAAAACTTAAGTGTGACAAACATACAAAAAATGAGAAATCAGGAAGGGGCAAACACTTTTTCACACCACTGTGTGTGTATATATATATATATATATATACTGTATATATATATATATATATATATATATATATATATATATATATATATATGTGTGTGTGTGTAGCAGGCAGAGAGTAGACAGACTCTGAAAATTTCATGAAAAACCTTTATTCCACGGGCCAAGAAAATGTTTTTTCAGACAACAGAAAAAAACAAACAAAAAAAAATGGCTGTTGTTTCCAAGGCAACCAGTAGTCTGTACTGGCAAAAGATACATTTGCACAACAGCACAGCCTAGTGGTAGAAAAAAGACACCAAACCACCCACCAAACCACACCCATCACCTGCAAACAAACCCACAAATGTCTGTAATATATATACTGTATATATATACTGTATATATCCCATACATTAAAAAATTAAAAACCATGTCATACACACCATTTTATCACCAAACAAATACTGTACATTGTCTTCTTACATATATATTTTCTTTTTTTTTTTAAACTCCCCTTTCTCTCTAGTATTTCTCTTTTCTTCCTGCATGTCTGAACTGAGTTTTGATCTAAAAACATCTGTTTTCACCAACATTTCAGTCAACGTTTGCCAGTGGAGCTTAACTTAGGCTGACTTAGGCGAACTCTGCATAATTTAGCCCAGCACCCAGGAACTATTACAAATTGAGCACAACTTTCACCAACGTTTATTTCCAAACGTCAGCAAATTTTCAGCATGCTGAAAATTCTCAGCGAATACAACTTTTGCCAGCGTTTGCCAATAAACACCAGCTATCATTAACTTTTATCAGCTTTTGCCAGCAGCGCCAGATGTTTGCAAAATGTTAGTAAAAGTTGGTCCAAACGTTGTAGTGTGAGTCCACCCAAAAAAGCAGGTCCAGGATGGCAGGAAGCCTCCACAAACGCTGATCTTTCTATGAGCATCGCCTGACGCTGATGTCAGCTGAACTGCGCTGAGTATTTCTTTGCTTAAGTTAACCTAAGTTGGTCACTGCTATACATACGCTAGTCTAAGTTGGCAAAAGTTTGACAATGCTGAATGCAACGCTGGCAAATTCTAGCAAAAGTTTGTAAAAGTTTGTAAAAGTTGGTGTGTGCTCACAAACATAATTTCACCCATGTTTGCACTGATTTCTCTGATTTTTCAAAACGTCAGTAAATGTCAGTCCAGACATTATTAGTGTGAACCCAGCTTTAAAGATGCGATGATGCTGGGCATGCCTGATAGATTCCAATTATAGACTAGGACTGAATATCCTAAAAAAATTAAATACATCACATTGTCAACGCATCTTCACACAAGAAATCTTGAGGGGACCAGTCAAATTCCTTCTTCAAGTCCACAAAGGGCATGGAGTCTGGTTGGGACAATTCCTGTGCAGCCTCAAAAGAGTATAGAGTCGGTCCAGTGTTCCCCAACAGGATGACAATCATATTGTTCCTCCTTAATCTGGGGTTTGACTCAGGGGAAGACTTTGGTCTACAATACCCTGACAAAGACCTTTCTAGGGAGTGTGGTCGACCTAAAGTACTCCTAAAACACTCAGTTGGAAACTGCAAATGCTGTTGTCCACTGTGTAATTAGAGACAAGGTCTGAGAATCACCAAAGTCTGTACAAGTCTGCACTGAGTCTTTGCTGGTTTGAAACTCAGGTATATATGATTGTATAGGGAAAGACTTGGATAAAATGGAATCAGATACATTGTGTAGTGAAGATTTGACTGAAACAGTCTTCATCCAGATTTTCAAGGTCATTAATGTCCAAATTCTTGCCATCCTCTAATTATTTGAGTTTGTACTGTATCTCCTCAGGCCCAGCTCAGAGAGCTTCAGCAGGTAGCTGAGGATCTACAGATCAAGTTGGAGGAACAGAGACGGAGAAAAAATGAGGCTGACCGAGTTAAAGAGCAAACACTACAGGCACTGGCAGCAGGGCACAAAGGTAAGAGTCGTGCGTTTTATTCTGTCCTGATTCTGCTCAGTCAATTTAAATTAATTTGCTTATTTGACAGAATTGCTTGAGTTTGGGGATATAGATAGGCAATTGTTGTAACTACAAGCTTCCATTTCCTTCCAGCTTAACCTTGCATCAAACAGAGCAAATTGGCTTCAGAACGTCAGGTCAAACGGTCAGGATGACAAATGGTATAACGTCAGAAAGAGCTGGAAGGGTTAAATACAGACTTCTGTCTTGTTGAAATAAATGGACTTTCAGGGGATTGCTGAGCAACAGCATATTGCATTCCCCCAGCTCTCCTTTTTACGTTTCTCAAACCTTCAGAGAAGTTGCATATGACTCACTGAAAAACTCCCTTATCGCTGCGAGCACAAGCTGGCTCGGCATTTAAGTGACGCTCAGACCTGCTTGTGTGTATGTACTGAAACTAGCGATGCAGGATTGGGAATGGAGCTCAATCGTTTTTAGCGCTGGAGTCTGTGGGTTTAGTCTAATCAAGGATATGTGGTAGCAGAGTATGGAAACTGGCTGAATTAAACTGACTGAAAGTTTTAGATTTTGGGGTAAACAAACACTTCCAGTTTACCTTGATACAATGAATGATGATATTTACCTCAGGAAAATGTTTTTTTCTTCGGTTTTTCACAGGTTTGTGACACCTTTCTAAGTTGGCAACTGTCTGTCATTTGTCAAACAGGCCCCGAAGTAAAAGTTTGATTGCAATAAAGGTCATTTGACATTGGCAATTCCTTTGAGCGTGCATCCATCATGCCTGCCGGTGTGCGAACTGACCTTTCTAGTTGTCACAGGCCACCCACATGTTTCTGAGCCTGCCTTCCTTTACTTTCTATCACTGCTTCTCTTCAGGGTGTTGCAGCCATCAATTTTCATTTCCGTGGTCAAGATGTCATGTCTGCTTTGTGTTTGATATCCATCTAAGGTTTTATTTTTATGGTATTGGCTTCTGTATGTACATATCTGTGTATGGTTACACATCCATATGCAGACAGCGTAACTGGTTAGTTTCGTGATGATAAATAAGAATATTCCCTAATCTTAATTCAACCAATCTATGAAGAATAATACACTTTAATTTAAGAATTGAGTAGGCCTGAGTGCAATTAAAACCAGAAGTAAGGGATAAGTGGTCAAATTTGACAACAAAAACACACAAAAGCTAAAAATTACCAGATTATCATTGAGAGATCATTGAGAGTTTCTTGGGTGACCAAGGAGATTGCTGAGCGTCTGAGAGATTTTTGGTGTTCTTCTATCCTCTTTACATAGGATGGAGATTCAGCGATGAAAAATGGCCAGATTTCTCTACAATTTCTCAATGATCTCTCAGTGACTTTCCACAGATCTCCACAGTCTTGTCAAAGTTTTGACTCAGTCCAAAACAGTCTCTCAATGATCATTTAATTTAAGGGAAGTGATCTCTTAATGAACTCGCAAGCAGCTCTCAACAATCTCATTGCTCTCTCAATCGTCTCTCAGCTCATCTTTCAATGAATGCCACCCCAAAGGTAGAGATGGTTCGGAGATCAGTGAGGGGATTGCCGAGCATTCAATGGCTGACCAATAGAGTTCATTGTAAAGGTGTGTTCAGACCAAACGTGAAGCAACAATTCGCAGGGCGTGAATTTTTTTTTTTGTTTAGGTATACTTTATTAATCCCCGAGGGAAATCCAAGGCGTCCACCTAGATGGATGAGGCAGCCACGGTACGGAACCAATCCCTTCACCATTCATACCTAGGCAGCATGGTGGTGCAGTGGTTAGCACTGTTGCCTAACAGCTAGAAGGTTCCAGGTTCAAATCCCTAGGCTGGCAGGGGTAGGAACCTTTCTGTGTGGAGTTTGTATGTTCTCCCTGTGCTGCGTGGGTTTACTCCGGGGGCTCCGGTTTCCTCCCACAATCCAAAGACATGCATGTTAGGTTAATTGGTTGTTCTAAATTGTCCCTAGGTATCTGTCTCCTATAGGCCCTTAGAATAGAGGGTTAGTACTAGTGAAGCACTTTGAGTGGTCTTTGAAACTAGAAAAAGTACTATATAAGTACAGGTCCTTATCCCTTATCCCCTTACCTAGGGCAACTTTAGAATCTCCAGTTAACCTAACTTGCATGTTTTTGGCCTGTGGGAGGAAACCAGAGTGCCCGGAGTAAACTCACGCAGACACGGGGAGAACATGCAAACTCCATGCAGAAGGGTCACCGATGGTCAGGGGTGGAATCAATCCCGTGACCTTCTTGCTGTGCTGCCACAGTGCTAACCACTGTGCCACTGAGCTGCCCAATGCATACATACAAAGTCAATAAAAAGAGGGGAGCACATGCGAATCTTGCGCATTCGTGCGTTCACGCCCAAGGGATAGCACTAGCAAGTAATGGCCTTGAGATTCTGCCGTCACCGGAGTAAAAGTATTAACACTGGAGAGTAAACAAGTTTGAAAATAAGACTGACACTCACCTGGAGACAGATGGACCAGTAGCTCTGCAGCTGATTTGGAGTGTCAGAGTTTTTTACCCATGGACTCCTGCCACGGACGTGCTAAAAGGCTAGCAATGTAAACAACCCATTATCCAGGGGAAATTTTGGAGGCAGGGACAATTTTTTCAGGTGAGACCCCCTGTCAGATAATGTAAACCTAAGCATGACAGTGTTTTGGGAATTTCAGCTGCAGGTTGAACACAGCTGCAGAAGTTATAAAGGCAACTTCGCCTGTCTGCAACTCACTCAGATGGTGAATTCATGTCTATTCCTGTGTTTACATTGAATTAAAATGTAATTGCGCAGCGTGAAAAATTTGCCCATTTGCGTTTGGTCTGAACGCACCTTAAGGCTGTGACGGAGCTTGCTGAGAGATCATTGGGAGATTGATGAGATCATTGAGAGTTCCTTGAGAGTTCGTCAAGAAATCGCCTTCCTTTGGTAATTGTTGAGAGACTGTTTTGGACTGAATCAAAACTGTTGCGACTGTGGAAATAACTGAAGATCAATGAGAGATCTTCGTGATCACTGAGATTATTGAGATCAATGACATCTCAATGATCTCCAGCTCCAGCCCTGTGTAAAGGAGGTAGAAGGAGAAAATCCCTGATAGGGAGAAACCTCTGGCAGAACCAGGCCATTCCAGCCAAACAATGGCCAAAAAATGGGGCCTGCTGCACATGCATTTGGTTGTGTGCATAAGCTATGTGACAAGCTGGCTAGCTAGAACGTGAGAGGGTGTTTTAAGTGAATGTTATTCACAAGTTTAGATTGGATTTTGCATGTCATAGTTTTTAATTTTACTATTAGTATCTACTATGTCCACTGCTACACTGCTAATTCATGTGCATAGTGTTTGGGCAGCACATCACTACGTCCAGCTACACATGCATCCGCTTGTAGCACTACCTGTGAGAGTTGCTAGCTAGCTTGGAAAAAAAGCCTATAAAAATCCTGTAATCCTAGGTTAGCCTAGCTTTGATGCAACATTGCACATGGTGTGCCTGTACAAATGTTGTTCTATCTGTGTGTTCTTGTTATCTGTATGAATAGTATGCCTCTTCTTTCTTTTCTTCTCCCCCCCCCCATCCCCCGAGTTTGGTTCTGCTGGGGGTTTCTTCCTATGAGGAAGTTTTTCCTTCCCGCTGTTGCCAAGTGCTCATAGGGGATTGTTTGAGCAGTGGGGTTTTCTCTGAATGACTTATGATCCGTGACTTATGCATCTAGCACCTTGAGACGACTTTTGTTGTGACTAGGTGCTATACAAATAAAGTTGAATTGAACTGAAGAGATCCAATGCCCTAGATGCAAACCCACCTAAGAATCATTGTGGGTGAGTTTAGCAAGCATCCGGGCAGTTATCTAGGAGCAGCTGGGGTTTTCAGGAATTGTGGAGAGAGGTCGTTTCACCTTCAGTGGATTGAGCTAATAAAGGAGCGTTGTTCCAAATGGGAAAATAGGAGAACTAGCTTGTTAACTGTATAAATATACATTAAAAATAGTTAGCCAACAGACTCTCAGTCTACTAAACATACTGGATGAACACTTTAAATAACAAACTAGAATAATGGAATTTGAAAATAGTTATCTATTTTTTTTTCGAAATCTAAACCCAGTGTATAATATGCTGATATTGACGGCTTACAGTTATTTTAAATAGCTCTTACTATTTGCGATAAATTATAAAGGATTTAAACTCTTTTCCTCCATGCAGTTATATAGAAGCTGTGTTAATAAATTAACCATCAATGCATTTTTTCCTCTAATCTGTATTTTGCTGAATGAGTGGTCCACAACAGTTTTTCCCCTAAATGTTGACTGATTTACCCCCAATTTCTTATATTCTAAATGTATTTTCCAATTTCCAATTTCCCTTTATGCCTTATGTTAATTTTTTAAAATTAATTTTCATCTTTCAAAGCATATTAGACCTCTACAGAACTTACAAAATACAATTAAGTAAATGGTCACAGCTTTCTTTATGTCATCACAGCTCCCTAACATCATATAATTTTGTTGTCTTCATGAGTGTCATGGAAGAGAAGTAACAATTATAAACCCTTAAGACTTTTTTTCTTTTTTTAGTCACTGTAATTATAATGTTCAGCTGCAAAAGACATTGAATTAAGCACCTATAAAACAACTGATTTAAAATTCCCTCATGCTACAGAGTACTCAAACACTAGTATAGAAGAACATTGAGTGAATATAGAAACATCAAAACAAACACAATGACTTTTTTTTTGTATGTGAATGTCTTGTATTTCGCTTTCTGTGCTGTCAATAGCCCCTGTCTAAATAAGAATGAAAAGCCAGAAGAACAACCAGCAGGAGAGCTTAACAGTCTCTCCCTTTACTGTGGCTGTCACTCAAACGTGTCTCCGGGGCTTCATGCACAGTTATTGAGAAGTTTTAAAGGACCAGGTTATTTGTGCCCTCCAAGAAAATTAGTTTCTTGTGGCACATTGTGTCAGGTACAGTGAAAGAAACGGCAAAGAACTTTTTCTTCCGATTAAATGGGATGGTACTCCAGCATTTACAGTAGTGTATTTCACCATTGCCACTCTAATTGTAATTCAGGAAAGCACAGGGTCATCAAAGAGTATTGCAATGCATCTTGGAAATTAGGAGTAAATTCTCATTAAATAACAAAGCCTGCGCTATTCCCAGCTAATGATGCTTGTTTTTCTGAAGTATTCCCTTTTAATGCCATCCATGATAAGCTCTGGGTTCACATCAAGGTCTTTTCCTTCTTTAATGATGTTTGTTTGATATCACTTCCATCATATACAGACATAAAATACAGCTCTACATCCATGCTATCTTTAACTGTACATGCCAATATGCAAAGCTGAACAATCCTTGAGTTCACCCACAGTTTAAGGGGATTTCCCTAAGTTCATCTGTAATCCACTGGTTGACCTGATTCTGCTATCAATCTGTTTCGCTCCTACATGCGGCTATAGACAGCCTATAGCATGAATTAAGTATGGAGAGATGGCAAAGTGCCCCAGCAACCAAACAAGCCGAGCCTGTCGACTTGATACCACACAACATGCTTTTTCCGCATATAATGCAACCAATTTCTCAAAGACTTAAACTGTGAAATCCACTATTGGTTATGCCAGATATAGTTTTTTGGTCTATCAGTTTATTTGCCATTCACTTTAATTACTAGGAGTGGGAACCTTTAGGCACCTCATGATTTGAGCTGATTATGATTCAGGGGGCTCTGATTTGATTCAGAATGATTCTGAATGCATCTTCATGCATCTCTTTTTTTCTGTTCAGGATTTTTTTTATCACACTGTGTGACAACTTGGTACTTTTAAAGCATAGTATTTGCAATGACCCATAAATTTACTTCCAATGTATTTTAGTAAAACAAAAGGAAGAGAAATGAGGCAAGTCACATGGAATGTTTAATTTACCAGCATGTATTTCACTTAAAAAACATGAAAAGTGCAACTGTAGCAGCATATCTGTGCAGTTCTTAGTACAATCCCCAATTCCAGTGAAGTTGGGACGTTGCGTAAAATGTAAATAAAAGTAGAATACACTGATTTCAATACAAACCAAAGATGAGGGGCCATATTACAAGGACACAGTCAGTTGTCAGTTGTTAGTGGTGCAGAACGTGTTTATGGGCGTTTCCAAGTTCATTTCCTCATCACAGCAGTGCAGAAATAAATTTTCCACCGGATGCAAAGTCGAAAAGGATTGTCCTAACGCTCTTAATTATTCAGAGGTGTGTTTGGGGCCTAATATGAAATAAACTAATTGCTGCCTTTGCTCTCATTCCCTTTAATAAACAGAGGCATAAGATCAAAGACATGATGCTAACACGAAAGAGGTTTAAGTGGGAGGACAATTCCGTTTTGCATTGAGGACAATGTGAGCTCATTCACAAAGTGAAAATGCATTTAAAAGCAAGGAGCTTTTTAAGTCCACTGCCTTACTTGCCCATGGATGAGAGCTGTTGGCTGCAATTCAGAGCTCATACCAGTCTTTCTCTTTGTCCATGAGGTTAACAGTTTCCTTCAGTTACAGCATCTCACAAAAGTGAGTACACCCCTCACATTTTTGTAAATATTTTATTATATCTTTTCATGGGACAACACTGAAGATATGACACTTTGATACAATGTAAAGTAGTCAGTGTACAGCTTGTATAACAGCATAAATTTGCTGTCCCCTCAAAATAACACACAGCCAATAATGTCTAAACTGTTGGCAACAAAAGTGAGTACACCCCTAAGTGAAAATGTTCAAATTGTGCCCAATTAGCCATTTTCCCTCCGCGGTGTCATGTGACTCGTTAGTGTTACAAGGTCTCAGGTGTGAATGGAGAGCAGGTGTGTTAAATTTGGTGTTATCGCTCTCACACTGTCTCATACTGCTCCCTGGGAGTTCAACATGTCACCTCATGGCAAAGTACTCTCTGAGGTTGTGAAAAAAAGAATTGTTGCTGTACAAAAAGATGGCCTAGGCTATAAGAAGATTGCCAACACCCTGAAACTGAGTTGCAGCACAGTGGCCAAGACCATACAGAGTTTAACAGGACAGGTTCCCCTGAGAACAGGCCTTGCCGTGGTTGACCAAAGAAGTTGAGTGCACGTGCTCAGCATCATATCCAGAGGTTGTCTTTTGAAGATAGATGTATGAGTGCCGCCAGCATTACTGCAGAGGTTGAAGGGGTGGGGGGAGTCAGCCTGTCAGTGCTCAGACCATGCACTGCACACTGCATCAAATTGGTCTGCATGGCTGTCGTTCCAGAAGGAAGCCCCTTTTAAAGATGATGCACAAGAAAGCCCGCAAACAGTTTGCTGAAGACAAGCAGACTAAGGACATGGATTACTGGAACCATCTCCTGTGGTCTGATGAGACCAAGCTAAAGTTATCTGGTTCAGATGGTGTCAAGCGTGTATGGCAGCAACCAGGTGAGGAATACAAAGACAAGTGTGTCTTGTCTACAGTCAAGCATGGTGGTGAGAGTGTCATGGTTTGGGGCTGCATGAGTACTGCCGACACTGGGGAGCTACAGTTCATTGAGGGGAACCATGAATCCCAACATGTACTGTGACATACTAAAGCAGAGCATGATCCCCTCCCTTCGGAAACTAGACCGCAGGGCAGTATTCCAACATGATAACGACCCCAAACACACCTCCAAGACGACCACTGTCTTGCTAAAGAAACTGAGGTTAAAGGTGATGGACTGGCCAAGCATGTCTCCAGACCTAAACCCTATTGAGCATCTGTGGGGCATCCTCAAACGGAAGGTGGGGGAGCGCAAGCTCTCCAATATCCACCAGCTCTGTGATGTTGTCATGAAGGAGTGGAAGAAGATTCCAGTGGAAGCCTGTGAAGCTTTAGTGAACTCCATGTCCAAGAGAGTTAAGGCAGAGTTAAGGCAGCAATGGTGGCTACACAAAATATTGACACTTTGGGCACAATTTGGACATTTTCTCTTAGGGGTGTACTCACTTTTGCTGCCAGCGGTTTAGAGATTAATGGCTGTGTGTTGAGTTATTTTGAGGGGACAGCAAATTTACACTGTTATACAAGCTGTACACTGACTACATTGTGTCAAAGTTACATATCTTCAGTGTTGTCCCATGAAAAGAAATAATAAAATATTTACAAAAATGTGAGGGGTGTACTCACTTTTGTGAGATAATGTACTGTATATTATCCTAAAAAAATGTATTATCATTCTTCAGAGCTTCTTTTTTAAACCAGGAAAGAGGAGCCGCTCACTCATGGCGGCCTGAGCTCTATTAATCTGCTCTGGTGAATGCTAAATTGTAGATTTTAATTCAAAACAACTGTTGGGATATTTTAATTTTAATTTTTTTTTTTTTTTTTTTTTTTTTTTAAAGAAGGACAGTGAATAAGGTTAAAATTGTAAAAACTGTCATCATTAGATCATGAATATTGGGTTTGTACTCACATATCAGCTCTTCTCTGGGGTCATGGTGACAGGGGATTTCCCAGTAGGACAGACTGATCCAGCTGCAGTCCAGTTGAGAACTGAATCATAAATTCATAAAACATTTTTTTTCCCTCTGTAGTGAAAAACCCTGTTATGTCTTCAAATAGTTTGTATTTAACTGTCATCATTTAAAAAACAGAAAACACCGGCTGGGTGTGTTTTTTCATTAATTGGGACGCGTGAGCACAAACGGACTCAATATATGATGATGTGAAATGATGACTCAACACATGACAGATTAGTGGACAAAATATTTTCAAAGAAGAGGTCTATAGTTTAAAATCTTAAGCCTGACAGTAGCCCATCTCGGGTCTGGACTGCAGGCAGGCCAGTCTAGCACCTGCACTATTTTAGTACGAAGCCACGCTGTTATAACACGTGCAGAATGTGGCTTGGCATTGTCCTGCTGAAATAAGCAGCGACTTCCCTGAAAAAGACGTTGCTTGGATGACGGCGTATGTTGCTCCAAAACCTGAATGTATCCTTGAAGACCTGGAGGGGGATGCATCTCCACACTGGTGACCCTAAGACGTATCATGAGCGGAGACGGATCTCCCGAGCCAGACTTGTCAGGAGCCAGCCAAACGAATGCAGCCACAGTTCAGCTACCGGACTTCTGGCCAAACAATCCGCGCTCCTGGTTTAATGCAGTCGAGGCACAGTTCCACCTCCGGAGGATTTCGGTAGACGCCACAAAGTTCTACCAT
This sequence comes from Pholidichthys leucotaenia, assembly GCA_020510985.1. Lineage (NCBI taxonomy): Eukaryota > Metazoa > Chordata > Actinopteri > Cichliformes > Pholidichthyidae > Pholidichthys > Pholidichthys leucotaenia. The sequence continues at coordinate 179,512,607 of CM035836.1, forward strand.
GTGGTTGCAAAGCTGGACAACCACACAGCCCAGCGAGTGGAGAGCCTGATCAACCACCCGCCGGACAGCGACAAGTACAGCACGTTGAAGGCTGCACTCATCCGTTATTTCACCCCCTCGGTGGAGGAGCGAGCAGAGAGGCTCCTGGCGCTGACTGAATTTGAGAGCGACAGACCTGCAGACCTGATGGGGAAGATGCTGAGTTTGAGAGACTCCGAAGAGGATAGCTTCATCTTCACCTACCTTTTCCTCAGGACCCTACCGTCAGCGGTGAGAGTGACCCTGGCCAGTTCACCACTGTTGGCCCGACGAGACTACCACGAGCTGGGCCAGGAGGCGCAACGACTCGTCGACGCCAATAAACGGCGCGTGGCTATGGCTGCGGCAGCAGAGCCAGGCGCATCGTCCGGAGAGGGCAGGGGGCTGGAGGCTGCAGCACCAGACTCACCGACGATGGCGGCGGCAGGGGCCAGGAAACACGGAGCAGACGACGTCCTTTGCTTCTACCATCGCCGCTTCGCAGAGAGAGCACGCAAGTGCATTCCACCGTGCCATTTTAAGCGCTCGGGAAACGCCAAGACTGGGGGTCGGTAGCAGCTGCGGCCCTCGGAGAGGAGAATAAGCTGCTCTACTTGAGGGTTGCGCACTCGGGGAGGCATTTCCTCGTGGACACGGGCTCCCAGCTGAGTTTCATCACACCTTCCTACGCTGACCGGCTGGCGCCTTCCAGTGGTCCCCGGGTGTCAGCAGCGAACGGCTCGGCGATTAAGACCTTCGGTGAGAGGACTCTGCTTCTGTCTTTACACGGCCGTACATACGAGTGGACTTTCGTCATAGCGGCAGTCAATTTCAACATGTTAGGGGCTGATTTTTTGTGCTCACATGGTTTGTTGGTCGATCTTGCTAACAGACGCCTGGTTAATGCACTCTCTTTTTATTCTATTCCCTGTACAGCTCGAGTGGCCCCGCCAACAGCACAAGCCAACGTCACAGCTGCAGGTGGTAAGTTCCACACACTCCTCACTCAGTTCCCAGCACTCACGGTTCCAACATTTTCGGAGACCGTGGCTAAACACGGGGTGGAACATTTTATTACTACCACCGGTCCGCCCGTTTTCGCTAAAGCTCGGCGCTTGGATTCAGCTAAACTGACCATAGCGCGCGAGGAGTTCGCCAACCTGGAAAGGTTGGGCATCATCAGGCGTTCGAAGAGCCCATGGGCTTCACCGCTTCACATGGTCCCGAAAGCTGATGGCTCGTGGCGGCCCTGCGGTGATTTCCACAGGCTGAACAATGCTACAGCACACGACCGCTACCCGATCCCGCACATCCAAGATTTTTCAGTTCATTTGGCGGGGGCGCGCTGAGGACATACCCAAAACAGCGGTAATAACTCCTTTCGGGCTTTTCGAGTTTTTGCGCATGCCATTTGGGCTTAAAGGCACGGCGCAGACTTTCCAACGCATGATGGACGCGGTTTTGCGCAATCTCCCTTTCGTCTTCGTCTACCTGGACGACATATAGGTAGCCAGCGCGTCCGAAGACGAACACGAAAACCACCTCACGGCAGTTTTCCGGAAGTTGGCAGAGCACGGGTTAATAATTAACCCAGCGAAGTGTCAGTTCGGGGTGACGCAGATTGATTTTTTGGGGCATCACGTCTCTCCAGAAGGAGCGGTCCCTCTGCCTGACAAAGTGCGCGCAGTAACAAATTTTCCCCAGCAACAAACGGTCAAAGCGTTACAGGAGTTTTTGGGAATGGTAAATTTTTATAACCGTTTCCTCCCCCGCGCAGCGCAGCTCATGCAACCATTGTATGCTGCACTAAAAAAACAAAAACCCACAAACAAAGTCGAATGATCTCCGGAGCGAGATTTCGCATTCTCTGAAGTCAAAACATCCCTGGCAAACGCTGCGTTGTTGGCACATCCAGTCCCAGCGGCCCGCATGGCACTCACTACTGATGCGTCAGATGTGGCCATAGGGGCGGTCGTGGAACAGTATGTAGTCGGAGCCTGGCAACCGCTCACCTTTTTCAGTAAGACCCTGCGCGACAGCGAACGAAAATACAGCGCATTCGACAGGGAGTTGTTAGCTCTCCACTTCGCCATTCGCCACTTCCAGTTCTGGCTGGAAGGACGCTGTTTCACCGCGTTCGTTGACCGCAAGCCGCTGACTTTCGCGATGGCCAAGATTTCAGAACCTTGGTCGGGCCGGCAGCAGAGACAGCTGGCCGCGATATCCGAGTTTACTACCGATATCCAGCATGTGGTGGGTAAACTTAATGTAGTGGCAGACTGCCTCTCGCGCGCCGTGGTGGCTCCAGCCCGCGTGGAGGTAGATTCTGCAGCCATGGCCGCGGAGCAGGTTAGTGACGCAGAAGTGCGCGCGGCCCCGGTCCGCGTGGGGATAGATTATGCAGCCATGGCCGCGGAGCAGGTTAGTGACGTGGATGTGCGCGCGCTCCAGTCTGGACCAACAGGGTTAAGGCTGGAGAACAGGGTGCTGCAAGACGGTATGCCCCCCCAATCTGCAATGTCTCCACTGGGCAGCCGCGTCCTGTGGTTCCAGCCGCGTGGCACCGCCGCGTTTTTGACTTGATCCATTCTCTGGTGAACCCAGGAGTGCGCACGTCGGTCAAAATGGTAGGAGAGAAATTTGTATGACCGAGCCTGCGCAAACAAGTTAGAGAGTGGGCGGCAGCCTGCATGGCTTGTCAGCGGGCCAAGGTTCATAGACACACGAGAGCTCCCTTGGAGCCGTTTCACATCCCAGCTAAAAGGTTTGATCATGTCCACGTGGACCTCGTAGGCCCCCTCCCGCCCTCACAAGGGTGCACACATCTTCTGACAATGGTTGACCGCACCACACGCTGGCCAGAAGTGGTTCCGCTGTCGTCAACCACAGCCGAGGAGGTGGCGCGCGCGTTTTTAACGGCATGGGTAGCACGTTTTGGAGTTCCGTCGGACATTACGTCCGACAGAGGCCCGCAATTTGTTTCCGAACTTTGGTCAGCGATGGCCCGCAGCCTGGGGGCAACGATCCACCGCATGACCGCGTACAACCCGCAGGCTAACGGGTTATGTTAACGTTTCCATAGGTCATTGAAGGCAGCTCTCAGAGCGTCGCTTACGGATGCAAATTGGGTGGACAAGCTACCATGGGTTTTATTGGGGTTGCGTTCTGCACCTAAAGAGGATTTAGAAGCCTCCCCAGCTGAGCTAGTTTTCGCACAGCCACTTCAGCTGCCCGGGGAATTTCTCCCAGATAATCCAGCGCCAGAGTGCTCCCCGGCTCAGCGGTTACAGAATAGCACGGGCCCGAGCACGCTACCTGGCCCCGTTCACCACAGTTTTCCGCGTGTTTTTGTGCCTAAAGCTTTAAAAAATGCAGAGTTTGTTTTTGTCAGACATGACGCCCATCGTCCGCCTTTACGCCCACCTTATGACAGACCATATAGAGTGCTGGAAACAGGGGATAAGCATTTTTTGCTAGATTTGGGGGGCAGAAAAGAATTGATTGGCATTAACAGGCTCAAACCCGCTTTTGTGGTAGCTGACGAAGTTGTGCAGTTGGCGAAGGCTCCTCGGCACGGCAGACCCCCTAGAGAGCATTCCCCACAACACCCACAGAGGTTGACTAACAGTTCTCATCCCCATGCAGCAGCTCCACAGCAGGAAGACGCCGCGGAAGTGGTACAGCCTGCTTACAGCAAATACGGGAGAAGGCTTAGACCCAAGCGGCACGTGGACTGATATGTAGTGATTTTATTATGACATGCAATCTGTGGTTATGTTGTTCCATCTTAGACGTTTGGGGGGGGGGGTCATGTGGTGCACATATGTGGTTTCATATGCCTCACATGTGTATTACTGTATGCTTATTATATGCTTCACGTCTCAGAGGAACAAAAGGTCTGAACCTCCTAGGAGTAACAGGAGGATGTGAAGTCTGGCCTTTAGTATGCAAAGAGATGGCCTTGAGGGATTTCCTGACCACCAGGACTTTAGGTGGAGACGAGAAGACCTGGAGGGGGATGCATTGTGATTTGGGATGAAAAGACCATGTGACTGTGTGCTTTGATGTCCTGGGGTATTAAAGGGACAGATGTTGGGGGATTCCTTCCTCTTTCTGTTTTTGGATGTTGGAGAATGTGATTGTGAATAAAACTGGTCTTGAGAAATAAACTCAGCCTCGTCCTTCCACACATCTCCACACCTTCAACATTAATGACGCCTTTACAGATGTGTGATTTACCCATGTCATGGGCACTGACACACCCCCATACCATCACAGATGCTGGCTTTTGAATATGTGCTGATAACAATCTGGATGATCCTTTTCCCTCTTTAGCCTGAAGGACACAACGTCCATGATTTTCAAAAACAATCTAAAATGTGGACTTGTCAGACCACAGCACGCTTTTCCACCTTGCGTCTTTCCATCTCAGATGAGCTCCAGCCCACAGCAACTAGAAGGGTTTCTGGGTGTTGTTGATACAGTGGGGTAAAAAAGTATTTAGTCAGCCACCAATTGTGCAAGTTCTCCCACTTAAAAGATGAGAAAGGTCTCCAATTTTCATCATAGGTATACCTCAACTATGAGAGACAAAATGAGAAAAAAAAAATCCAGAAAATCACATTGAAGGATTTTTAATAAATTAATTGGTAAATTCCTCGGTAAAATAAGTATTTGGTCAATAACAAAAGTTCATCTCAATACTTTGTTATATACCCTTTGTTGGCAATGACAGAGGTCAAACGTTTTCTGTAAGTTTTCACAAGGTTTTCACACACTGTTGCTGGTATTTTGGCCCATTCCTCCATGCAGATCTCCTCTAGAGCAGTGATGTTTTGGGGCTGTCACTGGGCAACACAGACTTTCAACTCCCTCCAAAGATTTTCTATGGGGTTGAGATCTGGAGACTGGCTAGGCCACTCCAGGATCTTGAAATGCTTCTTACGAAGCCACTCCTTCATTGCCTGGCGGTGTGTTTGGGATCATTGTCATGTTGAAAGACCCAGCCACGTTTCATCTTCAATGCCCTTGCTGGTGGAAGGAGGTTTTCACTCAAAATCTCACAATACATGGCCCCATTCATTCTTTCCTTTACACGGATCAGTCGTCCTGGTCCCTTTGCAGAAAAACAGCTCCAAAGTATGATGTTTCCACCCCCATGATTCACAGTAGGTATGGTGTTCTTTCTCCTCCAAACACGACAAGTTGAGTTTTTACCAAAAAGTTCTATTTTGGTTTCATCTGACCATATGACATTCTCCCAATCCTCTTCTGGATCATCCAAATGCTCTCTAGCAAACTTCAGATGGGCCTGGACATGTACTGGCTTAAGCAGGGGGACACGTCTGGCACTGCAGGATTTGAGTCCCTGGCGGCGTAGTGTGTTTCTGATGTAGCCTTTGTTACTTTGGTCCCAGCTCTCTGCAGGTCATTCACTAGGTCCCCCCATGTGGTTCTGGGATTTTTGCTCACCGTTCTCGTGATAATTTTGACCCCACGGGGTGAGATCTTGCGTGGAGCCCCAGATCGAGGGAGATTATCAGTGGTCTTGTATGTCTTCCATTTTCTAATAATTGCTCTCACAGTTGATTTCTTCACACCAAGCTGTTTACCTATCGCAGAATCAGTCTTCCCAGCCTGGTGCAGGTCTACAATTTTGTTTCTGGTGTCCTTTGACAGCTCTTTGGTCTTGGCCATAGTGGAGTTTGGAGTCTGACTGTTTGAGGTTGTGGACAGGTGTCTTTTATACTGATAACGAGTTCAAACAGGTGCCATTAATACAGGTAACGAGTGGAGGACAGAGGAGCCTCTTAAAGAAGAAGTTACAGGTCTGTGAGAGCCAGAAATCTTGCTTGTTTGTAGGTGACCAAATACTTATTTTACTGAGGAATTTACCAATTAATTCATTAAAAATCCTTCAATGTGATTTTCTGGATTTTTTTTCTCATTTTGTCTCTCATAGTTGAGGTATACCTATGATGAAAATTGGAGACCTCTCTCATCTTTTAAGTGGGAGAACTTGCACAATTGGTGGCTGACTAAATACTTTTTTGCCCCACTGTATATGGCTTTGACTTTGCATGGTAGAGTTTTAACCTGCACTTGTAGCTGTAGCAATGAACTGTGTTAACTAACAATGGTTTTCCAAAGTGTTCCTGAGCCCACTTGGGGTATCATTGACAGAATATGTTTGTTTTTAATGCACTACCACCTGAGGGATCAAAGGTCACAGGCATTCAGTGTTGGTTTTTGGCACTGCGGCTTACAGGTACATCTCAGTACATTAGAATATCATCAAAAAGTACATTTATTTCAGTAAGTCAATTCAAAAAGTGAAACTCGTATGTTATGTAGATTCATTACACACATAGTAGTATATTTCAACAGTTTGTCTTTTAATTTTGATGTTTATGGTTACAGCTAATGAAAACCCAAAGTTCAGTTTCTCAGAAAATTAGAATATTACATAAGATCAATTAAAAAAAATAATAGAAATGTTGGCCAACTGAAAAGTATGTCCATGTACACACTCAATACTTGGTCATGGTTCCTTTTGCATAAATTACTACATCTTTGCAGTGTGGCATGGAGGCGATCAGCCTGTGTTACTGCTGAGGTGTTATGGAAGCCCAGGCTGCTTTGATCGCGGCCTTCAGCTTGTCTACATTGTTGGGTCTGGTGTCTCTCATCTTCCTCTTGACAATACCCCATAGATGCTTTATGGGGTTTAGGTCAGGAGAGTTTGCTGGCCAGGCAAGCACGGTGATACCATGGTCATTAAACCAGTTATTGGTACTTTTGGCAGTGTGGGCAGGTGCCAAGTCCTGCTGAAAAATGAAATCAGCATCTCCATAAATCTTGTCAGCAGAGGGAAGCATGAAGTGCTCTAAAATTTCCTGGTAGACGACTGCACTGACTTTGGACTAAATAAAAAACAGTGGGCCAACACTAGCAGATGACGTATGTCACTCTCTCAACGAATTTCACTTTTTGAATTACTGAAATAAATGTACTTTTTGATGGTATTATAATTTATTGAGATTCACATGTACATGCAGAAATTTTCTCTGACTCTTAATGATATTATGGACTGTAGACAATGAAATCCCTAAATTCACTGCAATTGCACATTGAGAAATATTATTCCTAAACTGTTGGACTATTTTCTCAGGCAGTTGTGGTGAACCTCACCCCATCCTTTCTTCTGAACAACTGAACCCTCCAGGTTCAGTCGTTCAAGTTCAGTTTTTATTCCCAATCAGGGTACAAAACAGTAAATATCTGACACAATATGTGCTATAAATGGAAAGATAATATGGTAGTAACTGAGTTCAGTGATTTGTAAATTATTTACAATAAATGCAACATTTCATTGAAAACAGCACACAGTGTGCCAGTTTTTTTTTTAAACAGTGAATGTTAATTTAAAATGTGATAACTACAACATGGCCCCAGTGAGTCAGCATTTGGGATGTTTAAATCTGCTGTGTTAATGACAGATTACCTGGCTCGATATTGGTTCTTTCTAAGGTCCAGTACTATATTTCCTTTCTGAGAGTTGAAATATGTGAATCAGAGAGAAATTGGATCAAAAGTCCTGCAGTCATGGCCTAATATCATGAGATGAGTGTTGCCATTTCTGCTTGATGTGAAAAGTAGTTTCACAGTCTGTAATTGTCTGCAATGCGAAGTTTTATTGTGCAAAATTGTGTTTTAGTGGGCTTTAACTTTGTAAAATACCACCATGGGTCACATGTGTACTTCTTTTTCTTCTTTTAGATTTGATTGGCAGTTGGCAACCAGCTTACAGGTGCATTACCGCCACTGACTTGATTATCATTACTCTATAGCTTTGTATAAGGAATTCTGAACAACTCCTCATGTGTGACAAAATTATCCGTCCTTGGACTGTGTCTGAGGTGCAGAGTCCAACAAATCATCACTCTATATATTAAAGCAGTCACTTCACAAAGAAATACACACTGCCTTTTATCGTTCAGATCGTAAAGAACCTAGTGGGTAGACTATGTTAACAAAACAGCCACACCATGACCACCTCCTTAATTGTGACTCTCCCACACTCAGAGAGGTTTTTTCCAATCAGATTATGGGCTCTTTAATATTAATGAGCAGGCAGAAAACTGACTGTTTGGACAGGGGTTTACGGACAGCTTTTTGGATGAGCTGTTAAACAACACCCAACTTTGGTTTCAAATGTGATTGCAGGAATCACATTTTGGGAGATATTAAGTCGGTCAGCTAATGGGAGTGATAATTACCTAATAAGAGTTAAAATTGGTCTGGAAGCGGGAGAAGAAGGGATGCAGTCTGGCACAAGATGGAAATTGGATAAGGCAGGTTGGGATAAATTTAAATATTTGTGTAAAACTAGATGTGAGCAGCTAAATAGTGAGGACATTATTGACGGGGAAAAATTTAGTAAAACTGTCAGTGTGACTTCCGGTTATGGCTGCCACGTAGGACGGACGTGTCTCGCTCTGCTCTGCTCCTGGAGAAAAAAAATCGGCAAATAACTCTCTCATTTGGGACAGAACGTATCCCAGCATTTGGGCGAGGATATGTCGGCGAAGCCTAAGGCTGGAAAACCAGGAAAAGGAAAAAGCGAGCCGCCGAAACAGTCCAAATTAACGGACTTTCAGGTCTGTGACGCAGCAAACAAGGCTCCATATATGGCGGAGGAGGCTGGCGGCGGTGCGATTTCTGCGGGGAATGGCGCAGATGCGCTGATGGCTGCCATGAGTTCAATGAGAGCGGACTTTTCCTCTAGATTTGATGGGATTATGACAGCGTTGGAAGGAATAAGAAAGGAATTGGGTGACTGTGTAGAACGAACGGCGCAGATGGAGCTCCGTCTCGCTAGTGCTGAAGATGACGTCACCCGTCTTCAATTAAAGGTGCGCACTTTGGAAAAAAAAAATAAATCTCTGGAAGATAATATTTTGGATTTGGAATCTCGGTCGAGACAGAATAATTTGAGGCTGGTGGGTCTTCCAGAGGAATCAGAAGGTCGGGACGTATGTTCCTTTCTGGAAAAGTGGATTCCGGAGGTGCTGGGCAGCGAGGAGTTGCAATCAGCAGTGGTTCTGGAAAAAGCACATTGTATTGGCCCACGGAGAGATAAGGGACCGCCGAGGACCTTAATTATGAAGTTTCTTAGCAACAGAGACAGGATGAAGATCTTCAACGCTGCACGTGCTAAAGGAGAGATTAAACACCAGGACCAGCAGGTGCGGTTCTACCCAGATTTGGCCACAGGAATCCAGCAATTGAGGAAGCAGTTTGATCCCGTACGTAAGGAGCTGCGCAACCTTGGGATTCGTCATGGTGTAATCTATCCTGCGAGACTGCTGACCACGTATGAGGGCAGAACCCACATCTTCAAGACCCCAGAGGAGGCGCAGGAGTTCATCAAGAAGATCAAAGAAGAAGAAGAGACTGGTGGGAGCTAAGCATGAACAAAATATAAGGTAGAATAATTAAGTATTTGCACAGGCATCTGACTGACTTGAAGTAAATAGTAAGTTTACAAAATATAGATTGTATTATATATTAAAAAAAACAAAACAAAACAAACAAAAAAAAAAAAACTATGATGTACAAAGTTGTTAAAAATTTTGGAGTTAAGTTGGAAAACTACAGAGGAGAGTTAATGTTACGTCATTAAAAGCAGTAGAGTTAGGGTGATTGGGAGGATGAGGAAGGAGTGGCTTAGGCTGTTCCCCGTGGGTGTGGAACGGTCGATGGCTATATCGGGAGACAGAATTTTTCTTTTGATTTTGGGGGGTTTGCCACAAATGTGGGAAGGGGAAATTTGTTTGTGTGTAGTTTGTAGGATGAATGTTCAACCACTCATGTTTTTGCTTCTCTGTATGAGCATGTTTACACTGCAAGGTAATCCCAAACTCTCTATTGATCATAAACCAAAGTGTTAATCTTAATTTAACTTCATGGAATTGCAGAGGTCTACAAAATTTAAAAAAACTTAAACAAGTTATGAATAAAATAAAGGACATGGGTTCAAGAATTGTGTTTTTACAAGAAACTCATCTGATAGAGGAGGATGTTAAAAGAATTAGGAGTAGATGGCAGGGAAGTGTATTCACCTCTTCATTTTCATCCCGAGCCAGGGGAGTTATGACTCTCATACATAAATCAGTTCCTTTTCAAGTGAAAAATGTAATTGGAGACAAATTTGGAAGATATGTAATCATTCAAGGTTCTTTGCTATTAGAAAATATAAATCTTGTGAACTTATATGGTCCCAATATAGATGACCAGAAGTTCTTTGCTAATTTATTTCTCATCTTATCATCACTTACAGGGCAACATATAATAGCAGGGGATTTTAATTGTACATTGAATCCAGGTGTGGATAGATCAACAGGACTGGATTGTACGCACATTGGATGTAGGATGACTATTAATCATTTTATGAAAGAATTGAGATTGTTAGATATATGGAGAGAAATGAAACCACAAGTTAAAGCCTATTCTTGTTATTCCAGTACCTACAAGACATTCTCACGTATTGATTATTTTTTGATTTCCACAGAATTAAGGTCCAAGATTCAAAACTGCTTTTATGATAACATCGTGATCTCTGATCATGCACCCTGTTGTCTAATATATGTAGATAAAAAATTGACAAAGGAATCAGGTAGATGGCAATTTCAGCATAAATGGCTTCAGGATGAGGAATTTGTCAAGTATATAGAAAAACAGATAGACGAGTTCTTTGACATCAATACTACACAAACATCAGCATGTGTAAAGTGGGAGGCTTTCAAAGCTTTTATTAGGGGACATATTATTAGTTATACAGGATCAAAATCTAAGAAGACTCGAGAGGAGAGAGCTAAATTGGAACATAAAATAAAAAATCTTCAGGAAAAAGTGTATGCAGGAAGTGACCCAAGGTTGGAGAATGAATTACTGATTTTGAGAGCTGAATACGACAAAAAATCAGCGAATAGAGCTGCCTCGAGTCTTCTAAGATTGAAACAATCTTTTTATGAACAAGGTGAAAAATCGGGAAAATTATTAGCATGGCAGATTAAACAATTGGAAATTAAAACACCAATTACCAGTATTATAAGTAACGGACAGGTAGTTATAGATCCTTTAGAAATTAATAGAGCCTTTAGAGATTACTATGAAAAATTATATGATACCAAAAATGAACCTGATTTAACAAAACTAAATGGGTTTTTGAACGAACTATCTATACCGTGTATTCCAAATGAAAACAGGGAGATATTGGAGTCTAAAATTAGTCAAGAAGAAGTTGGGCTAGCCATTGATAATATGAAATCAGGAAAAAGTGCAGGACCAGATGGTCTTCCAGTTGACCTTTATAAAAAATTTAAGAATAAATTAATAAAACCTTTTTTGGAAATGGTTTTAGAAGCATTTCAAAATAATAATTTACCATCATACATAAATAATGCCTTAATTATACTGCTGCCAAAACCAGGTAAGCCCTCTAATAAATGTGAAAATATGAGACCAATAAGCCTATTAAACGCCGACCTTAAGATAATCTGTAAAATTTTAGCAAGACGAATACAAGAAATTTTACCAAATATTATTAATCGAGATCAGAATGGCTTTATAAAGGGTAGACAAGGCTTCCATAATGTAAGAAGACTATTTAATATTATTTATTTTAATAAAGAAGCACCGGATACAGCTCTCCTATCATTGGACGCCGAAAAGGCCTTTGATAGAGTTGAATGGCCCTTTCTTTTTGAAGTCCTACAAAGGTTTGGACTTGGAAATAATTTCATAAAATGGGTTCAAATAATATACAATAATGCTACAGCAGAAATCCTAACAAATAACAATATTTCAAAACCAATAAAAATCAATAGAGGATGTCGACAAGGCTGTCCACTTTCACCTTTACTGTTTACTATGGCAATTGAACCTTTAGCGATAGCGATACGTTTACATTCACAAATATATGGAATTAAAGTTGGACCAACAGAACATAAAATCTCCCTGTACGCCGATGACATAATTTTGTTTATGTCGAATCTAAAAAAATCAATTCCAACCTTGTTGAATTTAATAAAGAATTTTGGGGAAATATCAGGATATAAAATAAATAAAACTAAATCTTCAATATTAATGCTAAATGAGACCCAGAGAAATTACCCAGCCCCTGAGGTAAATCAATTCAATGTTGTAAATCAGTTTAAATATTTAGGAATCCAAATTATGCCTAAGCTAGAATCAGTCGCCAGTGTCAACTATGAAGCCTTAATGTCAGATATCAATGAGTTAACTCAGAGATGGATGTCACTACCAATGTCGATGATCGGGAGAATCAATATACTTAAAAGTAATATTTTACCTAAAATACTTTATTTATTTCAATACATTCCCTTATCACCACCTTTAGATCTATTCTCAAGAATAAAAAAAAAGTTAGTGGAATTTATATGGAACAACAGGAGGGCTAGATTACGTTTGTCTTTATTATATTTACCATTTGATCGTGGAGGTCTGAAATGTCCAAATTTTATGTTGTATTATTGGTCGGCACAACTGAGGTCTATGACATATTATTTTTCATCAAATGATCTCCCTCACTGGACTGAAATGGAATCATACAATTTACCTTTACCTCTTCCCATATTCATATACTCAGATTCGGCAAAAAAAATTACAAAAACAAGTTAAAAATCCATTTGTAAAGCATATGATCAAAATATGGTGTGAAGCTAAAAACTATTTAAAAGAACCACAGTTATTGTCACAATTTAGTCCAATATGGGGTAATCAATATTTTAAACCAGGGAGAGCGGACGCTGTATTTAAAGTATGGAATTTAAAAGGGATACAAAAGATTCAGGATTTATATTTGCCATGTGCAGACAACATAATGTCTTTTGAAGAGCTGAGGATCAAATTTAATCTCAATAGAACACATTTTTTTAAATATCTTCAACTTAGAAACTTTATTCGATCAAATCAAAATAAAGCTCTCACTCGACCTATTTATTCATCCTTGGAAAAAATGATGATGAAAGATAGTAAAAGAAAGGGTATTATTTCAGAGTTTTATAACTCACTGACACTATCTTCAAGTGAAAATTCACTGAAAAGATTAAACTACTGGAAAGAAGATCTGCAAACTGAAATTTCAGAGGAACAATGGGAATTGGCTTGTACAGAAGCTCAAACCAAATCAATAAATGCACACCTTAAATTGATACATTTCAAATGGTTAATGCGGATGTATGTTACACCGGAGGAGTTAAATAGATATAACAAAAATATACCAGATACATGCACAAAATGCATGGAAAGTAAAGGAACCCTATTTCATTGTTTATGGGAATGTAGATTAATAAGAATGTTTTGGGAAGAGGTGAGGGTAACAATTGAAAAAATAATCTCAAAACAAATCATATTGAATCCTAAACTGTTTTTGTTGGGTCTGTACCCAGAAAAGCATAATTTTAATAAAAGTGAAAGAACATTCATAGACCTCAGTTTGCTTAATGCCAAAAAATGTATTGCACTATTATGGAAAAAGACTCATAGACCAGATGTGACTCAGTGGTTAAGACAGATGTTAACAAACCTTCCATTAGAAAGAATAACATATATACTAAAATCAAAGGAAATTGTGTTTGAGAATATATGGAGACCTTTTATTGATTATGTAAAAAATTTAAACATAACTCTTGAAGAAGAAGGTGAATGATGTGTGTGGACCTTGTAAATTCCAAACTGGTGAACATAATATGTATACTTATGTATTGGATTGTCTAGACTAAACAGAGGAGCATTGTTGAAGACTTGATTTTGTTGGTGGTTGTTGGTGTTTTTAGTGCATTTTTTTTTTTTTTTTGTAGTACTTTAGTGTTAGTGTTTGATTGTTTGTATCATGTTTGTTAAAAAAAAAAAAAAGGTTCAATAAAGATATTGTGGAAAAAAAAAACTGTCAGTGTGATTATAATAGAGACTGCAAATCAAACAATACCAAAAAGTACAGGTTATAGACAATGAAAGAATCTTCCTTGGTGGGATTCCTGTCCTCTAAAAATTCCTCAGTTACTGTGCCATTTCATCTGGCCAGTCACTGCAACAGATACTGGAGTCAGTTTGTCTTGGCCTGTCCTTGCCACTGATAATACCTCTATCTGCCAAGAATGTACCGCTAGTCCAGCAAAAGCTAGTGATACTCAAATACTTTGCAAGCAGTTTCGTGAAATGATCAGTCAGAGAGCGACTCATACCAGCTCGGACATCGCCCGGGTTAACAAAGTCAGGAGTTCCTGGCAGTAGACGGCGAAGGACAGAGCTGCGTGGAGGAATCTGATCAGACCTAAATGAAACAGTCATTGTTGCCCCCGACAGACTGCTATGATGATGATGATGATGTAAAACAACACAGAACTGGTTTTGGGTCATGAGAGCTACACACGTAAATATATTTACTTGACTGAGGATGACAAAACTTAAAGATGCACTGCAGTGGATATACAGTAAATCCCCATAAAAACAATCCTACATTTTCTAAAACGGTATCTTTCATTGTCTTACATTTGCTTGTGAAAATCTTTTCCCTTTTCCTCCTCCTTCAAATGTCAGGATCAATGAATATTCTCATTAGTCCCGCCCACATTCTGCCACAAGGATGCTAACACACCACCTCTCTTCCAGGACCACAGCACGCTGTCAAATTTGATCAGAAAACGACAGTATTGAAGATCTAATGTTTAAAAAATTACAATACAATGCTGCCATGACTGCAGGATTTCTAAAGAACTCCTCGACACTTGCGGAGCGCTCAAGCACCATAGCAAAGCGGGCACACTGGCTGCCACGGCTGTCCTGTGCCGGGTCATGAGGTACATAAGCCGCCCAAAAGCAGACCATGAATCCCCAGTGGTGCTCGTGAGCCTATAACATCCAAAACTTTAATAGTTAACACCTCCATGATTGTTTAGAGCAGACCTATTCAATTAGCAGGCTGCGGGGCCACATGCGGCCCAGAAGCAACCTCCAAGTGGCCCGCGGGCCCAGGTCATGCCAAAGAAATATAAACTTAAGAAAAAATCTGAAGGAATGACGGTCCGCAAGCGTGCATACGAACAACGTGCGTGACCGTCATCCACGCAGAGCTCAGAAGCGCCCTGCCCGTGTGACCGCTCCAGTCAGCAGACAGAATGTCTTGCTCATTGTCCGAGAGAAGCGTGAGCTTATTAAAGTACTTCAAACATGGAAAAAGACATTAGAGGTATGTAAGCAGTGGAGGCATGGTGGTTTTATCCCACTGGTAAGGGGATCAATAAGAGTCGCTGAGCAGACAGGTGTGGTTCACCTTCATATGCAGGGAAAGAGGCAAGAGTGACTGCATCGCTGAGGATTTACTTCACCAGCTGTTGCAATAATTTATTTTCATTATTATGTACCTGGCAAGTTAAGATGACTGAAATTCACGAACTCAGTGACTTTAATCCATCAACAGTCTTCAGATAAACTAAACGTGCCAACATTTGGATTTCAAAATAAGGGAGGTTTTTCCTGCTGTCTGGTTAGTGAGGAAAATCCTAAAAAACTATAAATACAGTGGGGTAAAAAAGTATTTAGTCAGCCACCAATTGTGCAAGTTCTCCCACTTAAAAGATGAGAGATGTCTCCAACTTTCATCATAAGTATACCTCAACTATGAGAGACAAAATAAGAAAAAAAAAATCCAGAAAATTACATTGAAGGATTTTTAATGAATTAATTGGTAAATTCCTTGGTAAAAAAAGTATTTGGTCAATAACAAAAGTTCATCTCAATACTTTGTTATATACCCTTTGTTGGCAATGACAGAGGTCAAACGTTTTCTGTAAGATTTCACAAGGTTTTCACACACTGTTGCTAGTATTTTGGCCCATTACTCCATGCAGATCTCCTCTAGAGCAGTGATGTTTTGGGGCTGTCGCTGGGCAACACAGACTTTCAACTCCCTCCAAAGATTTTCTATGGGGTTGAGATCTGGAGACTGGCTAGGCCACTCCAGGACCTTGAAATGCTTCTTACGAAGCCACTCCTTCGTTGCCCGGGCGGTGTGTTTGGGATCATTGTCATGCTGAAAGACCCAGCCATGTTTCATCTTCAATGCCCTTGCTGGTGGAAGGAGGTTTTCACTCAAAATCTCACAATACATGGCCCCATTCATTCTTTCCTTTACACGGATCAGTCGTCCTGGTCCCTTTGCAGAAAAACAGCCCCAAAACATGATGTTTCCACCCCCATGCTTCACAGTAGGTATGGTGTTCTTTCTCCTCCAAACACGACAAGTTGAGTTTTTACCAAAAAGTTCTATTTTGGTTTCATCTGACCATATGACATTCTCCCAATCCTCTTCTGGATCATCCAAATGCTCTCTAGCAAACTTCAGACGGGCCTGGACATGTACTGGCTTAAGCAGGGGGACACGTCTGGCACTGCAGGATTTGAGTCCCTGGCGGCGTAGTGTGTTTCTGATGTAGCCTTTGTTACTTTGGTCCCAGCTCTCTGCAGGTCATTCACTAGGTCCCCCCATGTGGTTCTGGGATTTTTACTCACCGTTCTCGTGATCATTTTGACCCCACGGGGTGAGATCTTGCATGAAGCCCCAGATCGAGGGAGATTATCAGTGGTCTTGTATGTCTTCCATTTTCTAATAATTGCTCCCACAGTTGATTTCTTCACACCAAGCTGCTTACCTATTGTAGATTCAGTCTTCCCAGCCTGGTGCAGGTCTACAATTTTGTTTCTGGTGTCCTTTGACAGCTCTTTGGTCTTGGCCATAGTGGAGTTTGGAGTCTGACTGTTTGAGGTTGTGGACAGGTGTCTTTTATACTGATAACGAGTTCAAACAGGTGCCATTAATACAGGTAACAAGTGGAGGACAGAGGAGCCTCTTAAAGAAGAAGTTACAGGTCTGTGACAGCCGGAAATCTTGCTTTTTTGTAGGTGACCAAATACTTATTTTAGTGAGGAATTTACCAATTAATTCATTAAAAATCATTCAATGTGATTTTATGGATTTATTTTTCTCATTTTGTCTCTCATAGTTGAGGTATACCTATGATGAAAATTGGAGACCTCGCTCATCTTTTAAGTGGGAGAACTTGCACAATTGGTGGCTGACTAAATACTTTTTTGCCCCACTGTATATAGAAATATTTTAGCAGAAATAACTGAATCTTTGGTAATTTAAATTAATTTATTTCATTAAATGTAATTTTGTAAATATTTTTTCTTTGCAATCAGAGTTAAATTATTGTTCTGTTCTGGCTCTGCAAAATTATGGGCAAAAGTGTAAATTGTATGAGGAAAAAAAAGTCAAATTTTTACCACAATTTGTTTAAAATTCATATAAAAAAACCTAATTTTATTGAAAAAATACACAAAAATTAGCCATAAAAAATCCACAAATTTATAATAAAGTCTCAAATGTACAAGAAAAGGCAATTTTACAAGAGGAAATTACAAATTTGAGGAAAATTGTTTCAAATTTAGATAAATTTACAGAAAAAAATAGAAAACTGTAAGAAAATTGTTATAAATTTTGAAGAAAAACCTCAAACCTTCAAGACTGAAGTCATTACTCAAGTTTTTAAGTAGGTTGCTTTTTGCATCCTTAACTCCATTCGAAATTTTTGATTGATTGATATGTGTGTGTAATGGAATGTGTAGTTATAAAAAAGAGGTTCCTATTCACACGTGGTGATTTAAAACAAAACAAACCACAATAGTGGATGTGCAATGTCTGTTAATGTTATCAGTCTTTTCTTGGGGGGGGGGGGGAGTTGTGCACTGAAGTGTTTGACAGTTCTTTTTTATTCAGCTAAATGCACTTTGTGATGTGCCAAGGTCAGTTATGACCAGGATGTAGTATATTTTATTTCAAAAGGGAAACAAATGTTAATGCTACTAACAGTGCACATCGAGTTTTTATGCACTTTGAGATATGCCCGAGTAAAATGTGATCAAAATGGTTATTTATAGAATTTTATTTTTTTCCATTCTATTTATTTAATTATTGTTCAAGAGGAAAATATTTCTACTACGTCATTTCTGCTCAACCCCAGCACTGTTATTGTGTTTTTATGCTCGTTTGATGCGCCTTTGTCGTGTGCCAAGCGCACAATTAAAACCAAGACAATGAATAAAAAGTGCGTATTTTTTGTCATACTGATCTATGTTGGTTTGGAATTTGTCATATTCAACAGATCGCTGAACATGTGCGGCCCAGTTACATGTTTTGATTTCAAATTGTGGCCCAACTGATTTTGTTATTGAGTAGCCCTGATCACATGCAACCATACTATGCACCAGGACAGCACACAATATAGTGGAGCGGCAGCAGGAGCTGCCAGAGCTCTTCTCAGTAATTACTAAACAACATTAGACCTTCATCCCATGCACAATCATCTCTGCATGATCTCAAAACACTCCAAAAGTAATTTACTTTGCTGCTCTGCGTTGGGTCGAAATTGTCAGGTGACTCGTCTGATCATGTCTCTTTTGTCCTTTAACGTGCAGCAGGTTCTCTCCAAAAATGTCTGAACAAACAAATCAACAAGGTATGGAATCTAAATATATCCAGGCTTATCTGGATATCTGTGGATCATTTGCTCTCTACCACATTACCCATTTGACACATTTTACTGTATGTTAAATCATACCGTTAGTAGACTGCAGCATCCAGCACATTAAAGCCAAATGGCGGCTAGCGCTACATTAAACAAACAGAATAATTCCCTTGATAAAATACAGACTTACCGGTTCAACGACATGCCCACTTGTATGCACAGTGACCCAGGATCATGGTCGAAACTGCATCGGTCCTTAAAAGCAGTTTGATGGTAAAACCCATCTTAATTTGGGTCAAGTTTTCAAAGCAGCTGTCCAAAAATCCTAACTGGCACTTGAGGCTAAGCTGTCTTGATTGGCTCACCTGTTATAGTGACATCACAAGAACAGTCCATCTAAGCTCACCTGTTCAAAGGGGGTGGAGCTTAACTGACGTTTCACAGGAGAAAAACACAGACATGGCACATAAGAGGGATTTTGCTCTTGATATGTCTTGTAAGTCATTAAAAACATGTTACAGACATGTTAATAAGAAAAAAAACTTGATTTTCAGTGATGTGTCACTTCAAAATTATTACCTGGAAACATAAACACATTTTAATCACATTTTAATCAGTGGTCAAACAACCTTGGGGGAGGTATGTGTTCTCTGAAAACCCAAATTTATTTGATTTAATAACTACCTCCCTTAACTTTCAAACCCCTCAAGAATTATTGCTCCTTTATGTAATAATATTGATTTACTGTATGCGTAACATATTTGTTATTATTAGCCATTGTTTCAGTTGACCGTAATATCCTTTAATGTGTTTTTCACTTTTTCAGATGTGAATACTATCTGTAAACATCTTGCTTACCCTGTGAGGATATAATGTCAAAATATGCAGCTCTATCTGTTAAAAAATACGATTTGTAGATTTTGAGATGCATGAAGTCTGTATTTGTCTCGCAGCTTCCCTGTAAGGATTTAATTGCTACCCCTAAGCTAACCTCGATTAGTCTCATTTGTAAAACCTGTGTGTCCTATCAGCTGCAGCTTGTTAAAAATGTTCAGGAAAGATCACTTACAGGCACGTGGGAACCCAGAGGCGAGTTCTTGGAATAAGGCAATTGGCACGACAGCTATAATCATAACCTTGATGAATTTATGAGCAAAGTTAAACGAGTAAGTCACTGATTTCGTACACGGCACCACTCTTATTGTGCGTCACTGTTTTCTGTATGTGATGCACCGTCTGACTCATTCTGGTGCTGCGATGGCTCACCATTAAATGCACCATTTAGGCTAAAGCACTTATTTTCAGGTTCCATCTCAGTATTTACACGGACCTTTCTTCTTCGGAAAATATATGTCCATCTGCAGCCTTTAAATCAGCTTTTTTTTTTAAACTCAGAAAGATGTAATTTTCCTCCTTGGAAACATTATCGTGTATAAAAGGCAGCAAAAATGTGTTTTCTTAGCATTGGAGTGCAGAGACTAAAATGACAAACGAAAGCTGTGTGTGGATAACATGGTCTGTAGGCTAGGCATAGATCTGCAGTCTCCTGCTGATATGTTCCATTTTCTCTGTTCTTTTTGTGCCTCTCTTATTTTACGAGTGTGCTGCGATATTGCCAGGGCAACATGGGTGGATGACTGATGGTGTCCATTAGTAAACATAGCTCCCTATATGTGCCATCGGCCTAAAGAGCCAACGTCGCGAATCCCCCCCCCTTTTCCCCGCCCCCTCCTACTCTACCCTTCCTCTTCTCTATTTTCCTCCCCAGTCTTCCTCTTACCTTTTACACCCTTGCACCAACTCTATCTTTTTCTCTCCATTTATCCTGCTTATGGTTGTTTTTCATAGCTACAGCTCTGCAGTAGAGGGAAGGGATGAGACCATTTCTCTTCCTCCTCTTGTGCACTCATTTTTGCCAGCTAGGGCGACTAGAGGATGGGTTGAGAATGTCAAGCATTAGGTTGGGAATAGAGTGCTGTTCAAACAAAAGGATGGGCCGCTAATATGACAGATGCTGTGTGCATTGCAGCAGAATATTAGCAAATCAAGTCCCCCCCACCCCCGTCTCCCTCTTGGGTTGAAAAGAGTCAACAACACGGGTGAGGAATCTAGCTTCTCCGTAGATATTTGCAGCTTCTGGTCATGTTGTGGGTGTCAAGAAGTGGATCTTGCATCTTTTAAAACTTCTAAATCCCAAAAACGGCACCACGTTATAAATATGGATTCATTTTAGCAAAGCTGGATTTGTGAAAGGGGTGCTTTTCTTTCTTTTTTTTCCCACCCCTACAGCACACATTCAACATTGGTGCTTTACTGTACACTGGAAAGAAATGCTAATTTCAGAATTAGCTTTTCTGTAATTAGTATGAAAAGATAATTGCGGCGGATGTGCAATTAGCATTATGTAAAGTGCTTTTCACCAGACTTAGGGGCCAATCAGTTTGCCCCTTTACATTCTGTGTGCTGCTGATGATATGGGAGACGCTTGGTGCCAAACATAAGAGAACTTCCTCTCCCTCCCACTTCAGTGAATACGATTCACAAAATGAACCGGTTGGGGTCGCATGCTCGCTGGAAAAGGGGGTAGAGGAAGTTTTTGCGTCTCCTTTTCATCTGCCTGTGAATATGAATGGAAAAGAGGGAAATCACTGTCATACCAGCCGTTAGAGCACAAAGCCCCCTGATTGCATTCTGGACTCCGACATGCTTTTTTTTCCAACAGGGAAACCAAATGTTCTTGCACAGCGTGACTGACTCATTGCCTGATTGGCCTCCACCCCCCATACACACATCCACCCGTTTTTTGTAATCCAGCTCTTTTCTTTCCTCTTTTCCTCACTCATTTTATAGTTGTTTCTGCTCAAAGAATCAAAAATAATTTAATTTATCTCTTTTAGGTCTTAAACTTCGGAACAGCACTGCAACCAGCATTTTCCAGTTACTGGACAGCAATAAAGACGGCAGGTAAATGACTCAGTTGAGAACCTTTCAACTGGGGGAAACAACTTATGGCTCTTCACTGACTATTTTATTGCTTAAAAGTGTCTTTTAGTTTCCTAAAAGCTTCTTTATGGTAAATGTACACTTTTTTAATGGACTTGCACATGCCAGCGGACAATAAAGGGATTCCTCTGTGTGCTACATGCGTTTTGTAACTGATAATTAAAAAATCTACTTGTCGGATTTAGTTAACCAATGGTCTACATGGACAAAGTACAAAAAAAACTTGCAAACATAAAGAAGTTGCAATAAACATTTACAAGAGAAAACTGGTGAATTAAAGAAAAATGTCTTGAAAATACTGAACAATAAAAATGTTGCACATTTCCCAGGAAAAAAAATATACATTTTCAAGAAAACCTGCAAATTTAAGAGAAAAACACAAAAATCTGAAAAAAAATTGCAAATTTAATAGATAAAGTTATATATATGTTTAGAGAACATTTAGGAGAAAAAAGGGCATACATAGAAAAGCCTGAAATTTACAAGAAAAAAACTAAGGTGTACTAAGTTGTACATTTATGAACAGAGTCAACAATCTAGTAGAAAAGGGTTGTGAGCTTTTGAAGAAAATGTTTGACATTTGCACAAAAAAGTTGCAAATATCCAAGACAGAAAGTCTTGAAATTATGAGAAAATATGAAAATTTAAGATAAAAAAACACACAAAAATCACTAGAGCAGTAAAGCAGATTATAGTACTGTAGGTTATAGTACTGTTTATAAGTACTATAATTACAAGTTTATAAGCACTGTTTTTTTTAGAGTAATGTTGCTAGCTTAGAAGGAAAAAATAATAATTTGGGATGAAAAAGTGAAAATTACGTGGAAAAAATCTTGAAAATTTACAAGAAAAAAACTTGCAAATTTCCAAGGAAAAAAATCTCAAAATTATGCAAAAACTTGCAAATTTAGGAGAAATATAAAATCACAAGAAGAGTATATCAAATGTAACAGATAAAGTAACACATTTTTTTTTCGAATAATGTTGCTACTTTGAGAGGAACTTAATCACTAATTGAGGAAAAAGAGGAAAATTTAAATGGAAGGAAAACTTGAAAATCTATTTAAAAAGTTGCAAAATCATGAGAAAAAAGTCACTAGTTTATGAGAAAAGGGTTGCAAGTTTTTGTTTTTGCATAAAAGAAGTTGCAGTCTTGCAAAGAAAAAAGCAAATTTTGCCTGAGTTATCAATATATGGGAAAAAAAGTTAAATATTTAATTAACTAAAAAAAGCTTGGTTATTAATAAAGTTGAGATTTGGATGTTTTACCTTAATCATTAGGCTCAAATATGTTTGGCAGCTCCATGTATATTTTTCTAGCCAAAAATTGTGCTCTCAGTGATTCTTTCATCAGAGGTGTCCAGTGGAAGCATTTTGAAAGTACACAGCTTGTGTTTGCACCTCTACAGCTAGTATCAGCCAGTGCGATAAGATGGAAAAATAATCCATTGTCATAATAAAGCTGAAGGCATTTTAACAGGATTTCTGTCCATGGTTACATAAGTGGACTTGATCAAAAAGATGGAGGTAGCCATCTTGACTGCTCATTAGTGAGGGAAGTCTCATTTTCAAGCCTTGGCTTCATTTGTCTAGATCTAGAAGCCACATCCATCTTCAGCCAGTCATGCCATCGTTCCGTAGTATATACGTTCCACACTCATACGTTTGATGCGCCTTCCGCAAGATACTGAAAAGGAAAAAAAAAAAGAGACCCAGTCGAAACATGTTCTGCTAATAGTTTGGCGAGGTTGCACTGGCAGATTGTGTTACATAAAAGGAATCTACTGATTCAGATATTTTGAAGGCCACTAGAGATATTTTTAAACCAACCCAGTTTCCCCCAGATGATTCTGCTCTTGGCAGGGTGAAAAAGCTTTTGTCACATTATTTAGATTGCTCTGAAATCCAATACTAAAAAAAAATTCTTAAAGCATATTTGCTCCCAGTTTGAGCTTCCTTCTGCTGTGCTACTTAAAAAAAAAAAAAAATGCACCGCAGTGACCATGAATACTGGAGAGTGTGAAAAGAAAAGCGAGGCCGAACATTTAAAAATCTTCCTTTATGTTTCCACAGGGCTATTATTTTTGGCAAATGATCTTCTGGCCTTGGACATTGTGCCTACCAACTTTATTTTTTTCTCTCACAGGCAAACAGCGGTGATTAATTTATCAACCACCAGCAGTTACATATAATTGTAGAAAAGATAAAAAAACTTCAGCCATACTGAGTCACTGTAATTTTGGTCACGTATGGGGGAGTTTCAAGAAATATTACCATGTCAGAAATGCTCAAGAGAAATTCAGCCACGGCTGCAAAGGAACAAAAACAACATGAAATATGAATATCATGAAGAAGATCCACAATGCTGGATTAGAAGCATAAGTTGCTGCTCGGATGTATTCCGTTGCATTACCCGTGCCGCAAAATAAATGGGTGTTCATATCAGTATGAATATGGATTACACTCATTAGTTCCACCTTAACTTCTGGTGTGCGAAGTCTCATCAGTCTGAGCTGAATGCACACGTCTCATTCCCCGCAACTCCTACACCCATTTATTCTTCGGCGAGCTTCAAAAAAGTATTTCATTGCCTTATTTGCATTGTTCGATCTTCAAGTGTCAGCAGGCTCACTTGTTGCTCACCAATCCCCCCCCCCCCCTTCCCAAACCATGATGATCTCTGTTTCACGTCTGATAGATTTAAAGATGCTGGCATCCAAGATATGTAAATTTGCCAGTGTTTTCATTATAGCATCCCCGTCATATTTCTCATTTTTTTTCCAACACCGTGCTTGGGAAAAGAAAAAGCAAATCAATAGTGCTTAAGCTAACTGGGCATGTTCTCTTGGAGAGGGAAGCTGGGCACGGCGTAGTAAACTGAAAGTGCCGTAAAACATATGGCCGCATCTAGGATGAAGTGCTTGTGCAGCGATTTTCTATGGGCGCTCTATATGCCCGCTTATGCATTCCTGCAATTGGATGTGGACCATTATTCAGCCCACCCCACCCTCGCCGGCATCCATTCCCCTCCCCATCCATTCTCCCTATTCCCTCCATCCCAAGCGGCGTCTCTTGCTTAAACAAACACATTACTAAGCTGAAATATCTGCAAGTGCCGCCTTTTTT
Source organism: Pholidichthys leucotaenia (assembly GCA_020510985.1). Lineage (NCBI taxonomy): Eukaryota > Metazoa > Chordata > Actinopteri > Cichliformes > Pholidichthyidae > Pholidichthys > Pholidichthys leucotaenia. The sequence continues at coordinate 179,537,365 of CM035836.1, forward strand.
TTCTCTCTAGGCCGCCATTGTCTCAGTCTGTCAGTCAATGGATTCGGCGAGCCTGCCATCTCAATGCAGGACATGTATTGATGCTCATTTGAATAAAGCAGGAGGCGAAGGCTTTGTGTTTAGATGTCGCATCACCATTTTTTTCCCCCCCTTCGTGAAACTCCGCAGCTCACATGCCCAAATGTCAAGCTTGATTTAGTCGCCGCTATGATAAATGCAAAGTCGCCAGCGTACCTGATGCTTGCACAATTTGCCGGAGACTTTGCTGACTTTGGCCCAGATTAGCATAGGCACTGCCGACTCTTTATCTTTTGCATTAGAGTTTTTGGCTCTGTCCCCTAATGACACTTAGTGAAAAAAATCACCCCATTCTTAATTCACTTGATTGGAATTGCTAATTATGTTTAGAGCAGATTCACAGATAATTGTTCTCTCATCTGTGCTCCAAACTAATCGCGTTTCTGGGTATGTTTAGTCATCAGTAACTGCTTCATGACAAACATTGCCACCATTTTCTCTTAGTTTTGAATATATATGGCAGAAAGATCCATCAGAGCGGTTACTAGTTTTCTGTAAGTATCTGTATCATATGGATCAGATGTCGCTTCACTCTGTAAAGTTTTGCACTAAAAAGGGGAAATTTGCTCGCCCCACTTTACTGGTCATGAAGGTATTTTTTTTTTTTTTTTTTTTGCCTGCCTCACCATTATTTCTGCCCAAACCTTCCCAAGCACCACACACGAGTGCAATCCACTGTGCCAGCTGGCAGGCAGTTGGCAGCCCAGTGCAGGATTAACTGGTACCAGTATGCTGGCCTATAAATAGTCTACCAACTGCTTCAGGAAATGAACCATGATGGAGCCTCCCAGAGGCCCACGAACAGGTTGTGCTTTTTATCCCCTCCCCTCTGTCAGAGCTTATCACTGCACAGTGCGTGTGTGTGTGTGTGTGTGTGTGTGTGTGTGTGTGTGTGTGTGTGTGTGTGTGTGTGTGTGTGAGTGAGAGACAGAGAGAGAGAGAGAGAGACTTCCCTTAATACTTATTTTCTAAGTGAAACCGACTTGTAGGTGTGCATTGCAAAGCACCTGTTCATATACAGTAAGATAGTGGTCTGTTTAAAAAAAAATGTCTTCATTGACTGGGGCTAAAGCCAGTTTTGTTTTGACCAGATTTTGGGGGCTCTGTCACTGCTCTGCGGCATCACAATAATGAGATCCGTTGTTTTTACATTGTTTTTCTCAAGCACTTACCTCCACCATTGATCCTTGTAGCTGAATAAGTCATTTGCTTTGTATGTTTGCCTGCACCTCTGCTCTTGATGGACTCCTGAGATTGATCGTGGTTATACAGCCATTATCTCTGTTCAGTCCTTTGGGTCAGGTGGAGTTACTGGAAGGAAGACATAAGCAGGGAAGGGAAAAAAAAAGCACAGTGTGGTAATAAGGATTTTGATTTCAGTGTGAGCCATCGTCTGTTATATACCATTTACAGTAAAGGTATGTTCAGTACCAAACACACCTTAACATACACTACCGTTCAAAAGTTTGGGGTCACTTAGAAATTTCCTTATTTTTGAAAGAAAAGCACTTTTTTTTTCAATGAAGATAACTTTAATCTAATCAGAAATACACTCTAATATCTAATATACATTGCTAATGTGGTAAATGACTATTCTAGCTGCAAATGTCTGGTTTTTGGTGCAATATCTACATAGGTGTATAGAGGCCCATTTCCAGCAACTATCACTCCAGTGTTCTAATGGTACAATGTGTTTGCTCATTGCTTCAGAAGGCTAATGGATGATTAGAAAACCCTTGTGCAATCATGTTAGCACAGCTGAAAACAGTTTAGCTGGTTAGAGAAGCTATAAAACTGACCTTCCTTTGAGCAGGTTGAGTATCTGAAAAAAAAATATTATTTCAAATACAAATCATTATTTCTAACCTTGTCAATGTCTTGACTATATTTTCTATTCATTTTACAACTCATGGTGGTAAATAAGTGTGACTTTTCATGGAAAACACAAAATAATTGTCTGGGTGACCCCAAACTTTTGAACGGTAGTGTAGGTTCAGCAGACAGGCAATTGCTACAAAGTGGAAGTCTTACCTTGTCAGTTGAACATCAAGTTTATTACCTGTGCAGTGTTTCCTGCACAGGTAATAAACTTGATTACTTGAAACTTGATTCTTGTATCTTGTGAAAATGCAAGAAAAGTTTCAACTCTATAAGAAAAGTTGCAAATTTACCAGAAAAAGTCAGATTTGTGAAAAAAAAAAGCTGCAAATTTATGAGACACAAATTTAAAGTGGGGGAAAAAAGTCAAATTTTTGAGACAAAAGCAGCAAATTTACAGGAAACAAGTAGCAAATTTCAGAAAATAAATTAATTTCACTAAAGTTAAACAGAAGTCAAAATGAAAGGGCACACAAGAGTAAAACACTATATCATGACTGAAGAATAAAGTAATGTATTTAGTAATGAGGTAAATAAATGCCAATTATGTGTCCAAAGCCTACATGCTATTATCAGCCTGTGGTGCATTTTATTTTGTGCAATAAAACTAACATGACAACAGTAATACATGTTTAATGCTTTATATAACTTTGAAAACGTAGTAATACTGGAGCAATAACCCTCCTTGAATGCTACACAAAAACAATGCACTACCGACAACATCAGCCGTGTATAAGTCGTGCTGCCAAACTCTAGCCTTTATAAATATTACACATGACATTATGTAGTGCTGACATTGTTGCAGGTAGGGTGCTGTCTGGGAAAGGGACCAATTATATGGAAGGCCATCCTGTTTAAAACATTGCCATGATGTGTAGTTACATTTCTGGAGATGTGCACGTCAGGTCATTATAAGCTATATATTCATTGTAGCCCAACTGAGCTCTGGGGGGGCGGAGGTTTGTCAGCAGGTCCTTCATATCACTGTTTTAGTATCATAAGGGTTAAACACTGCATGCCGTATTCATCGGGTATTGCTGCTAGTAAAATATAAATCTATATCCTTCACCTGTTCTCTGAGCTTTTAATTATTTAATCTGATGACTAGTGGATTGGTTGTCTAATGATCACTTTTCTCCATAGTATTCATTTTTATTTATTTTGGAATAAGACAAAAAAAATACTAAACAACCTTCTGATTATTGTAATTTTAAATGACCATTTTTTTAATTATCCTTCTCTTCTCTTCTTCATTTGAATGTCTTTTACATTTTTTTTTAAATTTAGAAGTTATGAGGAAAAACTATCAGCTGGCTCAGTGCCATTGGCTGGCAGTTGCAGTTTTCAGACAAGTATATCCGATTTACGGTGTTTCACAGTAAAAGCACATAATAGAAGCAACCATTCTAGTTGACCGCTATAGAGGGTTTTTATTTTGAAATAAATTAGGAAGTATTGAGTTGTGTACAGTCTATTGGACAAAAAAACAACAACTTTATAGTAATTCAGAATTCAGTGTGGTCAAGTGTAGTCAGTCCACCATTTCTGGCGCAATAATTTTAAGATTATTGAGCAGGAATTCAAGGATTGTTTCTCATTTTTAAAGATAATTAAGGCGTTGATTTTGGAATTTAGGACTTTATGGACCTACAGACACAAATGGGATGGCTGTTTTTCTAGTAGTTTGTGTTTGGGCTTGCGGTAATATCTCATTTACAATCCTTCACTAATTTTCTTAGTGTGGCAGCTCAGTTTTTAGTGTGACAGCCCGCCGCAGAGAAATGTTACCAGCGAAAAGCCGGCTATCCCAAAAGAGTCAAGGCGTGGGTAGGGTTGTGGCCTCCGTCTGTTTGTTTGTCTGTCCGGACTGTAACTTGAGAAAGAATGAAGCTAGGATCACTAAACTTGGTATATGGGTGAACCTCAGGCTTAGCATGTGTTGCTATGTTTATGGGCTGACAAGGTCAAAAGTCAAGGTCACAAAAGCCAAAAATGATTTTGACCAGTAGTGACTTTATTATTTGAGTTAAAGCCAGGAAATTTGTGCTCATGTTAGAACAGTGTCTTAGACACATAACAAATGTCAAATGACCTTGACCTTGGCTTTGACCTTGATGACTGATGGCGTTTGAAGTTGGGTCACTAGGTCACCAAGTTTTAAATTTACATTATGGCTTATAATCTTTAAACTTGTCTTATGGTGTCTTTATAAGGTCACAAAATATAAGCTATTGTCATACAACAACCACATATGAAATGACCTTAACGCTGCCTTTGACCCTGAAGATTGGTAGGGTCTCATTCTAACTAATCTGGACATTTCCCATTACAGTATGGAATCAGATACTTAGAATTTACCATTGACTTCACACTCTGTACCAAACGGCTCCAGTAAGACCTGTGGGTCATTGCTCGATGAAGCCAACAGGACCACATCATCTGCAAACAGCAGTGATGAGATCCTGTGGCCACTGAACATGGCACCCTTTATTCCTTGGCTGCACCTAGAAAACTTTCAAACTTATTCAAGTAAAGTCAAGGCAGCATTCAAATTTTTAATCAGATTTTATTTAAGTATATTTCTGTTATCGTGAAGAGTAATAAAGACATACTTGCAAACCCATTACATAGCTTTAGAAGATGATGAAGATGAGTGTTCCAAGTGAGGTTTGTCTTTAAATGAATTATATATACAGTGTATATTATATATAAATTAATATGATTGTATTTTTACAGTTGTTCCTGATAAGTGTATTGCTGACTAAATACTTCGATTTACAGCTAAAATAATTTTCTTAATTCTCTAATAAAGTGTGGATTTGTCAATATATGACTGCATACTTTTAAATTTTTCTGGGATTATGCTGTTGCATTCGGCATATAATATGAATATGTACTCTCTTTGTTGCATTCCCTCCATCCATCCATCTGTCTGTCTGTTCATCCGCCCATCCAACTGCTTACATCAGAAAAAAAATAAAGGGAAACTCCGTGACTAGTAACATCTGGTTGTATTTTTGGTCAAAGTACATTTTTTTGTTAACTCACAAAGTTCTCTCATGAAAACTTTGAATTCCCCTCTCAGGAAGAGAGATTGAAATGCGAATGTGTTATGGGGCCTCAGGTGCTCTGGCACACATAACTCATGAACAGGAGGTTTGAGTCAGGGCTGATAATATGTTCAGGGCTTTGTGATGAAACCTACCTGTTATATTGAACCAAAAGTTGGGAGGATGACTAATACACGTTTGTAATCCCCGCAGTATTACAGTGGATGAAATCAAGGCTAAAGTGGTGCTCATCCATGATGAGGAGCCTGTCCTTTCTGAGGATGAAGCACTGGTAAGTTGTTCTTTATTCATTCTTTATACTGGAATTTATAGGCACGTTTCAGCTGGTAACCTTACCATGTACGCTCTTTAAAGCTGCTACATGGAGCGGTGCACTCAGAACTTGTCAGCTAAGACTTCTTTTGTAGTGTGTAGCTGAACTTTAGCTTTCTGACCCTTCATTTGAAACTTTCTTGGGCTTCCACGTTGTGTGTGCCGTTCATTAATGACATTTGAGATGGTATAGATTGCATGCTGGCAGCCCTTTGATATCTTATTTTAGCCTTCTTTTGCTTTGTAGTACCCAATTAGCTTCACGATTGCTTTGAGGTGCTCTTGGTTTCAAATGTTACACAGGATTTAAAGAGTCAGAGCATTTACCAGATCTGAATTGTCATTGGCTGACATGTTCTAATGACATGTCCGTTGTAGCCATCTTACCACAAAAAGAGGGCATTACAGAGCACATTAATTAAGGTTCAGTGGCTGCTTTGAAATGGGCCTATTAAGACCAAATTATTAAAAGAAAAATAAGAATTTACAAGTAAAATGGCGAAACTTTTCAGATCACTACAATACATTCTGTTAAAAAAGATATTCTTATTGTCAGTTTATTTGTATTATAGCAAGCGTGGAGCAGAACTCAGTGCCACACAGTAGTAATAACTGAAGCTAATTTCACTGACCTGAGAAATTCTTTTGATGTGGAATTTATTGTAAAAGGGATCGATAAGATCTTATTCCAACATTTATCCACAGCAACCTGTACTTGTATCTCCCCTTTCATACAAGTACACTAAATGTTTTACAATAAAGAAATAAAATAAGCAATTAGGTAAGAATTAAAAATAGTTACTACATATTTAAAAGCAACGTGGGCAGCGCGGTGGCGGAGGGGTTAGCACTGCGGCAGCACAGCAACTCACCCTTGGCCGGGGGATCCCGGGTTCAATCCCATCCCCCGACCAACAGTGATCTGTGTGGAGTTTGCATGTTCTCCCCATGTCTGCGTGGGTTTACTCCGGGATTTCTCCGGTTTCCTCCCACATGCAAAAAAACATGCAAGTTAGGTTAATTGGCATCAACTGGGGATTCTAAATTGTCCTTAGGTATGACTGTGAGAGTGAACGGTTGTCTGTCTCTCTGTGTTGGCCCTGTGATGGACTGGCGATCTGTCCAGGGTGTACCCTGCCTCTCGCCCAAAGATGCTGGGATAGGCTCCACACACTTCTTCCATTGGGGTTGCAGCGCTTGGATCCATGCGGTTGAAAAATAAATCACATTTGGTCAAATTTGACCACTATGAACTTTTCAGCACCCCCCCCCCCCCCCATTCCATGTTTACTTGGTAACCTGATGGATTAGCCGAAGCAGTTTTGAACTGCATATTGAAAAACTTTACACTTTGTAGATGAATTTCAGCACCTTTAGTGACAATTCTAGAAAAAAAAAACTAACCAGAAAAGAAGGGTGTGATTTTTAAATGGTGACAGCAAAACAACCAGCTATGGTACTATTGCTTTGAAATCTCAGGTCGAAGTAAAACTGGTCATGTAAAATGTAATCACACTGTGGCTGACTGTGACAACCAGTGGTAACATTTCTACCAATAGCCAGCGTGCCACTGTTTACAGAAACTACCAACAGTGAAATCTTACCTCTACTTTCAGCTGAAGAAAACGGTGCCCATGTTTACTTACACTTTTTACCTACATTTGATTTCTGCTTTATCTTTATTCACTCTAATGTATTGCCAACATTAAAACAAGTTGCTGCTTCACAGTATCCATTTTTAATTCCACCTGAGATCACAGAAGATGGTGCACTCTTCCCTTTGGCACAATAGTCTTCACAATATCCTGAAGTGTGTGTCACTTTTGTTTATTTTGATATTTCAGTATGAACACTTGAGTCATTTTTGAATAAGATATTATGTGCAGCTTGATTTGAAAATGTGTTTGGATCTTAAAAGTGCTCTTATGTTACCAATAGAGGAGGATGGCATATTTGCTGATTGTTTTTTTTCCAAGTTTTCAATCACCAGTGAGTCATCCTTTAATCTAACTTGTCTTTAGTGCTCTTTTTCAGTTCTTTGAAGGGATATGTGTTAGATTCACCACCAAAGCAGCTGAGGCACTTCACTTTATAACCAAAATGTTTCCCCAAGTTCCCTAAAGTGCCTCTCCAATTGGAAAAAAAAATAATCAAAAATCAATAACATTTTAATGCAAAGCCTCTACTTAGAGTAGCTTTGTTAGATTGTCCAGGAGCATCCACATTTATCCACTAACTACAACCCCTGGCAAAAATTACGGAATCTGTAACCCTTTAACCCTGTAATTTGTTGTCCTAAAATAAATACCTGCATCAAATTAAATCTGCTAATTAGTCTGCAGTTAAAGAGTGCTTGCACACCTTGGTGAATTGTTGCACCAACCTGATAAACATGAGTTATAGCTCCAACTCAAGAAATGTCGGTTGAAATAAAGGAGAGGATTATATAACTTCTTCAAGAAGGCAAATCATCACAGAATGTAGCAAGATATGTTGGTTGGTCCCATTTAGCTGTGTCTAAAATCTTAACAAGCAAAATGGGAAGGATGTAAAAGGGAAGCATACTGGTAGCTCAAGGAAGACATCAAAGCATCAAGATAGAAAACTTAAAGTAATATGTCTTGAAAATAGAAAATTCACAAGAAAACAGATGAGGAATAAACTGGTGGAAACTGGAGTCGATGTCCGTGGCCGAATTGTAAGAGATCACCTAAAAGAAATTGAATTTACATACAGAAGAGTCAAATGAAAGCCATCATTAAACGTGTAAACAGAAAAAACACATAAACAGAAAAAAGAAAGTTAGGGTGGGCTAAAGAAAAGCAATCACGGACTGTGGATGACTGGATGAAAGTGATATTCAGTGACGAATCACTAATCTACACTGGGTATGGTGATGATGTTAGAACATTTTTTGGTGCTGTTCCAGTGAGATTCATGAAGATGACTACCTGAAGAAAACATGTAAATTTCCACAATCACTGATGATGTGGGGCTTCGTGTCGCGTAAAGGTATGGCAGAGATAGCAGTCATTACATCTTCAATAAATGCAAAGTATATATTGAAATTTTGGACTCTTTATTCCATCAATTGAAAGGATGTTTGGTGATGAGGACATAATTTTCCAGGATAATAATGCATCTTACCATGCATCTTTCCTTCAAGAAAGACATATAGGGCCCTATTTTGATGGTCATCAGCAGACTTTTCTGCCAGTCTTCCCACTGTACGCCAGTGTTTTTGTTAGTTTCTGACGGCGCATTGTCTGTTTTTTATGCTTTGTGTCACGCCATCTAATTACGAGACAACAGTGCACCCGCTTTGCACTGGGAGGCGGAGGCTCATTTCAAAGAGATGTACGCAATCTAATGCGCATCACTATTATGGGGCATTTCATGACAATCCGCTTTTGATCAGGTGAAAGGAGGTTTGTTGTCAGAAATGCATTGTTTAATGCTATCTCAGTGGTGCATTTTGGAATCGCGCCGCTCCTGAGCTCATGAGAAAACAGCATGTGCTGAGATTCTCTGTTATTTTAATGGAGAGAGTTGTAGCAGTCGTAATATAATCGCCCATCATTTTATTTATAATATGATCACACACTAAATGTTTTTTTAATTCCATCTACACTCTCATTTTAATTGCAGACTTACCATTGGAGTCTATAGATTAGGCATTAATCAGGCATTGTATGTTTTTGTTTTTTGTTTTTTTTTGAGGAGAATAAATTAATGAACAAGGGGTGTGTGGCATTTTACTTTGTACTGCAACTTCCCAGAGAGATAGGAGTGTCAGTATGTGGGCTGGGTCCATGTCCTCACCTTAAGTTCTAGTTTGTATTTTCTTATGCTCAGGATATGGGCTCAGCCCACATTCTCACTTTAAATTAGTTTTTGGGATTCTGTGTTTAGTTCTTGGTGATGATGATGATTATTATTATTATTATTATCATGGTCTCACTTTGGTTATCTTTATCCTTGCCTTAGTCTTAGTTTTATTCTGAGTCATCCTGTTTATTATTATTATTATCATCATCATCATGTTCTTGTTTCATATTTATCCTTGCTTTATCTTCAGTTCTGGTCTAGCCTTTGTGTTGATTGTATCTCGTGTATGTCCGGGTTCTTTTATAGCATCTTCCTTGGTTTGTGTCTTGTTTTGTCCTTGATTGTTCACAGCTGTTTGTGTTTGAGTTGATTTGTTCTGTCCTTATTTAAGGGATGCTACCCCCTAGATCAGTGCTGTGTCATCATCATAATTTGCATGAACAACACACTTCTGTCTGCCTTGCCTGACACCCTAGCCCTTGTTTTTTTTTGCCTGCCTTGCAAAGACGTTGTTTTGTTTAAGCCTACGAGCTGAGTTGTTTTCTGTTCATTAATAAATGATGCCAGTCGCTCGCTACGTACCCGGGTCCTGCTTCATGCCCCGCTGGGGCACAAACCGTGATAGAATGATGCAGCCAGTCATGGACTCAGTGAGCAAGCCCGGCAGGAGGAGGAGGTGGAGTCGTAATAAGCTAGAGGTGGTGGCCGTGGTGGAGGAGTTGGCGGCTGCTGCTCATAGCAGCTCATTCTCGGAAGACGTGAGGGATTGCTGGGGGGGAGTAGCAAACTTGATGATTGCTAGACCGAGTTTACACTCCCACCCCCAGCTGAAGAGACTCGCGCTTCCTGCTCTTCTTCTGCTGCCAGCTGTCTGCTCCTCACCAGAGCTAGCTTTCCGGCTGCCTATTCTCCAAGATGCACCTTTCTCTACCATGAATTCTGTCTGGTGTTTTTATAGCTGTAAGGATAGATAAACAAAGGGGAAGAAGTCCTTGGCATCTTGGAGACATCTCCTGAAGACAGTCTAAGTGTCTATAAATCTAATCTTATAGAGCTGGGGGTTTAAGACAATTCCTGGTCACAGAAACTTAGCAGGGCAGGTCAATAAAACAAGAGCTTATCCTAGGTCATTATTTACGTCTTTGCTGACCTATCCTTCACAGGCATTCGCACGCACATCCATTCTGCACTCAAGACTCTGGGACATGAAATTCACATAGGCAAATGATGACTCATACAACGCACCAAATACACATCAGATATAATATATGAAAGAATGATACAGAGATGAAATAATATAGAATAATATAAAAGAACATGAAATTATCCTATCATCTATTATTATTATTATCATGGTCTCTGTTTGATTATCTTTATTTTTGGCTTAGTCTTAGTTTTGTTCTGACTCATCCTGTTTATTACCTCTGCCAAGGAAGGTCGGAGGTAATGTTTTTAGTGGCGTTGGTTGGTTTGTCTGTTGGATGGTTGGTTGGTTGGTTTGACTCTTAGCAACATAACTCAAAAAGTTATGAACGGATTTTGATGAAATTTTCAGGAAAGGTGTGTAATGGAACGGGGAATAGATGATTAGATTTTGGTGGTGATTCAGATCACGATGTGGATGCTGGAATCTTTTGAATATTATTTTTATATATTAGTATGGCACTTTTCATGTACTGCCCCTTTAAGACGTGCCCACTGAGTCACGTGCATGGTCATGCCATAGGCTCACGCGCCTCAGCAACCCAGAAACCAAACACTGCAGAAAAGGTATTAGGGGGCGTGTCCACCAAACTCGTTTTTTCTGCTGTGGGCAATTATTTTCTATTCATTCTCGATGTAGTCCAGTGTTTACAGTGCTGAGCGCCCTTGGCGCTGAAACGCTTTGAGCGGTGGCTGCTTTTTGTCACAGTGTTCAGGGCTGAAAAAAGTTCAACTTGTCAGACTACTGTACAGCTGCACTCGTCAATGTCAGACCTTTCTAAGCAGCCAATCAGAATCAAGGGAGGGTGGGACATAGGACACCGGTACAGGAAGATGACAACGGTAGGTGACGGATGGTGGAGGCTGAACTTTGCTGCATCAAACAACCCGGTACTCTTTGATCTGACACTAAAAGGATATCATGATCACAATTTGAAAGCAAACACTTGGAGGAACATGTCCGCATCTGTAGGTGTCTTGTTATCATTATTAATAATAGTTTTGTTATTATTATTATAATGTAGTAATTTAATGTAGTCATATTGTTTTTGCTGTCGTTTCTCTGTCTGTTAATAATAATAATAATAATGGAATTCATTTATATAGCGCCTTTCATTCAAATTTTCAGGAAAGGTGTGTAATGGCACACTGAACACATGATAAGATTTTGGTGATGATCTCAAAATGCATACCTCCGCCAAGGATCTTATCTTCTCACAGAGTGTTAGCAACAATACTTCAACACTACCGGATGGATTTGGATGAAATTTCCACCAAAGGTGGCCCTTGGCCCAAAGATGAACTCATTAGATGTTGGAGATGATCCATGAGTGCATACCTCCTCAAGGTCCCATCTCGCAATGTACAGATGGATGGCAATATAGACAGACAAAGGGATGGAGGGGAGGACAAAGGAAAGGAGGGACAGTGCCTTGGCGAAGGTATGTGTTCTCTGAGTGCCCTCTAGTTAGTATCATTATTATTATCATGTTCTTGTTTCATATTTATCCTTGCTTTATCTTCAGTTCTGGTCTAGCCTTTGTGTTGATAGTAGCTTTTGTATTTCCAGGTTTTTTCATAGCCTCCTCCTTAGTTTATGTCTTGTTATGTTCTTGATTGTTCACGGCTGTTTGTGTTTGAGTTGATTTATTCTGTTCTTATTTAAGGGATGCCACCCCCTAGCTCAGTCATCATCATAATTTGTGTAAACAACACACTTCTGTCTGCCTTGTCTCATACCCTAGCCTGTGTGGTTTTGCCTGCCTTGAAGACATTGTTTTGTTTCAGCCCACGAGCTGAGTTATTTTCTGTTCATTAATAAATGATACCAATTGCTCGCTACGCACCTGAGTCCTGCTTCATGCCCCACCGGGGCACAAATTCTGACAAGGAGATGCGTCCACATCTGCCTTGGTCGCATGCCCCCAGGTTTCCAGCCGGGCTGAGGCCTCCTACACCTTACCTATGGTCGTGGTTCTCCCCCAACAAGCCACCCGACTGCCACCTGTCACCCCCTGGCAAGGGCCGCCGAAAGAGGAAGTCGTGCTAGATCTCCTCCTTTCCTTCTGCCCGGGAGGGACTGGGATAGAGAGCCATGAACCTTAGCAGATCCCCACATGAGACAGGGGAGACCCTCGGTTGGCGAAAGCAACAGGAGAGGGAGCACTCCATCTCCCCACAGGCCAGGAGTGTCTTCCGTGCTATCATTAATGAGAGTTTATGAAAGTTTGCACATCATCCTCTTTTCCTGAAGTTTCAAACCCATTCATTTCTGTGTGTTGCATTTGTGCGCACTACATTAACCTATTCAGCTGATTTCTCATTTCAGCATTCTTCCCTAGTTCTTCCCTAGTTCCCTTTAGTTCTCACTAAAATAACTAACTGGGTGTCATTTGTGATTGATGTTTTCCTTATTACCAAGCAGTGTTACTATCACATGCATTTTGGCTCAGACACACAGGCTTTGGCCAATGCAAAACCTGTCTTAAGGTGTCACGATCAGAGTTTACTTTAGATAATGCACCTCTTTGCATTAATGGGATGGGAAGGCACACTTTGGATTGGATTATCCAAAGCACACCTCTGAATAATTAGACTGGCCTCTTCGTACCATGTGGCCGGTGGAAAATTTGTTTCTGCATTGTTGTAATCAGGAAATGAACTTGGAAACACCCACAAATGCGTTCTGCGTCAGTGAAAAGTGACTGACCGACCACATCCTTGTAATACAGCCCATAATGTCAATGGCATTGCCTGCAAATAGTCCAGACCTCAAACTCATTGAAAGTCTATGGTGGAAATGAAAGAAAATGGTCCATGATAAGCCTTCAACCTGCAAAGCTGATCTGACAACAGCGTTAAGAGAAAGCTAGAGCTGGATTGATGAAGAATAATGTTTGTCAATAGTTAACTCTGCGCGGATAATGGTCACGCACTTTGTTCGTGTGCGCGCTTGTGGACCGTCATTCCTTCATTTTTTTTCTTAAATTTATATTTACTCATAGGAATGGCAGGAAATTTACAAGCATGGCAAGCCGCCACCGGGAAATGATACCAGAGGAAACCCTGAGATGAGTGTCAGGGGTGATTTGTGACAGAAAGATAGCGGCAAGAGTGAAAGGGAAAATTTACAAGACGGTAGTGAGACCTGCTATGAACCCAGTCACGGGGTGCACAAGCGAGTGCACTCCCAGTGCCGGTCCCAAGCTCAGGTATATAGGGAGGGTTGTGCCAGGAAAGACATCCGACATAAAACCTTTGCCAGATCAAACATGCTGTCATGATCCTGGGGCACTGGTGGGGGCATGCCCAGTTTCCTGTCTAGTTTATTGTTTTTCTGTCTGCTTGTTTCCTTGTTTTCATGTCTGCTGTATTTGGTTCCTGGTTAATTCTTGTCATTTTATATTTATAGTATTATTATGTTCATTTTGAGGTTCTGTTGTGTTTGTATTATTATGGTTTCCAGTTTGTGTTTTATTTTGACAGCGCTGTGCATCTTCCGGCTGTTAAACTGTTCGGAGCTGCACAATTGCTATTCATTCTGTTATTTTCTCCACTCATGTATCCACACCTGTTAACCATCAAGTGGAGGGTATTTAAGGGGCACAACAACCTTCCCCATTCTCATACCCTACTGTGACGTCCTTAGATGTCAAGGAAGTATCTGAGTGTATTGTCCTCCGTAGCCGTTGAGGAAAGTGCGTTGAGCTCCGACCAGGTAATGGACCTTTTCCCCAATTCGCTCAGCCGTGAGCCCCACTGCTTCCCGAGTGTGCTCCGGCTGAAACTGTCTTTGGTTCCCTGGCGTCACCAAGCGCCTCAGCCGCGGTGCCCCCAAGCTGTTCTGTCTCCCCTGGTCGTGAGCTCCGCCCTCCTCCGGTACGTGTATTTTCCCTTTTGGTTTGTTAGTGTGTTTAATATGTCATGGGCATGTTTTCTTTTAATAAATGTTGCAACTCACAGATGGTGCTTGGTGTCTTGCTTTGCCCGTGAAATGGGCACTTTATGACACATGCGGATCATGACGAATGAGACTTTCATACCACATTGGTTGAGGCCCGGTTTAACAACGACTGGTGCTGTTAACCGACAGGGAACCGGTGGAAATCGGGCTACTGCTGGCCGAAGATCAAGGAGGAGGAGAGGGGGAAGGCATGTTAAGAGGGAGAGAGAGAAAAGGAAAGGTAGAAGTGTGGAGGTTAGAGTAGGGATGTTGAATGTAGGGACTATGACTGGTAAAGGCAGAGAGCTGGCTGATTTGATAGAGAGAAGAAAGGTAGATATACTGTGTGTTTGAGAAACCAGATGGAAAGGAAGCAAGGCTAGGAGCGTTGGAGGTGGATCTAAATGTTCTACCATGGTGTAAATAAGAAGAGAAATGGAGTAGGAGTAATCTTGAAGGAAGAGTATGTGAAGAGTGTTGAGGAGGTAAAGAGGGAGTCAGACAAGATCATGAGTTTGAAGCTAGAAGTCAAAGTTGTGATGTTGAATGTTATCAGTGCGTATGCCCCACAAGTTGGATGTCAGGTAGAAGAGAAGTAAGTTGGATGAAGTGGTAGAGAGTGTTCCCAGGGGGGAGAGGGTGGTGATTGGAGCGGACTTTAATGTATATGTAGGTGAAGGGAACAGAGGTGATAAGGAGGTCCTGGGTAGGTATGGTCTTAAGGAGAGAAATGTGGAAGGACAGATGGTTGTAGATTTTGCTAAAAGGATGGAAATGGCTGTGGTGAACACATACTTCGAGAGGAGTGAGGAACATAGGGTGACTTACAAGAGTGGAAGAAGGTGCACACAGGTGGACTAGATCTTGTGCAGAAGGAGAAATCTGAAAGAGATAGGAGACTGCAAGGTGGTGGCAGAGGAGAATGTAGCTAGACAGCATTGGATGGAAGTCTGTAGTATGACTTTGCAAAACAAGAGGAGGAAAACAGTGAAGGCAGAGCCAAAGATTAAGTGGGGGAAGTTACAGAAGGAAGAAGGTCACACAGAGTTCAGAAAGGAGTTGATACAGGCTCTGGGTGGTAGGAAAGAATTACCAGATGACTGGGAAAGTACAGCAAAAGTATTGAGGGAAATGGGTATAAAGGTATGCGGTGTATCCAGTGGACAAAGGAAGGAAGACAAGGAGACTTGGTGGTGGAATGATGAGGTACAGGAAAGTATTCAAAGGAAGAGGTTAGCATTGAAAAAGTGGGATAGTCAGGGATATAAAGAAAGTAGACAGGATTATTTGGAATCTAGGCACATGGCAAAGAGAGAGATGCCAAAGGAAAAGGCATATAGAATAGAAGAAGCCATCTCTATTGTTATTCAGTCCATACAGCCAGTCATGTACAGTAAAATGAAATTACGATTCTCCTATCTACAGTGTTAATCACATGTAGAACTAGAAAAGCACTCTGAGAGCGCAGACCTCTGCCAAGCACCACAGTTCCCCCCATACAGTGTTTGTGTGTACGTTTTCAGATTCCTTGACCATGAAAACATATGACTAGCAATTGGATTCACAATGATAGGATTAGTGGTTCAGTAGTTATTGACAAAAATGGCATTTTCCGTAATGGTGGTTTTCTTCTGGACGGTGATCCGGATCACCACCAAAATCTAATCATCTGTAGGATACCCCATTTCTGACAATGTATGAAAATTTCATGAAAATCCGTCCATAACTTTTTGAGTTATCTTGCTAACAAACAGACAGACAGACAAACCAACGCCGATCAAAACATAACCTCCTTGGCGGAGGTAATCAGAGGGGTTGCCATGCAAGGCTCCGTCACAAACAACTAGGTGGGGGTGGGATTACATCAGGGATCGGCTCTGAGCCCCTTCTTGTTAGCTATGGTGATGGAGAGGCTGACAGATGAGGTCAGGAAGGAGTCTCCGTTGACCATGATGTTTACAAATGACATTGTGATCTGTAGTGAGAATCGGGAGCAGATGGAAGAGAACCTGGAGAGGTGGAGGTATGCTCTGGAGAGAAGAGGAATGAAGGTCAGTAGAAGCAAGACAGAATACATCAATGTGAATGAGAGGGAGGCAGATGTAACGGTGAAGATGGAAGGAGCAGAAGTAGTGAAAGTAGATGAGTTTAGATACCTGGAGTCAGCCATCCAAAGCAATGGAAAATGCACAAGAGAGGTGAAGAAGAGAGTGCAGGTAGGGTGGAGTGGGTGGAGACGAGTGTCAGGGGTGATTTGTGACCGAAGGGTAGCAGCAAGAATGAAGGGGAAGATTTACAAGAGTGTAGTGAGACCTGCTATGATGTATGGTTTGGAGAGGGTGGTGCTGACAAAAAGACAGGAGGTGGAGCTGGAGGTAGCAGAGTTGAAGAGGCTGAGATTTTCATTGGGAGTGACGAGGAGGGACAGGATTAGAAATGAGTATATCAGAGGGCCAACTCAGGTTGAGCGGTTTGGACACAAAGCAAGAGAGGCAAGGCTGAGATGGTTTGGACATGTGCAAAGGAGGGATAGTGGATATATTGGACGAAGGATGTTGAAGATGGAGCTGCCAGGCAGGAGGAAAAGAGGAAGACCACAGAGAAGACTCATGGATGTAGTGAAGGAGGACATGGAGAGGGTTGGTGTTACAGAGGAAGATGCAAGGGATAGGGTGAGATGGAGGCAGATGATCCGCTGTGGCGACCCCTAAAGGGAGCAGCTGGAAGAAGAAGAAGAATTTAATTCCAGCAGACAGCAATGTCAGGTCTGCTTTTCTATTTTGTGTGTTTTGCTGTCAGCAAAATGCTGTTTTCACAAATTGATTATTGAATTTCAGATTGATGTAATTTTTTAAGTATTCAAATTTATAATTGATATTAGAATAATCATTAACAGCACTAATAGACACTGGGTTTAAATAGCTTGTAAGTGGTGCTGTTATAGTCACAGCTGTGGGCCACAGATGGCCAAATTGTTGATCTCCACTGTTAAGCTAGTATCTCACAGAGCGGTGAATGCTGATGAACATAGTGATTTTTGGGTTTTGTCAGGGTTCGTAAAAGTTTGCAAAACAGTTCATAAACAGTGTTTAATGTTGCAGTTTTTACAGACAGAAGTAGAATTGATTTTTCCACAAACTTTTGCAAAGTAGTTGTAAGCACTGGCAAATGGCTCTAACCTGTGTTGCTACAGTTCTTTTTTGTTTCACCATGTAGTGGTGGCAGCTCAGTGGCGCAGTGGTTAGCACTGTGGCAGCACAGTAAGAATGTCACGGGATCGATTCCACCCCTGACCATCGGGGGTTTGATCCCACCCCCTGACCATCGGTGACCTTTCTGTGTGGTGTTTGCATGTTTGTCCCGTGTCTGCGTGAGTTTACCTCGCCTTCCACCCCCTCCAAAAAACAAAGTGCATTTGTACATAAAACAAACAAACACAAAAGTACCTGGATACGTTTTAGAATGGAAGCCTATTCTATTCTATTTTAAGTGGAGTACATATGTGGAGTAATGCCTTCACTCACTGCACATGAGCAAAATAATACCTGTTTTAGCCAGGCTTCCAGCAGTCATTCGATTGGTTGGTGGGGGATGGTGGATGGTTGCAAGTTTGCTTTCCATGCTGAGCTGTGTGACCTTTTTTTTTTTTTTTTTTTTTTTTTTTTTTTTCAATTTTCACTCCACTAATGGTTAAGGTTAGGAAAAATGTTTTGCTTAGGTGTCACCTCTAATGGTTAAAGAGAAAGTGGCAGAGAAACGTTATGGTGTCGGCACACACGTTTCTTAAAGGTGTAAACGCCACGTATCCACTGCACGTGAAAATTGTTTTTTTCCGTGTCTATGTACGTTTTCTCAGAGTGAAAAATCATGCAATTGTATATTTTGTAGGTGAGACTGGGCTGAGTGAATACTAGCAGCTGTTTGAGACCTTTAGAAACTCTTGAAATCTGAATGCTGGGAAGGGTTTGGTCACCCTAGAGTTGGCAAAAGGTCCCAAACGTTCCCAAACAGTGGCAGAAGGGTGGTAAATAGTTGCTAAACGTCACCAAAAAGGAAAAAAAAGTTTAAACTAAAGCTAAACTTGTGACGCATTAAAATTACTTGTATAAGGTGCTCATATTATTTCAAACTCTGGCCATGTGTAATCATAACATCCAGTACTGTAAATATGTGAATGAAAATACATTATCTTTAATCTTCAGAAGGTCATTAAGGTTTAGTTTTTTTTAACAGTGCCAGCACTAACTGATCAGGTGTGCTGGCAATGGAGTAGGTGTGTGCGTTGCTGGCTCCTGCTATATTTTTTTTTTCCTTACTTCGTAAACCCTACTTTGCTGTAAGCTGTCAACGTTTTGGACATTTAATACGTGCAGAATCTGTTTTGAGTTGTGAAATATGTCCAAAACAAGAAAGCAGACTGAAAAGGAGGCAGCAGTGAACAATGCTAACACCAGCTTAGCTGAGGATGCTAATATAAGCCTTAACCCTGCACTTGTTGCCTTGCTTGAGCAACACAGAATGTCCATAGCTGCTGACTTTAAAGCTTCATTTGAACTTATTAATGGTAAGCTGGACAAGATTCAAGCAGATGTGGCTAACCAGGAGCAACGCATTGGCGACCTTGAAAGCAACGCGGAGGACGTCAGCCAGCGCCTAGCAGTGCTTGAAGCTACGTGTGAGTCAATGCAGGAGGAGAACAAACTTTAGACAAACAAACTTTCTGACCTGGAGGGAAGAAGCAGGAGGCTGAATATTCGTCTGGTGGGTCTGCCGGAGTCCTTTGATGTGGGTCCACGGCCATCTGAATTTTTTTCTCGGCTGTTGGTGGACGTCTTTGGCACACAAACTTTGCCATCTCCCCCAGAGCTGGATAGAGCCCACCGCAGCCTCACGCTCAAGCTGGGTCCGAACGGGAAGCCGCGCGCTGTCATTATTTGTTTCCACTGGTTTCGGACCAAAGACTTGGTGATGAGAGAAGCGCGGAGACGCCGTGGGACTTTGGAATATCGTGGGCATAAACTCCAGTTCTACGAGGATTATAACGCCGACGTTCAGAAGCAACAAGCCGAATATAAGGAGGTTATGTCCGAGTTGTACAAGAGAGGTTTTCGTCCTTCTCTTCTTTTCCCCGCCAGGCTCCGGATAACTCTTCCAGACGGCAAAAACCAGTGGCTGGCGTCCGTCTCGGAGGCCACCCGCATCATGCAAACCATGGAGAGAAACCAGCGATTTTCGCCCTGAACTGGACATTTCTGGGTTGACCAGCTGCCGCGCTGGACTGCTTGATTACTACTTCATTGAAGCTGCACTGACTGGACATTGATGCATTTTTAGATGTTCAAAAACAAGTTAAAATTGGCTCTCTACACGTTGTTGTTTACTTATTTTTTTTTTTATTAATTTTTTTTTTTTTTAGGGTAAAATGTTCATACTATGCAGGATTGAAGCCAGTTGTATGGGAGCATTTTGTTAGGATGAGAATAGAGCAGGAGATGGAGCGGTTGCTGTTCTTTGCAACTGGCTGGAGTGTTGTTATAGGTTTGGTTGTTGAATTTTTTTTTTTTTTTTGTTATGGATTTATTTACACCCCCCTTACCCCCTCCCCTCCTTTTTTTTTTTTACCCGTACCTCACCCTATTCTTTTTTGGGCTACACAACACAATATATAAATTTTACTCTTTGAATGAATAGTAATCTTACTTTGGTAAGCTGGAATGTGAAGGGGTTGAACCATCCAATTGAATGAAAGAGAGTCAAGTCACGTCTAAAGCAGTTTAAGCGTGGGGTATTGTTTTTGCAGGAAACCCATTTGCAGGATTCCGACCACTTGCACTTGTCAAAATGTTGGTCAGGACAGTTTTTTCATTCAAATTTTAAAGCTAAGGCCAGGGGCGCTGCTATTCTTATTGATCGAAATATCCCATTTATTCCCTCTAATGTTGTATCAGATAAAAATGGACGATTTGTAATAGTATCAGGTAAACTTGGCGATAAACATGTCACCTTGGCTAATCTGTATGCGCCGAATTTTGATGATGTACACTTTTTTCGCAACCTTTTTTCGCAACTTCTAGATTTAAATACTCATTCTCTAATTCTTGGGGGTGACTTTAATTTGTATATGGATCTGATCTTAGACCGCTCATCCTCAAAACCTGCTAGTCTTAATAAATCTGCAACTTATGTCAAGTCTTTTCTTGAGGAATATAGCCTTACAGACCCTTGGCGTTTTTTACATCCTAACGGCAGGGACTATTCTTTTTTCTCTCACGTACACCATACTTATACCAGAATAGATTATTTTTTTGTTGACAATTTATTAATTAATATCCTTTGCTCTTGCAGTTATGATAGCATCTCGGTTTCTGATCATGCCCCTCTTGTACTTAAAATGATCCTCCATGGATGTGACTCCATGAGAAAGCATTGGAGACTGGATCCATTATTACTTACAGATGAAAAATTGGTTGCGAATATTTCTTCTAAAATGAATTTTTTTTTGAAAGAAAATAAAACTCCTGGTATGCCAAACAAAACGATATGGGAGGCCATGAAGGCATTTCTTAGGGGAGAATTTATCTCATTGGCAGCATTTAAAAGACGATCCATAATACAGGAACAGAAGGCTATTTTAGATCAAATCTTGGACATTGACAGACAATATGCTCAATCTCCATCATCCGCTCTGTACAAGGAACGTATGATATTACAAACTAAACTTAATTTACTTTCCACTCGACAAATTGAAGGTTGTTTAATAAGGAACAACAGTGAATTTTATGAACACGGCGAAAAAAACAGTAAACTTCCAGCTAATCAACTGCGTGGTATTAGAGCTAAGCAAATTATTACTGGAGTTAGGACAGATAAAGGAGAGGTGACATCTGATCAACAAGTGATTAATGATATTTTCAGGTCATTTTATTCCAAACTAGAAAAGCACTCGGAGAGCGCAGACCTCCGCCAAGCGCCACAGTTCCCCCCCCATACAGTGTTTGTGTGTAGGTTTTCAGATTCCTTGACCATGAAAACATATGACTAGCAATTGGATTCACAATGATAGGATTAGTGGTTCAGTAGTAAAAGCATTACCTCCTTGGCGGAGGTAATAAACTGAAGTGTTGCTGTTGTGTCCATCTCCTGCATCTGCAAAGTGCCAGGCTGCGACCTGTCAAGGCATGCCTCATGCCTCCCTTATTGGGGGCGCTTTCACACCTGTACTGACCTCATGCCTCCCTTATTGGGGGTGGGGGCTTTCACACCTGTACTGAGTACTTAAAAACTGTATTTATGGGCAGATGAAAGAAAACTGAAGCAAAAACAAACAAACAAACAAAAACTAAGCAAACAGCAACTGCAACATGAACTATTTCAAACATATTTATTCAAATGTACACTTATATGGACACAATCTTGAGCCATAACTTTTTGGTAACGTGAAAATAATAAGCCAAGTAGCACCAAAAAATTGAGTGCTCTTGCTGTCAGGAAACAATGTTGGCACCAAATCACTGAAGTGATCTGCCACCAATGGGGGTAGATTGTGCTCTGCCACAAAATGACAAAACATCACTTCTGCTAGTGATTCATTGTAGTGATGGGAATTCCGGCTCATTTTAGAGAACCGGCTCTTTCGGCTCGGCTCACTAAAAAGAGCCGGCTTTTTCGGCTCCCAAGCGGCTCTTCAGGTTTTTTTGTTGCTTTAATTTATTAATTTCATTTATTATCAACAACAATATAAAATTATGCACAAAATGAATTACTAATGTAAAAAAAGTTTTTATTTATATATGTTTATTATATAAATATGCTTTTATTTATTCACTCCACATAAAATGTAAAAAGTAAATTATAAAATACAAAAAAACAACCATTTACAATTCAACTTTTAGCTCTTTAAATTTTCAGCTTTTTCCTTTTAAACAAATTTAAAGTGAAACAACACAAAACACTGCAAACCACAACACAATAAAATATAAATTAAAATATGCAAAACAAAAAGAAAAAAATGAACACCCAGATCTTTAATTAAGGTAGAGGTTGGCATTTAGAAATACCAAGTGCCTCAGCTTTGAGGAGCTGATCCGGTTTCTTCTTTCAGTAATTATCTGCCCTGTTTTGGAGAAGATTGTCTCAGAGGGGACTGATGTTGCCACAATGCACAGTCTCCGTGTCATCACCTGGGTAAGATGTGGATAAATTGAAGCCTTGGTCTCCCACCAGGTCAGTGGGTCTGCACTTCTCTGGCAAAGGGGTTCATCAGTGTAGGATCTCACTTCCAGTATTGCATCTGCTGAGGGATTTTCTGGCAGACTCTACACTCTACCTTTGTATTGTCAATAAAATTAAAATGGTTCCAGATTTTGCTTCTTTTCCCTGTGTCACTCATTTTATTTACTATACCTTTCTAATGTGTTGATGGGCAGCACGGTGGTGCAGTGGTTAGCACTGTTGCCTTACAGCTAGAAGGTTCCTGGTTCGAATTCCCAGGTTGGCAGGGGTTGGAACCTTTCTGTGTGGAGTTTGCATGTTCTCCCTGTGCTGCGTGGGTTTACTCCGGGGGCTCTGGTTTCCTCCCACAATCCAAAGACATGCATGTTGGGTTAATTGGCTGTTCTAAATTGTCCCTAGATATCTGTTTCCTGTAGGCCCTTAGAATAGAGGGTTAGTATTAGTGAAAGCACTTGGAGTGGTGTTTGTGACTAGAAAAGCGCTATATAAGTGCAGGTTAGTTAGTCGTTTCTCCTGGCTCTCTTTCTCTCTCTGCCCCCTGCTCTGTTTGTGTGCTACTGCTGCTGCAAGTGTAACTACCCCCCCACCCCCACCCCCCCCAGCGCAGGCACAAACACACATATTGACCAATCACGTGCGGCTTGAAGAGAAAAAAAAAAAAGTGAGAGAGAGGGTGAGAGAAGGGGGGGGGGAACAAAAAAACACGGCTCCCAATAAGGAGCCGGCTCCCGTCGTTCACTTCAAAGAGCCGGCTCTAAAAGCCGTTTCATTCGCGACCGACCCATCACTAATGCATTGGATTTGGAAGGCGTCGGTTCTCTCACTGGCTGAAAATGTTCATCCATCGATCGAATTTGGCTACACAGTTTTTGTGGCGCTGTGTAGCAAAGTGCGACTTCAGGTGGAAAATCCCTGATGCAGTCACTTTTAGCATTAGAGTCACACATCAGGCGCAGCATTACTGGCGCCGGGATTCCTCTCTGTTCCGGAGCCGCAGGACAAAAGAAGGTGCGATAATGGTTACCGTGGGTTTTATTGGGTTTGCGCTCCGTGGAAAAAAGAGGATTTGGAAGCCTCCCCCGGCAGAGAGCTAGTTTTTGTGCAGCCCCTATGGCTGGCCGGGGAATTTCTGCCAAATAATCCAGCGCCGGACAGCTGCCTGTGTCAGCTTTTGCAGCGTAGCGCAAACACAGGCACTCTGGCGGGCCCTGCCCACCACAGTTTTCTGCGTGCTTTTGTGCCTAAAACTTTGAAGAAGGCGGAGTTTGTGTTCATCAGACACGATGACCAGCGCCCTCTATTGCCCCTGCACACATGTTGAAAATGGCCGTATCTCACAATGTTAAAGAATCATTTAAAAAATTCCTGTATCCAGACGGTGATCCGGATCATCCCCAAAATTTAATCAGTTCTTCCTTGTACCATTTCCAACAAGGCCTGAAAGTTTCATCGAAATCCGTCGAAAACTTTTTGAGTTATCTTGCTAACCAACAGACAAACAGACAGACAGACAGACAAACAGACAGACAAACGCTGGCAAAAACATAACCTCCTCCTGGCCTTCGGCCTGGCGGAGGTAATTATATGCCTCAGAATATACAACAAACTTAAAAGATTTGGAAATTTTTTTTGATTCTATTGATATCCCTTCGATTTCTTCAGAATCTCGGCAAATTCTAGAAGCTTCCATCACAAAAGAAGAAATTCAGCTGGCAATATCATCCATGCAATCAGGAAAATCTCCAGGACCTGATGGGTTTTCCGCTGATTTTTTTCAAAAAATTCTCTGACAACCTTGCCCCTTTCCTTTAAGTTTTTACAGAGTCGCTTGACTCCGGTACACTTCCTCCTTCATGTCATCAGGCCTGTATCACTGTGTTGCTTAAAAAAGATAAGGATCCTGTTGATTGTGCTTCTTACAGGCCTATTTCCTTGTTAAATACCGATGTAAAAAATTTTGTCAAAGTTGTTAGCTTCAAGGTTGGAAAAGATTCTTCCTTTTATAATTTCACAGGACCAAACCGGTTTCATTAAAAATCGCCATTCTTTTTTTAACTTGCGGCGGTTGTTTAATATTATTTATACTCCTCACCACAACATACCTGAATGTCTTATTAGTTTGGATGCTGAAAAGGCATTCGATAGGGTTGAGTGGGAGTATTTGTTTTTTACTTTGGAGAGGTTCGGTTTTGGTCCTTCCTTCTGTTCCTGGATTAAACTTCTCTATGCTAGTCCTTTATCTTCAGTGTTAACTAATTGTCGCTATTCTGACTATTTTAGACTTTACTGTGGTACGAGGCAAGGCTGTCCTTTGAGCCCGTTGCTCTTTGCCTTGGCAATTGAGCCGTTAGCTATTGCAATCCGTGGGAGCCAGGACTTTCTAGGCATTCGTAGGGGTGGCATCGAGCATAGGGTTTCACTCTATGCTGACGATCTTTTACTATTTCTCTCCAACCCACTTACTTCATTACCCGCTATACTCAACATTTTGGATAGTTTTAGTAGGTTTTCTGGTTATAAAATCAATCTTAATAAGAGTGAATTGTTTCTGATTAATGAAAAGATTCAAGTTCAGGATTTTGAAAATTTTCCTTTCAAGGTTGTTATTGATCATTTTAATTATCTTGGGATATGTGTCACTAAACAACTTAATTACTTGTTTAAAAATAATTTTCTCCCCTTATTTGACCAGTGCAAGCTAATACTTTCCAAATGGTCCCCATTATCCTTGTCCTTAATTGGCAGAATCAATTCTGTAAAAATGATGTTACTTCCAGAGTTTTTATATTTGTTTCAATGTCTCCCTATTTTTATTCCTAAATCTTTTTTTAAGTCTTTGGACTCTCTGATTACCTCATTTATTTGGAATGGTAAACATCCGAGATTGAGGAAAGTTTTTCTTCAAAGACCCAAATCAGTGGGTGGCATGGCTCTGCCTAACTTTCAATATTACTACTGGGCAGCAAATATCAGGTGCATGTTATATTGGAAACATTTCTATCTGGAACCCAAATCACCCATTTGGATCCTTATGGAGTCACATGTGGACAATCAAACCTCCCTACCGGCAATTTTAGGTTCACCACTTCCCCTTGCTTTGTCTACACTGGGTAATAATAAAGTAGTTCGTCAGTCTCTTAAAATTTGGTCTCAATTCAGGAAAAATTTTGGTCTTCAGTTTTTCTCCATTAGAAGTCCAATTGCCGCAAATCATTTATTTACCCCATCAACTATTGATAGTGTAGAAGATGTGCTCAAATGACGAGGCTGAGTTTAGTCGTAAACCAGCTTTATTTGACAGAACACAGCTTCTAGCATTCTCAAAGCAGGAAAGAGAAAGAATCATATCTCAACACCCTTTTATATGTTTCCAGCATCAGAATTCAAGTCACATGGTGTCTTCAGTAAACATACAGTCACAAAGCATCCCTTTGAAGCTTCACCATTGTCTCTCATTTCCTGATGAACCGGAAACCTCTCCGGGGCATCTTCTGTGGGACAAAGAGACAAATCTCACACTTCCTTGTTATCTCCTGCAGATTCGAGTCCTCTGTCCTTGCAGACGTGACACCTTCAATACACATGCAGTCCTGTCTCTGTGGCAACGTGAGCCCACAATGTGTGTCGCCCACACTACCCCCCCCCCCCCCCCCAAACGTCTAGTAAGGCAAAACCTGCATGGCATAAAAAAAGAAAAACACAAAGCACTCCATACATCGCTAATCAATCCACCAACTGCCTAGGTTTTAACTTTCTGCCGAATCTGCTGCAACCTGGCTTGGCTGTACCTGCAACATCTGTCTGCACCTGTGGATTAAAGCTGTTAGCACCTTTCTGTGAAGACTTTGGAGAATGTCCTCTCGGCGGCCTGCCACGGCGGGGGGGCCTCGCGAGCTGGACTTCCTCATCAGCCAAAACAAAGGCGGGTTTGAGCCTGTTTATGCAAATCAACTCCCTTCTGCCCCCTAAATCTAGCAGAAAATGCTTCTGCCCGGTCTCCAGCACTCGGAACGGTCCGTCATAAAACGGCCGCAAACTTGGACGCTGAGCATCATGTTTAACAAAAACAAACTCTGCATTTTTTAAAGCCTTTGGCACAAAAATGTGTGGTAAACTGTGATGGACCGGGCCAGGGAGCGTGTTTGCTCCTGAGTCACTCTGCCACGGCTGAGCAGGGGGGCCATTTGGTGCGGGATTATCGGGAAGAAATTCCCCCGGCAAACGGAGCAGTTGTGCAAAAACTAATTCCGCCAGGGAAGCATGCAAATCTTCCTTAGGTGCAGAACGCAACCCCAATAAAACCCATGGAAGTTTGTCCACCCAATTTGTATCCGTTAGCGACGCTCTGAGGGCTGCTTTCAATGACCTGTGAAAGCGTTCGCATAAACCATTAGCCTGGGGGTTATACGCGGTGGTGCGATGAATCTTCACCCCCAAGCTGCGGGCCATCGATGACCACAGCTCGGAAATAAATTGGGGACCCCTGTCGGACGTTATGTCCGACGGTACACCGAAACGCGCAACCCACGCTGCTAAAAAAGCTTGCGCAACTTCTTCCGCTGTGGTTGATGTCAGAGGAATCGCCTCTGGCCAGCGCGTGGTGCGATCCACCATTGTCAAAAGATGTGTGTGCCCGTGTGATAACGGAAGCGGGCCGATCAAGTCAACGTGCACGTGATCAAAACGCTTAGCGGGGATGTGAAAAGGTTCTAACGGGGCCTTAGTGTGTCTGTGTATTTTGGCTCGCTGACACGCTACGCAGGCTGCCGCCCATTCCTTGACCTGTTTGCGCAACCCGGGCCAAACAAATTTCTCCCCCACCAATTTAATCGATGCGCGCACCCCCGGGTGCGCGAGAGAATGGACTGAGTCAAAAACGCGGCGACGCCACGTGGCTGGCACCACGGGGCGGGGCCGTCCCGTGGAGACATCGCAGATTAATGGGGGCATACCATTTTGTTGCACCCTGTGCTCCAGCCTTAACTCTGTTGGTTCAGACTGGAGCGCGCGCACGTCCGCGTCGTTAACCTGCTCCGCAGCCATGGCTGCATAATCTAACCCAACACAGACCGGGGCTGCGTGCGCTTCCGCGTCGCTGCCCGGGCCCGCGGCCACGGCTACAGAGTCTGCCCCTATGGGGCTTGGTGGTGCTACCACGCGCGAGAGGCAGTCTGCCACAACATTGTGTTTACCCGCAACATGCTGAATATCAGTAGTGAACTCCAATATTGTGGCTAGTTGCCTTTGTTGCCGGCCTGACCAGGGTTCTGAAATTTTGGCC
Source organism: Pholidichthys leucotaenia (assembly GCA_020510985.1). Classification (NCBI taxonomy): domain Eukaryota; kingdom Metazoa; phylum Chordata; class Actinopteri; order Cichliformes; family Pholidichthyidae; genus Pholidichthys; species Pholidichthys leucotaenia. Next base: position 179,565,191 of record CM035836.1, read on the forward strand.
ATCGCAAACGTTAGCGGTTTATGATCCACAAACGCGGTGAAACGTCGCCCCTCTAACCAGAACTGAAAATGACGGATGGCCAAGTGTAGGGCCAAAAGCTCCCTGTCAAACGCACTGTATTTCCGTTCACTATCACGCAAAGTCCTGCTGAAAAACACGAGGGGTTACCAGGTACCTGCCACAAACTGTTCAACTACCGCCCCCACCGCTACATCGGAAGCGTCAGTGGTGAGCGCCATGCGGGCCGTTGGAACTGGGTGCGCTAACAAAACTGCGTTTGCCAGGGCTGATTTGACCTGGGCAAAAGCGCGCTCCCGCTCCGGAGACCATTCAACTTTATTTGCGGGCTTTTGTTTTTTTAACGCGGTGTACAATGGCTGCATGAGTCGTGCTGCGCTTGGGAGGAACCGGTTGTAAAAATTAACCATCCCTAGAAACTCCTGAAGCGCCTTGACCGTTTGAGGTTGCGGAAAATCCGTTATGGCACGCACTTTATTTGGAAGAGGAACCGCTTCTTCTGCCGAAACGCGATGTCCCAAAAAATCAATCTGCGCCACCCCAAACTGGCACTTCGCTGGGTTAACTATTAACCCGTGCTCTGCCAGCCTCCGGAAAACTGCTGTGAGGTGTTTTTCATGTTCGCCCTCGGACGCGCTGGCTACCAAAATATCATCCAAATAAATGAACACGAAAGGAAGGTCGCGTAAAACTGCATCCATCATGCGTTGGAAAGTCTGCGCGGCCCCCTTGAGGCCAAAAGGCATGCGCAAAAACTCAAAAAGGCCGAAAGGAGTTATGACCGCTGTTTTGGGTACATCTTGCGCGCACACTGGCACCTGGTGGTAACCGCGCACCAAGTCTATTTTAGAAAAAATGCGCGCCCCCGCCAAATGAACAGAAAAATCCTGAATGTGCGGAATCGGGTAGCAGTCATGAGCTGAAACGTTGTTCAACCTGCGGAAATCGCCGCAAGGTCGCCACGAGCCGTCGGCCTTTGGGACCATGTGTAACGGCGAAGCCCAAGAGCTCTTGGAGCGTCTAACAATGCCCAGTTTCTCCAGATTAGTGAACTCCTCGCGCGCGATGGCCAGTTTAGCTGGGTCCAAGCGCCGAGCTTTTGCAAAAACAGGAGGGCCGGTGGTTGTTATGAAATGCTCCACCCCATGTTTAGCCACCGTTGCCGAAAACGTGGGGACCGTGAGTGCTGGGAACTGAGCAAGCAATGTGTGAAACTTACCACCCGCAGCTGAGACGCTGGCGTGTGCAGTCAGCGGGGCCACCCGAGCTGTGCAGGGAATAGAATGAAAAGAGAGCCCCTAACATGTTGAAACTGACTGCTGCTACAATAAATGTCCACTCAAATGAACGGCCCTGTAAGGACAGGAGCATGGTCCTCTCACCGAACGTTTTAATCGTGGAGCCGTTCGCTGCTGACACTGACACCCAGGGAGCTTTAGAAGGCATCAGCCATTCCGCGTAGGTGGGTGTGACGAAACTCAGCTGAGAGCCCGTGTCCACGAGGAACTGTTTACCCGAGTGTGCATCCGTCAGGTAAAGCAGCCTGTTCTCGTTGCCGAGGGTCGCAGCTGCTACCGGCCCTCGGTCTTGGCGTTTCCCTGGCGCTTAAAGTTGCACGGTGGGACGCACCTGTGCGCTCTCTCTGCAAAACAGCGGTGGTAGAAGCACGGGCCGTCCTCCGCTCCGCGTCGTCTGGCTCCCGTCGCCACCGCCGTTGGTGCGTCTGGCGCCGCTGGACCTGCGCTGTCTCCGGACGCCGTTCCCGGGCTGGCCGCCGCGGCCGAAACCGCGTTCCGCTTGTGGGCGTCGACCAACCGCTGCGCCTCTCTGCTCAACCCATGGTAGTCTCGCCTGGCCAATCGGGGTGACTCTGCCAGGGCTACTCTCACTGCTGGTGGCAGGGTTCGAAGGAAAAGGTGGGCGAAAATGAATTCGCCATCCTCAGAGTCTTTGAGCCTCAGCATCTTCACCATCAGGTCCGCAGGTCTATCACTTTCTGCCTCTGTCAACGTCAGGAGCCCCTCTGCTCATTGTTGGACTGAGGGGGTGAAATGGCTGATCAGCGCGTCCTTCAATGCGCTGTACTTGTCGCTGTCTGGTGGATGGTTAACCAGATCCTCCACTCTCTGGACCGTGTTGCTGTCCAGCTTCGCTACCACGTGGTAGAATCTTGTGTCGTCGTTGGAGATTCTCCGGAGGTTGAACTGCGCCTTGACTGCGCTAAACCATGAGCGCGGGCTGTACTGCCAGAAATCGGGCAGCTGGATCGTGGAGGCGGCCAACAGGCTGGCTTCCGCCGAGCCCCGCTCGGGAGAATTCCGTCTGCTCATTTTTCGTCGTAGGTCACCAGTGTAGAAGATGTGCTCAAATGACGAGGCTGAGTTTAGTCGTAAACCAGCTTTATTTGACAGAACACAGCTTCTAGCATTCTCAAAGCAGGAAAGAGAAAGAATCATATCTCAACACCCTTTTATATGTTTCCAGCATCAGAATTCAAGTCACATGGTGTCTTCAGTAAACATACAGTCACAAAGCATCCCTTTGAAGCTTCACCATTGTCTCTCATTTCCTGATGAACCGGAAACCTCTCCGGGGCATCTTCTGTGGGACAAAGAGACAAATCTCACACTTCCTTGTTATCTCCTGCAGATTCGAGTCCTCTGTCCTTGCAGACGTGACACCCCACAATACACATGCAGTCCTGTCTCTGTGGCAACGTGAGCCCACAATGTGTGTCGCCCACAGATAGTGCATTTCATATATGGCACAGAAAAGGTTTAAAATCTTTTGCGGATTTATATTTTGATGGTCAATTTGCAAGTTTTTCTCAACTTTCCACTAAATTCGACATCACTTCTACACATTTTTTCCGCTTCCTCCAGGTCAGACATTATGTGCAAACCATGACAAAACAATTCCCTCAAAAACCTTCTGATAATCCTCTAGATGATCTTTTATTAGTTAAACCAACTTCTAAGGGGGTAATATCAGTTTTATATAATTTAATTTCAAATTTACAATCTTCTTCTCTGGCCGCTATTAAATTGAATTGGTAACAAGATCTTAATTTTTTTTTTCCACAATATCTTTATTGAACCTTTTTTTTTTTTAACAAACATGATACAAACAATCAAACACTAACACTAAAGTACTACAAAAAAAAAAAAAAAATGCACTAAAAACACCAACAACCACCAACAAAATCAAATCTTCAACAATGCTCCTCTGTTTAGTCTAGACAATCCAATACATAAGTATACATATTATGTTCACCAGTTTGGAATTTACAAGGTCCACACACATCATTCACCTTCTTCTTCAAGAGTTATGTTTAAATTTTTTACATAATCAATAAAAGGTCTCCATATATTCTCAAACACAATTTCCTTTGATTTTAGTATATATGTTATTCTTTCTAATGGAAGGTCTGTTAACATCTGTCTTAACCACTGAGTCACATCTGGTCTATAAGTCTTTTTCCATAATAGTGCAATACATTTTTTGGCATTAAGCAAACTGAGGTCTATGAATGTTCTTTCACTTTTATTAAAATTATGCTTTTCTGGGTACAGACCCAACAAAAACAGTTTAGGATTCAATATGATTTGTTTTGAGATTATTTTTTCAATTGTTACCCTCACCTCTTCCCAAAACATTCTTATTAATCTACATTCCCATAAACAATGAAATAGGGTTCCTTTACTTTCCATGCATTTTGTGCATGTATCTGGTATATTTTTGTTATATCTATTTAACTCCTCCGGTGTAACATACATCCGCATTAACCATTTGAAATGTATCAATTTAAGGCGTGCATTTATTGATTTGGTTTGAGCTTCTGTACAAGCCAATTCCCATTGTTCCTCTGAAATTTCAATTTGCAGATCTTCTTTCCAGTAGTTTAATCTTTTCAGTGAATTTTCACTTGAAGATAGTGTCAATGAGTTATAAAACTCTGAAATAATACCCTTTCTTTTACTATCTTTCATCATCATTTTTTCCAAGGATGAATAAATAGGTCGAGTGAGAGCTTTATTTTGATTTGATCGAATAAAGTTTCTAAGTTGAAGATATTTAAAAAAATGTGTTCTATTGAGATTAAATTTGATCCTCAGCTCTTCAAAAGACATTATGTTGTCTGCACATGGCAAATATAAATCCTGAATCTTTTGTATCCCTTTTAAATTCCATACTTTAAATACAGCGTCCGCTCTCCCTGGTTTAAAATATTGATTACCCCATATTGGACTAAATTGTGACAATAACTGTGGTTCTTTTAAATAGTTTTTAGCTTCACACCATATTTTGATCATATGCTTTACAAATGGATTTTTAACTTGTTTTTGTAATTTTTTTGCCGAATCTGAGTATATGAATATGGGAAGAGGTAAAGGTAAATTGTATGATTCCATTTCAGTCCAGTGAGGGAGATCATTTGATGAAAAATAATATGTCATAGACCTCAGTTGTGCCGACCAATAATACAACATAAAATTTGGACATTTCAGACCTCCACGATCAAATGGTAAATATAATAAAGACAAACGTAATCTAGCCCTCCTGTTGTTCCATATAAATTCCACTAACTTTTTTTTTATTCTTGAGAATAGATCTAAAGGTGGTGATAAGGGAATGTATTGAAATAAATAAAGTATTTTAGGTAAAATATTACTTTTAAGTATATTGATTCTCCCGATCATCGACATTGGTAGTGACATCCATCTCTGAGTTAACTCACTGATATCTGACATTAAGGCTTCATAGTTGACACTGGCGACTGATTCTAGCTTAGGCATAATTTGGATTCCTAAATATTTAAACTGATCTACAACATTGAATTGATTTACCTCAGGGGCTGGGTAATTTCTCTGGGTCTCATTTAGCATTAATATTGAAGATTTAGTTTTATTTATTTTATATCCTGATATTTCCCCAAAATTCTTTATTAAATTCAACAAGGTTGGAATTGATTTTTTTAGATTCGACATAAACAAAATTATATCATCGGCGTACAGGGAGATTTTATGTTCTGTTGGTCCAACTTTAATTCCATATATTTGTGAATGTAAACGTATCGCTATCGCTAAAGGTTCAATTGCCATAGTAAACAGTAAAGGTGAAAGTGGACAGCCTTGTCGACATCCTCTATTGATTTTTATTGGTTTTGAAATATTGTTATTTGTTAGGATTTCTGCTGTAGCATTATTGTATATTATTTGAACCCATTTTATGAAATTATTTCCAAGTCCAAACCTTTGTAGGACTTCAAAAAGAAAGGGCCATTCAACTCTATCAAAGGCCTTTTCGGCGTCCAATGATAGGAGAGCTGTATCCGGTGCTTCTTTATTAAAATAAATAATATTAAATAGTCTTCTTACATTATGGAAGCCTTGTCTACCCTTTATAAAGCCATTCTGATCTCGATTAATAATATTTGGTAAAATTTCTTGTATTCGTCTTGCTAAAATTTTACAGATTATCTTAAGGTCGGCGTTTAATAGGCTTATTGGTCTCATATTTTCACATTTATTAGAGGGCTTACCTGGTTTTGGCAGCAGTATAATTAAGGCATTATTTATGTATGATGGTAAATTATTATTTTGAAATGCTTCTAAAACCATTTCCAAAAAAGGTTTTATTAATTTATTCTTAAATTTTTTATAAAGGTCAACTGGAAGACCATCTGGTCCTGCACTTTTTCCTGATTTCATATTATCAATGGCTAGCCCAACTTCTTCTTGACTAATTTTAGACTCCAATATCTCCCTGTTTTCATTTGGAATACACGGTATAGATAGTTCGTTCAAAAACCCATTTAGTTTTGTTAAATCAGGTTCATTTTTGGTATCATATAATTTTTCATAGTAATCTCTAAAGGCTCTATTAATTTCTAAAGGATCTATAACTACCTGTCCGTTACTTATAATACTGGTAATTGGTGTTTTAATTTCCAATTGTTTAATCTGCCATGCTAATAATTTTCCTGATTTTTCACCTTGTTCATAAAAAGATTGTTTCAATCTTAGAAGACTCGAGGCAGCTCTATTCGCTGATTTTTTGTCGTATTCAGCTCTCAAAATCAGTAATTCATTCTCCAACCTTGGGTCACTTCCTGCATACACTTTTTCCTGAAGATTTTTTATTTTATGTTCCAATTTAGCTCTCTCCTCTCGAGTCTTCTTAGATTTTGATCCTGTATAACTAATAATATGTCCCCTAATAAAAGCTTTGAAAGCCTCCCACTTTACACATGCTGATGTTTGTGTAGTATTGATGTCAAAGAACTCGTCTATCTGTTTTTCTATATACTTGACAAATTCCTCATCCTGAAGCCATTTATGCTGAAATTGCCATCTACCTGATTCCTTTGTCAATTTTTTATCTACATATATTAGACAACAGGGTGCATGATCAGAGATCACGATGTTATCATAAAAGCAGTTTTGAATCTTGGACCTTAATTCTGTGGAAATCAAAAAATAATCAATACGTGAGAATGTCTTGTAGGTACTGGAATAACAAGAATAGGCTTTAACTTGTGGTTTCATTTCTCTCCATATATCTAACAATCTCAATTCTTTCATAAAATGATTAATAGTCATCCTACATCCAATGTGCGTACAATCCAGTCCTGTTGATCTATCCACACCTGGATTCAATGTACAATTAAAATCCCCTGCTATTATATGTTGCCCTGTAAGTGATGATAAGATGAGAAATAAATTAGCAAAGAACTTCTGATCATCTATATTGGGACCATATAAGTTCACAAGATTTATATTTTCTAATAGCAAAGAACCTTGAATGATTACATATCTTCCAAATTTGTCTCCAATTACATTTTTCACTTGAAAAGGAACTGATTTATGTATGAGAGTCATAACTCCCCTGGCTCGGGATGAAAATGAAGAGGTGAATACACTTCCCTGCCATCTACTCCTAATTCTTTTAACATCCTCCTCTATCAGATGAGTTTCTTGTAAAAACACAATTCTTGAACCCATGTCCTTTATTTTATTCATAACTTGTTTAAGTTTTTTTAAATTTTGTAGACCTCTGCAATTCCATGAAGTTAAATTAAGATTAACACTTTGGTCCATGATCAATAGAGAGTTTGGGATTACCTTGCAGTGTAAACATGCTCATACAGAGAAGCAAAAACATGAGTGGTTGAACATTCATCCTACAAACTACACACAAACAAATTTCCCCTTCCCACACTTGTGGCAAACCCCCCAAAATCAAAAGAAAAATTCTGTCTCCCGATATAGCTATCGACCGTTCCACACCCACGGGGAACAGCCTAAGCCACTCCTTCTTCATCCTCCCAATCACCCTAACTCTACTGCTTTTAATGACGTAACATTAACTCTCCTCTGTAGTTTTTCAACTTAACTCCAAAATTTTTAACAACTTTGTACATCATAGTTTTTTTTTTGTTTGTTTGTTTTGTTTTTGTTTTGTTTTTTTAATATATAATACAATCTATATTTTGTAAACTTACTATTTACTTCAAGTCAGTCAGATGCCTGTGCAAATGCTTAATTATTCCACCTTATATTTTGTTCATGCTTAGCTCCCACCAGTCTCTTCTTCTTCTTTGATCTTCTTGATGAACTCCTGCGCCTCCTCTGGGGTCTTGAAGATGTGGGTTCTGCCCTCATACGTGGTCAGCAGTCTCGCAGGATAGATTACACCATGACGAATCCCAAGGTTGCGCAGCTCCTTACGTACGGGATCAAACTGCTTCCTCAATTGTTGGATTCCTGTGGCCAAATCTGGGTAGAACCGCACCTGCTGGTCCTGGTGTTTAATCTCTCCTTTAGCACGTGCAGCGTTGAAGATCTTCATCCTGTCTCTGTTGCTAAGAAACTTCATAATTAAGGTCCTCGGCGGTCCCTTATCTCTCCGTGGGCCAATACGATGTGCTTTTTCCAGAACCACTGCTGATTGCAACTCCTCGCTGCCCAGCACCTCCGGAATCCACTTTTCCAGAAAGGAACATACGTCCTGACCTTCTGATTCCTCTGGAAGACCCACCAGCCTCAAATTATTCTGTCTCGACCGAGATTCCAAATCCAAAATATTATCTTCCAGAGATTTATTTTTTTTTTCCAAAGTGCGCACCTTTAATTGAAGACGGGTGACGTCATCTTCAGCACTAGCGAGACGGAGCTCCATCTGCGCCGTTCGTTCTACACAGTCACCCAATTCCTTTCTTATTCCTTCCAACGCTGTCATAATCCCATCAAATCTAGAGGAAAAGTCCGCTCTCATTGAACTCATGGCTGCCATCAGCGCATCTGCGCCATTCCCCGCAGAAATCGCAGCGTTGCCAGCCTCCTCCGCCATATATGGAGTTTTGTTTGCTGCGTCACAGACCTGAAAGTCCGTTAATTTGGACTGTTTCGGCGGCTCGCTTTTTCCTTTTCCTGGTTTTCCAGCCTTAGGCTTCGCCGACATATCCTCACCCAAATGCTGGGATACGTTCTGTCCCAAATGAGAGAGTTATTTGCCGATTTTTTTTTTTCCAGGAGCAGAGCAGAGCGAGACACGTCCGTCCTACGTGGCAGCCATAACCGGAAGTCAAGATCTTAATTTTACTTTTACTGATGAACTGTGGGACTCTATTCTTGGCCAGGTTCACACTGCATCAATGTGTGCTCGTCACGCTCTTATTCAGTTTAAGATCGTACACCGGGTGCACCTGTCCAAGGTTAAGTTAGCACGTATTTACTCGGATATAGACCCAACTTGTGAAAAGTGTGGTAGCGCTCCTGGCACTTTGCTTCACATGTATTGGTCCTGCCCTGCATTGATGAATTTTTGGCATTCTGTTTTTATCACTATCTCTAAAGTCCTGCAATATCAAATTAAACCTGATCCATTATGCGCCATTTTTGGTGTGGCTCCAGAACTTGTCTTGCCAAATTCCAAATTAAAAGTATTCAAATTTTCATTATTATTGGCCAGACGTGCTGTATTACTGAAGTGGAAAGACTCTTTGCCCCCTTCACATTTACAGTGGATAAAAGATATAATGTCCTGTTTGGATTTAGAAAAAATCAGATATACAGTTCGTGGCTCTGAAAACAAATTCTATAAATTATGGCACCTGTTTCTTGATTTCTTTGCAAGACCCACGATTATAGTTTCTGAGTAGCTCATATCCCCTTTACCCCACCCCCACCTCACACACACAATTTTTCTTTGTATTTTTTTTTTTGTATTTTTTTAATTATTGTTTATTTAAAGGTTTTTGTGTTTTGAAGCATTTACATTTGTTAGCTTTAAATTCTAGTTTTGCATTGTTTGGTTAAAACAAAAATGAAAATTTCTAATACTTTGTATTGTATTGATACCTCAATTAATAATAATAAAAAGACCTTTGAAAGAAAAGAACAGTGCCAGCACTATAAATAGGATCTTGTGTCAAGGGCTGCAGTCTTTTCAGCTGTAGTTTTTACGAGCGTTTTTGTAGTCATGTGTTGTAGTGTCTTGTTTGAGTTGATTGTTTGTGTGGGTACAGCATTTTTTTCCACTTAAACAACCAGGTTTCTTCCACATTAATTTGAATTCAGAACAGGACTAGCACAGTTTCCCAACAGTGAATTTCCCTCAAGCTGCTATGTGTGAGAACGTCGCTGTCTGTTTCTCTTTAAACTTGTTGAGCCTCCCTCTTACCAGGCAACAGACACCAAAAATCTCTGGCTGTAAACAAAATGGCTTGAACACAATATTTCTCTTTCGCTCTGCCCGCTCCCCCCTTTTTTTCCCTTTTAAATGGCAATTTATATGCACAATCATAAACACACTGAAAACATTTGCCGGGTTCTCCCACTGCAGGGCAGGAAAAGTTCAGCTCGTGAGAAGGTTCTCACTTGGCTGAAAATGTGTTTATAGCGATGTTTGCATTTTTCACGAATTAGGGTTATCTGCATTTATGTTTAGAGCAGGAATGTCCTCTCTTTTACAGGTTAGTTTTTTGGTTTTTCCCATCAGTTTGCTAATTTTAGCTATGGTAAAATGCCCAACTAGAATAAATATTTGGAGAATATGCTGTGCTGTTGGTACGTAAAAATCCTCAAGTAACTCCAGAGCTGTAATAAACATGAAAGAGTCACGGATATGGGGGGTGGGGGGTGGTGGTGGTTGGAAATCAGTGCTTATTTGTTATTTCTGCTGGCTAACAGAGAGGGATTCCTAATGAATTCTGCTGCATCTGAAGAGGATGAATCGGTATGAATATGCATGAATATGAAAATGTGTACTTAACCGCAACCACAACAAACGTTGATCAAGCTGGGCAAATTAAACCGGGTGCCATTGACTGTAGTTAACAGGTAATTTACATCAGAACTGACAAGCAGCCTCTTGTTAGCACCTTAATCAAGGTCTGAGAGCAGCAACAGTTGACCATAAGAGGTTAATTCTGTATTTTCTGGCAGCTTAGATGAACTGTTTTACTCTAAAGCCCTATTCATTCTGTATTAGTGCCCCCTTAGCATTTTCTACCTTCTTTTTGTACATGCAGAAAGAGTGCAAAGAAAGTTTCCCCCTCATTGATGCTCAGCTGTAACGTCTGAAGACCTTGATAAGTTCCCTTCTGTCACAGTTCTATCGTTTTTGGCACGCTTATTCAATTTGTGTCATCCCCCCATCTTTTCTTTTTTTTTTATTTCCCCCACTTCTTTCCCCTTTCTCTTAAGAAGATTTGGTGTCCACAGAAAATTCAGTTTCCACTTCAGCGGCCCAGATAATTCGAGAACAGAGAGGATTTTCAGGAGAATAATTTGATGATCAAAGGATGCACTGAGCTCGGGAGAGGAAAGGGACGTTGTGAAGTGGCTTTCCCTCAGTGTTCTGTCATTATGTTATTGCTTTCTATTCCTGTAGAAACCACTCTCATTGCGGGATCCTTCATATTTGGGAGGAAGTCATGAGGGAGAAGAAGAGGCAGGGAATTTTATTGTCTATTTTATGTCCGCCAAACACAGCATACACCTGATTAGAGATAATTTTGATAATTAAACTGTAACGTTCTCACTAATTCAGTAACCTCATGAAATGAAAGTCCTTTCTTTTAGGCCTTAACAGTAGAACAGCGCATTGTCAGGAGCACTGATGTGTGACCAAGCTCGGACTACAGCATCATGCTTGGGAGCAGAGCTACAGGAAATTGCCTTCTTTCAAGCTATAGATGGGGTGTGGGGTGAGTTTCACTTATCCATCCACGATTCACTCGCCCCCACCTTTAAAGCCCCACACTCAGTCTACCAGAAATGGACAGAGACTGAGAAAATGGTGTGTTTTTTCCTTTGAACGAGAGAATAAAAGAAATCCCTAGATTGGATGAAAACTTAGGCTTAGCTGTCTGATGGCGATAAGAGAGAAAACCTGAGGTGTGTGGATGGCACGACATTGCTGTAGGAATATGAAAAAGGTTAGGGCTGCCCTACTAATTTCATACTACTAGTATGAAATTCTTTATTCTGTAATACTGGCCATACCTTTGGTTTCTTGGTGGATGTAGTGAAAGTGTAACATTATAGCTGCTTTAGCATAGCTGGGAGGAAGTGATGCATGGACAAATGGAGAAAAAAATAACAGTAAGGGCCTCATTAAAAAATAATTTTTGGCATATTTTAGGAAGTTCTGAAAATACTGCTTATTGTCCACATAGCAGCTGCTGTGAGTCTGTTGAATAGACAGTGGAGATCAAACTTAGAGAACAATGTATTAATTATTCTAACATATCTTATTCTTCATTGTTCAGAATTTGACAGAATATCAGCTGTGGTTGTACCACTGCTGTACTAGCATGTTTTTTTTTTTTTTTAAAATAACCAAGACAGTTCAACAAAAACATTTATTTTGTAAAAAAAAAAAAATAAATAAATAAAAACTGACCAAAATTAGAGAACAGTGACCACTGTCAGAAGAAAAGATTTAAACAATGTTTTTTTGTAAGGATACAGGATTAAAAAATTAATAGGATGTGTAGAGGTGCTTGCTTTGAATGACTTCAGCACATCTGTGCCCACAGGACATCACTAGTTTCTCACACTGCTCTGCTTTGATCTTGGTCCATTCTTCTTCAGTCTCTTCCACAGTTCAGTAACTGTAGTGGGCTCATCAGCCATTACTTTGTTGCCAAGGATTTTCCAGAGATTCTCTGTGGGGTTTAGATCTAGTCTCTGGGCTGGCAATTTCATTGTTTCAATATTGTTAGATTCAAGGAACTGTTTAACCCGTTTTGCAGTGTGGCAGGGGGCATTGTCTCGCATGAAAATTGCGAGCTGATTGGGAGACATTTGCAGTGAAGGAGTTGCATGTTGCTGAAGGAGGTTCACATAAACATTTGCATTCACCCTGCCATGTAGCTGTACAAGAGGCCCAACTCCTGCTGCAGAAAACATCCCCCAAACTATGGCACTTCCTCCTCCAAATTTAACTGACTTCTTTACACACTTTGGGTTCAGTCTTTCCACAGTTTGACACTAAATCCCATCAGACCCAAATAGATTGAACTTACTCTCATCACTGAAGTGCACTCTGGACCAGTTCTCCTCTGTCTACACAACATGCTCCTCAGCAAAGGCAAGTCTAGTCTTTTTATTTTTTCTGCTGATGAGAGGTTCGTTCACTGCAGAGTGAGCTTTGAGTCCAAATTGTCTTAAATGGAGAGACACTGTGTGCCGAGACAAATCCTTGCCCTGTTCAGCAGTGAACTGGTGAGTAATTCCAGCTGCAGTGTTGAACCGATTCCTGATTGAGAGTCTTCATATAATCCTGTCCCCCAAACCAGAGCAGTGTGAGAAACTAGTGATGTCCTGTGGGTGCAGATGTGCTGAAGTCCTTCAAAGCAAGGGCCTCTATATTTCCTATTAATTTTTGAATGCTATAGCCCTAAAAATACATTATTTAAACGTTCTATTCTGACACAGTGGTTACTGTTCTCTAAAGGTGGCTTCACACCAAATGCGAACGGGCTAATTTTTCGTGCAACACAATTACATTATAACTTAATGTAAACACACGAATAGACATGAATTCACCGTCTGAGTGAGATGCAGACGGGCTAAGTTGCCTTTATGACTTCTGCAACAGTGTTCAACCTATTGTGGAAATTTCCAAAATAACGTCATGCTTTAGGTTTACATTATCCGACAGGGGGCTCACCTGAAAAAGTTGTCCCTGTCTCCAAAACTTTATAAGATGATGGATGTTTCCGTTGCAAGCTTGCTAGTCTTGTTAGCACATCCGTGGCAGGAATCCGTGGGTAAATAACTCCGACATCCCAATTCAGCTGAAGAGCCCCCAGTCCTTCTGTCTCCAGGTGAGTGGCAGTCTCATTTTCAAACTAATTTACTCTCCAATGTTGATACTTTTACTCCGGTGATGGGAGAATTTCAAAGCTAGCGCTATCCTTTGGACATGAATGCGCAAATGCGCCGTTTTGTGTGTGCTTGCCTCTTTCCATTGACTTTGTATGGATTCGTGTCTCCCGTTTGCGTTTGGTGTGAAGGCACCTGAAGTTTGCGGGTTTTTTTTTTTTGCAAAATAAATGTTTGTGTTGGAAGTGCCTTGGTTATTTAAAAAAACATGCTAGTACAGTAGGGGTATAGCCACAGCTGATATTCTGTGAAATTCTGAACAGTGAAGAATAACATATGTTAGAATAAATCTATCGTTAATACATTGTTCTCTAATTTTGATCTCCACTGTATACATTAATGAACAATTTTTATCAGCACATGCAAGGCAAGCATTATTTAATCTATTGTACAAAACTGGCAATAATGTGCATTTTCTTCCTTTTTCTTAAACTTGTAGACTTTGATATTAAATTGACAGGAAATGCTGTCTTTCTGCCACCAGTTTTTCTTGGATCTGTATAATGTCAGAGACTGGATATCTCGGTCCTACCAACCTGCTGTTGAACACGGGGCAATTAATTTGAAGAAAGGTTTGTTTAAATGGATGGTGGTCCTAAATAGATAGGAGGTAAAAGTGCATAAAATGCCAGAATTAATTTGATTTCTGATTATTAACCTACTTTGATGGAGTTCAGTAGTCATGATATGCAACTGTGTATGATCTTAATATGGTGGGTATAGAAAAAAACCCCTTCAAAATAGTCACATTTTGTTGCTTTGCAGCCTGACATGAAGATGGACTCTATTTTTGTTTTATCCAGCTGTATTTACTTAGTGCAGCTTGTAACATTCAACTGAAAGATATGCGTAACAGCAGTAGGTCAGAAAAATAGACAGTATTACCTGCCGGGGAGTCCAGTATACCTGGACTCCCCGGGAACCTACGCCAGGATTCTGTTTGTGGACTTCAGCTCCGCATTCAACACCATCCGCCCCGATCTGCTCCAGGACAAGCTGTCCCTGCTCAACGTGCCTGACTCCCTCTGCAGGTGGATCACCGACTTCCTGACGGACCGGAGACAGCATGTGCGGCTGGGGAAGTCTGTCTCAGACTCTGTTAGCATCAGCATTGGATCACCCCAGGGCTGTGTACTTTCCCCCCTACTCTTCTCCCTTTATACCAACTCCTGCACCTCCTCCCACCAGTCTGTTAAGCTGATTAAGTTTGCGGACGACGCCACCCTCATCGGGCTCATCTCCAACGGTGACGAGTCCGCCTACAGGGAAGAGGTGGCCCAGCTGGTGTCCTGGTGCAGCCACAACAACCTGCAGCTGAATGCTCTGAAGACAGCGGAGATGATTGTGGACTTCAGGAAAGTCACATCCCCCCTGCCCCCCCTCACCATCACAGGCTCTCCCATCACCTTTGCAGATTCCTTCCGCTTCTTGGGCACCACCATCACCTGAGACCTCAAATGGGAGCCAACCATCAGCTCCCTCATCAAAAAGGCCCAGCAGAGGATGTTCTTTCTGCGGCAGCTGAGGAAGCTCAAGCTACCCACCAAGATGTTAGTGCAGTTCTACACGGCCATCATCGAGTCCATCCTCACCTTCTCCATAACTGTGTGGTACGCAGGAGCCACTGCCAGGGACAGACTAAGGCTGCAGCGCGTCGTGCGCACTGCTGAGAAGGTGATAGGCTGCAAGCTCCCATCTCTCCAGGACCTGTACATCTCCAGGACCCGGAGGCGTGCTGGCCGGATCATAGCCGATCCTTCACATCCTGGTCACGTGCTGTTTGCCCCCCTCCCCTCAGGTAGAAGGCTTCGGTCCATTCGGACTAAAACCTCTCGGCACATGAACAGCTTTTTCCCCTCTGCCATCAGACTGCTGAACACTAAGTGACTTTTGACTCTCGTGCACTATGTACAGCAGCTCAACCAGACTCATGTCATTCATCACTGTTTTTCTGTTGCATTATTGACTGCACTATGTGGTACTTCACATTATCTGCTACATGCTAATTTTTTAAACTGCCTTGACTAGTACTACTCATTATTACTAGTATTATTATTATTATTACTTATTATTACTTATTTTTCTACACTTATTGCACGTTTCTAGTCCTTTAGTTTTTTAGTTTATCCCTTTTTCTCATTATGTTTTTAATGTTGCAGCATGGCACCGAGACAAATTCCTAGTTTGTGTATCACATGAACAATGGCAATAAACCTGATTCTGATTCTGAGTATAGAAAGGATAAAGGACCACCTCCTTGTGTCAGTATTGAACCATTTTTTGCTCCAATTACAGCCATTAGTCTGATGGGATATATCTCTACCAACTCTTTACATCTGGACTTTATAATATTATCCCACTCTTGACTGGAGAACCGCTCAAATTCAGTTAAATGACTGTTGGTGAACTGCAGTCTTCTAATCATTGTACAGATTTTCAATGGGGTTTAATTCTGGACTCTGACTAGACCATGCAAAGACATTCATCTTTTGCTCCTTCAGCCACGACGTGGTCAGTTTTCCAATGTGGTTTGGGATATTGTCATGTTGAAAGATAAACCTTCTTTCTATTGACAACTTTTTGGCAGAAGGCAGCAGATTTTCCTCCAGAATTTGACAGTGTTTTACCCCATTCTTTTTTCCCCCAACTCTAGTCTGACAACTGTTCCAGTCCCTGCAGCAGAGAAACAGCCACACAAAAGGATATTACCACCTCCATGCTTTACTGTACGAATGTAATTTGGATAGTGAGCTGTATTGACTTTCCACCAGATACTGTACAGTATATTGTTTCCTATACCCACTGTAGGTCTGCTTTACGTTCTTCAAGTGTTTAATATAAAACTGCAACTATTTATTAGCATTTCACAGAGAATTATTAATCAAACTGACCAACACTGGCTCTATGAATCCAAAAATTTAAGATTGTTTCCATTCAGTATGTGTATGAGTCATGTTCCATAGTCCAAAAGACTTGCGTCGGGTAAATTGGCTTTAGGTTGTATACTTTTTACTATGTTTTGCCCTCTAATGGATATGGATCTGTCCCAAGTTTACCTCAACTTTATGCTCTTTGATTGCTTCGACTGGGGTCTAGCCCCCCCTCCCTTTCAAAGAAATTTTACCCATCAATTAAAATGGAAAACAAATTCGTAGAGCATAAAAATAAAAACAGTACTAAATTATTTTTTATTACTTAAACTATAGTACAGAATCTCCCCTGTGCTGTTGATCTTCTCCCTTATATTCCTGTCATAATTGTGCCTTGACAGCTTAATGTAGATCCCAAAAGCACCTGCAAACTGAGATGCCCCGATGTGACTTTACCTTCCCATCTTGGCAACAGCACCCAGCTCTCTCAATGTTCACAACATCCACTGATACACCCAAAACAAACAGTAGGTGCCTCACGTTGTCATCCCACCCCTAGTCACAGCCGAACAAGGTCAGCCTTTCAGCCCGGCTCTTCACACCATCTGTTTGAGCTGGCTGACATTTGGCCCTTGCCAACACTGAAATCTCACTTCAGAGGGGGGGCTGGCATGTTTGCATTTTGTTTGTTTATTGTATGTCAGAGGGCAGATTTTACTTGGATATGATCTGAAAGGCAAGAAATAATATGCTAGCTTAATGGGCAAGATAGTTGTGAAGGGATAGACTACAAATCTGTGCATCTGCATGGGGGCTGTATATATTTTGTTTTGACTTCTGCTGTTGAATGCATCTTGATAAACTGTGTTCCATATATCCTTATGAGATTTGCTTTTGCTTGCTTATTTAGTCAGCTAAAAGGGTTGTTTGGGTCGGATACATGAACACACGTGAAAAGCAAGGCAGGCATTGTAGTGGATCTTGGTTGGCGGTGGTGTGCCAGCCTCCAGAAGGGGGCAGCAGCCCTCTAAGTTGAGCATGGGCTAATGGGAAATGGAAAGTCACATTCACAGGTCATTTAATCTTGCCGTTTTGTCACGGGCTGGGCCTCCAGTGCTGTTTTCTTGCCTTTCTCTCTCTTCTGTTCACAAAATTCTCATCTGCGTTCAATAACTTCCCTGTTTCATACATTTTGATGGTGGTTTCATAAGCTTGCAGTGATTTTCAGATTACATTTGTGTGTTCTTGGGGGGAGAGTCTTGATTCTGGATGTGACTATAACTCACTGTATTTTTTAGGCTGTATTCAACAGTCTGGAGTGCCTTTTTTGGAGCACTGTGTGCTCTTGCGTCACTAACAGTACCCTAGAAGTTTGATATCTGCAGACCTAAGCTGTACTGAGCATTTCAGTCGTATTTAACTGAGTGTACAGTATGTATATAGGCTAGTGTTACTTTACACTGTGTGCATAAGCTCACCCTTGCATACTGTGTTTGCCTGTGTATCATAGGCTTGTAAGGGTAAACCATACATACAGTGGTGTGAAAAAGTGTTTGCCCCCTTCCTGATTTCTTATTTTTTTTGTACGTTTGTCACACTTAAATGTTTCAGATCATCAAACAAATTTAAATATTAAACAAAGATAACACAGGTAAACACAAAATGCAGTTTTTAAATGAAGGTGTTTATTATTAAGGGTAAAAAAAATCCAAACCTACATGGCCCTGTGTGAAAAAGTGATTGCCCCCCTGTTAAAACATAAATTAACTGTGGTTTATCACATCTTTGAAAGCTGAGTTCAATTTTCTAACCATTTCTAAATCTTTGGGACTCCAGCAGACCACAGTGAGAACCATTACCCACAAATGGGAAACGCATGGAACAGTGGTGAACCTTCCCAGGAGTGGCTGACTGATCAAAATTACCTCAAGAGCGCAGTGACAGCTCATCCAAGAGGTCACAAAAGACCTCATAACAACATCCAAAGAACTGCAGGTTTCATTTGCCTCCGTTAAGGTCAGTGTTCATGACTCCACCATAAGAAAGAGATAAGGCAAAAATGGCCTGCATGGCAGAGTTCCAAGATTAAAACCATTGCTGAGCAAAAAGAACATAAAGGCTTGTCTCAGTTTTGCCACAAAACATCTTGATGATCCCAAGACTTTTGGGAAAATACTCTGTGGACTGAGGAGACAAAAGTTGAACTTTTTGGAAGGTGTGTGTCCCATTACATCCAGCATAAAAGTAACACAGCATTTCAGAGAAGGAACATCATACCAACAGTAAAACATGGTGGTGGTAGTGTGGTGGTGTGGGGCTGTTTTGTTGCTTCAGGACCTGGAAGACTTGCTGTGGTAAATGGAACCATGAATTCTGCTGTCTACCAAAAAATCCTGAAGGAGAATGTCCGGCCATCTGTTTGTGACCTCAAGCTGAAGCGCACTCAGATTCTGCAGCAGGGCAATGATCCAAAGCACACCAGCAAGTCCACTTTTGAATGGCTTAAGAAAAGCAAAATGAAGACTTTGGAGTTGGCCTAATCAAAGTCCTGACCTGAATCTGATTGAAATGCTGTGGCATGACCTTAAAAAGGTGGTTTATGCTTGAAAACCCTCCATTGTGGCTGAATTACAAAATTCTGCAAAGATGAGTGGGCCAAAATTCCTCCACAGTGCTGTAAAAGAATCATTGCCAGTTATTGCAAATGCTTGATTGCAGTTTTTGCTGCTAAGGGTGGCCCAACCAGTTATTAGGTTTAGGGGGCAATCACTTTTTCACACAGGGCCATGGAGGTTTGGATTTTTTCCTCCATAATCATCATAATCATAAACACCTTCATTTAAAAACTGCATTTTGTGTTTACCTGTGTTAGCTTTGTCTAATATTTAAATTTGTTTGATGATCTGAAACATTTCAGTGTGACAAGCATATAAAAAAATGAGAAATCAGAAAGGGGGCAAACACTTTTTCACACCACTGTAGCTTACACTGTTTGATCTAGACACTAGAAGAGAAATATGATTACAGTGGTAAACACTAGCAGTCATAGACAAGTTTAGTATTTTTACTATTTCGTATTTGTACTATTTGTATTTTTAGTAGTTTGTGTTTTATTCAACGAGAAGATGTCAGAGGTTAAAGGACTTTCCTGTGGGGTTCCTCAAGGCTCAGTTCTGGGCCCTACTCTGTTTTTATTGTATTTAACTCCACTTAGCCAGATTATTAGTCAGTTTAAGGGTGTCTCTTACCATTTTTACGCAGATGACATTCAGCTTTACTGCTCTTTTAAAGAGAATGAGCTGAACATTTTATCAAACTTAATCTCTTGCCTGTTTGCCTTTAACAAATGGTTAAATAATAACTTCCTACAATTAAATCGTAACAACACAGAAACACTGATCATCACGCCAGACAGTAAAATTCCTCTGATAAAGCAACACTTAGGTCACCTAGGCTCTTCTGTCCAGCCCAGCCTACTTAACCAGGGTGTTGTTTTTGACAATGCTATGTCACTGGACTGCCATGGTCGGCATCTAGTCAGAAATTGCTTTTTTCATCTTAGGAATATAGCAAAACTTAGACCTATGGTTTCAACACCTGAACTGGAAATGATCATTCATGCTTTTATCTTGTCTCGCTTAGATTATTGTAATGCCCTTTTTATGAGTTTTAATAAAACTGCTGTTGCCCGCGTTCAGACTGTGCAAACTGCAGCAGCTCGGCTTATAATCCAGACGAAAAAAAGGGAACACATTTCCTCAGTTTTATCGTCCCTTCACTGGCTGCCAGTTGCTTTTAGATTTCATTTTAAGATTTTAATTTTGACTTTTAGAGCTCTTAATTGCCAAGCCCCTTAATACATCTCAGCCCTCTTGACTCCTTATGCCATGATGCGATCACTAAAATCCTCAGACCAGAGACTCCTGGTGGTCGCTCAGACCAAATTCAGAAACCGTAGAGATTGGTTCTTTCCAGGCTGCTGCACCACGGCTTTGGAACACACTTTCCGTGTCTTTGCGCTGCCTTGAGTCCGTTGACTCCTTTAAGAAGGAGTTAAAAACTCATTTGTTTAGACAGGCTTTTAGCTCTCATTGAATGGCTTTTATTTCTTCACTGTTTTCTCTTTTTCATTCCTATTAATATGAATATGCCTCCAGATCAATGCGAGGAAAACAAAGGAGCTGGTGGTGGACTGCCGCAGGCAAGGACAACCCCTCACAGCACCAGTAAATATACAGGGAACAGACATCGAGATGGTGACATCCTACAAGTACCTGGGTGTTCATCTGAACAATAAACTAGACTGGTCACACAATACTGACACACTCTACAAGAAGGGACAGCGCAGGCTGTTCCTACTGAGGAGACTCAGGTCTTTTGGTGTACAAGGGGCGCTGCTGAAGACATTCTATGACACGGTGGTGGCATCAGCCATCACTTTTGGAGTGGTCTGCTGGGGCAGTGGCATTACGGCAGCCAATAGGAAGAGACTGAACAAACTGATTAAGAAAGCTAGCTCTGTCGTGGGGCAGCGCCTTGACCCAGTGGAGGAGATAGGAGAGAGAAGGACGGTGGCTAAACTGTCATTTCTGCTGGAAGCCGAGTTCCACCCTATGCAGGACATACTGAATGCACTGAGGAGCTCATTTAGCAGCAGACTACATCATCCTAGGTGCACAACCGAGAGGTTTCGCAGGTCCTTCCTACCAACGGCTATCAGACTGTACAACCTAAGCAGGGCTGCTCGCAGAGATAGCAAAAAGACGTGACAACCTAATAGTTTTTGAATGCAAAAGATGCAATAGACTTATACAATGGTCCCCTCCGGCATACAACTAGGAAAATACCGGTCGCTATGGAGGGTGAGAATATGTATGGGTACATAATCATACCATGTAGGATAACTAAGTAGACGGTTGTGCTGTTTCATCCCATCTAGCAACAATGCTCCGCACTGGGTGTGTTTATATATCTACATATTTATTCCATCTAGCTGCAATGCTCCGCACTGTGTGTTTATATATCTACATATTATTCCATCTAGCTGCAATGCTCCGCACTGTGTGTGTTTATATATTTACATATTTATTCCATCTAGCTACAATGCTCCGCACTGTGTGTTTATATATATATATATATATATATATATATATATATATATATATTTATATTAATATGTACATATGTATACTAGCTGCTCTTGTTTTTTTTTTTTTTTTCCTTGCCTTCTGATTGTTGCTCTGAGTGTTGCTATCCCTGTGCTGTTGCAATCCTGGAATTTCCCCATTGTGGGACTAATAAAGGCTTATCTTATCTTATATTTTATCTTATTTCTATTGATTTTAATATCTGTGTATTTGTAAATTTTAATTTGCTGTGAAGCACTTTGTGATATATTTGTGAAAAGTGCTATACAAATAAACTTTGCTTGCTTGCTTACTTGTATATTGCAACAACAGTATAGTTTAGTGTTAAAAGCCCACTGGGTATACAAGGCTGTAGCTGAATTGGTGGGGGGGAAAAAAGACTTTGTTCTGCATCTTTACCCCCCAGTTCCATTCATCATCTACCATCATGCGCGTCACTTTTTTTTTTTCTTCCCAGCTGGCGTGCTTTCAAGTTATATAATTCAAAATGTCAGACAATCCAGTGGTGAATTGATACATGGTTTGCGGCTGATGTAGAGAAAACATTCTCTGTAAAAAATGTGGGGTGTCATGGTCTTTGTAGACATGTGGACAGTGAAGGATTATATTGAGTTGGGGGTGAGGTAGAAGAACTTGGGTGGTTGCTGTGAAAGATTTACAGTCTGCACACCTGACACTTCCCAGTATCTTGCCTTGCCCTCTTCCTCTGCACTTCTAATCTTCTCCACACTCGTCTTTTGTTACGTAACCGCCAAGATTGGATGCGCTCAAGGTTGTGCAAGCGGTACAGGTAATGGAACCAGTGGGAGGTCAAAGGCAAGAGAGGGAAGGAGCAAAGTGAAGAGGCATCACTTTGTGCGGCTCCAACAAGTCTTGACAGAGGTTTATTACATCAAGAGCTGCCTTATCTATCTGTGTGTCTTATTTTTGTTTACTCACTGTTATCAGTCATTTGATTTTTTTTTTTTTCTTATTGAGCGTAAATATTTTGTAATGTAGGTAAAGTGTTTAAACTAGTACAAAGAAGCACGAGGGGTCAAGGACTGTGCAGTAGCCTGGAGCCTTTATTTTAAGTGCCATCAAACAACTGGTGACAGTTATCTAACTGAGCATGTGAAACTGTGGTAAATGTAGCACTGGCTTTTACAACACATCTTCCCCTTTAAAATTGAGGGTAACTTTTACATATTATAGTGTATCTTTTGCAACCTTTTCTTTTCTCACTTTATTTCTTCATTTTAACAAATAGTGACATTCCACTTGCTATTAACTCAACTTGCCTGCAGGTTTTATAACTTCTCTGCTTTGGTGGATGTCCCATTTGAAGTCCCCATGTCAGTGCATGTAGGACTATATGGACCCTGACTTTTAACAATGTAGTCTGATGGTGTCAGAATTTTCTCAAGTTGGGGTTCCTGATGGTCCTGATTGACAGTCTGCAGTTGTGTCTTGTGGTCTTTGCCTGTTGTGTCTTCACAACAAATGAATGAGGTGTAGGACTTGTCATCTGGATCCACTCCATGTCTTCTCAGTGTCTGTCACCTATGCCCAAAGCGGGAAGTGGCTTAGCTGAGTGTCTCCTGTTGTAGGTGTTTTCGTAGGCCTGCTTAGCCATAGCATCATTCTCTTTAACAATAGACAGGTCTGGCAAAGCTGGTTTCAATTTTTGATCAAGCTCTGGAACAGTGTTCCATAGCCTTCTTCCCAAAAGGAGTCTAGCTAGACTCTCTTTGATTGGTTCAGTGGGAATGCCCCTGTAGCTTAGGAGGGCAAACTTAAGGTCTAGTTGTCTCAGGATACTTTTTTGCTGTTCTGAAAACTCGCTCCACCATCCATTTAACTTGAGGGTAATACGGGCTTGATGTGTGTCTAATGTCCTTCTTATGAGGGAAATTCTGGAAGTGCTGTGATGTAAATTAAGGGCCATTATCACTCACTAACTCTTCTGGTATGCCAAAATGTGCAAATATGCCCAGTAACTTGCTTATCGCAGCTTTGCATGAGGTTTTGGTTGGATTCACTATTTCTAGCCATTGTGAGTAGTAGTCTGTAACTGCCAAAAAGACTTTCTCTTTAAATTCATTGGGGTGGCAATTGCCAGAGGCCACACAATACAATATTGTCGTGATACTTTTAATTCAATTCAATTCAACTTTATATATCATCATTTCACAACAACAGTCATCATCTCATACCACTTTCAACTGTAGGGGAAAACCCCACAATTGTAGAAAGACCCCAGTAATCAATTTTTGGGCAAACTAGAATGACTTCAGTCTTATCTGAATTTAATAGCAAGAAATTACAAGTCATCCAAGCTTTGGTTTCCTCAAGACAAGCCTCTTATTTGGCTAATTGATTACTGTCATCTGGCTTCATTAACAAGTATAATTGTGTGTCATCTGCATAACATTGAAAATGTATTCAATGCTTTCTAATAATATTGCCTAGCGGAAGCACATATAAACTAAAAAGAATAGGGCCTAACACAGATCCCTGTGGAACTCCATGACTGAGCTTTGAGTTGGAAGAAAACTCATTATTGGCATGAACAAACTGGAACCTATCAGATAAATAAGATTTAAACCACTGTAACAAAGTTCCATTAAGTCCAACAAGGTGTTCTAGTCTATCAAGTAAAATATTATGATGGATAATATCAAAAGCTGCACTAAGGTCCGAAAGGACAAGTACAGAAACAAGTCCATTATCAGATGCGATAAGGAGGTTGTTAGTGACCTTCACTAAAGCTGTTTCAGTACTATGATGAATTCTAAATTCTGATTGAAACTCTTCAAATAAACCATTTCTGTGCAAGTGGTCAAATAATTGCGTGGCAACAACTCTTTCTATGATTTTTGAAATGAAAGTCATATTAGAGATTGGTCTATAGATAGCTAAAACTCCTGGATCCAGCATTGGCTTTTTAAGCAAGGGTTTATTTACAGCAGTTTTAAAAGCCTGCAGTACATGGCCTAATGTTAATGAAGAATTGATTATTTGAAGAATAGAGCGACCAATAAATGGGAAGACTTCTTTAAATAACCTAGCAGGAATAGGGTCTAGTTGACAAGTTGAAGGCTTGGATGAGGATATTATTTTATCTAACTCTAAAAGGTCAATTAGAGTCAGCTCATCCAAACAGATATCAATTGAAGGAGTTGTAGTAGTTACTGTATTTAAGTTAACGGTGGGAAGGATCCGACTGATTTTATCTCTGATAGATGAAATTTTATGATTGAAAAAGTTCATAAAATCCTGACTAGTAAGCTCTAAGGCATGGGTGTCAAACTCATTCCATGGAGGGCCAAGACCCTACAGGTTTTACCTCCACCCTGTGTCTTCAACAGGTAATTTCACTGAATTTCTTCCCACTGATTGCTGATCAGTGAAAACACCTGCTGAAGACACTGGGTGGAAATAAAACATGCAGGGTCTTGGCCCTCCATGGAATGAGTTTGACACCCCTGCTCTAAGGGAATGCTAGATCTGACAGAGTCCCGACTCTTTGTCAGCCTGGCTACAGTGCTGAAAATAAACCTGGGATTATTTTTGTTCTCTTCTATTAATGCAGAATAATAACTTGTTCTAGCTTTCCTAAGAGATTTTTTTTTTTTTTTTTATAAATTAGAGGTTCATTTCTCCAAGCTAAATAGATTTCATCAAATTTAGTGGAGTGTAGGAAGCTTGAAATAAGGAAGCGAAGTGATTTTATAAATCAGGTTTTATTGTCGGCTTCCAGTCCCTAACATGTCTCATCTCAATGCAGAAGCAGAATAAGAGGCTGAGCGCAGTCAGACCTTCATACATATACCTCACACAACAAAAGACATCGCATAACAAAGCCGACATCACACATCCGCGTTATCTCCTTCTACTGTCCTCTCTCTCCTCCACCTGACCCTGGGGGGGTCAGGAAGTCCATTCAGGTCTCCACCGCTGAGTCTCCGTCTGCTCGTTGATCTTCGCCGGTGGTCGAGACCTATTGTCCTGCTCTGAGACGTGAGGTCATTCTACATATGCAATCTCTAAACATTCCTCTTATGTCTAGACATATGTAGGTATGGATATATGAATAATATACGCCACAGCCCCCCCCAAACGTCTAAGAAAAGGACAATAAAATTAAGTTTACAGCTTAAGGTAACATCCATGACATATTATACCGTTATTCACATCAACAGGAAAAAGGAAAAATATCTTCAGCAGCCATGCCAACCTTCAAGCTATACAGCATGCTCATGTTAAAAATTCAGTGGTAACAACAACAGTATAGTCTGTCATATGTCAGCCCTAAAACTGCAACGGCACAATTCGACAGCATAGCTTACAACCCCTTGTCAATTTTACATCAGTCTATGTGTCGTCTGGGTTTCAATCTTCTCCCAAATCTGCTGTAGGCCCGCTTTGGCGTCTTGGCGGGGTCGTCCTGTAAGGAATCTGCAGCTTGGGGAGGAGAGTGATTATTTGGTCCCTGCGGGGGGGTTGAGGTGTGTCTCTTGGGCGGTCTACCCCGTCGGGGTGCTCTCGCCACCCGTGCAGGTTCGTCGCTCAACATGAAAGCAGGCTTAAGTCTGTCAATGCTGACTGTTTCTTTTCTGTCCCCTAAATCAAGCACAAAATGCTTATCACCAGGTTCCAGCACTCTATATGGTCCATCATATGGTGGGCGGAGGGTTGGTTTTAAAGCTTCGTGCCTAACAAAAACGAACTTAGCGTTTTTCAAAGCTTGGGGAACAAAAACCCGCGGAAAAGAGTGATGTACGGGTCCGGGGAGCATGTCCGGTCCCGTGCTGCTTAGGGACCTCAGGGCTGGGAGGCGCCCGGGCTCTGGATGTTCTGGTAAGAACTCACCCGGGAGCCTGAGAGGTTGTGCGAAAACTAATTCTGCCGGGGAGGCGTCTAGATCCTCCTTAGGCGCCGAACACAACCCTAATAAAACCCAGGGAAGTTTATTTACCCAATCTGTATCCGTCAGTGAGGCCCTGAGGGCAGCCTTTAAAGACCTATGAAAACGCTTGCATAACCTGTTAGCCTGAGGGTGATACGCGGTGGTGCGATGAATTGTCGCCCCTAAGCTGCTGGCCATGGCTGACCATAGCTCTGAGACAAATTGAGGCCCCCTATCGGACGTGATGTCCGATGGGACGCCGAAACGCGCCACCCAGGTTGTTAAAAAAACGCGAGCGACTTCCGCGGCAGTGGTTGATGCCAGCGGGACCGCTTCTGGCCAGCGTGTGGTACGGTCTACCATTGTTAAAAGGTGTGTGAACCCCTGCGATGACGGCAGTGGGCCCACGAGGTCGACGTGTACGTGGTCAAACCTCCTGGCCGGGATTCGGAAAGGTTCTAGAGGAGCTTTTGTGTGTTTGTGAATTTTGGCGCGTTGGCAAGACATGCAAGTCCTTGCCCACTCCTTTACATTTTTACGCAGGCCTGGCCAAACAAACTTCTCCGCGACCATTTTCACCGAGGCGCGCACCCCTGGGTGCGCGAGGGAGTGCACTGAGTCAAAAATGCGGCGGCGCCACGCGGCTGGGACTACCGGGCGAGGTCGACCGGTTGACATGTCGCAGATTAGGGGGGCACACCGTCACGCAAACCCCTTTCCTCCAGCCTTAACCCTGTTGGTCCAGACTGGAGCGCGCGCACGTCCGCATCACTGCTTTGTTCCGCTGCCATGGCCGCGTAATCTATCCCTAAGTGAATTGGGGCCGCGTCCGCATCCGCGTTGGCCATGAGCTCTGCGGCTGCGGTAGTATAATCTGCTTCCTCGTGCCCTGACGATGTCACGGCACGGGAGAGGCAGTCTGCCACCACATTAAGTTTGCCTGCCACGTGTCGAATATCTGTGGTAAACTCTGAAATTGCGGCCAGCTGTCTTTGTTGCCTCCCCGACCACGGTTCTGAAATTTTAGCCATCGCAAAAGTGAGTGGTTTGTGGTCTACAAAAGCTGTGAAACGCCGCCCTTCCAGCCAGAACTGGAAATGGCGGATGGATAAATGAAGCGCTAGCAGCTCTCTGTCAAAAGTGCTGTATTTGCGCTCGGTTTGGTTTAGGGATTTGCTAAAAAATGCTAGCGGTTGCCAGGCTCCGCCAACATGTTGTTCTACGACAGCCCCTATGGCCAGGTCTGAAGCGTCTGTGGTCAGCGCTATGCGGGCCGAGGGATCGGGGTGGACCAACAATGTGGCATCCGCTAGTGCTCTTTTTACTTCCGCGAAGGCGCGTTCCCGCTCCGGGGTCCATTTGACCGCGTTGGAGGGCTTTTGTTTTCTGAGCGCGGCATAGAGGGGCTGCATGAGTTGAGCTGCGCGAGGGAGGAAACGGTTGTAAAAATTCACCATTCATCCATCCATCCATCTTCTACCGCTTTTCCGGAGGTCCGGGTCGCGGAGGCAGCAGTTCAAGCAGAGAAGCCCAGACTTCCCTCTCCCCAGCCACCTGCTCCAGCTCTTCAGAGGGGATACCAAGGCGTTCCCAGACCAGCTGGGAGACATAGTCTCTCCACCGAGTCCTGGGTCTGCCCCGGGGTCTCCTCCCAGTGGGACGTGCCTGAAACACCTCAAGTGGAAGGCGTCCAGGAGGCATCCTAATCAGATGCCCATACCACCTCAACTGACTCCTTTCAATGTGGAGGAGCAGCGGTTCTACTCTGAGCCTCTCCCGGATGACTGAGCCCTCACCCTATCTCTGAGGGTGAGTCCAGCAATCCTACGGAGAAAGCTCATTTCAGCCGCTTGTATCCGCGATCTCGTTCTTTCGGTCATTACCCAAAGCTCGTGACCATAGGTGAGAGTAGGAACGTAGATTGACTGGTAAATCGACAGCTTTGCCTTAGAACTAAGCTCCCTCTTCACCACAACAGACCGGTACAACGTCCGCATCACTGCAGATGCTGCTCCAATCCGTCTGTTGATCTCTCGCTCCATTTTCCCCTCACTCGTGAACAAAACCCCAAGATACTTAAACTCCTCCACTTGGGGCAGGAGCCTGTCCCCAACCCGGAGAGGACAATCCACCTTTTTTCCGGCTGAGGACCATGGACTCGGACTTGGAGGTGCTGATTCTCATCCCAGCCGCTTCACACTCAGCAGCAAACCGTCCCAGCAAGAGCTGTAGGTCATTGCTGGATGAAGCCAACAGGACAACATCATCTGCAAACAACAGAGATGAGATCCTGTGGTCACCAAGCATGACACCCTCCATTCCCTGGCTGCGCCTAGAAATCCTGTCCATAAAAATTATGAACAGGATCGGTGACAAAGGGCAGCCCTGGCGGAGTCCAACTCTCACTGGGAATGACTCCGATCGAGTGTTGGCAATACGAACCAAACTCTCACAATGGTCGTACAGAGACCGAATAGCTCGTAACAACAAGCCCGATACCCCATACTCCCGAAGCACCCCCCACAAAAATCCACGAGGGACGCGGTCAAATGCCTTCTCCAAGTCCACAAAACACATGTAAACTGGTTGGACAAACTCCCACGAACCCTCAAGAATTCTCGAGAGGGTAAAGAGCTGGTCCGATGTGCCACGGCCAGGACGAAAACCACATTGCTCCTCCTGAATCCGAGGTTCGACCAACGGCCGGATTCTCCTCTCCAGCACCTTGGCATAGACCTTCCCAGGGAGGCTGAGGAGTGTGATCCCTCTAAAGTTGGAGCACACCCTCCGGTCCCCTTTTTTGAAGAGAGGAAACCACCCACCCCGGTTTGCCATGCCAAAGGCACTGCCCTCGACCTCCACGCAATGTTGCAGAGGCGTGTCAACCATGACAACCCAACAACATCCAGGGCCTTGAGGTACTCAGGGCGAATCTCGTCCACCCCCGGGGCCCGGCCACCAAGGAGATTTTTAACCACCTTGGCGACCTCAGCCCCTGTGATAGGCGAGTCATCCCCCTCGTCCCCAAACCCTGCTTCCTCTGTGGAAGGCGTATCAGTGGGATTGAGGAGATCCTCAAAGTATTCCTTCCACCGCCCGACGATATCCCCAGTTGAAGTCAACAGTGTCCCATCCGCACCATACACAGTGTGGACCGGGGAGCTGCTTTCCCCTCCTGAGCCGCCGAACAGTTTGCCAGAATCTCTTTGAAGCCGACCGAAAGTCTTGTTCCATGGCCTCACCGAACTCCTCCCATACCCGGGTTTTTGCTTCAGCAACCACCCGAGCTGCACTCCGCTTGGCCTGCCGGTACACCTCAGCTGCTTCGGGAGTCCCACAAGCCAACCAAGCTTGATAGGGACTCCTTCTTCAGCTTAATGGCCCCCCCTCACCACTGGTGTCCACCACTTGGTTCGTGGGGTTGCCACCCACGAGAATGCACCGGACCACCTTGCGGCCGCAGCTCTGGGCCGCCGCTCAACAACAGAGGTGGAGAACATGGCCCATTCAGACTCCATGTCTCCAGACTCCCTCGGAATGTGGTTGAAGTTCTTCCGGAGGTGGGAGTTGAAGACCTCCCGGACAGGGGCCTCAGCCAGACGCTCCCAGCACACCTCACTATACGTTTGGGTCTACCAGGTCTGAATGGCTTCCTCCCTGCCATCGGATCCAACTCACCACCAGGTGGTGATCAGTTGACAGCTCTGCACCTCTCTTTACTCGGGTGTCCAAGACATACGGTGCAGGTCTGATGATACGATAACAAAATCGATCATCGACCTGCGACCTAGGGTCGCAGGTCGCAGGACCAGACAAGCTGGTCCTGGGTGAAGGGCCAGACTAAGAACGATCCAACAGACTCTCATGATAAATTGTATATCAAGGATTCAGTGTACCCCGCCCAGTATGGGGGTTACCGGGGCCCCACCCTGGAGCCAGGCCTGGGGGAGGGGGCTCGAAGGCTAGCGTCTGGTGGCCGGGTGTTTTCCACCCATGGGACCCGGCCGGGCTCAGCCCGAAGGAGTTACATGGTCTGCCCTCCAGTGGGTTCACCACCTGCAGGAGGGATCATGGGGGTCCGGTGCTATGTGGATTAGGTGGCGTGTCAAAGGCGGAGACCTTGGCGGACTGATCCCAAGCTTTCTAAAAATTCACCATTCCTAAAAATTCCTGTAGCGATCTGACCGTTTGTGGTCGGGGGGAAATTTTCTACCGCGCACACTTTGTCCGGCAATGGAACTGCCCCCTCTGGTGAAACTCTGTGTCCCAAAAATCAATTTGTGACACACCGAATCGGCATTTGGCTGGGTTAATTATTAACCCGTGCTCTTCCAGCCTCTGAAAACCGTAGTGAGTTGTTGTTCATGTTCTTCCTCTCCGACGTGCCTGGCTACCAGAATCACCGTCGTGGTAGACGAACAAGAAGGGGAGGTCGCGTAATACTGCGTCCATCATTCGCTGAAAAGTTTGAGCAGCACCTTTGAGGCCAAACGGCATTCGCAAAAATTCAAAAAGACCAAAAGGGGTTATTACCGCCATTTTAGGAACGTCTTCAGGTCGAACCGGAACTTGGTGGTAGCCGCGGACCAGGTCTATTTTAGAAAAAATGCGCGCACCCGCCAGATGTAGTGAAAAATCCTGAATGTGAGGGATTGGGTAGCGGTCATGCGCTGTCGCATTGTTTAGTCTGCGGTAATCACCGCAAGGTCTCCAAGAACCGTCGGTTTTCGGGACCATATGTAGTGGCGATGCCCAAGGGCTTTTCAAGCGCCGAATAATGCCCAGTTTTTCCAGGCTGGCAAACTCGTCGCGTGCTATGGCGAGCTTGGTCGCGTCTAAGCGTCGAGCTTTAGCAAACACAGGTGGGTCTGTTGTGGGAATGAAGTGTTCCACCCCGTGTTTCGCTACTGTTGCCGAAAATTTGGGAACTGCGAGTGCTGGAAATTGGGTGAAGAGTTGGTCAAACTTACCTCCTGCTGTGGTGACGCTGGCCTGCACGGGTGGTGGGGACACTCGAGCTGAACAGGGGATAGAAGAAAATGACAGTGCATTAACTAAGCGTCTGTTTGCAAGATCGACTAACAACCCATGTGCATATAAGAAATCAGCGCCCAACAAGTTAAAACTCACCGCCGCTATAATAAAGGTCCACCTATAGTTGCGGCCGTGAATGGACAGAGGCACGTTTCTTTTACCAAATGTGTCGATGATCGAGCCATTAGCTGCCATCGCTCCGTTTCCACGGGGTCCTGTTGCCCGGTCTGCGTAGGACGGGGTGATGAAGCTCACCTGAGCTCTGGTGTCGATGAGGAACTGTCTCCCGGAGCGTCCGTCAGTCACGTAGAGCAGCTTGTTTTTCTCGCCGAGAGCCGTAGCTGCTAATTGGTTCCCGGCTTTGAAGTTTCCCGAGCTCTTGAAATTGCAGGGGGGCACGCATTTGTATGCCCTCTCGGCGAAACGTCGATGGTAGTAGCAGAGGTCATCCCGTTTGCTGCGCCTTGGCCGCGTCGCTGTCATGGTGGGCGGGCTCTGTTCCGTCGTCTGTGATTCTCCGATGCTCTGGGCTTCCACGCCAAGATCTGCCGATGCTGCTGTGGCCATCTGCTCGCCGCAGGAGTTGATGAGCCGCTGCGCTTCTCGGGCAAGCGCGCGGAAGTCCTGCTGGGTCTTACACCGCATGTTGGCCAGGATCCCTCTCATGTGCGTCGGTAGAGTGCTGAGGAAGATGTGTTGAAAGAGGAAGTTGTCGTTGTCTGCCTCCCTCAGCTGCAGCATGTCTTCCATGAGGGCCATCGGTCTGCGCCCCCCGTGTCCGTAAATCGCCAGTATCCTCCCGGCCCTTTCCTCGGCCGAGGGGACGAAACTCTCGATGAGGGTCGCCTTCAGTTCCTTGTATTTGTCGTTGGCGGGCGGCTGTTGTATCACGCTCCGCACGCATCGTGCTGTGGCGGCATCGAGTCTGGCGACGATGTGGTAAAATTTGGTCTCGTCGGCCGTCACCCCCGCGAGTGCAAACTGAGCCTCAGCCTGCTGGAACCACGAGTTCGGGTCATTTTGCCAGAACTCTGGGAGTTTGACGGCGACGGCGCTTGCTTGGGCCGCCTCTGACGAGTCTGCAGCGCGAGAACGCCTTTCCTCCGTTCTCATGACAGGGTTGGGGACGGCGCTTGGCTGGGCCGTCTCTGACGATTCTGCTGTGGGAGAACGTCTTCCATCCGTTCCCCCGTCTACGTTGGCGACGGCGCTTGCTTGGGTCGCCTCTGACGAGCCTGTAGCGGGAGAACGTCTTTGGTCCATTCTCACGTCTGGTCATCAATGTAGGGAGCTTGAAATAAGGAAGCGAAACGATTTTATAAATCAGGTTTTATTGTCGGCTTCCAGTCCCTAACATGTCTCATCTCAATGCAGAAGCAGAATAAGAGGCTGAGCGCAGTCAGACCTTCATACTTATACCTCACACAACAAAAGACATCGCATAACAAAGCCGACATCACACATCCGCGTTATCTCCTTCTACTGTCCTCTCTCTCCTCCACCTGACCCTGGGGGGTCAGGAAGTCCATTCAGGTCTCCACCGCTGAGTCTCCGTCTGCTCGTTGATCTTCGCCGGTGGTCGAGACCTATTGTCCTGCTCTGAGATGTGAGGTCATTCTACATATGCAATCTCTAAACATTCCTCTTATGTCTATACATATGTAGGTATGGATATAGCATTATCAGATGTGATAAGGAGGTTGTTAGTGACCTTCACTAAAGCTGTTTCAGTACTATGATGAATTCTAAACCCTGATTGAAACTCTTCAAATAAACCATTCTGTGCAAGTGGTCAAATAATTGCATGGCAACAACTCTTTCTATGATTTTTGAAATGAAAGTCATATTAGAGATTGGTCTATAGATAGCTAAAACTCCTGGATCCAGCATTGGCTTTTTAAGCAAGGGTTTATTTACAGCAGTTTTAAAAGCCTGCAGTACATGGCCTAATGTTAATGAAGAATTGATTATTTGAAGAATAGAGCGACCAATAAATGGGAAGACTTCTTTAAATAACCTAGCAGGAATAGGGTCTAGTTGACAAGTTGAAGGCTTGGATGAGTATATTTTTTTATCTAACTCTAAAAGGTCAATTAGAGTCAGCTCATCCAAACAGATATCAATTGAAGGAGTTGTAGTAGTTACTGTATTTAAGTTAACGGTGGGAAGGATCCGACTGATTTTATCTCTGATAGATGAAATTTTATGATTGGAAAAGTTCATAAAATCCTGACTAGTAAGCTCTAAGGCGTGGGTGTCAAACTCATTCCATGGAGGGCCAAGACCCTGCAGGTTTTACCTCCACCCTGTGTCTTCAACAGGTAATTTCACTGAATTTCTTCCCACTGATTGCTGATCAGTGAAAACACCTGCTGAAGACACTGGGTGGAAATAAAACATGCAGGGTCTTGGCCCTCCATGGAATGAGTTTGACACCCCTGCTCTAAGGGAATGCTAGATCTGACAGAGTCCCGACTCTTTGTCAGCCTGGCTACAGTGCTGAAAATAAACCTGGGATTATTTTTGTTCTCTTCTATTAATGCAGAATAATAACTTGTTCTAGCTTTCCTAAGAGATTTTTTTTTTTTTTTTTTTTTATAAATTAGAAGTTCATTTCTCCAAGCTAAATAGATTTCCTCTAATTTAGTGGAGCGCCATTTTCTTTCTAATTGACAAGTCTTCTGTTTTAAGCTACAAGTTTCTGTGTTGAACCAAGGAGTCAGAAATCTCTAATTAGACTTTTTTCTTTTTTAAAGGGGCCACCATGTCTAGAGTCTGATGCAGAAAAGATGTCACACTATCTACCATGCTATCAATTACAGAAGGAACAAGCTGTCCATAGCTTATCTTCTTTGTGTTGACACATGGCATTGAGGAAACAACTTGCTTAAATTTGGTAACAGCATCATCTGAGAGGCATCTACTGTAGTAATATTTTTCTTTAGGACCCAAATAGTCAGAAATAGTAAAATTGAAAGTTAACAGATAATGGTCTGAGAGTACAGGGTTATGAGGACACACTACCAAATTTTCTATTTCTCTGCCATATGTCAGCACAAGGTCCAACGTGTGGTGGAGATAATGGGTAGAATTTCCTACTTTATGAGAAAACCCAATCGAGTCTAATATTGAATTAAATGTCATATTAAGGCAATTGTTATCTACGTCTACATGTATATTAAAGTCCCCTACTATAATTTTTCTATCCAATTTCAGTACTACATCCTCTAAGAACTCAGCAAATTCAGATAAAAACTCTGAGTAGGGTGAGGGAAGATGATAAACCATGGCAAATAAAATTAGGTTTAACCTAAAATTTCTAACATGCCCAATACTGAGGACTAGGCCCTCAAAGGAATTATAACATGTTTTTTGCTTTACATTAACTAGTAATTTGGAATATTAAATTGTTGCTACTCCTCCTCCATGACCAGAACTTCTGGGATTTTGACAGTTTAAATAACCAGAGGGAGTTGATTCATTTAAACTAACATAATCCTCTTGCCGTAACCCAGTCTCTGTAAGGGATAGTAAATCAGTCTGAGTATCAATTAGCCTCTTGCCGTAACCCAGTCTCTGTAAGGGATAGTAAATCAGTCTGAGTATCAATTAGCAGATCATGGACTAGCAGAGACTTGGGAGTTAGTGACCTAATATTTAACAAACCGCATTTAATTTTTAGATATTTTTTTTTTAGATTTAGAGGCTACATGTTTAATTTGCATTTTACCAACTTTTTTAATCACTTTGGGATGTTGATATATTTTTATTTACTTTAGACGGAACAGACAGTGATTCTCTGGGGAAGACAGGGGCTAACTAAATAGTTGAGTTAAATATTTATATTTATATTACCAGATTAAGAATAATAATAATAATAATTAATAATTAATTAATAATTAAGAATTAAGAATAATATGTGAAACTCACTGCTTTGAGTGCTACAGCTTGGGTTTTGGTAAGTGAAATTCTTGTTGTCTGGTATGTGAAGTACTGTCTTTTTAACTAAGCTAGCTTGTGTTAGCAAATTGTCTTAGCACTCCACATTTTTCCTCTTCATATTGCCACGTGTGTTTTTTATTAATCTACATTCTTCAAGTCAAATAACAGTTTGTGAAATGCCTACTCCTGCTTGTGTTTGACCTTGTGTTTGACTGTACTGTATATTTAGTTAAATAGTTAGGGTCAACAGATTGCATTCTCCTGTTTTCACAGGTGTGTTTATTATTTTTGGAGCGGCTGCAAACATCAGATTGCTGCTTGTAAGTCTCATATTTCCTCTGATTATTTTTATATTGGTAGTCTGTCTTTGTTCCCTACTTATGATGTTTGATCAGTTAATGGGCCATAGTTAACATGCTAATTAACACCAGATTTGTGTATATTTCAACTAAGTTGAGGGGTGGTGGATGGAGAGAAGCTGCAGAGAGGTGTGTAAGACTGCGACTCTTCCCTGATCCCAACTCTGAGTAGTCCGTGATTTGGAACTTTTAAAAAAAAATGATACCAGATTGTTTGATAAATGACACGCACCATCCAAAGTGGGATGGAAGCCGTCTCCCCTAATAAGACCAGGTTTTCCCCCAAATGAGTTCCAGTTGTCTATGTAGCCCACATCGTTTACAGGACACCACACAGACAGCCAGCGGTTGCAGGATGACGCAGCTAAACATGTCATCACTGGTCAGGTTGGGGAGGGGCCCAGAGAGCACTACAGAGGCCGACATTGTTTTAGCAAAGTTACACACTGATTCCACTCTAAGTTTTGTGACTTCCGACTGCCTTAGTTGGATGTTGTTAATGCCGGCGTGGATAACAAATGTGGAGAAGTTACTTTTAGCCAGCATTTTCAAATTTGACTCGATGTCGCCTGTTCTGGCCCCGGGAATGCATTTGACTATGGCCACTGGAGTCTCTAGGTTCACGTTTCTGACTATAGAGTCACCAGTGATCAAAGTTTTTTCCTCAGCGGGTGTGTCACTGAGCAGGGAATAGCGATTAGAAACGTGAACAGGTTGGTGGTGAACCAGGCGCTTGTGACTATACTTCCTTCTCACCGTCACCCACCCGTTCTTTCCTGGCTGCTCAGGATAGGTGGTTGCCGGGGGATGGCTAGCAGGCCCTGTGCTATGGAAGACCCTGGATGACCAGTGAAGTCCAGGCTCTGATCAGAGCCCGCAATCAAACAATCATTCAATCATAACTTTATTTATATAGCACTTTTTATACAAGAAAAATTGTAGCACAAAGTGCTTTTCAAATTAAAAAACACAATTACGCCCCTTCTCACCCCACCCCTTCACCCACCCAACCTCGTACAAACTGACAGACACACACACGCGCACACACTCATCAGTGTGAGTCATGGCCGTGCGCCGAGGATCCAGGTGTTGAAGCACCATCTTAGGGAGCCATCAACACAAGGGAAGCGCCAAGTCCACAGCTACAGGGGGTACCACCTCTGCCACCACCCAAGACCAGGCATTGGGTGGGCCAGGGCAGTCACAGGCCAGCGCCCTGCAGCCAGAACCAGGCAACTCCCCGTGGGAGGCCTCCCCATGAGGAAACACTGGAGTTAGGACAGGATAATAAGGCGAATAAAAACCATCAATGATAAATAATAATAAGATACATAATTTGCTAATAAAAGATAATCATAAACACACACCCCCATTTAAACTCAAAGTTTAAAATGTAATGGTATTTACAGTGCATCCAGAAAGTATTCACAGCGTTTCACTTTTTCTACATTTTGTTAGGTTACAGCCTTATTCCAAAATTGATTAAATTCATTTTTTTCCTCAAAATTCTACACACACAATACCCCATAATAACAACGTGAAAAAAAGTTTTTTTTTGACATTTTTGCAAATTTATTAAAAATAAAAAAAACTAAGAAATCACATGTACATAAGTATTCACAACCTTTGTCATGAAGCTCAAAATTGAGCTCAGATGCATCATGTTTCGACTGATCATCCTTGAGATGTTTCTGCAGCTTAATTGAAGACCACTTGTGGTAAACTCAGTTGATTGGACATGATTTAGAAAGGCACACACCTGTCTATATAAGGTCCTACAGTTGACAGTGCATGTCAGAGCACAGACCAAGCATGAAGTCAAAGGAATTTACTGTAGACCTCTGAGACAGAATTGTCTCAAGGCACAAATCTGGGGAAGGGTACAGAAAAATTTCTGCTGCTTTGAAGGTCCCAATGAGCATAGTGGCTCCAATCATCCGTAAATGGAAGAAGTTCGGAACCACCAGGACTCTTCCTAGAGCTGGCCGGCAGTCTAAACTGAGTGATCGGGGGAGAAGGGCCTTAGTCATGGAGGTGACCAAGAACCCGATGGTCACTCTGTCAGAGCTTCAATGTTCTTCTGTGGAGAGAGGAGAACCTTCCAGAAGGACAACCATCTCTGCAGGAATCCACCTGTTTGGTAGAGTGGCCAGACGGAAGCCACTACTTTGTAAAAGGCACATGGCAGACTGCCTGGAGCTTACCAAAAGGCACCTGAAGGACTCTCAGACCATGAGAAACAAAATTCTGTGGTCTGTTGAGACAAAGATTGAACTCTTTGGCGGGAATGCCAGACATCATGTTTGGAGGAAACCAGACACCGCTCATCACCAGGCCAATGCCATCCCTACAGTGAAGCATGGTGGTGGCAGCATCATGCTGTGGGGATGTTTTCAAGCTGCAGGAACTGGGAGACTAGTCAGGATAGAGGAAAAGATGAATGCAGCTATGTACAGAGACATCCTGGATGAAAACCTGTTCCAGAGTTTTCTTGACCTCAGACTGGGGTGACGGTTCATCTTTCAACAGGACAACGACCCTAAGCACACAGCCAAGATATCAAAGGAGTGGCTTCAGGACAACTCTGTGAAAGTCCTTGAGTGGCCCAGTCAGAGCCCAGACTTGAATCCAATTGAACATCTCTGGAGAGATCTGAAAATGGCTGTGCACCGACACTTCCCATCCAACCTGATGGAGCTTGAGAGGTGCTGCAAAGAGGAATGGGCTACACTGCCCAAAGATAGGTGTGCCAAGCTTGTGGCATCATATTCAAAAAGACTTGAGGCTGCGAAAGGTGCATCAACAAAGTATTGAGCAAGTATTGTCCATGTGATTTCTTAGTTTTTTATTTTTAATAAATTTGCAAAAATCTCAAAAAAACCCAACTTTTTTTCACGTTGTCATTATGGGGCGTTGTTTGTAGAATTTTGAGGAAAAAAATGAATTTATTCCATTTTGGAATAAGGCTGTAACATAAAATGTGGAAAAAGTCAAGCACTGTGAATACTTTCCAGATGTACTGTAATAACAAAGTGAATAATTGTAACAAGATCAACATAAAATAAGTTTAAAATCAGAAATTAAGAAAATTAAAGTAAGAAACTGATCAAAAGCTAGGTTAAAATAGTAGATCTTGAGCCCGTTTTTAAAAACATGAACACTCTCGGCAGCCCTGATGCTCTCCAGCAGGCTGTTCCACAGATGTGGGCCGTAGTAACTAAAAGCAGCTTCACCGTGGGTGCATGTTCTGACAGTAGGAATAATTAAAAGACCAGTGCCAGAAGACCTCAGAGACCGTGGGGGATCATATGTTAAAAGCAGTTCTGATAAATAAGAAGGCGAAAGACTGTGCAGACATTTATAAACCAGTAAAAGAACCTTAAAATTGATCCTGAAGGACACAGGGAGCCAATGCATTGACTTTAAGACTGGCTTGATGTGAGCCTGCTGTCTGGTCCTCATCAGAACACGTGCAGCTGAATTCTGTAATAACTGCAGATTTGAAATTGTCTTTTTGGGAAGACCAGAGAGCGGGGCATTACAGTAATCAATACGGCTGGTGATAAAAGCATGCATCAGTATCTCTGTGTTTGCTCGAGAGAGAAGTGGGTGGACCCTGGCTATATTCTTTAGGTGGTAGAATCCTGTTCATCTTATATTTTTAATATGTGGACTAAAACCAAGCTCAGAGTGTAATATAATGCCCAAATTCTTAACATGTTGGGACTGAGTAAAGGACAAACCATGCAATTTTGGTAAAATTTTCTCTTTCTGAGCTTTCTGGACCGATAACTAAAACTTCAACCAGATCCTTTAGTCTAATTAAAAGGATATGGTGGTCTACTGTATCAAAGGCAGCACTTATGCACATCCAGTAGAACCTATTCTGAAATTCTGCACCAGTTGTGTTGTGTCTTAGGTCATTAACAATCCTGACCAGGGCTGTCTCTGTACTGTGGTTCGTCCTAAAACCAGACTGGTTTTCATCAAATATGTTATTTGATATTAAAAAAAAAATTTAACTCAGTAAAAACAAGTTTTTCTAAAACTTTGCTTAAAAATGGTAAGTTGGATACTGATCTGTAATTGTTAAGGTTATCAGGATCTAAATTATTCTTCTTCAGAAGGGGTCTCACCACTGCTGTTTTAAAGGCAGCAGGGAAAACACCCTTCTGGAGAGAGTAATTCATTATGTTTGAAAGCTCCTCCTGGAAAAATCTACAAGATCTTTTTAAAAGTGATGTGGGAATGGGATCCAAAAGACAAGTTGTTGGATTGACTTGGGAGAAAACTACCAAAAGTTTTAGCATCAACCAGGGCAAAATTCTCCAGCGTTTCCTCAGATAAAAGCAAGGGTTCCACAGTAGTAAAAACATCATCTTGTAATTAAAGACTGGATCTAATAACATCTATTTTACTTTCAAAGTGGTCTGCAAAGTCTTCACATAGTGAGTCTGTTGGCATTCTGCCAGACGTCTTAAAATCAGGGTTGAGCAGGTGATCAATAGTGGAGAAAAGGATTCTAGGATTATTTTTGTGATTATTATTTTGGAGAAACAGGAGTTTCTGGCTTGCTTCATAGTATTATTATATAGTCTCAATTGTTCTTATAGAGTTTGATAATGAACAGTTAATTTTATTTTTCTCCACCTTCTCTCTGCTGCTCTGCATTTTCTTTTCTTTTCTTCTGTCTTACCTCGTCATTCCACCAGGGCTGGACAGGTTTAATTCTTGTGTTTTTGATCTTCAAAGCGCAACCAAGGTCAGTACTGATTTTAGTTTGTAGTTAAAACTGTCAGTAATAAAATCAGATGATGCAGGTAAAACCTCAGCAGGTGTGTCACTTAAAACCCTGATAAAACTTGCAGCCACTTCAGAAGTCAGATAGCCCTTCCTCACAGTTCTCACCAGGGTCTCTTGCTGAATAAAACTGGTGATGTTAAAAAACGCACAAAAGTGATCTGAGACAGCCAAGTCTACAACTGAGGACACACTAGTGGACAGACTGTAAGTGATGACGAGGTCTAAGGTGTGTCTCAACTCTGCCTTCAGGCAGAGGGACAACTCTCTGTACAGCACTGCCAGAACTAACCTGAGAAGAGGCATAAAACACACTAAGAATGCCTACTTTAGGAAGATGGAGAGCTTCCTCACAGACAGCAACCCCAGACAGATGTGGAGAGGCATCCAGGCCCTCACCAACTACAGGGCCCAGTGCCCCCCAGCATCGGACAGCAGCCTCACTTTAGCAGAGGAGCTTAATAGCTTCTTTGCCCGGTTTGAGCACCCCCCCCCCCCAACTCGTCCCCCTTCCCCCCTCTCACCCCCTCCTCCTCCCCTCTCTGTCTCCCTTCCCTCTCTTTCTCTATGGGTGCACAAGGTGAGGAGGAAACTGAAAGCAGTGAACCCTGTAGAGCCGCTGGCCCCGACGGCATCCCAGGAGAAGCGGTCAAAGCATGTTCTGACCAGCTGGCAGAGATCCTCACAAAGCTGTTCAGCCTCCCTGATGCACACCACCTCCCCTCCTGCCTCAAGACCTCCACCATCATCCCCATCTCCAAAAAGTCTGCAATTGACAGCCTGAACAACCCACGTCTGTAGTCATCAAGTGTTTTGAGCGACTGGTGTCCAGCACATCAGGGACTGTCTTCCCCCCTCCTTCGACCCCCACCAGTTTGCCTACAGGGACAACCGGTCTACAGAAGATGCCATCGCCACCACACTCCACAAAGTGCTGAGCCACCTGGGGAACCCAAGGAGCTACGTGAGGATGCTCTTTGTGGACTACAGCGCAGCTTTCAACATCATCTTCCCGGACATCCTGATCAATAAACTGCATCTCCTCCAGATCCCCCCCATCCCCCCACCTGCTCCTGGATAAAAAACTTTCTCACCAACCCCCCACAAACAGACAGACTTGGCCCCCACCACTCCTCCACACTGTCTCTCAGCACTGGCTCCCCACAGGGCTGCATGTTAGTCCACTACTACTGTATACTCTCTGTACACCTTTCACTGTATTCCAACCACCGTCATTGTGAAGTACGCGGACGATACCGCCTTGGTCGGGCTCATCACCGATGACGATGAGAAAGCATACAGGGCGGAGGTAGAAAATCTGTTGATATGGTGCTCAACAAACAACCTGAAACTGAATGTCCAAAAACCAAAGAACTCATACTGGTCTTTAGAAAGAACAGACAGGACCACACACCCCTCCTCATAAATGCCGATCGCGTGGAAACCGTTCCCACCTACAGGTTCCTGGGCACCAACATCTTCTCTGACCTCTCCTGGTCTATCAATGCCAAGGCTCTAGTGAAGAAAGTCCAGCGGCAGCTGCACTTCCTCTGTATCCTGCGGAAGAACAACCTGGACCAGAAGCTGCTACTGGCCTTCTACCATTGCTCAGTGGAGAGCGTGCTCACCTACTGCCTGGGTGTGTGGTACGATGGCTCCATGGATGAGAACAGGAAGGCTGTGCAGAGGGTCATGAACACTGCCAAAAAATCATTGGCGGCCCTCTGCCCTCCCTGGAAGTCATCTCCAGATCCTCCTCTTTCAGAAAGATCAAGGCCATCACAGGAGACCCCCTCACATCCTGCCCACCACCTGTTTGACCTGCTTCCCTTTGGACGACAGTTCACATCAATCAGGTCCCACACCTCCAGACTGACAGTTTCTTCCCTTGTAGTCATCTGGACTGCAAACAGTCAGAGGCCCCACCCCCCACCCTCTGAACACTCACATGCACAAAACTGAGGTCCATTTTAATTATGACAACAACACACCTTTCTTTGCACTCCTCACTTTCATGTATATTGACCCATCCGTGAAACCACTAC
Organism: Pholidichthys leucotaenia; assembly: GCA_020510985.1. Lineage (NCBI taxonomy): Eukaryota > Metazoa > Chordata > Actinopteri > Cichliformes > Pholidichthyidae > Pholidichthys > Pholidichthys leucotaenia. The sequence goes on from CM035836.1 coordinate 179,607,694, forward strand.
CATACATATGTGTATTTTTCATAATCCTTGGGCCATTTTATTCAATTGTATGTCAAATTGTGTGTTCTGCACTCCGCACTTTTATGTTCATTGTTTCATCCGTGAAGCCACTACCATACCTGTGTATATTTCCATAGTCCTGGGCTATTTTTATTTCAGTTGTGTGTTTAATCGTGTGTTCTGTAACTGTGTTTTAGCTAATCCTTCTCTCTTACTTTATTGCCCAGTAGTCTGGTGGAGCACCCACAATTTCATTGTGCTGTACAACTGTACAATGACAATAAAGCCTATTGTATTCTGATGATTTTAGTGAAGTAGCATGATACTAGTGTCTCTGAATCAATACAGTATTGCAACCTCAAAGTATTGCGATATTATGCTGTAATACTCCCCCACCCCACCCCACCCCTAAAATTCATACACACCAGCTGCACGTTTTTGCCAGAGCAGCTATGTATGGTGATGAGTGTTTGTATTGGCTTAGTTTGTCCTTGTTGCAGTGGAAGCATGATAGTACTTTGTTCTTTACTGCTTGGGTTATTTTTGGCCACCAAAATTGCCCCCTTGCATCTTTCTCTGCATTGTTTTAACCCTTGATATCCATGGTGCATCCTTTCCAAAATTTTGGCTCTTAGAGACTGAAGAACCACAATTTAGTTTCCTCTTTTCCACAGTCCATTTTGTTCACTCAGACTATTCCTTTCCATGAAATAGCCCAAGGCTGACCTGGCTATATTTTTCACATGTCATGGCCAACCTGACCTCACGTAGTCTCTGACGAGCTGCAAAGAGTAATCATTTGCGGTTTCTGCCCTTATTCTCTCAAATACAGTTTTATGTCTGCCATACTCTTTAACAGTACTAGTACATGCCCGTAGAAAGCAAGTATTCCTGTCTGAAACAGGTAGCCCAATCAGGCTTTGCAGGCCCAAATGTAGGCTGTTTGAAAGTGGAATACAGAGGTGTAGCCTATATGTAGGCAATCACACGTTAGACTTTGACAAATATGAAAGGGACCGAAGTGAGATTGATTGTGTGAATATTAATTACAGAATAATTGAAAATGAATGGGATATCCAATATTAGCCACTGTTTAAGAACCGCTTGTTTATTTTTTTGTGAGATCACTTATTTGTGTGATCGTTTGAGTTATATTCATAAATGTTGTATGTTGCACTTTGGGTAATGGGAGTTGTTCAGTCATCATTATAATTTAGTTTATATGTGTAGTTTATAGTCTATCGTCAATAAACTCATTCAGTACTATAACAGGACACGTTTACAAATACTTGAGACCCACTGTAGTGCATCCTTTTATATTTTAGCAATATTATAAGTACAAAACACCGAACATCCATCCAGCCATCCATCTTCTTCATTATTATTATTTTTTTGTATTTGTATCTTGTATACTTTATTGATCCCCGGAGGGAAATTCAGGGGATCCACGTATGGCGCCGATCCCTTCACCAGTCTCATATATGCGCGCGCGCGCGCACACACACACACACACACACACACACACACACACACACACACACACACACACAGAGCAGAATGAGCCATTTGTCTGTAAATATTTAAATAAAAATGATTTATTTTATTTGGACATTTTTGCATCTTGTTGTCATTTAGTCAAAGCATGTGTCTGCATGTAATATGCAGTTGATCTGGTCATTCCGCTCCACACTGAAGCAGCAGTCGGGACTTTCGTCTACCACTGACTGGGCAGGCTGAGCGTGCCTCCCCCTGAATGCTCGTGGAGCGCCTGGTGGGACGGGAGAGTCGGCTGCTGCTTTACCCGTGTGCCAGTGATGTCATTTGCGGCACCACGGGTCCCTGGCAGCAGCCCCCCCAGCACCTCGTGTTCTCTATGCCAAGCCCCCCCCCCCCCCGCACCTCGTGTTCTCTATGCCGAATATATCCACTAGACCTACGCAATCACAGCAACTTTATGGTCTATATTTTGACTGAGTGGCTCCATACTTGTGGATGCACACCTCAGCAGCAAAGCACTTCTAAAATCTTTGTTTGCAAAGCGTTGTGGTGACTGACAGGTCGTGATGCTGTATTATCCAATTAGCATGGTCGTGATGCCACATATTGTCCAATCAGCATCGCTGTGATGTGGCGTATTCTGTAATGAGCACGGAGTCAATCCGAAATCCCGCCCACACTTCTTGAAGCCAAGGGATGAAAACAGAGCGGTCACAGCTGTGGCTAAACTTTTGTTGATAAAAATTACATATTTTGACTGAGTGACTCCATGTTCGAGGATGCACACCCTCGTAGCTTCAGCAAAGCACGTTTAAAATCTTAGGTCAGTGTGATGAACGGTTTGAGAGATATCTGAGGAACACACACACAGACACACAGACAGAGATGTCTTGAATTTATAGATAGATACACGTACGTCTTAATGTCCTCACTTAGTCTGGTGTCATCTGTAGCATGCTCAGAATGTCTAGACAGCACATCAGGCACTATGACTTTTTTTTTTCCAGGAATGCACTTGTGACAGGGGGATAAGACGAATGAGTGGTCACTGGCATCGTTGTGGGGTTTTATCCAGGTGTCTGTGATCGATGAATGCCACCCATGGTTTATGATCGGTTTGTAGTCTGTAGCTCTCCAAACCACACAGATACATATAAAATCTCTCTGAAGCCCAAACACTAATGAGACATGCTTGCTTGATCTGTGCATGTTTCTTTTCTGCATCAGTGAGAGTGTGCCTCCATGATTTTGTAGCATTACTCCACCCAGTCCATAACTGGATGCATCAGTGGCTGCCACTGTGGGCAGTTTTGGGTCAATATATTGGAGTGTCAGTGCAGAGGAAATTAGTGCTTTTACTTTCTGGAAAGCTGCTTCTTGCTGCGGACCCCACATCCATGTCACATTAGTTGTCAGGGGATGGTGCAATGCCTTCCCAGCTGATAACATGGCCTAGGAAGTGTAGAGAGGTCTGTCCGAGCTTACACTTTTGGCTGTTAAGTGTCAGACCTGATTTCTGGTTGGTTTGCATCACCCTCTTCAGATGGCAGTCGTGTTCTTCTGTAGTAGCTCCAAACACTAAAATATCATCCACGTAGATGGCAGTTCCTTCGTGATCCTGTAGCGAGTATTTTATTATTATTATTATTATTATTATTATTATTGTTGTTGTTGTTATTATTATTAACCTTTATTTATTCAAGGGAGGTGCATTGAGAGGCCACCTCTCCTTTCAAGAATGCCATGATCACATTCACACAGTTACGCATTCACACCTGGATTTGATTGATTGATTGTTTATTTACATGTCTTGCACCAATGGTGCCCAGTCCTTATGGGCTTACAAGACACTATAACACTAATAACATTGATGGCCACAAATCCACATATACAGTTCATCAAATTTGAAAAGAAAAAGAAATATACATTCCGTTACATTAACACATCACATAAAAGAAACATCTACAGTGGTGTGAAAAAGTGTTTGCCCCTTCCTGATTTCTCATTCTTTTGTATGTTTGTCACACTTAAATGTTTCAGATAATCAAACAAATTTAAATATTAGACAAAAATAACACAAGTAAACACAAAATGCAGTTTTTAATTGAAGGTGTTTATTATTAACCTGTTGCACTTTGGTGTACCGCGGGCGGGCACGTCTCTGCGTCCTAGAGCGCACGAGGGCGCCCTAGGATGCACACTGTGCGTCCTAGGGCGCACTGAAGAAAAAAAAAAGCTGCATTTCCGTTCTTCCACTACAGACACAGCCGTGAACAGAAAGCCAAAGGACTGCTTTGATTGGTTTAGATGTGACTGACCTCTCATTCGACTAATAAGAGCCTTGAATTGGGTTTCTGAAACCTTGAAGAACCAATGACCGAAAACCTAGCAAGAAGGACCCGCCTACCAACGGCTGCGAATACAGCCAGCCAATTGAAGCACAGAAGTTCGAAAGCTGTTTTGTGTAAGGCTGGGTGACACACAGGCATTTGCCAGTCTTTTTTTCTTACTACTGTTTTTATTTGTTTTGAAAAATCGTTCGCCAAAACCGCAATCATGGAAGCGCAAAACCGCAATAATGGAATTATGGTTTGACCAGATCGCGTGACCAGAACCACGAGTCCGTAACAAGCGGACCAGCTTCATGTTCGTCTGACAATGAGGAAGAGAAGTTCGCCAGCGACACTGCTGTTGTGGACAGGTAAGTGTTATAAGCTAAATTATTCTTTATCCCTGAAAATTGTAATCCAAATGACTTTTGACCGATCGGTAAATTACAACTGTGCGTTATCGCAACATGACGGACCCGGACCGCTCCGGTCTGGGTCCGTTGCGAAGGCCCCCCCCCCCCCCCCGCGCTACTCTTCTGTAGCGGATTGTAGATATATTGCAGATATTTTAGTCCAACTGTGCGTAGTAGACCGCGGCGCACAGAGCATGTACCACGGCGCACGGACTGGACACGGTTCGTGCGCCGCGTCCGGAACATGAACGCCCCCCCCCTTCCCGCTATTGTTCTGTAGCGGATTGCAGATATTTTAGTCCAACTGTGCATATTAGACCGCGGCGCACCGTCACCGCTTTCTGTCATGTAGCGATGGGCAATGTCCATCCTCTGTAGGGGGGGGGGGGGTTTGTTATCTTCTACATTATAAATATTCTAGTATAATTTTTAGTGCACTGTAGGTTATTTTTTCTTGTAAAAAAAAATAAAAGCCACACATTTTTTACGTGGCATGCTTCTTTGTGTGTGGGGGCTTGTTTGTTCATTCATTCATTCATTCATTCATTCATTCATGAATAAACACCCCCCCCCACACACACACAGCCTTTCATCTTTCATTAGAGCCCAAGATGAAGCTTCTATATTGAATCATTCAAAAGTTACAGACGTTTTTCCAAACTGTGCCATTTGGCACAATTTGGCACAGTTCAAAAACGCCTGGGAACAACCTAAGAAAAAACTGTGTAATATATTCATTTTTTGTGGTATTGTTACAAAATTTTGACCTCAGCTGGATAATACTTGGTTCTACATTTCTGTTGCATTTTCCAGCCCGGATCTGAAGCTGTGTGTTATTTGCAAGCATTTGTATCCAAAAAAACACCCAGGCGAAATTTATTTTCTTCAAGTTCAGTATGTTTAGATGACTGTTACTCAGTGGCAGGAGCACTTAGAGAGATTATGACTGTTTTGCCAAAAAATTCAAAGTGTTTTCTTTTAAATGAGACCAACCCCATGAAGATGCTGCAAAGGGTTGAAGAACAGCTTTTGATTTACTTTGGGTACGTTATTTTTTGGCGTTTTTAGGGAAAATGACCAGAGTGCAAGGGGTTAAGGGTTAAAAAAAATCCAAACCTACATGGCCCTGTGTGAAAAAGTAACCCCCCCCCCCCCGTTTAAACATAAATCAGCTGTGGTTTATGACATCTTTGGAAAGCTGAGTTCAATTTTCTAGCCATTTCTAAATCTTTGGGACTCCAGCGAACCACAGTGAGAACCATTATCCACAAATGGCGAAAACATGAAACAGTGGTGAACCTTCCCAGGAGTGGCCGGCTGACCAAAACTACCCCAAGAGCACAATGATGACTCATCAAAGAGGTCACAAAAGACCCCACAACAACATCCAAAGAACTGCAGGCCTCACTTGCCTCAGTTAAGGTCAGTGTTCATGACTCTACCATAAGAAAGAGACTGGGCGAAAATGGCCTGCATGGCACAGTTCCAAGACGAAAACCCCTGCTGAGCAAAAAGAATATAAAGGCTTGTCTCAGTTTTGCCAGAAAACATCTTGATGATCACCAAGACTTTTGGGAAAATACTCTGTGGACTGATGAGACAAAAGTTGAACTTTTTGGAAGGTGTTTGTCCCATTACATTTGGCATAAAAGTAACACAGCATTTCAGAAAAGGAACATCATACCAGCAGTAAAATATGGTGGTGGTAGTGTGATGGTCTGGGGCTGTTTTGCTGCTTTGGGACCTGGTAGACTTGCTGTGGTAAATGGAACCATGAATTCTGATGTCTACCAAAAAATCTTGAAGGAGAAAGTCCAGCCATGTGTTCGTGACCTCAAGCTGAAGCACACTTGGGTTCTGCAGCAGGACAATGATCGAAAACAAACCAGCAGGTCCACCTCTGAATGGCTTAAGAAAAACAAAATGAAGACTTTGGAGTGGCCTAATCAAAGTCCTGACCTGAATCTGATTGAAATGCTGTGGCATGACCTTAAAAAGGCGGTTCATGCTCGAAAACCCTCCAATGTGGCTGAATTACAACAATTCTGCAAAGATGAGTGGGCCAAAATTCCTCCACAGCGCTGAAAGAGACTCATTGCCAGTTATCGCAAACACTTGATTGCAGTTGTTGCTGCTAAGGGTGGCCCAGTCAGTTATTAGGTTTAGGGGGCAATCACTTTTTCACACAGGACCATGTAGGTTTGGATTTTTTTTTTTTTTTACCCTTAATCATAAACACCTTCATTTAAAAACTGCATTTTGTGTTTACTTGTTATCTTTGTCTCATATTAAAATGTGTTTGATGATCTGAAACATTTAAGTGTGACAAACATACAAAAAAATGAGAAATCAGGAAGCGGGCAAACACTTTTTCCCACCACTGTATGTTGGATACAGAGTAGACTGCCTCAGTTGCCATGCCTCTTCTATAAATCTTGCCAAAGCAAAAGGCTCAACGTTAAACAGCCAGCTCAGCATATCAGCATCAGACAACCAAAACAAGTCAGGGTTCTTCACTTGGATCTTTTCATACAGATGGTTCCTAAAATCATTTTACAAAGGACAATAAAGTAGAAAATGAAATTCACCTTCAACTACCCCAAGATCACACAACACACATAAACAATGCTCTTCAGAGATGCCTTTAAATCTACCAAACTCAATTGCCAGAGGTAAAGAGCCAGATCTCAACTGGGCAAACAACGACCTTTGCTTTCTCTTCAGATTTAATTTTACATAAGGTTCTGTACAATAATCATCTTTGATTTGAATGTATTAAATTTATGCATTTTATTACTCATATTTTCAAGCTCAAATTTGGTTTTGCAGATTTCATTGCAGAATTGGTCATCAAATAAAATAGATCGATCACATGCATACAAGTTACTGTAGTCAAACTTCCACTTTCTCAAAATATGCTCAATGTCAAAAGAGGATTCACCATTTTCCATTAATATCTCCATAGGAATCAGTTTACTCTTTTGAGGTCCAAGTTTATTTATTTCTCTCCAAAATTGCTGTGGATTACTGTTATGTAAACTCTCCAGCTGAATAATTTTAAGATAAGATAAGATAAGACTTTATTAGTCCCACAATGGGGAAATTCCAGGATTGCAACAGCACAGGGATAGCAACACTCAGAGCAACAATCAGAAGGCAAGAAAAAACAAGAGCAGCTAGTATACATATGTACATATTAATATAAATATATAGACACACAGTGCGGAGCATTGTGGTTGGTGGATGTGCAGCAGAAAGTCTAAGCCAGGGGTCATCAACCTTTTTGAAACCAAGAGCTACTTCATGGGTATCGAGTCATGTGAAGGGCACCAGCTTGACACACTCCTCTAAAATAACAAATTTTGTGTGTGTGTGTGTATATATACTGTATATATATATATATATACAGTATATATACTGTATATATACACACATAAATAAATAATTATCAATAACTTAGAGTGGGTAACAGACAAGATCAATATTCAACACTATTTTTATTAATCTCAGCAATTGTTCAGATGATCACTTCTACATTTCATTAAAAAAATGTCCAGTTTTCACCAGTCCCTTTTAACCATAAAAAACTAAACCCTTTTAATTCATGAACTATGTTGAACCATGTTTGAAAAAGTTATGCAACATTTAAGAAAAATCAGCTTTCATATTAAATAAATCTTATCACATTTTTAACTGAACAAATCTGCTGCAGTTCTGCTCAAAATCTGTTACATTTAATAAACACACTTTTGTGTGTTCTTCTTCACTGGAATTATATCCATACAGTTCTTGCCAAGAATCAGTAATAACCAGCACTGTCCTTTCATGAGAAGAAGCTAAACAGCGCTGAGAGTGCTTATATGCACGGTGGAGCAGTGGTTAGCACCGCGGCAGCAGTTTACCCTCGGCCGGGGGATCGCGGGTTCGATCCCTGCGCCCGGCCAACAGTGATCTGTGTGGAGTTTGCATGTTCTGGTGGTGCATGTTCTCGTTTTTAATGCAAAAACGTGCAGGTTAGGGAGTTAAGGGGCGCTTGCGCACGCAGTGGCTGGTGGCTTGTCACCAGACTGCAGAACAAATCTACTTACGGGTAGAAGATAAGTCCAAAAAAAAAAAAAAAAGAGTGGGTAGTGAAGTGGCGCTTCGCCATCGCCCGCAAATGAAATACACGCAGCTTCCTTTCACGGTAGTAAAAAAGAACTCTTCCTCCCGCTCACTTTGAAAATGATAAATTTTCTGTCTTTTTTTTGCCATGTTTTTGGGCTTGGAAACTGCACTCCGCTGACCATCTTCACTGCCCGGCCCGCTAGCTTACGCTCCACAAGCGCGAAGGTTTTGTCATGCGCACAATACTGACCTTTGAACTAGGTCAGAGTTCACCTTAACTTTACGTATAATAAACATATTTTCATTTTTTTTATTTTTAAGACATTGTCATTTTAAAATCTATATAAATGCAAGTGTGATTTTAAAAAATATAAAAAAATATAAAATAAAAAATAGCGGCAGAAAAAATTACATCTTAGACGCAGCTCACTTGCAAGTTGTGCTATTTTTAGAACAGGCCTGCGGGCGACACATGTGGTCCCTGCAGGTGACATGGTGCCCGCGGGCACCGCGTTGGTGACCCCTGGTCTAAACTCTCTCTCCGCAGATGCGGCAGGCCAGCTGGATGTCTTTGGGCATGATGGTGACCCTCTTAGCGTGGATGGCACACAGGTTGGTGTCCTCGAAGAGACCCACCAGGTAGGCCTCGCTGGCCTCCTGCAGAGCCATGACGGCGGAGCTCTGGAAGCACAGGTCGGTCTTGAAGTCCTGAGTGATCTCCCTCACCAGGCGCTGGAAGGGCAGCTTACAGATGAGCAGCTCCATGGATTTTTGGTAGCGACGGATCTCACTCAGAGCCACGGTACCGGGCCTGTAACGGTGAGGCTTCTTCACTCTGCCGGTGGCCGGAACGCTTTTCCGAGCAGCCTTGGTGGCCAGCTGCTTCCTGGGGGCTTTTTCCTCCAGTAGATTTACGGGCGGTCTGCTTGGTTCTTGCCATCGCTCTTTATTATTCTGTCTTATATTTCTTGCACGCCGCCTAAACTCCAGCCCGGCACCCGCGTCGTTTTCACTTCAGTTCTCCCGGTATGTTGAGTTTCTCCGTTAGCACCGGGTGGCGGTTGAGTGCTAGCTAGCTCTTCTCTGCTGTATCGTCTCCTGCTGTAAACAGAGGCTCCGTCCGCCGACTCGGGAGACCTTTGGGGCGATCTGTGTGTCCGTAAACTCTCCAGCTGAATAATTTTCCCTCTCTTATGTCTTTTAAAGAATTTCAGCCTCTTATCAAAATTTGATTGACAACTTTTAAATTCATCGATGAGAGTCCTCCTTTTATTCTTATCCTTACATTTAAGAAACCTTTTCTCAGCTAGCCTCAAATGTGTCCATAAATTGCTTAATTCAGGATTGCATTATGGTTGCTTTATTCTGCAATATTTCTTTACTCTCTCATTCCTCCTTACTATACCATATTTACCCATTTCTTTATAAAGAATATCACAAAATGTATCATAGCATTTATCAGTATCTGCTTGTGCTTTCTGTTCATTTTCTAATTCGTGTATGACCTCAAGAACTGCGCTATGGGATATTTCTGAAGAGAGAAAATTGACAGAAAAATTTCTCTTATACCTTTTTATTTGCTGCTGAGAGCCTACAATATTGCAGTTAGTAAGAGATTGACCTGTTTGAAATCAAAGACACAGCATTGAGTGATCCGGTAATCTACTATGATTATCAATCAAACCCATAACTTTGTATCCAGCCCTTTCCACAAGCTCAGATGACGTATAAACTTTAAATTCAAGGCACGTTTTTAAATCAACATGCGGTGTCACAATGTAATCAACAACAGCTTTACCCCTTACAGAAATAGAGGTGAAATTGTCATTTTCTGTATTTAACCTCCCATTAAGCACACAACATTTAGAGTCTTTAAGAAACTCAAGAAATGCTTCCCCATATTTATTTACACCCGTGTCCAGTACCACTGTAGGAGAAATGTCATCTGTTTCAATATAGTTTTTCAGATGTGAAATACGACTATTCATATCACCACAAATGTAGACAGCATCCACCTCATGAGAATACATCAACAACAGTAAATAACTAAAAAATAAGTCAGCATTCCGACCCCAAGTTTCTGGGGATAAATAACAGGAAATAATAATGAAGGAAGACTGTGAAACCCTATATTCAAACCATAAACTGAGAATCCCGTCATATGTTTTATCAACAATTTTAACAGAAAATATTTGATTTGTTTTTGATTTTGTATACTTTATTGATCCCCAGAGGGGAAATTGAGGGCATCCACCTGGATGGATGAAGCAGCCACGGTGCGGCGCTATCCCTTAACCATTCACACACACATTCACACCTAGGGCCACTTTAGAGTCTCCAATATGTCCAAAAAAGTATTTTTAACAAAAATACTGACACCCCTGAAGGCCTTAGCTGGCCTCCTGTGAGCTGTACTGTTATGTCCAAACCAAGTAAATCCATCAAATTTAGTGACATCACGGGATAAATGAGTTTCGTTCAATGAAATAACATCGGGATCAATGGAATTAAGCAGCGCTTTTCTGAGGTTACAGTTTGTTGATATCCATCCATTAATATTCCAGTGAACTAACAAAAATTGTTCAATACTTAAGGCTGGGCATATTCTTCTCAAACCGGCCTGTCCCTTGTAGAAGCTCCCGCTGACGTGTGCTTAACCAGTCAGCCATTCCGGGCCAGATAAAAATCCTCCCTGGCTGGAGTCTCTTTTAAAAAAGTTCTGAAATAATATTCCATCAGACGTTCTGCATGCGACTTTGCCGATGATACATAAACTCTCTGATAGCCATCACAGTCCTTTTTTCCTTTTCTTCGGAGCACAACCACTTTCTCCTCCACTGACCGCAATTCCACCTTAACCAGCCCTGGTTTGCATCCTGCAGCTTGGATGCGCTTCACAGCAGCGGGATCAGGCGAAGGATCACAGCCAAGGCCTTCGCACAGCATAGCTCTCACTCTCGCCATCAAATCCTCATTGTCTTCTTGTGGCAGCCCGGCAATAATCAACAAGACATCCAGATCAAACCATTTTCTCTGGGTGGCATTGTGCGCAGTCTTCTGCTTAATCGTTTCCATTCTAGCGCACAAAATACCACTTCTAGCTCCAGATCCAGTCACATTTCTTTCACTACTTTTTCCAGCTCTTTTTTTAAGGTGGATTCACACTACAACATTTGGACTGACTTTTACTGACGTTTTGGCAAACGTCTGGCTCTGCTGGCAAAAGTTAATGATTGCTGGTGTTTGTTGGCAAACGCGGGCGAAAGTTGTGTTCTTTGAAAATTTTCAGCCGAAAATTTTCCGACGTTTGGAAATAAACATTGGTGAAAGTTGTGCTCATTTTGTAAAAGTTCCTGGGCACTGGGCTAAGTTATCCACAGTTTGCCTAAGTCAGCCTAAAGCTGGGTTCACTCTATAGCGTTTGGACCGACTTTTACAGACGGTTTGAAAAATGTGAGAAATACTCAACGTACTTCAGCTAACATCAGCATCAGGTGACGCTCATATAAAGATCAGCATTTGTGGAGGCTTCCTGCCATTCTGGATTTGCTTCTGGAGTGAACACATCTCCCTTGGGCATACCTTTCAGTATTTATTTTCATTTTATATTCCTATGTAGTTAATTCTGCATACCCTTTTCCCCTGTTCATTCATTCATTCATTCATTCATGTAAAAAATAATAAAATAATGCTATAGACTCCAACACTAAGTCTGCAATTAAAAGGTGAATGTGGATGCAATAAAAAAAAAACTATTAATGAATCATCATATAAATAAAATGACGGGTGATAATATTTTGACTGTTACACCTCTCTCTATTAAAATAACATAAAATCCTGTTAAATGTCATTTACTTTTTGACACCACATCAGCGCTGTTTGATTCCCACAATGGAAGTGAACCAATAAATCCTGGAGAATGATTATGCACGGAGCAGAAAATTAAGAACAGTAAATTTCTTAATGAGGAGATTTTTTTTTCTTTTGGGCTGTCACATTTTGGGGAGCTTATATACACTCACCGGCCACTTTATTAGGTACACCATGCTAGTAACGGGTTGGACCCCCTTTTGCCTTCAGAACTGCCTCAATTCTTCGTCGCATCGATTCAACAAGGTGCTGGAAGCATTCCTCAGACAGTTTGGTCCATATTGACATGATGGCATCACACAGTTGGCGCAGATTTGTCGGCTGCACATCCATGATGCGAATCTCCCGTTCCACCACATCCCAAAGATGCTCTATTGGATTGAGATCTGGTGACTGTGGAGGCCATTTGAGTACAGTGAACTCATTGTCATGTTCAAGAAACCAGTCTGAGATGATTTCAGCTTTATGACATGGCGCATTATCCTGCTGAAAGTAGCCATCAGAAGTTGGGTACATTGTGGTCATAAAGGGATGGACATGGTCAGCAACAATACTCAGGTAGGCTGTAGCGTTGCAACGATGCTCAATTGGTACCAAGGGGCCCAAAGAGTGCCAAGAAAATATTCCCCACACCATTACACCACCACCACCAGCCTGAACCATTGATACAAGGCAGGATGGATCCATGCTTTCATGTTGTTGACGCCAAATTCTGACCCTACCATCCGAATGTCGCAGCAGAAATCGAGACTCATCAGACCAGGCAACGTTTTTCCAATCTTCTATTGTCCAATTTCGATGAGCTTGTGCAAATTGTAGCCTCAGTTTCCTGTTCTTAGCTGAAAGGAGTGGCACCCGGCGTGGTCTTCTGCTGCTGTAGCCCATCTGCCTCAAAGTTCGACGTACTGTGCGTTCAGAGATGCTCTTCTGCCTACCTTGGTTGTAACGGGTGGTTATTTGAGTCACTGTTGCCTTTCTATCAGCTCGAACCAGTCTGGCCATTCTCCTCTGACCTCTGGCATCAACAAGGCATTTCCGCCCACAGAACTGCCGCTCACTGGATATTTTTTCTTTTTCGGACCATTCTCTGTAAACCCTAGAGATGGTTGTGCGTGAAAATCCCAGTAGATCAGCAGTTTCTGAAATACTCAGACCAGCCCTTCTGGCACCAACAACCATGCCACGTTCAAAGTCACTCAAATCACCTTTCTTCCCCATACTGATGTTCGGTTTGAACTGCAGGAGATTGTCTTGACCATGTCTACATGCCTAAATGCACTGAGTTGCCACCATGTGATTGGCTGATTAGAAATTAAGTGTTAACGAGCAGTTGGACAGGTGTACCTAATAAAGTGGCCGGTGAGTGTATACAGTATATATGTGTGTGTAGCAGGCAGAGAATAGACAGACTCTGAAAATTTCACTAAAACCTTTATTCCACGGACCAAGAAAATGTTTTTTTCAGACAGCAAAAAAAAAAAAAATGGCTGTTGTTTCCAAGGCAATCAGTAATCCCTATTGGCAAAAGACACATTTGCACAACAGCACAGCCTAGTGGTAGAAAAATAATACTGCAAAGACAGGAAACCATCCACCAAACCACACCCATCACCTGCAAACAAACCCACAAATGTCGGTAAAATATATACAGTATCTCACAAAAGTGAATACACTCCTCACATTTTTGTAAATATTTTATTATATTTTTTCATGGGACAACACTGAAGATATGACACTTTGATACAATGTAGTCAGTGTACAACTAGTCTAACAGTGTAAATTTGCTGTCCCCTCAAAATAACTCAGCACACAGCCATTAATGTCTAAACTGCTGGCAACAAAAGTGAGTACACCCTTAAGTGAAAATGTCCAAATTGTGCCCAGTTAGCCATTTTCCCTCCCTGGTGTCATGTGGCTCATTAGTGTTACAAGGTCTCAGGTGTGAATGGGGAGCAGATGTGTTAAATTTGGTGTTATCGCTCTCACACTCTCTCATACTGGTCACTGAAAGTTCAACATGGCACCTCATGGTAAAGAACTCTAAGGATCTGGAAAAAAGAATTGTTGCTCCACATAAAGATGGCCTAGGCTATGAGAATATTGCCAACACCCTGAAACTGAGCTGCAGCATGGTGGCCAAGACCATACAGCGGTTTAACAGGACAGGTTCCACTCAGAACAGGCCTCGCCATGGTCGACCAAAGAAATTGAGTGCACGTGCTCAGGGTCATATCCAGAGGTTGTCTTTTGAAAATAGACATATGAGTGCTGCCAGCATTGCTGCAGAGGTTGAAGGGGTGGGGAGGTCAGCCTGTCAGTGCTCAGACATACACTGCACACTGCATCAAATTGGTCTGCATGGCTGTTGTCCCAGAAGGAAGCCCCTTAAAAGATGATGCACAAGAAAGCCCGTAAACAGTTTGCTGAAGACGAGCAGACTAAGGACATAGATTACTGGAACCATGCCCTGTGGTCTCATGAGACCAAGATGAACTTATTTGGTTCAGATGGTGTCAAGCGTGTGTGGTGGCAACCAGGTAAGGAGTACAAAGACAAGTGCGTCTTGCCTACAGTCAAGCATGGTGGTGAGAGTGTCATGGTTTGGGGCTGCGTGAGTGCGGCCAGCGCTGGGGAGCTACAGTTCATTGAGGGAACCATGAATGCCAACATGTACTGTGACATACTGAAGAAGAGCATGATCCCCTCCCTTCAGAAACTGGGCCGCAGGGCAGTATTCCTACATGATAACAACCCCAAACACAACTCCAAGACTGCTACTGCCTTGCTAAAGAAACTTAGGGTAAAGGTGATGAACTGGCCCAAGTATGTCTCCAGACCTAAACCCTATTGAGCATCTGTGGGGTATCCACAAATGGAAGGTGGGGGAGCACAAGGTCTCTAACATCCACCAGCTCCGTGATGTTGTCATGGAGGAGTGCAAGAGGATTCCAGTGGCAACCTGTGAAGCTCTCGTGAACTCCATGCCCAAGAGAGTTAAGGCAGTGCAGGAAAATAATAGTGGACACACAAAATATTGACACTTTGGGCACAATTTGGACATTTTCACTTAGGGGTGTACTCACTTTTGTTGTCAGCGATTTAGACATTAATGGCTGTGTGTTGAGTTATTTTGAGGGGACAGCAAATTTACACTGTTATACAAGCTGTACACTGACTACTTTACATTGTATCAAAGTGCCATATCTTCAGCGTTGTAGCATGAAAATATATGATAAAATATTTACATAAATGTGAGGGGTGTACTCACTTTTGTGAGATACTGTATACACTACCGTTCAAAAGTTTGGGGTCACCCAGACAATTATTTCATGTTTTCCATGAAAAGTCGCACTTATTTACCACCATGAGTTGTAAAATGAATAGAAAATATAGTCAAGACATTGACAAGGTTAGAAATAATGATTTGTATTTGAAATAATAATTTTTTCCTTCAAACTTTACTTTCGTCAAAGAATCCTCCATTTGCAGCAATTACAGCATTGCAGACCTAACATGATTGCACAAGGGTTTTCTAATCATCCATTAGCCTTCTGACGCAATGAGCAAACACTTTGTACCATTAGAACACTGGAGTGATAGTTGCTGGAAATGGGCCTCTATACACCTATGTAGATATTGCACCAAAAACCAGACATTTGCAGCTAGAATAGTCATTTACCACATTAGCAATGTATAGAGTGTATTTCTGATTAGTTTAAAGTTATCTTCATTGAAAAAAAAGTGCTTTTCTTTCAAAAATAAGGAAATTTCTAAGTGACCCCAAACTTTTGAACGGTAGTGTATATTCCATACATTAAAAAAAATTCAAAAAAACATGTCATACACACCATGTTATCACCAAACAAATACAGTGGTACCTCTACTTACGAACGTCTCTACATACGGAATTTTCAGGTTACGACACGCCTCAACGGGAAAATATTGCCTCTTGTTACGAAAGAAATTTCAGGATACGAAAGGCAAAAAAGTACGCGCTCCTCGCAGCTCCCGTAGTTTACCGAACGTAAACATACTTGTAGCTGCTCTGCCATTGGCTATCGCCTAGCATCTTCCTGGTATCCCATTGGCCACGAAGTGTTCGGGAAGTACGGGCAGTTTTACGTGTGTGTACAGTACAGTATTAACTTTTATTCACTATGGGCCCCAAGAAAGTGATGGAGATAAGTGGAAAAGGAGAAAAGAAGAAGAAGAGAGTTTTTTTGTCCATACAAACAAAGCAAGAGATAATAGAAAGGTATGAAAAAGGGATGCGTTTGGTTGATCTCGCCAAAGAATATGGCCGTAATACATCTACGATCGGCACGGTATTAAAACAAAAGGAAGCCGAAGGATTGTTAAAAGCCGACAAAAGCAAACGTCCTTGGATCGGTTCTTCACAAAACGTCAGGCAAAAACTACTGATGAGAGAGAACATGAACCAAAGAAGGCAAAAGGTGACGACGACGACGATAGCAGTTAAACGGTAAATGAACATAATTTTTATTATTCTTTACTTTATTCTTTGTTTTTTTAAATTATGTACAACTCTCATTTTATGTTTATTGTGCAGTAATCTAATTGTAACATGTATTTGTTACATGTTTTGATGCATTTTTATGATTTATAAAAAATTTATGTCCGAATTTTGGGGGGCTTGGAACGGATTAGGGCATTTACATGTAAAACGCGTCTCTACTTTCGGAATTTTCACATTACGAAAATACTTCCGGAACGAATTAATTTCGTAAGTAGAGGTACCACTGTACTCTACATTGTCCTCTTACACACACACATATATATATATATTTTTTAACTCCCCCTTCTCTCTATTTCTCTTTCATTCCTGCATGACTGAACTGAGTTTTGATCTAAAAACATCTGTTCACTTAACGTTTGCCAATGGAGCTTAACTTAGGCTGACTTAGGCGAACTCTGCATAACTTAGTCCAGCACTCAGGAACCATTACAAATTGAGCACAACTTTCACCAACGTTTATTTCCAAACATGAGAAAATTTTCAGCATGCTGAAAATTCTCAACGAATACAACTTTTGCCAGCGTTTGCCAACAAACACCAACTATCATTAACTTTTATCAACTTTTGCCAGCAGAGCCAGATATTTGCCAAAACGTCAGTAAAAGTTGATCCAAATGTTGTAGTGTGAATCCACCCAAAAAAGCAGGTCCAGGATGGCAGGAAGCCCCTACAAATGCTGATCTTTATATGAGCGTTGCCTAACATTGATGTCAGCTGAACTGTGCTGAGTATTCTTGGCTTGAGTTAACCTAAGTTGGGAACTGCTACACCTACACTGGCCTAAGCTGGCTAAAGTTTGACAATACTGAATGCAACGCTGGAAAATGCTAGCAAAAGTTCATAAAAGTTTGTAAAAGTTTGTAAAACTTGGTGTGTGCTCATGAACGTAATTTCACCTACATTTGGACTGATTTCTCTGATTTTTCAAAACGTCAGTAAAAGTCGGTCCAAACGTTATAGTGTGAAGCCAGATTTAACGAACTGAGATTTCTGAGATCAACTTCTCCATTAACCCATGCAGACTGTCAATTTTGCTATTATCTTGCTTTCCCACAGCATTCTGCATTTAGTCTATTTTTGCATTCAGCAGCTTCAATTCATTCATAGGGGCAGCATTCCTGCTGTTGTCTGGAGCAGTCTTTTGATTTACGTTGTCTGGTATTATCAGCCACAATTTTGGTCAGACTATTAAGACACGAAACTCAACACATACCCTATGTTGTTTGAACCGATTTTGATAAATGCAGTTCCTCTTTGTACAGCCTTTTTCAAGTTATTTGTAAAAATTTGATGAAACAATTAACAGACAAACATGCTCAGGTAGCCATCTTAAAAGATCTTAGTAGAGCTCTGGAAGTGGTCCAGTACAACCACAGACTGACCTGTGGCCACTGAGCAGGTCCACTGGAGCAGTTGGGGTTGAGGGCCTTGCTCAAGGGCACCACAGTGGGGTTAATGAGGGTGGGACAAACACTGCTTTTGTCATCTGTCCCACCCAGATCTGATCCTGCCGGTCCAGGGATCGAACCAGTGACTCTCCAGTCACAAGTCCACATCCCTACCCATTAGGTCACCACTGCCCAATTGCGTATTTTGTTGGAATATCTCAGATGCTGACATAATTCCAAAGGGCAACTGTTTGAAACAGTAATGTCCTTTTGTTTTAATGAATGTTGTCAACTTTGAGCTTTTCTGGTTCAACATTATCTTCCAAAAGCCACTAGCAGCATCCAGTGTTGAGTACACAGGGCTTCTGGCCATATACACTCACTTCTTCTATGTGTTTGATCAGGCCTAAATGAGCCCCAGCTGATCTGCTCAGCAAGTTATTGCTTGTTGATGTTCCCACTATCACTCTGAAGTAACAGTCTTTGGTTTTTTGTCCTTTTGTTACTTGGACTTTGGCCACAGATTGTCCTTATGACCCACCTACCCACCTAGGCTGTCCAGTTAGCTGCTACTGGTGTGAGTTTTGGCTTCACGTGCAGTCAGCTGTATGTGGCTTCATTTATGATTGTTGTGTCTGTGCCAGAATCAGTCTTGAAATTAACTGCAGTTCCACACATAATTAATGTTGTACACCATGGTGGCTTTGTATCTGTGATTACTTCATGTGCTCGCACCAAATTTCCATTTGAAGCATCAACTACTAAGCAGAGGAATGAACTGTCCACTTTCTCTGTCACTTCTTACAGCATTTTATTTCTGCATTTGACAGTAAAATGGCCTAGTTAATGGCATTTGTTACTTTTTTAAATCTTTTGCTGGCCATTTTTTCCTTTTTGTACATGCATCCACATCTGCCATAGCTCCACTTTTCTGTCTCTCTATGCACCCTCTCAGCACCCACTTTATTTTTCATTTTTTACTTTGCAGACATGTCCTGTTACTCCGGTTCCACTGTTCTGCATCTTCACTTATTCAAGATGTCTGGCCACATCTGCAGCATTTTTTAATGTCAGGTCACTGGTCATCAGAAGTTTCAATGAGAGATTTTTATCCCTTATTTCAGTGACAAGTCTGTTGCAGATTTCAACCCGCTTCTCTGAGAAGGTTCAGTGAGCTTCGAGTTGATACAGGTGTCTCACATACTGGTCAGTGCTTTTACCTGCCCCGTGTGTCCATGAGTGGAATTGTGCAAGCTCGAAAATCATGTTCTGCTTCAGCACAAGGTGCTTGTCAAACAGTTGAACATTGAGTAGTCCTAAGTTTTGTTTTGGTTTTTTTTTCTTGTTGACATGTCTGTAACATGTTTTTTATAGCTTACAAGACAGATCAAGAGCGAGATCACTCAGATGTTTCATGTCTCTGGTTTTTTGCTTTAAAGGTTAATCCAAGCCCCACCCACCCCCCCAAAAAGGTGAGTTGAAACGGAGCGTTTTTGATGACGTAGTTATTTACAGCCGCTGGCACGTGAGTAATGTTGAGCCAATCAGGACTTTCTGGCTTAACTGAAGTTAACCTCTGTCCAATTAGCATTTTGGACAGCTGCTTTGAAAACTTGACCCAAATTAAGATGGGTTTTACCATTAAACTGGTTTTAAGGACTGATGCAGTTTCAGTCATTATCCTGGGCCACTGTGCATATAACTGGGCATGTCCTTCAACTGGTAAGACTTTTTATCACAGGATTTGTGCTGTTTAATGTAGCGCTAGCCACTGTTAGCCTTGTAGTATGTGGACTGGGCCTAGTCACCAATTCTGCTTTTTTTGGGGTGGGGGGGTGGGGAGGGGGGTGTAAAAGATTTTGACATGAAACTGTGAGATAATGAAAGGTTTTGTTTGTAAAAAAATAAAAAGGGGGGGCATAAGATACCATTTTAGACAGTGTAGATTTGTTATAATAGAGGATTTATATCCAGCAGAGTGCATCTTGAAGCTTTGTTACATTGTAGTACTGTGAGGGGCATTGCCTTCAGTCTATCCAGTCCTCTGACTGATGCTGTAAACTTTGCCATTGTGAGCTATAGCATGACCTTTCAAAACTCTCCAAGAATATCCTGGTGCATCCACTTTACTTCTGACATGATGCAGTGTGGGTAAAGTATTTACAGTGCATCCGGAAAGTATTCACAGCACTTCACTTTTTCCACATTTTGTTATGTTACAGCCTTATTCCAAAAGGGATTAAATTATTTTTTTCTTCAAAATTCTGCACACAATACTCCATAAAGACAATGTGAAAGAAGTTTTTGGGGGATTTTTGCAAATTCATTTACAATAGAAAACTAAGAAATCACATGTACGTATGTACAGTAAGTATTCACAGCCTTTGCTATGAAGCTCAAAATGGAGCTCAGGTGCATCCTGTTTCCACTGATCATCCTTGAGATGTTTCTACAGCTTAATTGGAGTCCACCTGTGGTAAATTCAGTTGATTGGACATAATTTGGAAAGGCACACGCCTGTCTATATAAGGTCCCACAGTTGACAGTGCATGTCAGAGCACAAACCAAGCATGAAGTCAAAAGAATTGTCTGCAGACCTCCAAGACAGGATTGTCTTGAGACACAAATCTGGGGAAGGGTACAGAAAAATTAAAAATACAGAAAAAATTATGTTGCTTTGAAGATCCCAGTGAGCACAGTGGCCTCCATCATTTGCAAATGGAAGAAGTTCATAACCACCAGGACTCTTCCTAGAGCTGGCCGGTTGTATAAACTGAGTGATCGGGGGAGAAGGGCCTTAGTCATGGAGGTGACCAAGAACCCGATGGTCACTCTGTCAGAGTTCCAGCGTTGCTTGTGAAGAGAGGAGAACCTTCTAGAAGGACAGCCATCTCTGCAGCAATGCACCAATCAGGCCTGTATGGTAGAGTGGCAAGATGGAAGCTACTTCTTAGTAAAAGGCACATGGCAGGCCGCCTGGAGTTTGCCAAAAGGCACCTGAAGGACTGTCAGACCATGAGAAACAAACTGGGAATGTGCAACTATCATAAAAGCAACACTGGCATACACCACAGTAGATACAGTGGGTATAAAAAGTCTACACACCCCTGTTTTAATGCCAGGGTTTTTGATGTTAAAAAAAAATGAGACCAAGAAAAATCATTTCAAAATTTTTCCACCATTAATGTGACCTATAACTTGTACAACCCAATTGAAAAACAAACTGAAATCTTTTAAGGGGAAAAATAAAAAAATAAAGAACTTAAAATAACCGGGTTGCATAAATCCTTAGGCCTCCGTCGGTCAGGGTTGACCATGGGTGAAGCATCCTAGTTCTGGTTATCTGCTCGCCTGGAGCAGCGTCGTCTGCGGCTAAATAGACCGATGCGGGATTGGCAGCCTCTATCGCAAAGGTCACACCTGTGTGTAGTCTCTGGTCTGTTGGAACTGCGGCTTTCCTTCCTGTGTGCTCGTTTTTCTGCAGCAGCAGTCATCATTTTCTCCTCCCCTGATTTCAGGTGTTGCTTCAGGGTCCCTTTCCACTTTGCACGGTCACTTGCTAGGCTCTCCCAGGTCTCTGTGTTGATGTCGGTGGCCTTCATATCTCTCTTAACGACATCTTTGTACCGGCGCTGGGGGCGACCAGTGGATCTCCTCCCAGATGCCAGTTCTCCATACAGGATGTCCTTTGGGATGCGCCCATCGTCCATGCAGTGGACATGGCCTAACCAGTGCAGCCTGCGCTGTCTGAGGAGAGTAAACATGCTGGGAAGTCCCGCGCGATTCAAGGCATCTGCGTTGATTACCCTGTCCTGCCAGGATATGCCCAGGATGTGGCGGATGCTTCACAGATGGAAGGTGTTGAGTCGCTTCTCCTGTCTGGCATATGTTGTCCATGACTCACTACCGTACAGCAGTGTGCTGATGATACAGGCGTTATACACTGCCATTTTAGTCTTCACCGACAGCTTGGGGTTTTTCCTCACTGTGGTTGTGAGGCGAGCGAGTGTTGTAGCTGCCTTCCCGATCCTCCTGTCTATTTCTGTGTCAAGGCAGAGGTTGTTGGTTATGGTAGAGCCAAGGTAGGGGAAGTGGTGGACAATGTTGAGTTCATACTCAAAGATGATGGCAGGTGGTCAGTGTCTTGTCCCAGGACATTGGTCTTTTTTCAGGCTAATGGTGAGTCCAAAATCCTTGCAGGCCTGTGAGAAGCGGTCCATCAGTGTTTGCAGCTCCTGTTGGGTATGTGTTGCAATTGCTGCATCGTCAGCAAACAGCATGTCTCTGATGAGCATTTCGCAAACCTTCATCTTGACTCTGAGGCGGGCAAGGTTGAACAGCCTGCCATCTGACCTGGTGCATAGGTAAACTCCTTCAGTTGCAGTGCCAAAGGCATGCTTTAAGAGAACGGCGAAGAATATCCCAAAGAGTGTGGGAGCAAGGACACAGCCTTTTGTGACGCCACTGCAGATGCTGAAGGGGTCAGAGGAACTACCGTTGAACTGCACAGACCCCTTCATGTCTGAGTGAAAAGACTCGATCATGCTCTGCAGCTTTGGTGGACATCTATAGAAGAATTTTGAACAGGCCGTCTCTGCTGACGAGGTTGAATGCCTTGGTGAGATCTATCAAGGCGACATAGAGGGGCATATGCTGTTCTCTGCACTTCTCCTGGAGTTGGCAGAGGGAGAAGACCATGTCTACCACTGATCTCTTGGCATGAAAGCCACACTGCGACTCTGGGTAGATGCGTTCTGCCAGCTTCTGCAGGCGGATCAAAATGACCCAAGCAAAGACTTTGCCGACAATGCTGAGTAGAGAGATGCCTCTGTAGTTGTTGCAGTCATTTCTTTCTCCCTTGCTCTTATAGAAGGTGATGATCTTGGCGTCCCTCATGTCCTGTGGTATAGCCCCTTCTTGCCAGCACTGACAGGGGACTTCATGCAATGGGAGCAGGAGGGTAGTCTTGCAGTGTTTGATCAGGTCTGGGGGAATCCCGTCGCTACCTGGGGCTTTGCCTAAGGCCAAGCTGTTGATGGCATTCCTGAGTTCCTCTGTGGTTGGCTCTACATCCAGCTCCTGTATGATTGGCATACACTCGATGGCATTAAGAGCTGTGGGGGACATTGTGTTCTGTCTGGAGTAGAAGTTGGAGTAGTGTTTCACCCATCTCTCCATCTGTTGGCCCTTGTCTGTAATTACTACCCCAGTGGAAGATTTGAGGGGAGCTGTCTTGCTCTGGACTGGTCTGAGCACCTTCTTGATGCCATCATACATCCCTGTAATGTTGCCTGTAACAGCAACTGTCTGGATGTCTTCACTGAGCTCTGTCCAGTATTCGTTGGCACAATGCCTGGCAGTCTGCTGAGCCTTGCTTCTGGCAGCCCTGAGAATCTGCAGGCTCTTCTCACTGGGTGACTGCTTATACTCAGCGAGGGTGGCGAACTTGGCTTCGATGACGGGAGTCATCTCTGTGGACTTGGCCTCAAACCAGTCAGACTTGGAGGACTTCTTCCCAAAGGTAGCGAAGGCGGTGCAGTGCATGGTGTCTTGCAGTACCTCCCACTTCTCTGTGGCAGAGTCTCTGGGCTGTGAAGTTTGCATTTCCTTCTCGAAGGTCTTTGCAAACGTTTCCAGGAGGTCTGGTTGAGACATCTTGCTGACATCAATGCGGGGGTTCCCTTGTTTCTTTTGGGTGGTGGATCCTCTTTGGCTGTAGCCTGATCTTGCAACAGACCAGGGAGTGATCTGTGTCGCAGTCCACACTGTGGTACGAGCATGTTTGGAGGACGTTCTTGATGGCAGCATGCCTGACCAGGATAAGATCTAGCTGATGCCAGTACTTTGATTGTGGGTGTCTCCAAGAGACCTTGTGCTGAGGCTTGGTCCTGAAGTAGGAGTTGGCGATGCACAATTCATGGTAACTGCAAAGCTCAAGCAGCCATTGGCTATTCTCCTTCATTTTGTCCACACCAAACTGTCCAAGGCAAGATGGCTACAAGTCATGATCTGCACCCACTCTGGCATTGAAGTCACCCAGGAGAACAAGTTGCTGCTTGCTGGGGATGCTTGTGACGATGGATGTGAGCTTCTCGTAGAACTGATCCTTTGTGTCCGGTGTGGAAGACAGTGTCAGGGCATACACGCTAACAAGGGTGACTGGGCCTTTGTTAGTGTTGAGGCGAAGAGGGAGGAGACGCTCTGTGCCATTGCTACTTGGCTCTACCATATTCAGCAGGTTGTTCCTCACTGCAACACTGACTCCATGCTCCCTTGGCTCATCAGAGCCTTTCTCCTGCCAGTAGAATGTGTAGTCCTTCTCCTTCAGCGTGCCTGAGTCAGCAAGGCGTGTTTCCTGAGGGGGGCAATGTCCACATGCAGCCTCCTGAGCTCATCATTTATGACAGCTGTTTTCTTGGAGTCACTGATGTCCTGAAGGTTTTCAGAAA
The DNA here is from genome assembly GCA_020510985.1 of Pholidichthys leucotaenia. Taxonomy (NCBI): domain Eukaryota; kingdom Metazoa; phylum Chordata; class Actinopteri; order Cichliformes; family Pholidichthyidae; genus Pholidichthys; species Pholidichthys leucotaenia. The sequence continues at coordinate 179,632,285 of CM035836.1, forward strand.
GACCAGTCATCATTGTCCGAACGTTCCAACATCCTAGTTTTAAAGCTGGTTTCTTTCGTTGTTTTGTTTCCTGGTGCTACGTTTGCAGTCTGCTGTTTGGATGTTTCCTAATCCCCATACACCCAATGAGGATGGCAGACTATGGTGGACCAACACCTTACTGGCTGGGGGATGCCCAGCTTGAGGCGGGCGGTAGTTGTCCAGTGAGATCCAAGCATCCCTCCCACCGTTGGGAACAACCCATGAAGCCAAGCTCTACACCAATCGAGCAATGACTTTTTACTGGTAACTGTTGTTCCCCGTGTTATGTCAACGCTGCAAGTGAAGGTGGAGTGACCTCTCCAGGGCATAGGGTGTGAGTTTGTGTTGGTAAGTGTTGCTGGATGCTAGCCTGGGCAATGTGATATGGCGGACAGGCTGTTGCCCATGTAGCATGTCTCCCCTCTCCACGTCGCTGATGGATCCAAAGGAACAGCAAGGCTGTTACAGTTTGGCACTAGCGCCGTCACAGGAGCTGCTAGAATGAAGTTTAAATCAACGATGGACTGCCTTAGGGGCTCCAACTCTGGATTTTACCTCAGGGTTGACTCCCAAAGCCTTTCCTGTGACCGGGTATGCTGCAAGGCAGCAGAGATTTGAAATCAGGGTTTTCCTTCCCCTAGATGGACTACCCTTTCAGGTTGTTGAGCCCCATCTACCTGAAGCATCTGGTTTGAAGGTGCCAGAGACTCGCCTTCATCCCTTCTCCTGTCAGTAGAAACAATTCCACTGTGCTTAGAAGCTAAGCCACACAAGCAGGCCAGGAGTTGGACTTGGTTATCAGAGGCTATTTGAGACGCACACCATAAGGAGCATTTTTTGAGTGCTGGGAGCTTATCCCCAGCACCACTCCTGGCTATGACAACCTTGGAGCTGGTTGCATAAATATGCACACCCTTAAACTAATTCTTTGTTGCAGCACCTTTGGCTTTTTGGGTAGGAGTCTACCAACGTAGCACATCTTGATGTGGCAATATTTGCCCACTCTTCTTTGCAAAAATGCTCCAAATCTGTCAGATTGGGAGGGCATCTCATGAGCACAGCCCTCTCCAGATCACCCCACAGATGTTCAATGGGATTCAGGTCTAAATTCTGGCTGGGCCATTCCAAAAACCTCAATCTTCTTTTGGTGAAACCATTCTTGATTTAGATGTGTGCTGTGGGTCATTGTCATGCTGAAAGATGAAGTTCCTCTTCATCTTCAGTTTTCTAGCAGAAGCCAGAAGGTTTTATGTCAACGCTGACTGGTATTTGGAACTGTTCATAATTCCCTCCACCTTGACTAAGGCCCCAGTTCCAGCTGAACAAAAATGGCCCCAAAGCATGATGCTGCCACCACCATGCTTCACTGTAGGTATGGTGTTCTTTTGGTGATGAGCAGTGTTGTGTTTGTGCCGTGGCTGCTCCAGCCCGCGTAGAGGTAGATTTCGCAGCTGTTGCCGCGGACCAGGGTAGCGGCGCAGAAGTGCGTGCGGCCCCAGTCCGCGTAGGGATAGATTACGCAGCCATGGCCGCGGAGCAGGGCGGCGACGCGGACGTGCGCGCGCTCCAGTCTGGACCAACAGGGTTAAGGCTGGAGGACAGGGTGCTGCAAGACGGTATGCCCCCCCTAATCTGCGATGTTTCCACCGGGCGACCCCGTCCGGTGGTTCCGGCCTCGTGGCACCGCCGCGTTTTTGACTTGATCCATTCGCTGGTGCACCCAGGGGTGCGTGCTTCGGTCAAAATGGTAGTGGAGAAATTTGTATGGCCGGGCCTGCGCAAGCAAGTTAGAGAGTGGGCGGCAGCCTGCATGGCCTGTCAGCGGGCCAAAGTGCATAGACACACGAGAGCTCCTTTGGAGCCGTTTCATATTCCAGCTAAAAGGTTTGATCATGTCCATGTGGACCTCGTAGGCCCCCTACCGCCCTTGCAAGGGTGCGCACATCTTCTGACAATGGTTGACCGCACCACGCGCTGGCCAGAAGTGGTTCCCCTGTCATCAACCACGGCCGAGGAGGTGGCGCGCGCTTTTTTAACTGCATGGGTAGCGCGTTTTGGAGTTCCGTCGGATATTACGTCTGACAGAGGCCCACAATTTGTTTCTGAACTTTGGTCAGCGATGGCCTGCAGCCTGGGGGCAACGATCCACCGCACGACCGCGTATCACCCGCAGGCTAACGGGTTATGCGAGCGTTTTCACACGTCGCTGAAGGCGGCTCTCAGAGCGTCACTTACGGATGCAAATTGGGTTGACAAACTACCATGGGTTCTATTGGGGTTGCGTTCTGCACCTAAAGAGGATTTAGACGCCTCCCCAGCGGAGCTAGTGTTCGCACAGCCACTTCGGCTGCCTGGAGAATTTCTCCCTGACAACCCAGCGCCAGAGTTCTCCTTGGCTCAGCGGTTGCAGAATAGCAATGGCCCGAGTGTCCTACCAGGCCCCGTTCACCACAGTTTTCCGCGTGTTTTTTGTGCCTAAAGCTTTAAAAAATGCGGAGTTTGTTTTTGTCAGACATGATGCCCACCGCACAGCTCTGCGACCGCCTTACGATGAACCATTTAGAGTGCTAGAAACAGGTGATAAGCATTTTTTGCTAGATTTGGGGGGCAGAATGGAGATGATTGGCATAGACAGACTCAAACCTGCTTTTGTGATGGCTGACGAAACTGTGCAGTTGGCGAGGGCCCCGCGACGGGGCAGACCCCCTAGGGAGCATTCAGAATCAGAATCAGGTTTATTGCCATTGTTCATGTAGTACACAAACTAGGAATTTGTCTCGGTACAATGCTGCAACATTAAACATGATAAGATAAGAGAAATAAACTATACATGTAATAAAGTGTAGGATAAGATTAAGTGATACTGGTCAACAGTTAAAATATATATTAGCCAGCAGCAGATACTGTGGAGAACTATATAGTGCAGTCGGTAATGCAGGAAGAAAACAGTGATGATTGACATGAGTCTGGTTGAGCTGCTGTACATGGTGCACGAGAGTCACTTAGTGTTCAGCAGTCTAATGGCAGAGGGGAAGAAGCTGTTCATGTGACGGGAGGTTTTAGTCTGGATGGACCGAAGTCTTCTACCAGAGGGGAGGGGGGCAAACAGTACGTGACCAGGGTGTGAGGGATCGGCTATGATCCGGCCAGCACGCCTCCGGGTCCTGGAGATGTACAGATCCTGGAGAGATGGGAGCTTGCAGCCGATCACCTTCTCAGCAGTGCGCACGACGCGCTGCAGCCTTAGTCTGTCCCTGGCAGTGGCTCCTGCGTACCACACGGTTATGGAGGTGGTGAGGATGGACTCGATGATGGCTGTGTAGAACTGCACTAACATCTTGGTGGGTAGCTTGAGCTTCCTCAGCTGCCGCAGGAAGAACATCCTCTGCTGGGCTTTTTTGATGAGTGAGCTGATGGTCAGCTCCCATTTGAGGTCCCTGGTGATGGTAGTGCCTAGGAAGCGGAAGGAATCAGCAGTGGTGATGGGAGAGCCTGAGAGGGTGAGGGGGGGCAGAGGAGTAGTGACTTTCCTGAAGTCTACAATCATCTCCACTGTCTTCAGAGCGTTCAGCTGCAGGTTGTTATTGCTGCACCAGGACGCCAGCTGGGCCACCTCTCTCCTGTAGGCGGACTCGTCGCCGTTGGAGATGAGCCCGATGAGGGTGGTGTCGTCCGCAAACTTGATCAACTTGACAGACTGGTGGCTGGAGGTGCAGGAGTTGGTGTAAAGGGAGAAGAGTAGGGGGGAAAGTACACAGCCCTGGGGTGATCCGGTGCTGATGCTAGTATAGTCTGAGACAGTCTTTCCCAGCCGCACATGCTGCCTCCGGTCCGTCAGGAAGTCGATGATCCACCTGCAGAGGGAGTCAGGCACGTTGAGCAGGGACAGCTTGTCCCGGAGCAGAGCGGGGCGGATGGTGTTGAATGCGGAGCTGAAGTCCACAAACAGGATCCTGGCGTAGGTTCCCGGGGAGTCCCGGGAATTCCCGGGACTCCCCAGTCCCGGGATTCCCCAGTACACTCACAGAGATTGACTAACAGTTTTAATCCCCAGACAGCAGCTCCACAGCAGGAGGACGCCGCAGAAGAGGTTAAGCCCACCTGCAGCAAATACGGCAGACGGTTGAGACCAAGACAGCATGTGGACTGATGTGTGGCGATTTTGTTATGACATGCAATCTGTGTTTGTTTGTTCCATCTTAGACGTTTGGGGGGGGGGGGGGGGTTTATATGTGGTGCACATATGTAGTTTCACGGGCTCACATGTATATGACTGTTCATATTCTCTTATGTATATTCCTGTGTGCTTATTTTGGCTTCACGTCTGAAGAGGAACAAAAGGTCTGGACCTCCTGGGGATAAGAGGAGGACGAGAGAGTTGGCCTTTTGATATGCAAAGAGATGGACATGAATGGTTTCCTGACCACCTAGGTTTGGGTGGAAGAGAGAGGAACTGCAGGGGGATGCATTGTGTTTGGGATTTAAAGACAATGGGATTTTTTACTTTGATGTCAGGGGTATAAGACTGGCAGATGTTGGGAGTTTTACCCTCTTCTGCTTTTGAATGTTGGAGAGTGTGTTGAGAATAAAATGGAACCTGAGAAATAACTCTGCCTCATCCTTTCCACACAATCTCCACAGTATAGATAATCCATCCAAAAACCCATTTAGTTTTGTTAAGTCAGTTTCATTTTTTGAATCATATAATTTTTCATAATAATCTCTAAAGGCACTATTAATTTCTAAAGGATCTATAACTGCCTGTCCGTTACTTATAATACTGGTAATTGGTGTTTTAAATTCTAATTGTTTAATCTGCCATGCCAGTAATTTTACTGATTTTTCACCTTGTTCATAAAAAGTTTGCTTCAATCTTAGAAGACTCGAGGCAGCTCTATTCGCTAATTTTTTGTCATATTCATCTCTCAGAATCAGTAATTCATTCTCAAACTGTGGGTTACTTCCTGCATACACTTTTTCTTGAAGAATTTTTATTTTACGTTCCAATTGGACTCTCTCCTCTTGAGTCTTCTTAGATTTTGAACCTGTATAACTAATAATATGCCCTCTTATAAAAGCTTTGAAAGCCTCCCACTTTATACATGCTGATGTTTGTGTAGTATTGATATCAAAGAACTCATGTATCTGTTTTTCTATGTACTTAACAAATTCCTCATCCTGAGACCATTTATGCTGAAAATGCCACCTACCTGGATCCTTTGTCAATTTCTTATCTACATATATTAGACAGCAGGGTGCATGATCAGAGATCACAATATTATCATAGAAGCAGTTTTGAATCTTGGACCTTAATTCTGTAGAGATCAAAAAGTAGTAAATACGTGAGAATGTCTTATAGGTATTAGAATTACAAGAATAGGCTTTGACTTGTGGTTTCATTTCTCTCCATATATCTAGCAATCTCAATTCTTTCATAAAATGATTAATGGTCATCCTGCATCCATTGTGCGTACAGTCCAGCCCTGTTGATCTATCTATACTGGGATTCAATGTACAATTAAAATCCCCTGCTATTATATGTTGCCCTGTAAGTGATGCTAAAGTAAGAAATAAATTAATGAAGAAGTTTTGATCATCAGTATTGGGACCGTATAAGTTCACCAGATTTATATTTTCTAATAACAAAGATCCTTGGATGATTAGATATCTTCCTAATTTGTCTCCAATTACATTTTTCTCTTGAAATGGGACTGTTTTATGTATGAGAGTCATAACTCCCCTGGCTCGGGATGAAAATGATGAGGTGAACACGTTACCTTGCCATCTTCTCCTAATTTTTTTTTACATCCTCTTCTATTAGATGAGTTTCTTGTAAAAACACAATTTTTGAATCTATGTCTTTTATTTTATTCATAACTTGTTTAAGTTTTTTTAGATTTTATAGACCTCTGCAATTCCATGAAGTTAAATTAAGATTAACGCTTTGATCTATGATCAATAAGGAGTTTGAGATTACCTTGCAATATAAACATGCTCATACAGAGAAGCAAAAACATGGATGGTTGAACATTCATCCTACAAACTACACAAAAACAAATTCCCTTTCCCCACATTCGTGGTAATCCCCCCAAAATCAAAAAAATTCTGTCTCCCGTTATAGCTAGTGACTGTTCCACATCTGCGAGGATCAGTCAAACCACTCTCTCTTTCTCCTCTCAATCACCCTGACTCTACTACTTTTTTAATGACATTAACTCTCTTCTGTAGTTTTTCCAACATAACTTCAAAGTTTTATAGCAACTTTGTACATTATAGCTTTTTTTTATATAATACAATCTATATTTTGTAAACATGTTATATGTTTCAGATCAATCAGATGCCTGTACAAATGCTTAAATATTCTATCTTTATCATGTTCATGCTTAGCTCCCACCAGTCTCCTCTTTCTTGATGAACTTGATGAACTCCTGCGCCTCTTGAGGGGTCTTGAAGATGTGGGTTCTCCCTTTATATGTGACCAGCAGTCTTGCCGGATGAATCACTCCGTGACGAATCCCAAGGTTGCGCAGGTCTTTACGGGCGGGGTCGAACTGCCTCCTTAATTGTTGAATTCCTATGGCCAAATCTGGGTAGAACCGCACCTGTTGATCCTGGTATTTAATTTCTCCTTTAGCTCGCGCCGCATTGGTGACCGTCATCTTGTCCCTGTAGTTGAGGAACTTCATAATCAGCGTCCTCGTGGTGTCTTATTATCTCTCGGTGGGCCGATTCGGTGAGCGCTCTCTAAGACGACCGATGGCTGCAGGTCCGCGTTGTTCAGCGCTTCTGGAATCCACTTTTCCAAAAAGGAACATGAGTCCCGTCCCTCCGCTCCCTCTGGGAGGCCCACCAGCCTCAAATTATTCCGTTGCGAACGGGATTCTAAGTCCAGGGCATTATCTTCCAGATGTTTACATTTTAATTCCAGTGTTTGCACCTTTAATTGTAGGCTGGTGACGTCATCTTCAGCGCTTGAGATTCGGTGCTCCGCCTGCGATACTCGTTCCATACAGTCGCTTATTTCTTTTCTCATTCCTTCTATCGCTGCTATAATCCCATCAAATTTAGATGAAAAGTCTGCTCTCATGGAGCTGATGGCAGCGAGTACCGCACTCGTCCCCTCCTCAGCAGTTACCGCTCTGCCGGTGGCTCCCTCCCCCGCCATAGTCTCTGAAGATTTTCCTGCTTCGTCACGAGTGTGGAAGTCTGTTAGTTTGGATTGTTTTGTCGAATCACTTTCTCCTCCGCCTAATTTCCCAGCCTTAGTCTTTACCATATCCGCGCCTAAACGCTGGGATAGTTTTTTGTTCCAATTAAGAGAGTTTTAGCCTACCTTTTTTTTTTAGGAGCAGAGCAGTGTGAAACACGTCTTCCTACGTGGCCGCCATAACCGGAAGTCAGAATTACAAATTTTAAAGCAGATGTTTGTTTTTTTTCCAGTTTATTGCAGTAATATTCTGTATAGCAATACAAGAAAAGCACAGGATTGTCAAAAATTTCCTTCTTTTTCCTTTCTGTAATTTTCCTATTACAGTGATTTGTAAATTAAGCAGAAACATCTGCTATACAGAAAACTTTTGTGCAACAGCAAATACAGACTTTAACACAATATCTATTACAACAGCTAAATTGCATTGGATGCATGTAAAAGAGTATAGATTTGGAAATTATTGGCAGCACCTTCATTTGAAAACTCCCTACGGTCCCCAACCACTCTGTACCATGCAGCGAGGAAAAAATCAATAACTTATTCTGTTGCTCTGTATTGTCTAGCAGAGTCTGTGTTTTTCTGAAAAAAAAAATTACAGACAATAATCTCTCTCTTTCCGTACCTAACTCCTGCCTGTCTATGTGGTGGGTGTCTTGACACACACACTTGTCTCTTCAGACACATGTCTTTCATTTACGCTGTGGGGGGCGGGGGTGTTTATGTCCAGACTGGAAATTCACAGCTTTAAAGCTCATTGATAAGCTGTAGTAATAATTTTACCTCTGAAGATGTATAAACTGTTCAAACACTAGCTGTAGTTTAGATTTGCTTGTTTTGTTGATGGTTTTATGGCGTCTGTCCTTATGCGCGCTTCCGCGATGGGGTGCTTTTGAGCCAGGCGGACATTTTTCAACACAAACCAAGTGCTTCGTACGTGCGGTCAGGACGGAGACGTGACGAGATGTCCATCAGCAGGCTGGGGGAGACGGCGGAAGGGGCGGTGTTGGAAACCTCATGGGTTGAGTGTTTTTTTTTAAACCACACACTCTGTTTTTGTTGTTGTGTTCCGTTAATACTCGCTGTAAACACAGAAGTGAGCACAGTGCAGCGATGCATTGGATTGGTTAGACTGAGTGTTTGAATGCCAGTCACAGACAAATTTGATTGGTGAAATTGGTGCAAGTTGACGAGGACTGGCCAAAATTGCAGGAAAGTTGCGGTGATTGGACAAAGTTGCAAGGTCACACAATAGTTGCACTGACTGGCTGATTTCGCGTGAATTGACGCAATTGCAGCATCACAAAATCCTGGAGGGACTGTCGAGTTGAGATTTAATATGAGCAGTCTTCAACACTGGCTTTCTGTTTGTCAGTCTACTGGTGAAGAACCTGAGCAATAGTTGTTCTGTCAGTTTCTACCATCTCTGGGGCTGAAGCTTTATTGTACCGTTCCAGTACATCCCTGTACCGGGGTTGTAACAAGTTCCCCTCCTTTGAGCAACAGAGGTGGTATGCATAACTTCATATTCTCCTACAGTCGGTCCGTTTGGTACAACCCAGACATATATATATATATATATATATATATATATATATATATATATGATAGATAGATATACAACCTTTCAAGATGCCCTAACAAGAGGGCCAAGAACTGTAGCTGAGCAGCACTGAGGAACAGGCCAGCAGAATGGAGTGGGCCACCAAAGGGGCCATTTCATTCAAACGATAGAACCAAACAAAAGTGTGAAGTGTTGCCCAATTGGCTGCAGCACAAATGTCAGCCACCAACACTCCACTAAAAGGGGAAGTGGCCATGCCTCTTGCAGAGTGTGCCCTGACTCGCTGGAGCACAAGGCAGGCCCTTGTTCATAGGGAGGAGGAATAGCCTCCACATTCCAGTGAGAGAGACTTGGAGAAAGGTTTGCTCCAAGCAAAAAATTTGCAAAGCAGAGAACTGTTTGCAATAACACACCTCTCCAGTGCAGTCAGTTTACAGTATGTGCCAAACACAAAAACTGGCAGAGGGAAAGGAAAAGGGAAAGCCACTTCTCCTGCTCAACCAACTCACTGGGAGGGCAGAAGCTGAGCAGCTTGGATGCAGTCGAGCAGTAGTTGGACAGAAGACTTTGGATGAAAAATGGCAGAAGGGAGCTATAGGGTCTTGGAGCCATCTGGAAGAAAAATCATGAATGAAGAGGGCACTGAAAGAGCATGGAGGTCACCTACACTGTAAATAGAGGCCAATGGGAGTAACATGGCAGTCTTATGTGAAATAAATTTCATATCTATCAACTGCAGAGGCTCAAAAGGGGGCTCACAGAGAGGTCCCCAAGACTGGCATGACATGTTAAGAGGATACACTGGTCCTAACCACGGGCCATATTAGTCAGATACTCTTCCTAAAGCACATGGCCAAAGGGTGGACAGCTGGCGTAACTAGCAAAAGGCGTGATTAGAGGTGGCTTCAGCCAGGGACATATCGGACATGCAATCCCATACTTCTGGGTTGTAGCAACTGAACCAACTCTAGGGAAACCAGAGTTTTCAAATGTTCCATACAGTACCTTTTTAAGGTTCCAACATTGAAGACATATCTGTATGCTGTAGATATCTGTTGTCACTCTGGGGTCGTGTCAAAAAATATGGGAAACAGCCGAGATGTGAGCTACTCTTGTTTGCGGCTGTTGTTGATATGGATAGTTTAATTTAGCTCCTGCTCCAAAATTTTAATAGGAAAAGAGTTCGACTAGAGAAACTGAATGTTTTAAAAAAGAAAAAAGTACAATATTAATTATATGCATTATACAATAGACTGCAACTAACTACTGTGTAGCAAGCCTTTCTATATTGGATGTGAAGCCACCAGCTTAAAGACTGTGCTCACCAGCTTAAAGACTGTGCTCCCCAAGTTTAAACAATGTGTAGACTTTAAGACCAGAGGAGAGAATATGTTGGACTTAGTGTACACAAATACAGATGCATATAAGGCCATACCCCGCCCCCACCTCGGCCTTTCTGACCACATATCCGTGATGCTGGTACCTGCCTACAAACCCTTATTGAAGCGCAGCAGGCCAGCAGTGAAACAAATCAGGATTTGGCCAGAGAGTGCAACCTCTGCACTGAAAGACTGTTTTCTGCACACAGACTGTTAGGTCTTCAAAATAGCAGCCTCCCAGGAAGACAAGACAGATGTGGAGGAGTATGCTGAAACGGTCACCAGCTACATCACGAAGTGCACAGAGGATGTCACTACTGTGAAGACCATCACTGTGCGGGGAAACCACAAGCCCTGGATAGCCGCAGAGATGCGCTCGCTGCTTACAGCCAGAGATGCAGCCTTCAGAGCGAAGGACAGGATTGTCCTCCGCTCAGCCAGGTCTGCGCTCTCAAAGGGAATTAAGGTGGCGAAGCGCGCCTATGCGGAGAAAATCCAGGGACACCTCTGTGACACTAGGAACACCAAGCAGATGTGGCAGGGAGTTCGGACACTGACGGGCTATAAGTCTAGGCAAGGGGTTGATGACGATGACGCTTCGCTTCCATACAGGCTCAACAACTTCTTTGCACATTTTGAAGCATCAAACCCGACAATCAGAGGGAGGGCTGGCCCACCCCCACCATCGGTCGGACCAGCTTTTACCATCAACACAGCGGACACACGGAGGACCCTAACCAGAGTCAACCCACGTAAAGCTGCAGGTCCGGACAACATCCCGGGACGTGTGCTCCGAGACTGCGCGAGCGAGTTGGCGGATGTCGTGACTGATATTTATAACATCTCCCTGAGTCAGGCCAATGTTCCCAGATGCTTCAAGACCTCTATCATTGTACCGGTGGCAAAGAAACCAGTTGTGTCCTGTTTGAATGACTATCGTCCTGTTGCACTAACACCAATTGTGATGAAGTGTTTTGAACGGCTTGTCAAACCACACATTACAGCCTGTCTCCCTCCATCACACAACCCGCTCCAGTTTGCATATCGTTCAAACTGCTCCACGGAGGATGCTGTAGTCACCACCCTGCACTCTGTCATCACCCACCTGGACCAGAAAGACACCTACACCAGACTCCTGTACATTGATTTCAGTTCAGCATTCAACACCATTATTCCCCAGAGACTGCTGGAGAAATTACTCCTTCTTGGTCTGAACACCGCCACATGCCTCTGGATCTTGGATTTCCTGACTGAGAGACCCCAGTCTGTCCGGGTTGGAAACAACATCTCCAACTCTGTCACGCTGAGCACCGGATCCCCTCAAGGCTGCATACTCAGTCCACTGTTGTTTACACTTCTAACACATGACTGTGTATCCAGACACGAGGGGAACCAGATTATTAAGTTTGCAGACGACACCACGGTGGTGGGACTTATTCAGAGGGATGAGGAATCAATGTACAGGGAAGAAGTGAGAGACCTGGAGGGCTGGTGCAGGGAGAACAATCTGGTGCTCAACGTGGACAAAATGAAGGAGATGATTATCGACTTCCGGCGGTCACAGCCTGAACACGTCCCCCTCAGCATCGGCGGCTGTTTAGTGGAGAGAGTGGAGAACATCAAGTTCCTTGGAGTGCAGATCTCGCGGGACCTGACCTGGAGCAAGAATTCCTTGGGGATCAGGAAGCAGGCCCAGCAGAGACTGCACTTCTTGAGGAAACTCAAACAGGGCTCTCTCCCCATCTGCATCCTCAGAACCTTCTACAGAGATGTGGTGGAGAGTGTTCTGACGTACTGCATTGCTACATGGTACTCCAGCTGCAGTATGTCAGACAAAAAAGCCCTGCAGAGGGTAGTCAAGGGAGCTGAGAGGGTTATTGGAGTCTCCCTCCCCTCTGTCCAAGAACTTTTTCAGAACCATTGTAGGAGCAGGGCACTGAACATTGTCAAGGACCGTTCTCACCCTCTGCATAAACACTTTGAACTTCTGCCATCTGGAAAACGATTCTGGAGCATCAGAGGCAGAACCACCAGACTGATCAACAGCTTCCTTCCACAAGCTGTTAGTATGCTGAACAGTTGACCCGGAATCTCTCATATTCACTACTGCACCTACGGACATTGTGTGCATTATTTGTATATTATAGTTAGTTAGTTTTTTCAAGTATGTCTCAGGGATGTGTGAACGGATGGGGGGGTGGGGTGGGGGGTGAAGATATGTGTGAGTATGTCTTAAATCATGTTCTTCTACTTATATGGATGCTGAGAGAAACACAATTTCATCTTCCCTGCACTACAGCTGTATGTACAGCAATATGACAATAAAGGTTGATTTGATTTGAAGTATATAACTGCAGTCATCTCACCCATTGATATAGCAGGTCCTAATATGAAGCCTTGAGCTGTTACCATCTTGCCATTTTGAAATTGGATGTGATGCTCGAGATGTTGGAAACTGTATGCCCACAAGCTAGCAACTTGTCATGTGTCTCATGACTTATCGCAATCTCCACCTCCTTTACACAGGGTGGAGATCATTGAGAGATCACTGTGAGATCCTTGAGCGATGAAGAAAAATGGCCAGATCTCTAAACAATCTTTCAGTGATTTTCCAATGATCTCCATGATCACCATGGCCTCCTTAAAGTTTTGACTTGGTCCAAAACAGTCTCTCAACAATCAACAAAGGGAAGCGATCTCTCTGCAAACTCTCAGTGAACTTTCAAGGAGTGCTCAACGATCTTATTGTTCTCCCAGTGATCTCTCAGTGATCTCCACTGCAGCCTTTCATTGAATTCCTTTGGTCTTTCATCAAATGCTCAGCGATCCCTCACTGATTTCTTAGCCATCTCTACCTTCTGGGTGGAAAAATTGGGAGTTCATTGAAAGATGGCTGAGAGATCATTGCGACATTGAGATCCTTGAGCGCTCCTTGACGGCTCAATGATCCCATCAGTCTCTCAGTGATCTCTCGGCAATCTTTCAATGATATCTTACCAAACTGTGAGTGATATTTCAATGAATGGTAAATTTTTCCACCTTGAAGGTAGAGATGGCTGAGAGATCAGTGAAGGATTGCTAAAGGCCCTTTTAAGGGCCTTTTCCACTAGCACGCTTTAGCGCGACACGGGACGGCTCAGCACGCTTTGTACGCTTTTCCACAAGCCCCAACACGGTTTAACAGCCGCGATTCTCAGCCCCGCTCTAGGGCAGGGTACAGCAGTGCTGAGCTGTGCCGTGTTGTGACGTTAACAGACTGGTCGCCGCTGATTGGTCAGGTCGTAACCGGTGCTGATTGGTCAGGTTGTAACCACCCCTCTCCTCCTCCTCATCTACCAAATCTTCACGACCTTCTCAATAAAGTTTTTGGAAAAAAAAAAAAAAAATATCTTCACGACCGCCTTTACTCAGCACGCAACCACTGTTGGCGGTTTCTTTTCAGTGTATTGCTGTGCTATTTTCATTTATTCTCTATCAAAAATGGCTTTGCGTAATAAGGGTGTTCCATGGACCAATAAGGAGGTGCAGTGTCTGCTCACTGCATTGTCAGACGAACGTATCCAGCGCGAGTTAGACGGAGCCGCCCGGAATGAAAAAATATACCGGGAGGTCTCGACATCGGAGTCCTTTAACGGTGAGTTTTAATTTTTTTTTATTGTGCGTTTTTTCGCAAATATATTCGGTAAGACGCTCAGTTTATTTATGCAATAAAAAAGCTGTTCATTTGTGGATGATGATCGCTGCTTTATTGCAGCACACTGCGGACTAAAGCTTTTATTTTAATTATTCATGTGAACAATACGCTGAAATAAGCTTATGTATTCTTGTTAAAAACTGTTGTCTTTTCTGTATATCTTGCACTTACGTGCTGTATTTTATTGTGTGCATTTTCCTTGTAGAATCATCCCATGCGTCCGCTGCGACAGCCCGCACGGATTATTCAACCGAGCCTTCCTGAACCAGAGCAGGCAGAGACGGCTTCATTCAACCGAGTCTTGCTGACCCAGTTTGGGAAGCTGGTGTAGAGGCACTCAGTGGTCGGCGTGTATAAAATGTCGATTAACCTTCATGTTGTGTTGCAAAGTTTTTTTTTATTTTAATATTTTGTATATAATAAAATGGAATTGTTTTGGAAAGTGTGGTTTGTCTGTTATAACACTGAATTATAAAACAGTATAATTACATAGAAATTCCATTGCCTAGTCTGATTAAAATGATGCTGATCATCCTGTCAGGGGTCAACCATTGTAAAGGTAATGTAATTTTTAACTAGACCAAAAAAGAAATCTTTTTGTAAGCTTTCTGTTCTTTTTATTGAAATATCATAAAAAATTAGCACCAAGTCAAAGTAGGTACAAGTATATGTAAATTGAATGTTCTATCGGCATTCCAAATTCAGAGATTTACAATACTTTAGAAGGCGTGTAGCATCATCTAAACGGAAAATAATAATACTGTTGTTCCAAACGTTGACCTGAAGGTGAAAAACATGAATTTTTTTTAATTTAGTACATCCAAAATGCCCTAGGATATAAAAAAATAATACAATTTGGTGTTGGCTAGTGTGCCACTGTCTCATTATTTAATACGAATAAAAACAAGTTTCAGCTCAATATTTCTAGGTCATTTGGCAGTTAATTCAAAACAAAAGTGACTTGTGTTGTTGCAGCTTAATTATGAGATAAAATTAATTGTGAGATAAAACCACAGAGTGAGCAAGGCAATAATCCTTGGATCCTTTTTTGTCTCGTGTAAATAAGGACTCAGTCAGGTGCGTACCGTCACGGGAGTGTGGCCCCGCCTCGCTGAGAATCTGCCGCTGCCCCGCTTCTAAAACCTCCTAACACAAACCATCACAGCACAAGCACAACAGCATGCTAATGGAGACAGAAGCATTCCGAGCCGTACTGAAGTGAATCGAGCCGTACCGAGGTGTGCTGGGCTAGTGGAAAACAGGCTTTACACAGCATGGAGATCTTGTAGAGATTGTGCCAATTTTTGATCTTTGGGATCGTTTGAGAGATCCTTGTGTCTTTTAGACTGAGTCAAAACGTAAGACTGGGGTGACTGTGGAGATCATTGAAGATCATTGATAGAGCAAAAATTGGCCAGATCTCTCAGTGATTTCCACCCATGTGTAAAGGGGGTATGAGTGCTTGATGAAAGACCGATATTCTTTCAAGACCGATTATTGAAAGACTGTGTTCTTGATTGCTGAGAGATCATTGGAAGGTTGATGAGATTATTGAGCACTCCTTGCAAGTTTGTCGAGATCATTGCAAGATCTTGATGATTGCTTAGAGATCATTGAAAGATTGAGAGATCTAGCAATTTTTTTTCATCACTCGATGATCTCTCAATGGTCTCTACCCCTGTTTAAAGGGGGTATGAGCTCCAATCAAAACTACTGTACCTTTCTATGGGAAGCAAACAAGGACCTATAATGTGCAGAAATCTTATTCAGTATGACATAAAGTTACAGGCTGAAGTTTCAAATTTAGCCAATTAGTGTAATCTTAAATGGAATAACATATACTGCTAGACATATTTCTCAGACACAGGTGGTGACATCTGTGTGCCATTAGATTGAATTTACTTTTAAGGAACTTTGGTGTTGGCTGAAATATTTAAAACAGGATTTATCCATCTTTCATACACACATCCAATCCCTGGGCAGAAAATTATGCAAACACACAAAATGTGGGTCTGTAAATCCTACATTAGATACACTTGAGTGTGAGTGAGTACGAGTGTGTGAGTGTGCTGGACAAGAAAGGTTAAAAAAAAGATACACTTTTTTTTTTGGGGGGGGGGAAGCGGTTGCTACAGCACCAGCGGTTACCTATTAATTTCACATTGCACCTGAACGGGGCGGCACGGTGGCGGAGTGGTTAGCACTGTGGCAGCACAGCAACTCACCCTTGGCTGGGGGATCCTGGGTTCGATCCCAGCCCCCGACCAACAGTGATCTGTGTGGAGTTTGCATGTTTTCCCCGTGTCTGCATGGGTTTATGCCGGGATTTCTCCGGTTTCCTCCCACATGCCAAAAACATGCAAGTTAGGTTAATTGGCATCAAACTGGGGATACTAAATTGTCCTTAGGTATGACTGTGAGAGTGAATGGTTGTCTGTCTCTCTGTGTTGGCCCTGCGATGGACTGGCGATCTGTCCAGGGTGCTCCAGCCCGCCCCCCCCCTCCCCCCCCCCCCGCAACCCGAAACGGATTAAGCGGAAGAAGATGAATGTATGAATGCACCTGAACAGTTTCCCATTTTTTGAGCTGTGATCTGATACTGTGCTGCTTAAGGAAAGCTCTCAGTGAAGTTTTGGAGGTTTTCAAAAATTGTAGAGCTTGCTGAAGAGCTAAAGGTATGCAGCCTGTGTTCAAACACAGCATTTGAGTGTTTATTTATTTTTGGTTACTGCCAGGATTTGAGGTATTTGTGAAAAGGTGACTTGAACAGGTGCCATTTTTTAAGGTTCAATCAGCTAAGTTATTTACTATAGGTTCTGAAGAATTTTAATAGACTTAAAATTGCAATGTAGCAATTTAGTAAATCCATCCATCCATCTTCTACTGCTTATTCTTGGATTTGGGTCACAGGGGCATCAGTCCAGGCAGAGTATTCCAGACTTCCGTCTGGTTCATAGTACCATGATCCCTCCTGCAGGTGGTGAGCCCACTGGAGGGCGGCCCTGTGTGCCTCCTTTGGGTACACTGAGTCCTCGATGTAATGTTTTTCATGGGGATCCACTGGACTGCTCTTAGTCTGGCCCTTCACCCAGGACCAGTTTGCCTTGGCACTCATTCAGGCACTCAAACCCCTCCACCACGATAAGGTGGCAATCCACGGAGGGGAATATAACAAACTTGTCATTTTATTATTTTTGCATGTAAACACACACAGTAAAGTTGCATTTGGTTTCATTTCAGCAAATCCAAAAAAATCCTGATTTAGCTTTTGATAAACTTAAAATTTGTATAAACAATTGCTGTTGTGGCTTCTACAGTTTTGAGAGAAAAAAAATGCAAATGGGTGATCTGGTTACATTCAAACTGTTTTGCAAAAATCATATTATGATTGAGTAAAGGTTAAAATAAATATGAAACAGAAGTCAAAACTAATAAACTGTCGTTTTCTTCTCTTACTGTTTTTAAATTATGTTTTGCTTGGATTCATTAAGTTGAACAACCGACTCTCAGTCACTATTACTATGACTACTCACAATATGCTGCATTTGTTTTTGCTTAAAATAAATAAAGGTTTGATTCAGTTATGATGGAGACCTACAGCACATTTCTGATTTCACTAGTAATGGTATTTGTTCAAAGCACATCTCTGGTAGATGGTAAAACATCATCTTCGATTGTTTGCAGATAAAATGGACTGTTCAGTCTATTTAAAAAAAAACCCAAACCATCAAGTCACATCAAATATCCTGTGACCCTAGACAGACCACCGGCTCCTGGGAGAACATCTTGTCGAAGAACTTCACATCCTTTGCGAGGAAATTGTTGATGTGTTTCGCGTTTCCATGGCGACCCCATTGCACAATGCATAAGACAATAATGAAAGCTCTTAAAGGCCCCAGGGATACCAGAATAGCTCACATCCTCAACGTTTTAGCTATTGTGGCACTTGGAGGAGTTACACAACCTGACGTTCACCGAGAATGCCCCCACCCCCCCCGCCCCTCATCATCTCAGGGTTTTTTTGAGACCAGCGAAGATTGGGCTTGCTAGCAAAGGGATGACACACGGAATGACAAAACTCCTGTGTCTGTCTGTCAGGCTTGGTCTTTATCCGACTGACATTTGCTGGCTCAGGCTCATCCTGGCTCTGGAGAAGCCAGGGATAAGAGTCAGACACAGATGCCCCCCCCCCCCCCCCCCGCAATTCTGTCTAGCGCCGGATTCAAACGGGGAGGAAAAACATTTCAAAAATCTTCATTTTGTTTTTACAGACTCTGAAATATAATTGCGAGTCTTCACACACTGCAGCAACTTTTGTAATCCAAGCTCCTGCAGTGCGCCATCTCCTTCTGTCTGTGCTGACCCAACCTATTGGTGATTAAGTCTTGATTGTGCCATTACTTCGGCAGAGACCGTCTTGTCCTTTGAGCAAGTCAAAAGAACAATGCAGGAATGCCTTGTGCCATTTAAAACTGATGAGCCAAAGCCAGCCTGAGGGAGGAGAGGGGAGGTGTAGGTGTTAAATTGATTGGCGAGAGAAAAAAGCATCTGCTCTGCAATAGCTTAACAGTTGCCTCAGAAGCACGCCTGCTATTGTTTCCAAACAAGAATACCCACTTCTGTGTGCCGAGGAGTGTCGCCTTCAGAAGAAATGTGTGAGAGGGATAGAAATTGTTGCATAAGAAACATTTAGAGACATCTTTTTTTTTTTTTGCATCTTTCTAGGACCTTGATCTATTTTCTTTTTTTTTTCATTGCTGCCTCAAGTTCTTGTCTTTTCTCTGATCTGTTCAGCTTTAATATGTGGGCAGAGAATAAAATACAAGGAACATAGTGTTGTAGTCAGCAGCTGATTCAGTGACAGCCTGGCAAGAAGGTCCCAGGTGTAGGCATGACTCAGGTACCACTCCAAGATGCTGGTGCCGTGATTGAAGGGGGCGAGGGGGAGGGAAGGTGGGGGGGGGGGGAGAAGGAGGCGAGGGATACTTGCATCCCATGTGGCAGACAGCCTGTTGTGTGCCGACTCCATGACAGGAGAGAAAAGTGAAGAGGCATGAACCTGAGCCCTCTGACCTTCACCAAAGTCAAGAAAAGAGGTCTTATCCATGTTTGCTGACTTGAGGTTGCATTTTCTCTGTTTGTTCACCAGTGAGGGGTAGGATCTGACGCAGGCATCGCCTAAAGGTAGATTCACACTATGTTTGGACCGACTTTTACTGACATTTTGGCAAACGTCTGGATCTGCTGGCAAAAGTTAATGATTGCTGGTGTTTGTTGGCAGATGCTGGTGAAAGTTGTGTTCTTTGAAAATTTTCAGCATGCTGAAAATTTATTGACGTTTGGAAGTGCACGTTGGTGAAAGTTGTGCTCAGTTTGTAAAAGTTCTTGAGTGCTGGGCTAGAGTTATGCAGAGTTCACCTAAGTTAAAGCAGGGTTCACACTATAATGTTTGGACCGACTTGTACAGACGTTTTGAAAAATCAGAGTAATACTCAGCATCAGGCGACGCTCATGTAAAGATCAGCGTTTGTGGAGGCTTCCTGCCATCCTGGACATGCTTCTGGAGTGAACACATCTCCCTTGGGCATACGTTTTTATATTTATTTTCGTTTTATATTCCTATGTAGTTACTTCTGCATATCCTTTTTCCCTGTTCGTTCATTCGTTCATTCATTCATTCATCTAAAAAAATAATAAAATAATGCAATAGACTCCAACACTAACTCCGCAATTAAAATGTGGATGAAATAAAAAAGCTATTTAGTGTATCATCATTTAAATAAAATGATGGGTGATTATATTTTGACTGTTACAACTCTCTCCATTAAAATAATATAAAATCCCGTTAAATGTCATTTACTTTTTGACACCACATTACATTATCCTGTTTGATTCCCCACAATGGAAGCTGAACTAATAAATCCTGGAGAATGATTACGCATGGAGCAGAAGATTAAGAACAGTAAATTTCTGACTGGGGAGTTTTTTTTTTTTCTTTTGAGCTGTCACATTTTTGGGAGCTTGTACAGTAAATATATATGTTTATGTATGTGTATGTGTGTATATATGTGTGTGTGTGTGTGTATATATATATATATGTGTATATACTATGTATGTATACACACATATACGGTATATGTGTCCATCTTCTACCGCTTTTCCTGAGGTCCGGGTCGCGGAGGGAGCAGTTCAAGCAGAGAAGCCCAGACTTCCCTCTCCCCAGCCACCTGCTCCAGCTCTTCAGAGAGGATACCAAGGCGATCCCAGACCAGCTGGGAGACATAGTCTCTCCACCGAGTCCTGGGTCTGCCCTGGGGTCTCCTCCCAGTGGGACGTGTCCGAAACACCTCAAGTGGGAGGCGTCCAGGAGGCATCCTGATCAGATGCCCATACCACCTCAGCTGACTCCTTTCAATGTGGAGGAGCAGCGGTTCTACTCTGAGCCTCTCCCGGATGACTGAGCTCCTCACCCTATCTCTGAGGGTGAGTCCAGCAATCCTACGGAGAAAGCTCATTTCAGCCACTTGTATCCGCGATCTTGTTCTTTCGGTCATTACCCAAAGCTCGTGACCATAGGTGAGAGTAGGAACATAGATTGACTGGTAAATCGACAGCTTTGCCTTAGAACTAAGCTCCCTCTTCACCACAACAGACGGGTACAATGTCCGCATCACTGCAGATGCTGCTCCAATACGTCTGTCAATCTCTCGCTCCATTTTCCCCTCACTCGGGAGGGGGGAAAACATATATATGTGTGTGTTTTTAAATGAAGGTGTTTATTATTAAGGGTAAAAACAATCCAAACATACATGGTCCTGTGTGAATAAGTGATTGCTCCCTAAACCTAATAACTGGTTGGGCCACCCTTGGCAGCAACAACTGCAATCAAGTGTTTGCGATAACTGGCAATGAGTCTTTTACTCTGCTGTGGGGAAATTTTGGCCCACTCATCTTTGCAGAATTGTTATAATTCAGCCACACTGGAGGATTTTCGAGAATGAACCGCTTTTTTAAGGTCATGCCACAGCATCTCAATTGGATTCAGGTCAGGACTTTGATTAGGCCACTCCAAAGTCTTCATTTTGTTTTTCTTAAGCCATTCAGAGGTGGACTTGCTGGTGTGTTTTGGATCATTGTCCTGCTGCAGAACCCGTGTGCTTCAGCTTGAGGTCACGGACATTCTCCTTCAGGATTTTTTGGTAGACAGCCAAATTCATGGTTTCTTCCAGGTCCTGAAGCTGCAAAACAGCCCCACACCACCATATTTTACTGCGCTCTTGGGGTGGTTTTGGTCAGCCGGCCACTCCTGGGAAGGTTCACCACTGTTCCATGTTTTCGCCATTTGTGGATAATGGTTCTCACTGTGGTTCGCTGGAGTCCCAATGCTTTAGAAATGGCTTTATAACCTTTTCCAGACTGATAAATCTCAATTGCTTTGCTTCTCATTTGTTTCTGAATTGCTTTGGATCGCAGCATGATGTCTAGCTTTTAAGGATCTTTTGGTCTGCTTCACTTTGTCAGGCAGGTCCTATTTAAGTGATTTCTTGATTGAGAACAGGTGTGGCAGTAATCAGGCCTGGATGTGGCTAGATAAATTGAGGTCAACTTTCCAAAGATGTGATAAACCACAGTTAATTTATGTTTTAACGGGGAGGGGGGGTGTCACTTTTTCACACAGGGCCATGTAGGTTTTGAATTTTTTTTAACCTTAATAATGAACACCTTCGTTAAAAAACTGCATTTTGTGTTTACTTGTGTTGTCTTTGTCTAATATTTGCATTTGTTTGATGACCTGAAACATTTAAGTGTGACAGATATATAGAAAATTAGAAATCAGGAAGGGGCAAACACTTTTTCACACCACTGTCGATATATATATATATATATATATATATATATATATATATATCCTGTAGATTAAATTAAAAAAAATGTCATACACACCATGTTATCTAAAAACAAATACTATACATTGTCCTCTTAACATACAGTATATTTTCTTTTTTTAACCCCCCCTTCTCTCTATTTCTCTTTTGTTCATGCATATCTGAAGTGAGTTTTGATCTAAAAACAGGCTGACTTAGTTGAACTCTGCATAACTTAGCCCAGCGCTCAGGAACTTTTACAAACTGAGCACAACTTTCACCGTTTATTTCTAAACGTCGTAAATTTTCAAGAAATACAACTTATGCCAGCATTTGCCAACAAACACCAGCTATCATTAACTTTTTTCAACTTTTGCCAGCAGAGCCAGACATTTGCCAAAATGTCAGTAAAAGTTGGTCCAAATGTTGTAGTGTGAATCCACCCAAAAAAGCAGGTCCAGGATGGCAGGAAGCCTCCACAAGCGCTGATCTTTATGTGAGCGTCACCCGTCGCTGATGTCAGCTGACCTACGCCGAGTATTCGTTTGCTTAAGTTAGCCTAAGTTGACAAAAGTTTACCAACGCTGAATGCAACACTGGCAAATACTAGCAAAAGTTTGTAAAGGTTGGTGTGTGCTGGATTAAAAAAAAAAAACCTGCTCACAAACGTAATTTCACCAACGTTTGGACTACTTTCTTTGATTTTTCAAAATGTCTGTAAAAGTTGATTCAAACGCTGTAGTGTGAACCCAGCTTAATGGCGTTTTCACTCCTGAAAGTCTGCACCAAGGTCCAGACCAGGGGTCATATTTTTGTTACATTCTGTACGTTTGGTCCAGTGAGGTTTGGTTTCACACTGCTCCTTTTCCAAGCAAACTTGACAACTTTATGTGACATACCTTACATCTTGTTGTCATGACGACGTTTGTGTTGTTAGCTTGCACTGGTAGTTAATAAACGTGCTACTCCTCCTCCAGGGTGTTTTCAGCAACTCTGGACACATCTGTTACCACACTTGTAAGTGTAAACTGGGGAAGACTCCATCATATTAAGAGGTGAATTAGTTTAACGAAGCCAGAATATTATCCAGGTCTTCACTGAAAAGGACATGTCCGTGATGATTTTTTGGTGCCATTGCTTGTCTTTTTCAAAAACTGTCACATCCTCTCTGAAAATATCTGCAAGTTTCTGTATTTTTATGATTTTTAGGGACTATTTATGCTGCTAACGGCATATTTCCTCTCTCCAAGTGCACCCACAACTCATTTTCTTACTTATCAACTGCCTGATATTCCTGTATTTGTTCCGAAAGTACGGCCCTTTCTGAAAATTGATTTCACACTCTAAACAAACTGGGCTAAGACTGAGTTTGATCTAGACTGAAACCTCCTCTTTTTCTGGACCAAATTTCAGCTCTTTGGTCCGGACCATGGTTCAAGGGAGGTTTCACACCTAAAATTTTGGTTTGAATCAGACTGAAAAGTCTGAAAGTTTGGACCAAATAGGTTAGGTATGAAAGGACCCAAAGCCAATAAATTCTAAATCACCATCAAAATTTTGACAGGTAAAATATATACATAATTTTACTAGTGTGTTTAAAATGAGATGCATTGGTAAATCTCAACAGGCACAAAGTTTTGAGAGTCCAGGTTGGTAAAGGGTGTCTCTTCTGGTTATGAGTGAGAGAGAGAGATAAAGGCACTTGGTGCAATAACTAGACTGCAGTAAACTAGTCCACTGTTGATAGCCTATTTTAAGTTATTTAAATCTAATTATTAAAATCAGAGTCATCTTTATTGGCTGGTATGCAAATTACACAGGAGGAATTTGACTCAGACTGTCTTCGCTACTGCATACAACATTAAAAACTACAACACATTAGAGCCAAAGGCTCATTAGAGCCATACTACAATCTATAAAATCACTCTTCACCTTAAAGAAATTGTTTCCCCCAAAAAGTCTGGTCAAGAATTGTTTCCTTCACCTAAGGACCACAGTTTGAAAACACATTCCATGGTAAAAGGGATGATAAGGATCCCATTTCGTGCAAGGAACGGATTAGTTTGCAACCATAAATCCCAGAACTTTCACCCCTACCAGGCAATTTTATGCTCCAAGTACTGTTTGAAACATCCCAGATCCCTTGAGTGCATTCCACGGTCTCTAGGAATTATCCACAGCTCAACATTACCCCCTAGTGGACAACTCCGGAATATGTTCGCTGATGCCTCTACAAGCTGAACTGGGGTTAATGGATGAAATTACTTCCTTTTAACAAAAACTCTCAATTCTCAGATTATTTTCTTTTTCAGGAAACCCTGGAAAATCAAGTGGGACTCTGACATACCATTCTGGTTTGAAGTGTTTCATTAATCATTGATTTTAAATGTGTTGCATGGTTGAAAATGCTTAAATGAACCTTATTCTAATGCATATTAATTATAGAAGGACAAATTTATGAAAGTGCATGCTCACTGAAAGTTGGTCATGAATCACTGAAGTTAGTTTAGATATTATATACAAGTATATAATGTGAATTTCAACAGTTAATGTGTGGTTGCCTTCTAAAAACTTATGCCAGTCATCTGACTGGTACCAGCCAATCACCAGGCTGTCTCTGTTGGACCACACCCCTTTCATTCTGTTGGTTGGTTACAGACAAAGAACTGTTTTCTTCTTGGACCAGAGTTCATTCAAACCTCCCGCAATGGGAGACAATTGGTTCCCTTTCATGTCTGTCAAGTTTTTTTTCCCCTAAAACTTACTCAGTTTTAAGTGAGGAACGACTAGTTTAGAGAATTGTTCTGTGTGAAAGTTTTGTCTGTGTGTCCTGCCTTGAATTTGCTTTCCTTTAAATGTCTGGGAAAAATACTTTTTCTGCTGTTTTGAGCTCAGTCTTCTCTTTTATATGGAGTTAAACTCCATGTTCACAGTCATTTTTCTATTTTATTGTTAAACTTTTTCTATTGATTTTACTTAACTCACCGTGTTTTAAAGTGGACTGATAGTGATTTTTGAACTTCTTCTCTTGAGACTGCCTCACCCATGTACCACGACGTCAGAAGAACTCAGATTTCGTGGCTTGAATTTTTTATTAATCTTGTCTCTCCAATTCTGTGACTTTGATCAGACTGAACTATCCCATCGATTTATTTGGACCCAGGAGAGCCGCTGGAAAAAAACCCTCTCGTGTTGTCCCACATGACATACTGCGTCAGGGGCCAGCAACCTCTTATCGTCGACAGATCTCAGCTCCTGAGCCTCGGGGGAGAAATATCTGCTGGCAGATATTTTCCAGTATCATCAAAGAAAATCTCAGCTCCTGGATCCAGCTGAAGAAAACCCCAACACAAAGGTCACGTGAGCAAGATTCCTTTGTTTCATCTGCTGAGTAATGCGATGTCCATCGCCTTAAAGTATGTCATAATTTGTCTCAGGTTTTAAATATTCCTCGTTTCATTAAATTCTGTTTTTACTTTTTAGAGTAACCCAGAATTTCTTTTTTCATATAATTAGCTTTTATAATTTTCTTCATAAAATTTGCGTCCAATTTGCTTCATATTTTGGTTACAGTTATTTCAGTCTCCATTTTCATCACAGTTACAAATTCATACTAAGGTTTCTTTGGGTGCACAAATGTGATTACACTCTTTTGCTCAATAATCAGTTACAAGTTGAATGTAATGCTTGATACTTGATCATTTCACCTGCTTACACGTCAGTTGAATGTAATGTCATTTAATCTGAGTCTGATCATTAAAACTGTAAACAGTATATGGAAGTTTCTGTGATTTCTTTTTCCTGTCTTTTTATGAAGTCACCCAGTAGAATTCACAAATATTTGAGACTGATTGACGGTATAAAGAGTAGTTATTAATATATTGTCCAAGTCTTGGACTGGTGCCCCAGGGTGTTTTCCCTCTTGTTTGTGGTCATGAAGTAAACTTCCATTTCCACACAGACACACGCCTCTAAGTCTAAATTAAATAATCTTTGTACCTTCTAATTGTTCCTACAACATATTGTACAAAGAACTATAGAAAGGCAATTTTTATTTTAAAAATGGGCAGGCGTATGTTTATACAGACAGGAAAAAAATGAAAAGTTGAATTCATCACTGACTTTACTATGTACAACTTTGGTAACCACCAGATCATTACTGAATGGATATTTTCAAGCTGATATGTACAGAGAGCTGATGTGTGGTGGTGCAAAAATGCAATGAGTATAGAGAGTTTGTTGTACAACAGCAGGCAGTGTTTCACCAAAAGGTACAATTGATTGGTGGTGCAAATATGCAGTGAACATACATACAGATTATAACATACAAAACTGCACAGAGTGTGTTTTACCAGAAGGGAAGTCTGCAGTAGTGGCTTGTGGGTGATCTACTGAGGAGGCAAATTACTCATGAGCAGACACACATACTTGTGAGGACCCCAAGGTTTTAGCTCCACAGATATGGATTCAAGATGGCGCAGGTGTGTGTGGCTGACCGTCTGCTTGTCAGTTCTGTTTTTATTTTTGCTATGTCTAACCCTTTTTACTCAATAAATCAAGTCACTGCTGGTGTATGATTGCCAAGCTCTCCTGGATCGCCGATGCTCTGTTAAAAACAGATTTATTTTTTAAGGCCCCGGAAGGATAGGCGGCCATATCAGCAGCAGCTCTCTCATGTCTTTGTGTTTTTATCTGCTTATTCTTGTATATAGTGTGTCTTTTTTTCACCAGGGATCGGTAGAAAGACTCGGATTAACGACTAGACCAAGTTTTTTTCTATTGTAGCCCTGGTCTTTCTCTTGTTTTTTCTCTTCCTCGGGGCAATGGGGAACAGAGGTGGGGGCGAACGCATTGTTTACACACGCGACCAGCTGATTGCATTGAGGAGGCCGGCACCGCTGCTGGGAGCGAAGCCCCTCATCCCGCATGAGCTCAGGAGGAAACACTGTGGAAGAAGGGCTGGAGCTAAGGTGAGGATGAGGAGAAGGAAGCATAAACTGGCTGTACCAATGTTCATCATCGAGAACATTAGGTTGCTAGGAAACAAAGCAGATGAGCTCACAGCGCTGGTCAAGACGCAAAAGGAGTATTGTGAGTGTAGTATCATGTGTTTTACAAAGATGTGGTTACACTCACAGATCCCATATATTAACGTAGCGATACCTGGCTTTAAGACTATCTGGTGGGACAGGGATGTTATAAGGAGCGGGAAGAAGAGGGGAGGAGAATTGGCACTTCTTGTGAACGACAGGTGGTGTAATCCTGGACATATTTATGTGAAAGAAAAGTGCTGCAGCCCAGACATTGAACTGCTGGCTGTGAATATGAGACCCTATTATATGCCGCGAGAATATACGTGTGCCTTGGTAATTATCATCTATGTCCCTCCGTCAGCTGATGCAGTGGTGGCCTGTGACGTCGTCAGCTCCACTACTGCCACATTACTGGAGAAGCACCCTAACGCATTTATGGCCATCATGGGTGATTTTAATCATGTCTCACCGGGAAAAACACCACCAAACTTTCACCAGTTTCACTGTCCTAACAGAGAAAATAAAACCCTAGATTTTCTGTATGCCAATGTCAGAGATGCATATAGTGCCACAGTTCTACTCCCCATTCTCTCCCATAGATTGAGTCCCCATCATGCTGTTTGGTCTCTACATGTTTGTTCTTTTCATTTTCTCTATCCCCTCACCCCCCAGTCAGTCGCAGCAGATGATTGCCCCTCCTTGAGCCTGGTTCTGCTGGAGGTTGCTTCCTGTTACAAGGGAGTTTTTCCCCTCCACCGTCGCCAAGCGCTTGCTCACAGGGGATCGCCTGATTGTTGGGGTCTTTCTGCAGTTGTGGGGGTTCCCCCTACAGTTGAAAGTGCTATGAGATGACTGTTGTTGTGAATGGGCGCTATATAAATAAAGTTGAGTTGAATTGGCAAATCGGATCACTGCATGGTCATGTTATCACCCAAGTACTTCCCCTTGTGCATAGGCATCCTGCTTATACACGGACTGTGAGGAGGTGGACACAGAAGGCTGCTGATGCACTTCAGGACTGCTTCAAGATGACAGACTGGAGTGTACTCTGTGAACCATGGACTGTGGACAGACTGTGAGCATACTCTGTGGGTGGACATAGACAATATGACCGACTGCGTCACAGAATACATCAGATTCTGTGAAGACGCAACCATGCCAGCTCAGACCATACACTGTTTCCCTAGCAACAAACCATGGGTCACCAGTGACCTGAAAGCAGTCCTGAACAAGAAGAAGAGAGCTTTTAGGTTCGGAGACAAGGAGAAACTGAGGAGAGTGCAGCATGAACTGAGAGAGATGCTGAGGAAGTGTAAAGACTACAGGAGGAAGTTGGAGGATAAATTTAGGCAAAACAATACCAAGGATGTGTGGATGGGAATGAAACAAATAACTGGGTGCAAGGGGAGAGACATGCATACATCTGGGAGCCTGGAGATTGCTGGTGAGCTGAATCTGTTTTTTAATAGGTTCAACTAACTGGCTGCCCCCCCCCACAACACAGCCAGGCCCCCACACACCCCTTCCCCTCCCACCCTCCTGTGCAGCACCTCTGTCCGTCTCCCCCCTCACCCTCCTCTGGGGACCCCCCCCCCCACACACACACATCACTGTGACTACAGACCAGGTTAAGAAACAGCTGGAGAGACTCCGTCAGCGGAAGGCTGCGGGCCCTGATGGCATATCCACCAGGATCCTGAGGACCTGTGCCAACCAGCTAGCTTCGATACTGAAACAACTGTACAAACTGAGCCCGAGTCTGGAGAGAGTGCCGGTGCTGTGGAAGATATCCTGCCTGGTTCCTGTCTCCAAGAAGTCATTTCCATCTGAACTGAATGACTATCAACCAGTTGCCCTCACATCTCATGTGATGAAGGTCCTGGAGAGACTGGTCTTAGCCCACCTGAGGCCGCAGGTGAAGACGTGGCTGGACCCTCTGCAGTTTGCATATCAGCCCCATTTAGAAGTTGAAGACGCTGTTATCCACCTGCTGCAATGAGTCCATCTTCACCTGGATGGCGGAGGAGTCACTGTGAGAATCACATTCTTTGATTTCTCCAGTGCCTTTAACACCATCCAGCCACTGCTGCTGGGTGAGAAGCTGCGGGTGATGGGGGTCGACAGCTCTGTGATCTCCTGGATTACTGATGACCTGACAGGCAGGCCACAGTTTGTCTGGCTGGGCAATATCTTGTCTGACGTGGTGGTTAGTGATACGGGAGCTCCACAGGGGACTGTGCTCTCTCCTTTTCTCTTCATCTTATACACCACTGATTTTCAGTACAACACTGAGTCATGCCACCTGCAGAAATTCTCTGATGACTCAGC
Organism: Pholidichthys leucotaenia; assembly: GCA_020510985.1. Taxonomy (NCBI): domain Eukaryota; kingdom Metazoa; phylum Chordata; class Actinopteri; order Cichliformes; family Pholidichthyidae; genus Pholidichthys; species Pholidichthys leucotaenia. The sequence goes on from CM035836.1 coordinate 179,661,376, forward strand.
TGTTGTTGGATGTATAAGAGGGGGAGAAGAAGGGGAGTACAGGGCACTGGTAGACAGATTTGTGGAGTGCACAGAGCAGAATCATCTGAGGCTGAACATCAGCAAGACCAGAGAGATGGTGATTGACTTCAAGAAGAAGAAGATGCCTTCTCAGCCCTTGCAGATTAGGGGGGGAGGATGTGGAGGTGGTTGAGGACTGCAAATACCTGCGGGTCATGGTTAGCAACAAACTGAACTGGAGAGCCAACACTGATGCTGCGCACAAGAAGGGGATGAGCAGACTCTATTTCCTGAGGAAGCTGAGATCCTTCAATGTGTGCAGCAGGATGCTGGAGCTTTTCTACTAGACCATTGTCGCCAGCGCCATCTTCTTTGCTGCTGTTTGTTGGAGTAGCAGTATCAGAGCCAGTGACACAACAAATTTGACAAGATTATCAAGAGGGCTGGCTCTGTAATTGGTCTCAGGCTGGAGACCTTTGAGACTGTGGTGGAGAGGAGGACACTAAATAAACTGCGATCCATCATGGACAATCCGGATCTCCTCCTCCACCGCACACTGGACAGACAGCGGAACACTTTCTCCTGCAGACTGCCACAGCTTTGCTGTCGAATGGTCAGGTACAGGAAATCTTTCCTGCCACATGCCATTTCACTGTACAATACACTCTGATGTTGCATTCTGGTCATAACAATGCTAATAATGCTGCCATACTGCACCTTACAATCTAATTGGTACCTCGCATTTCACTCTGCTCTTGATAGTCCTGCATTGTACAGCGGGTATGATTCATGTTTCTGTGTGGGTCACCATTTATTCATCTATGATGTAGATAAGCTTTTTAGTTGTTTTACTTTCCATGGGTCATCCCTTTGTCTATTATGCTATGTGTGTTTCTGTCATTTTGGTTGTCTACTGACATGCTGCTGTTTCACTGCAATTTTCCAGTTTGGGATCAATAAAGTCCATCCATCCATCCATCCATCCATCCGTCTGTCTGTCTGTCTGTCTGTCTGTCTACAGACGTGGACAAAATTGTTGGTACCCCTCTGTTAATAAAGGAAAAACCCACAATGGTCACAGAAATAACTTGAATCTGACAAAAGTGGTAATAAATAAAAATTATACGAAAATTAACCAATGAAAATCAGACAGTGCTTTTGAATTGTGGTTCAACAGAATTATTTTAAAAACAAACTCATGAAACAGGCCTGGACAAAAATGATGGTACCCTTAACTTAATATTTTGTTGCACAACCTTTTGAGGCAATCACTGCACTGAAACGACATCTGTAATTGTCAATGAGACTTCTGCACCTCTCAGCAGGTATTTTGGCCCACTCTTCATGAGCAAATTACTCCAGTTGTCTCAGGTTTGAAGGGTGCCTTCTCCAGATGGCATGTTTCAGGTCCTTCCACAGATGTTCAATAGGATTTAGATCAGGGCTCATAGAAGGCCACTTTAGAATAGTCCAATGTTTGGCTCGTAGCCATTCTTGGGTGTTTTTAGCTGTGTGTTTTGGGTCATTATCCTGTTGCAAGACCTATGACCTGCGACTGAGACCAAGCTGTCTTACACTGAGCAGCACATTTCTCTCTAGAATACCTTGATAGTCTTGAGATTTCATTGTACCCTGCACAGATTCAAGACACCCTGTGCCAGATGCAGCAAAGCAGCCCCAGAACATAACAGAACCTCCTCCATGTTTCACAGTAGAGACAGTGCTCTTTTCTTAGTATGCTTCATTTTTACGTCTGTGAACATATAGCTGATGTGTCTTGCCAAAAAGTTCCAGTTTTGTCTTGTCTGTCCATAGGACATTCTCCCAGAAGCTTTGTGGCTTGTCAACATGCAGTTTGGCAAATTCCAGTTTGGCTTTTTTATGATTTGTTTTCAACAGTGGTGTCCTCCTTGGTCGTCTCCCATGAAGTCCACTTTGGCTCAAACAATTACGGATGGTGCGATCTGACACTGATGTACCTTGACCTTGGAGTTCACCATGAATGTGTTTAGAGGTTGTTCTGGGCTCTTTTGTTATCATTCGTATTATCCGTCTCCTCCTGCGGCCACGTCCAGGGAGGTTGGCTACAGTCCCGTGGATCTTAAATTTCTGAATAATATGTGCAACTGTAGTCACAGGAACATCAAGCTGCTTGGAGATGGTCTTATAGCCTTTACCTTTAACATGCTTGTCTAAAATTTTCTTTCTAATCTCCTGAGACAACTCTCTCCTCCTTTGCTTCCTCTGGTCCATGTTTAGTGTGGTACACACCATGTCACCAAACAGCACAGTGACTACTTGTCACCCTTTAAATAGGCCGACTGACTGATTACAAGTTTGTAGACACCTGTGATGTTAATTATAGGACACATCTTGGTTGAACATGTCCCTATGGTCACATTATTTTCAATCTTTTCTAGGGGTACCATCATTTTTGTCCAGGCCTGTTTCATGAGTTTGTTTTTTAAAATAATTCTGTTGAACCACAATTCAAAAGCATTGTCTGATTTTCATTGGTTAATTTTCATAAAAAATTTTATTTATTACACCTTTTGTCAGATTCAAGTTATTCCTGTGACCATTGTGGGTTTTTCTTTCATTAATAGAGGGGTACCAACAATTTTGTCCACATCTGTAGATATTAAGTCACCAGTTACTGTTTCTTCACGTGGATCTGGATAAATCTTTCTGTCATCAAATCCAGTTTTAATTTAGTAGTTGCAAAATGCAAGGCCAAGGCTAGCGTTGCTAAGTGGGTTAGTACCACTCGTCCAGGTATCCTGAGCACGATCCTGCTGCATCTCAACTTCTTTTATAATGTCCAGTTTAGGGGAAGGCCTTGGACTGTTCTTTATCCGAAGCTGGAGTTGAAATTGTAGTTTCCTAAACTTGTTAGCAAGTAAATACTCCTGGATATCCCGTCCGTGCATACCGGTAGCATTCAGTGCGTTGAAATGTGTTGATACGGTAACGTTGTCAAAAGGCGGACTGTGATTGGTTAGGGGTTTGCCTCCTTCCTTTTGGTTCCCTTCAATGCAAGGAGATAGTGAATTTTCCATGACAACTGATTTCTGATTGGCTAAATAATTTCAGAAAGTATGCTCGCCTCCTTAGTAACAAAAACAAACTAATTTTTGATTGGCTGATTAATGTTCCCACAGTGGCAAGCCTATTATTCCCTCCTGTGGACTTCTGACAGGATTCTGACTACATGTTACACAATAATATATATATAATATAAAATACATTTATTATCGCAGTGGTTGAATCATTTCTTCTCCTTTTCTTCTCAAATTTCTGAGGAAGCTCAGCCTCCCTTGCCTCCTCCTACAAGCCGCCACTGGATGTCTGTGGTTGATTAAGAGTTCAACAGTGTGATTGCCTGGGGGGAGGGGGGGAATTTTTCTTGAACCTGTCTGTTTTGGAGTACAGTGGCCTGTAGCTCCTTTCAGAGGGGTGAGTGGTGTCTACAGTGATATTATCTGCTCAGCTCCTCATCCTTGATTGGTGTAGCTCTTGGATGGAGGGGAGGTTGAAACCAGTAATTTGCTCTGCACACCTGATTGTCTGTTGCAGTCACGTTTTGTCTTGTTTGGTGGCAATCACAAACCAGATGGTGATGGAGGTGCACAGAACAGATTGGATTATGGAAATGGAGAACATGATCAGCGGTTCCTGAGACAGGTTGAACCTCCTGAGCTGTCTCAGGAAGGACAACCTCAGCTGGGCCTTTTTCTGAACACTGTCTGTGTGGGAAGACCACTTCAGGTCCTAGGAAGGGAAGGGTTCCATTGAGATACAAGATCTCTTCTTCTAGGGAGTTCTGCTCAAGACAATAGCATAAAACACTGAAAACTTTAATAGTTACATAAGACAAAAAATATCTGGTTAAGGTTAAGTTTAGGCTTGTAGATTAATTGGAGGTTCCACTTCTGGGTCACCAAGGGATGGCAGCATAGAGCGTGGTCTCCCGACCAAAAACAAGAAATTACTTTGAAAAAGTCAAATTAAAACCGACAAAACTAGTCCTAACGCCTACAAAGGAGAGGAGATGCCTCCGAAAGGGAGAAATAAATCAACCACTGTAGCGACATCCACAGAAACGGATGTCGCATGATCAAGAAGCTAATGCTAACCCCACCGCAGCTAACCAGGGAGAAAACGATGCAAATGAGGACGAAGGAGAGGTGACTAACAGCACGATACTCAAAGAACTGCGTGAATACAGACAAGAGATCATGAGAAAATTTGCCAAGACAAACTCAAGACAAACTCAAGACTGGATGAAGCGGAGAAAAGAATTGTGGGGAGTGAGGAAAGGCTACAAGACATAGGAGTGGTTGCAGGAATGTTAAAACTGCAAGAACAACTTCAGGAGAAATTAACGGATCAGGAATGCAGGTCGAGAAGAGAAAACATCAGGATTTATGGAATTCCTGAACAAAAAGAAATGGACCCAAAGACAATGATTACATTTATAGAGAAAGTGCTTAGAGATAACCTCGGCATCCCTGATACTGTAAACCTGAATATAGAGAGGGCGCACCGAGCACTCGCCCCTCAGCCCCCACCTGGAGCCAAGCCGAGATCTATCCTTGTCAAATTCCAGAGCTTTAGAACGAAAGAAGAAGTAATCTGTTTGGCATGGCAGAAGAAAGGCTTTACTCTGGATGGCCATAAGATAAACTTGGATCATGATTATGCTCCGGTAATTTTACACAGACGGAAAGCATATGCCAAGGCGCGACGAGTCCTGAAAGAAAACAAAATACGATTTCAGACTCTCTATCCAGCTCGCCTAAGAGTTCACTATGAAGTAGGGCAGAGAACGTATGACACAGCGGAAGAGGCAACAGCGGACATGGTCAGTCGTGGCCTGCCGGTGAAAGTGATTGAGCAGCCAGCAGTGTTGTGGGAGAGGATTCAGCGAGGAGCCTGGCAGACAGCGCGGACCAAACAGACCACCGCGGCCGGGAACACGCAGAGCTTCAAGCAAAAACTGCAAGCATTTAGACGCACAGCAACGGAGGATACAGGTTGATTTGGTCTTTTTTGATTAAAGATAAGAAATAAACGAGAAAGATGTATAAGAAAAGAATTATGAAAATTTTGGTCGGAGGAAGGGACAACGAGGGGACATTGATCTGTTTATATGGCTGACGTCATAGGGGAGGGCCCTCTTGACACACTGGAGGTGTAGAGGTTATCCCTCAAACCAGCAACGGGTGAGTAAATCGACCTTGGGGTTGGAAGTTAGTTTTGGAATCTGTTCTATGTTCACAAAGTTTGTTTTTGTTATTCATTGTGTTATTCCTTTTCCAAGGGAGTGCTTACAGGGAACTGAGGTTAAATGTAAATATTTGAATGCAAGGAGAACCGGTTGAAATTGTTTCTTTCAATGTAAATGGAGTTCTGAATCCTATAAAGAGGAGTAAGATTTTGACAAAACTAAAACGAGAAAAGGCACAGATTGCCTTCCTTCAAGAAACCCATTTGAGTCAATCTGAACATGCAAAATTAAAAAGGCAGGGCTTTAAATTTGTTTTCTCCTCTTCTTATAAAGCTGGGCACCGACGAGGGGTTGCTATACTTATTTCAAATTTACTAAATTATGATCATATATCAGAAGTACAAGATTTATCAAAATTACTGGTAAAATAGAGGGACATGAAATAACGCTTATAAACGTTTATATTTCACCTGGAAGTGATTGGACTCTCTATAGACACATATTTGAGTTAATGGTGAATTCTCAGGGAGTGGTAATCTGTGGAGGAGACTTCAATATTAGATTAAATCCAAAATTAGATGTATCAAGTACAACCAATGCAGAAAATGCACTAATTAAAAAGGTAAATTCATTGATGAAAGAAGTAGGAATTATTGACATTTGGAGAGAATTACATCCTAAAAGTAGAGACTATACACACTATTCTTGCCTGCACAGTGTTTATTCAAGAATAGACTAATTTTTTGTGTTCAATAATGATTTTTTCAGAGTAAGAGATTGCAAAATTAAGACAATTGATCTCTCGGATCATAGTCCCATTTCATTGTCTGTTATTTTAGAAAAGAAGGTCAGAAAAGTGGTGTGGAAGTTCAACTCAAATATGTTAAATGATTCCGAATTAAGACAAAAATTAAAGGATGACATTAAGAACTATCTTGAGTTGAACGACACAGGCGATGTGTCACAGATAATTTTGTGGGACGCTCTGAAAGCTGTAATGAGAGGAAAGATCATTTCAATGACGTCTCACTTGAAAAAATTAAAGTGGCAAAAATTAGCTGATTTCCAAGGAAAATTAAAACGATTACAATGGTTAGACAGTAATATGAGTAGTTCAAAAGTAAAAGAGGAAATAAAAAAGATTAAACGTGAAATTGATAACATCTATATGCAGGACACCCAGAAAAAAATAGTTTTTTTGAAGCAAAAATACTACGAAATTGGGAGCAAATCGACTAAACTACTAGCATATAAATTACGCAAACAGAGAGCAGAAAACTCAATTTATAGAATAAAAGATCCCCAAACGAAGAGGATTGAAAACAAACTGGAAAAAATACAGGAAAGTTTTGAATTATTTTATAAAGATTTGTATTCCCAACCTCAAACTTCTAACGAGATACAAATAGAAGATTTTTTAAAAGCAATGAACTTACCAACAATGACAAATACACAAAATGAAAAATTAGTCCAACCAATAACAACCAAAGAACTAAATCTGGCCATTTCCAAATTAAAAGTGGGGAAGTCCCCAGGCTCCGACGGTTACACTACAGAGTGGTATAAATGTTTTAAAGAAGAATTGTCCCCTATACTATTAAAAACCTTTAATTGGATTGTACAAAATGGTGAAATCCCTCCATCTTGGAAAGATGCAGTCATTTCTGTCGTACCCAAGGAGGGTAAGGACAGACAGGATTGCAGTAGCTACCATCCCATTAGTGTCCTTAACTTGGATTATAAATTATTCACAGCAATAGTGGCTCGAAGACTTTAAAAATTCCTACCTGATTTGATACATTTAGACCAGTGTGGATTTATCCAGCAAAGACAGACCTTAGATAATATAAGACGCTCCTTACATGTGATAGGACAAATTGATAAGTCAGACTGGGGAGATTAAGGGGATTACAGTAGCTGGGAATGAACAAAAAGTTGCAATGTTTGCAGATGATGTACTTGTCTTTTTTGGAGGAGCCTGAAGAATCTTTTATGAAGTTGATGTTGGTATTAAACAGTTTCGGGAAGTTATCTGGATACAAATTAAATATATCTAAAACTCAGGTGATGACCCTGAATTATAAAGTTTCAAAATCTCTTAAGGAAAAATATAATCTTGACTGGGATGCTGTCTCCCTAAAATATTTAGGTATAATTCTCACTAAAGACATTTCTAGACTGTTTCAAGCAAATTATGACCCACTATCATTAGCAATATTTCAAAATCTCTTAAGGAAAAATATAATCTTGACTGGGATGCTGTCTCCCTAAAATATTTAGGTATAATTCTCACTAAAGACATTTCTAGACTGTTTCAAGCAAATTATGATCCACTATCATTAGCAATAAAATCAGACATAAATAGATGGAATATTGTACCCTTTCTTAATTTAAACTTAAGGATTATTGCAGTGAAAATGAATATAGTTCCCCAATTGCTGTATTTGTTTAGAACATTACCTATTGAAGTGAGTGACAATCAATTCAAGGAATGGGACAAATGGATCTTACGCTTTATATGGCAGGGGAAGAAACCAGCTCCGAGACAAATTGAGGCCCCCTATCGGACGTGATGTCCGATGGGACGCCGAAACGTGCCACCCAGTTTGTCAAAAAAACGCGAGCGACTTCCTCCGCTGTGGTTGACGCCAGAGGGACTGCCTCCGGCCAGTGCGTGGTGCCGTCTATCATTGTTAACAGATGTGTGAAACCTTGGGAGGAAGGTAGTGGCCCCATGAGGTCGACATGAACGTGGTCGAACCTTCTAGCAGGGATTGGAAAAGGCTCCAGAGGGGCTTTTGTGTGTTTTGTGTACTTTGGCGCGCTGACAAGAAATGCAAGTCTTTGCCCATTCTTTTACGTTTTTGCGCAGGCCTGGCCACACAAACTTTTCGGCGACCATTTTAACCGAAGCGCGCACACCTGGGTGTGCGAGGGAGTGAATCGAGTCGAAAATACGGTGGCGCCATGCAGCTGGGACTAACGGGCGAGGTTGGCCGGTTGAGATGTCGCATATTAGGGGGGGCACACCGTCGCGTAAACCCCTTTCCTCCAGCCTTAACCCTGTTGGTCCAGACAGGAGTGCGCGCACGTCCGCGTCACTACTTTGCTCCTCTGCCATGGCTGCATAATCTATCCCTGCGTGGATTGGTGCTGCGTATGTGTCCGCGTTGGCGAAGAGTTCTGCGGCTGAGGTAGTATAATCTGTCTCCTCGCGCTCTGGCGATGTCACAGCGCGAGAGAGGCAGTCTGCTACCACGTTAAGTTTGCCTGCGACATGTCGAATGTCTGTGGTGAACTCTGAAATCGCAGCCAGCTGTCTTTGTTGCTTGCCTGACCACGGTTCGGAAATTTTAGCCATCGCAAAGGTGAGCAGTTTGTGGTCTACAAAAGCCGTGAAACGCCGCCCTTCCAACCAGAACTGGAAGTGGCAGATGGATAAATGAAGCGCTAGCAGCTCTCTGTCAAAAGTGCTGTATTTATGCTCAGTTTGATTTAGCGATTTGCTGAAGAATGCCAAAGGTTGCCAGATTCCGCTGACGTGTTGTTCTACAACTGCCCCTATGGCCAGGTCTGAAGCATCTGTGGTTAGCGCAATGCGGGCCGAGGGATCGGGGTGAACCAACAATGTGGCATTAGCTAGGGCACTTTTTACTTCTGCGAAGGCGCGTTCGCGCTCCGGGGTCCATTCGACCGCGTTGGAAGGTTTTTGTTTTCTGAGCGCGTCATATAGGGGCTGCATGAGCTGAGCTGCGTGGGGGAAGGAACGGTTGTAAAAATTAACCATTCCCAAAAATTCTTGCAGCGATTTGACTGTTTGTGGCCGTCGGAAACTTTTTACTGCGTGAACTTTGTCTGGCAGTGGGACTGCCCCCTTCGGAGAAACTCTGTGTCCTAAAAAATCAATTTGTGACACGCCGAATTTGCATTTGGCTGGATTGATTATTAACCCGTGCTCTTCTAGTCTCTGAAAAACCATAGTGAGATGCTACTCGTGTTCTTCCTCAGACGAGCTGGCTACCAGCATATCGTCGAGGTAGACGAACACGAAAGGGAGGTCGCGTAATACTGCGTCCATCATCCGCTGAAAGGTTTGAGCATCATCACTCCAAGATGGCGCCCACAGCGGTCGACATGGTGCTTCGCTGCGCTCTTTGTTTGTTTTTGTTTGTCAATTGTGTGTCTGCTTGCACTTATACCCGTGAAGAACTTCTAAATATCAGGACTTTCACCCCCACGGACCTCCTTCCAGTTTTTTTAGCCCCTGCTGCCGATCTGGTTTATTGTTTGGCTCGGAAAGTGAGACGGCGAAAGAGAGGTAGACGAGCGGGCGCTCTCGTGCGGCTTCGCAGGAGAGGCTCGCGAATGGCGCTGCCTGGCATATATCTGTCCAATACCAACTCTCTCTCTAACAAGGTAGATGAACTGAGACTGCTGATGCGTTTTAAGGACCTTGCCTCCTCAGCTGTCCTCTGCTTTACTGAGACCTGGCTCCGGGAAAATATACCGGACAGCGCGCTGCGCCTCGACGGCTTTCAGCTCTTCCGTGCTGATCGTGACACAGAGCTTTCCGGCAAGACCACAGGAGGCGGAGTCTGCTTCTACATCAACTGCAGCTGGTGCTCTGATGTAATGGTAATTTCCAAACACTGTTCTCCTGCCTTGGAATTTCTTGTTATCAATTGCAAGCCTTTTTATTCCCCGCGGGAGTTTGCTTCTTTTATAATGATCGCTGTGTACGCCCCTCCCGACGCGGACACGCGCGAAGCTCAGCGCGTGCTCGCGGATCACATTCAACACACAGAGCGGATTTTTCCAGACTCGCTGATTATTGTGACTGGCGACTTTAATCAGTGCAATCTGAGCCACGATCTCCCCCGCTACAAACAGTTTATTAAATGCCCCACCAGAGGATTAAACACACTGGATCACTGTTACACCACAGTGAAAGACGCATATCGCGCTGTCCCTCGAGCTGCGCTGGGATTATCTGATCACGTGATGGTTCACCTTATTCCCACATACAGACAGAGATTGAAGCTCACTAAACCTGTTGTGAGCACTACGAAGATACGGACCAATGAAGCTGAGGAGAAGCTGGAAACGTGCATGGAAATATCTGACTGGGGCATGTTTAAAGGAGCCACGCATGATCTGGATGAGTACACGGACACTGTGAACTCATATATCCACTTTTGTGAAGAGAACATTCTTCCATCACGCACCAGGGTGAGTTACTCTAATGACAAACCCTGGTTCACAGCTAAGCTCAGACAGATCAGGAAGGAGAAGGAAGCAGCGCTGAAAAGTGGAGACAGGGACTGCTACAGGGAGGTTAAATACCGGTTTAACAGAGAGCTGAAGAGGGCTAAATCTCTATACTCAGAGAGACTCCAGCAGCAGTTCACTGCTAATGATTCGGCTTCCGTGTGGAGAGGACTGAGGCAAATCACCAACTATCGACCTAAGGCTCCTAAAGGTCAGGATGACAAAGCCCTTTGTCAAAGACTGTCCCAACACTATGCCCGTTTTGACACCTCGTCATCTGTGTCCAACTCCCCCCCTCCCTCCAGCTCCACAGCCTCCACATTCCCTACTTCATTTAAGGCACCCCCCCTCCTCCCCCCTCCCCTCATCATCAGTGAGCAGGATGTGCTCAAACAGTTCTCCAGACTGAACCCGCGCAAGGCCCCCGGCCCAGACGGCGTGTCTCCCTCCACCCTGAGACTCTGTGCGAAACAGCTGGCTCCTGTCTTCACAGACATTTTTAACACCTCCCTTAAGTTATGCCAGGTGCCGTCCTGCCTCAAATCCTCCACCATCATCCCTGTCCCCAAGAAGCCACGGATCACTGGACTTAATGACTACAGACCTGTAGCGCTCACCTCTGTAGTCATGAAGTCCTTTGAGCGCCTGGTCCTGTCCCACCTCAAGTCCATCACCACCCCTCTCCTGGACCCGCTGCAGTTTGCCTACCGAGCCAACAGGTCTGTAGACGACGCAGTCAACCTGGCCCTCCACTCCATCCTGCAGCACCTGGACTCCCCGGGAACCTACGCCAGGATCCTGTTTGTGGACTTCAGCTCCGCATTCAACACCATCCGCCCCGCTCTGCTCCGGGACAAGCTGTCCCTGCTCAACGTGCCTGACTCCCTCTGCAGGTGGATCATCGACTTCCTGACGGACCGGAGGCAGCATGTGCGGCTGGGAAAGACTGTCTCAGACTATACTAGCATCAGCACCGGATCACCCCAGGGCTGTGTACTTTCCCCCTTACTCTTCTCCCTTTACACCAACTCCTGCACCTCCAGCCACCAGTCTGTCAAGTTGATCAAGTTTGCGGACGACACCACCCTCATCGGGCTCATCTCCAACGGCGACGAGTCCGCCTACAGGAGAGAGGTGGCCCAGCTGGCGTCCTGGTGCAGCAATAACAACCTGCAGCTGAACGCTCTGAAGACAGTGGAGATGATTGTAGACTTCAGGAAAGTCACTACTCCTCTGCCCCCCCTCACCCTCTCAGGCTCTCCCATCACCACTGCTGATTCCTTCCGCTTCCTAGGCACTACCATCACCAGGGACCTCAAATGGGAGCCGACCATCAGCTCACTCATCAAAAAAGCCCAGCAGAGGATGTTCTTCCTGCGGCAGCTGAGGAAGCTCAAGCTACCCACCAAGATGTTAGTGCAGTTCTACACAGCCATCATCGAGTCCATCCTCACCACCTCCATAACCGTGTGGTACGCAGGAGCCACTGCCAGGGACAGACTAAGGCTGCAGCGCGTCGTGCGCACTGCTGAGAAGGTGATCGGCTGCAAGCTCCCATCTCTCCTGGATCTGTACATCTCCAGGACCCGGAGGCGTGCTGGCCGGATCATAGCCGATCCCTCACACCCTGGTCATGTACTGTTTGCACCCCTCCCCTCTGGTAGAAGACTTCGGTCCATCCAGACTAAAACCTCCCGTCACATGAACAGCTTCTTCCCCTCTGCCATCAGACTGCTGAACACTAAGTGACTTATTGACTCTCGTGCACCATGTACAGCAGCTCAACCAGACTCATGTCAATCATCACTGTTTTCTTCCTGCATTACCGACTGCACTATATAGTTCTCCACAGTATCTGCTGCTGGCTAATATATTTTAACTGTTGACCAGTATCACTTAATCTTATCCTACACTTTATTACATGTATAGTTTATTTCTTTTATCTTATCATGTTTAATGTTGCAGCATTGTACCGAGACAAATTCCTAGTTTGTGTACTACATGAACAATGGCAATAAACCTGATTCTGATTCTGATTCTGAGCAGCGCCTTTGAGGCCGAAAGGCATCCGCAAAAATTCAAAAAGACCGAAGGGGGTTATTACAGCTGTTTTAGGAATGTCCTCTGCTCGAACTGGGACTTGAGGATAACCGCGGACTAGGTCTATTTTTGAAAAAATGCGCGCACCCGCCAGATGTAGTGAAAAGTCTTGAATGTGAGGAATTGGGTAGCGGTCATGCGCTGTCGCATTGTTTAATCTGCGGTAATCGCCGCATGGCCTCCAAGAACCGTCGGATTTCGGGACCATGTGAAGTGGTGACGCCCAGGGGCTTTTCGAGCGTCTGATAATGCCTAATTTTTCAAGGGTGGTAAACTCGTCACGAGCTATGGCGAGCTTGGTCGCGTCTAAGCGCCGAGCTTTGGCGAATACGGGTGGGCCCGTTGTGGGAATAAAGTGTTCGACCCCGTGTTTAGCCACTGTGGCTGAGAATCTGGGAATTGTGAGTGCTGGAAATTGGGTGAGGAGTTGATCAAACTTACCTCCTGCTGTAGTGACGCTGGCCTGCACGGGTGGTGGGGAAACTCGAGCTGAGCAGGGAATAGAAGCAAAGGACAGTGCATTAACCAAGCGTCTGTTCGCTAGATCAACTAATAACCCATGTGCACACAAAAAATCCGCGCCCAATAAGTTAAAACTCACCGCCACTACAACAAATGTCCATCTGTAGTTGCGGCCGTGGATGCAGAGGGGCAGGCTCTTTTCGCCAAAAGTGTCGATGATGGAGCTGTTGGCTGCCACCGCTCCATTGCCCCGGGGGCCTATGGCCCGGTCTGCTTGGGAGGGCATGATAAAACTCAGTTGAGCTCCTGTGTCGATAAGGAACTGCTTGCCGGTGTGTCCATCCATCACATATAAAAGCTTGCTTTTTTCGCCGAGAACCGCCGCTCTTAACAGCTCTCGGCTTTGGCGTTTTCCCGAAATCGTGAATTTGCAGGGGGGAACGCATTTGTAAGCCTTCTCGGCGAAGCGGTGGTGGTAATAACAAACGTTGCTCCGTCTGTTACGTCTTGGCCGTGTCGCTGTCACCGCGGGCTGATTCTGCTCGGTGGTTTGTGGCTTGGACATCAACGTTGAGGTCTGCGGATGCTGCTGTGGGTGTCTGCTCCTTGCAGGCGTTGACGAGCCATTGAGCTTTGTGAGCCAGCGTGCGGAAGTCTTGCTGGGTGCTGCATCGCATGCTGGCAAGCGTCCCTCTCATGTGTGGCGGCAGCGTACTGAGGAATATGAATTGGAAGAGGAAGTTGTCATTGTCCTCTTCTTTAAGTTGCAGCAAGTCCTCCATGAGGGCCTTGGGTCTGCATCCTCTGTGGCCGTAGACCGCCAGGATCCTCTCGGCTCTCTCCTCGGCTGAGGGGACGTAATTTGCCACGATGGTTGCTTTCAGTTCTTTATATTTGTCCTGGGCCGGCGGCCGCTGGATTATGCTCCGCGCACATCTCGAAGTGGCGGCGTCGAGTTTGGCGACGATGTGATAGAACTTTGTATCGTCAGCCGTGATGCCCGCAAGTGCAAACTGGGCTTAAGCTTGCTGAAACCACGAGGCGGGGTCTTCCTGCCAGAAGTCCGGCAGCTTGACGGTGACGGCGTTTGTGTGGACCGTCACTGATGTGTCCGCAGGGTGAGAGTGCCTTGCTTCGGCTCTCTCCATGGCGCTGGTGCTCGGTTGAGCCCTCTCTATCACTTCTGCCGTGGGGGAACGTCGTCCATCTGTTCCCCTGTCTGCATGGGCGCCGGCGTCTGCCTGGGTCGCCACAGATGAGTCGATCGCGGGGGAACGCCTCTGGTCCATTCTCGCGTCAGGGTCACCAGTGTAGAGGAGCTTGAAATAACGAGGCGATGTGATTCATAAACCAAAGTTTATTATCAGCTCCTCTAACAAGTCTCATCTAGGTGCAGCAGCAGAAGAAGTAAGAGGGCGAACACCTTCGGCTCTACGAACTTATACTCGCACATAACAAAAGACATGCATATCAAAAGCTGACATCCCTCACTATCTTAATCCCCTCTTTTGTCTTCGTACTCCTCCACCTGGCCCTGGGGGGTCAGGGCAACCCATCCGGTCTCCACCGCAGCGCCTCGGATGCTCTTTGATCTTCACTGGCGGTTGAGACCCTTTGTCCTGTTCTGAGGTGTGAAGTCGCTTTACATATGTAATCACTAAACACTCTCACATGCTTAAACATATGTAGGTTATGGGATATATGATTAATATAGACCACATAGCTGACCAATTACAGGGTCTAAACCCTTGGATTGAACACACACTTAAGGTATGGCATAAAGTAGTGAAAACCTGTGAAATAGGAAATATGCTAAGAAATTTCAAATGGTGTGCCTATGACACAGATTTTCAACCCAACAAAAGTGATAAAAGATTTCAAACTTGGACGAAAAAAGGGTTAACAACGTACCTCACCTTTACAAGCAAAGGAACACTACAGAATTTCCAGTCCCTACAAACCAAATTTGGTCTTGAGCAAGTAGACTTCTTCAGGTACCTCCAAATACGTGATTATTTTAACAAGCATAGCAAATCTCTAAACCCATCTTCAACAGAGTCGCACTTTTTTAAAATTTTAAAGTCAGCTTATGACACTTCAATGAAAAAGGCAGTTTCTAAGTTATATAATGGGATGCTAAATGCAAGGAACGATGATACGCTACACATTAAGAATAAGTGGGAACATGAAGTGGGAATGGGCATTTCTGATGAGAATTGGGAAAAAAAAATTGTATCCTTCAATGGTCCTCCACAAACTCATTGGTATGGAGAGAACACTGTTGGAAAAATGTGATAAGACTTTTTAAGACTCCTCACCAAAGTAAATATAGAAACATAAATAATGAGTGTTGGAGAAGGTGTGGCTCTGTTGAAGCAAAACATTTTCATATATTCTGGGAATGTCCAGTTTTGCATCAATATTGGTCTGGAATTCATAAAGCTTTAAATGATATCTTCAAGGTAAACATTGCAAACAACTTTTTAAATTTATGTATGGGTCTTGTTCTAACTCTGGACAGAAGAGGGGACATAAAATTGCTGCAGGCGCTCTTAGCAGCCAGTAAGAAATCAATTACTAGAAAATGGTTAAACCCAGCCCCACCTACACTCAATGATTGGTTTGGAATAATTTTGGAAATCTTCAAAATGGAAAAAATTGACATATTTGTTAAGAATTCAAAGGGAAAATTTTTATTCAATTTGGAATAAGTGGATTCATTTTATATCCCCTATTCGGAATGATTTTGTATGACTCCAGATGTAAACATCCTTGTTGAATCACCTTACTAAGACTGAAATTTTGTTTATTTATTCTTCCATATGAGAAGAAGGAATGACTGTAAGCCCCCAGTTCAGGGTTTTTTGTTTTTTGTTTTGTTTTTAATTTTTTTCTTCTTTTGTTCCTATAAAACAAATGAGAAGGACTATGACGTAAATGTCTGAATGCTATATTTGTAAAAATGGCATCCTTCTCTAATAAAAACATAAATGAGGAAAAAAAAAAGTAGATTAATTGGAAATATTCACTTTACAAGCCAGTAGCTGAAGGTGAAATGTACTGTAAAGTAGTTGGTGTTGGATATGTACTCTTTTGGAACAAGAAATTCATCATCTGCGTCCTATTTTGAAATGACTCATTTGCATTTAAAACAGAGTTAATAGACAAAAAATGGATATAAAAGTCTAATAAATGTGTTTTAATCTGTGATTTATATTGCAGAAATTTCAGTGTGTAATACATAAACAATGTGTTATTTCTTCTTTACAAAACTCAGTACAATTTGATGCCAGCCAGTATATACTGCTTACAAATGTTCTCTTACTTTCTTTTTATGATGAAAAATGAAGCTAAATGGCAGTCTTCTCCTGTAGCTCATTGCTAGTATTCTGCCATCCTTTTAAGTCCGACTAGCTAATTAATGAAGCTGTCAATCACACAATATATGCCACCACAAGGGAAGAGAAGATTTTCATAAATGAAAAACTTTTCTCCAATTTCTCCTGAGAATAATGTGTTGATAATGAATATTTCAAACCTGTCTCCTTATTATACCAATTTGTTTTCCCAGTGACACTGTGGGAGAGTAACTGCCTTGTGAATCATCTTCCCTGGCGCCATCTTCTTCCAGAGTGGGAGATGTCACTGCATTCAGTGCCACAATAATAAAAGTTGTTGTGTTAAATTCTGTTTCCATTAATTAATACTGTATTTGGCAGTATGGCTCTGTTTGGGAATCTCCTAAACTGCTATGCCATACAGCCGTGGACAGAATTGTTGGTACCCCTCTGTTAATGAAAGAAAAACCCACAGTGGTCACATAAATAACTTGAATCTGACAAAACTGGTAATGAATAAAAATTCTATGAAAATTAACCAATGAAAATCAGACGATGCTTTTGAATTGTGGTTCAACAGAATTACTTTCAAAAATAAACTCATGAAACAGGCCTGGGCAAAAATGATGGTACCCCTAGAAAAGATTGAAAATAATGTGACCGTAGGGACATGTTCAACCAAGATGTGTCCTCTAATTAACATCACAGGTGTCTACAAATGTGCAGTCAGTCAGTCAGCCTATTTAAAGGGTGACAAGTAGTCACTGTGCTGTTTGTTGACATGGTGTGTACCACACCAAACATGGACCAGAGGAAGCAAAGGAGAGAGTTGTCTCAGGAGATTAAAAAGAAAATTATCGACAAGCATGTTAACCTCTTGACGCCTGTTGTCGCGAATTCGCATCAAACCACATCCGCTCCAAATGCAACCAAAATACCGTCTGTATTCCTCCACTTCCTGTTGGAGCACTTCCAACACATACCTAGGAACCTTTTGCAAGCATTAGTTTCTCGTAGGAACGGTCAGAGACGGAGCACCATCCATTTCCTGATTGCTAGGGTTAGGGTTTGGGTTAGGGCTAGGGTTAGGGTTATAGCTTGGCAGTCATGAGAGTTGAAAATACTGAAAATAACTTTGTTGCATAAATAAAAGATTCTTCATACTTGAGATGGGAACAGGTGCTTTTTTACCATTTTTTTTTTTTTACCATAGATGCCTGTTTTTGCTAATTTGCATCATACCTAAAATTATATCTATTTTATGTGCTATAGTCAAATTAACTTTCTCAACTTAATTTAGCATCTACTTGAAAGCAAAAACACAAGTGAATTTTTTTTTTCATAATTGGAAATAAATTCAGGCATTAAGGGGTTAAAGGTAAAGGCTATAAGACCATCTCCAAGCAGCTTGATGTTCCTGTGACTACAGTTGCACATATTATTCAGAAATTTAAGATCCACGGGACTGTAGCCAACCTCCCTGGACGTGGCCGCAGGAGGAGACGGATAATACGAATGATAACAAAAGAGCCCAGAACAACCTCTAAACACATTCATGGTGAACTCCAAGGTCAAGGTACATCAGTGTCAGATCGCACCATCCATTGTTGTTTGAGCCAAAGTGGACTTCATGGGAGACGACCAAGGAGGACACCACTGTTGAAAACAAATCATAAAAAAGCCAAACTGGAATTTGCCAAACTGCATGTTGACAAGCCACAAAGCTTCTGGGAGAATGTCCTATGGACAGACGAGACAAAACTGCAACTTTTTGGCAAGGCACATCAGCTCTATGTTCACAGACGCAAAAATGAAGCATACCAAGAAAAGAACACTGTCCCTACTGTGAAACATGGAGGAGGTTCTGTTATGTTCTGGGGCTGCTTTGCTGCATCTGGCACAGGGTGTCTTGAATCTGTGCAGGGTACAATGAAATCTCAAGACTATTAAGGTATTCTAGAGAGAAATGTGTTGCCCAGTGTCAGACAGCTTGGTCTCAGTCGCAGGTCATGGGTCTTGCAACAGGTTAATGACCCAAAACACACAGCTAAAAACACCCAAGAATGGCTAAGAGCCAAACATTGGACTATTCTAAAGTGGTCTTCTATGAGCCCTGATCTAAATCCTATTGAACATCTGGGGAAGGAGCTGAGACATGCCGTGTGAAGAAGGCACCCTTCAAACCTGAGACAACTGGAGCAGTTTGCTCATGAGGAGTGGGCCAAAATACCTGCTGAGAGGTGCAGAAGTCTCACTGACAGTTACAGAAATGGTTTGATTGCAGTGATTGCCTCAAAAGGTTGTGCAACAAAATATTAAGTTAAGGGTACCATCATTTTTGTCCAGGCCTGTTTCATGAGTTTGTTTTTTAAAATAATTCTGTTGAACCACAATTCAAAAGCATTGTCTGATTTTCATTGGTTAATTTTCAAAGAATTTTTATTTATTACCACTTTTGTCTGATTCAAGTTATTTCTGTGACCATTGTGGGTTTTTCTTTCATTAACAGAGGGGTACCAACAATTTTGTCCACGTGTGTATATTCTACAAAAACAAAGATCAAGCATTCAAGCTTTTTAGAAAACAAAAACAACAACAAAAGACAGTTTGATGTACTGTAGAAATGGGGATGATGGATTGGATGTCGGTCTATTAAATGTATTTCTCTTTTTTTTTTCTTTGTCAAACCAGCGTCACAATCCTTTTCCAAACTCATTAGTGCCCATCTTACTGATGTTCCACAGATGTTTCTGATTCACTATTTAACATTTCTGCTGTTGACAGAAGTTCATGGGGATACCAAATGTAATTGTGGTTGCAGATTTGTTTAGCATCCCTTAAGCATATTCTCACCTGGATTCAACACAGCCGCAGTCAACAAAGCAGGAACATATAGTATGGCAATGCTGAAAAGCACTTTATTTTTGACAAATCTGCAAAATATTGACATTAAAAAAGTATAAAGCATTTTGTTTCTAATTGTTATTTAGAGCTGTTTAATATAAATTTGTGAAGGCAGTTAGATGAGCTAGTTTAGGAAATGCTGTGGTTATTATTCACTACCTGGCCACATAAATTTCACCAGAAGCGCCATTGGATAATTGCAGCCAATAATACTGTATGTTTTAACCCTAAATGAA
Source organism: Pholidichthys leucotaenia (assembly GCA_020510985.1). Classification (NCBI taxonomy): domain Eukaryota; kingdom Metazoa; phylum Chordata; class Actinopteri; order Cichliformes; family Pholidichthyidae; genus Pholidichthys; species Pholidichthys leucotaenia. Next base: position 179,680,914 of record CM035836.1, read on the forward strand.
GCAATTAGTAACTTCTCATTTCTTAAACAACAATGCTGGAAGACGTGCTTCCTTGTCACAAAAGAAACAAAACAAAACGTTGCTCTGTTTTATAAGGGTCAAATTATTGGCTCTTGTCAGGAAATAGAAAACAAGGAGGAGATTACTGAAAACTACTAAAATTGGGTCAAGAACTGTTCAGCACATGATTGTGGATGAATGGGTGGATTATTAATTCTGGGTGGGAAATAAAGCAGAATAATAAGACAGAAAAACATAAAAAATACATCATAAAAATTGTCAAGTTCAGTGTAGACATATGATTCTGGTGAAGAAAAGGCTGGGGCGAGCACAGATAGTCAGAGCAATAAGTTCAGACCACAGAACCCAGAGTTCTGGCAGCCCCTCTGAGGTGTGGTGTTTCAAAGAACTGTACATGTGGCAGGAAAGGTTCCCTGTATCGGTCCTCTTGGCAGTGGAACTGGATCAGTTTGTTGAAGAAGGAATTCTGCCGCTGGTCCAGGATGTAGTGGAGAGGGTGTCGGGGCTTATCCAGGATGGATAACAGTTTGTTCAAAGTCGTCCTGTCCACCACAGCTGCAAAAGTGTGTGGATGGCAGCTGATCACACAGCCAGCCTTCTTGATCACTTTGCTGATCCCATCCCAGTCCCTAGCTCCGATGCTGCTCCCTCAGCACACCACAGCATAGAACAGTACACTGGAGATGACCAACTGATAGAAAAGGTCCATCATCTTGCTGCACATATTGGAAGCTCTGAGCTTCCGGGAAGTATGGTGGTGAAGGCAATACAAGATCTTGGAGAAACTCTGGATGAAGTAAATGCTGTGGCATTACATAAGCTCATCAAAATGATGCCACAGTTATTGCATGCCATATTCAAAGCTTTTTAATTGATTGATTGATTTTTATTTGAACATTGTTAAAGAAAGAAAAAAAGAGAGTTCAAAACACAACAAAAAAACAAACCAAAATAAAATGTTCAAAAGGAGTGGGAAGAAGCCAAGGCTTATACAGTCCCACCCCTTCTCCACACCAAACAAATTACAATATTACTCATAATCATCATTATCCCACAACCACATTCACTGTAATACACCCATAGTCAATTTATACAACAAAAATGACACAACAATGACAGTCCATATCCAACAATATTACAACAACAATAAACATACAATTCTGGCATGTTCAATGCAAACACAAACAACACCATCACCTTCACAATCACCATAACACACAACAACCTTCCCTCACTGAAGACACAATGTAACATCACTGCCCTTCATTCTCATACTGCTCAAAAATCATTTCTTTATATGTTGATTTAAATATATGGATGTTGGGACATTGCCTGTGTTTCTCCCCCAACCCATTCCACAATTTTACCCCACACACAGACACACAAAAACTCTTCCGTGTAGATCTTACTAAGTGAATTTTAAATTTTGTATTCCCCCGTAAATTATATTTCCCTTCTCTCTCCCTGAATAGATTCTGTATATTGTGTGGCAAGAGGTTTTTACTAACTTTAAACATTAATTGTGCTGTGTAATAATGAACCAGATCCCATAATTTCAATAACTTCGAATGTAAAAACAATAAATTAGTATGTTCGAGGTACCCAACTTTGTGTATAACACGGACTGCCCTTTTTTGTAATATTAACAATGAATTAAGTTTACTTTTATAACTGTTACCCCAAACTTCTATACAATAAGTCAAGTATGGAAGTACTAATGAACAATACAAAATATGAAGTGATTTATAATCTAGGACCTGCTTAATTTTATTTATAATTGCAATATTTTTTGCAACTTTATTTTGTATGTATCTGACATGTGGTTTCCAACTAATTTTATCATCCAGTACTACACCCAAAAACTTGATCTCCTTAACTTTTTCAATAACTACATTATCTATATGAATGTGTATATCTTCTTTATTTTTACAATTACCAAATATCATTACCTTAGTTTTATCTATATTTAGTGATAGTTTATTACAATCCATCCATTTTTTTTAGCTTATTTAATTCATTATTTAGAGTATGGATTAGTTGATTATAATTATTTCCAGAATAAAATAAATTAGTATCATCAGCAAATATTATTTTTAATAATTTAGAAACTTGGAATATATCATTTATATATATGTTAAATAATTTGGGGCCCAATACTGACCCTTGGGGGACCCCACAGGCAATTCCCATACACCCAGACAGATATTCTCCCATTTTCACAAATTGTTGTCTCTCAGATAGATAACTTGTAACCCATTTCAGAGCAATTCCCCTAATACCATACATTTGCAATTTATTAAGAAGTATTGAATGATTTATTGTATCAAATGCTTTTCTAAAATCTATAAACACACCAATTGCATATTTTCCTTGATCTAATGCATTTATTATTTCCTCTGTTGCATCCATTATCGCCAATGATGTTGTACTCTTGGCTCTAAACCCATACTGGTTCTGATTCAGCACATCCTGTGTATTTAAAAAGTTTTCTAATCTGTTGTTGAAAAGTTTTTCCAGAATTTTTGAAAATTGTGGGAGAAGTGATACTGGTCTGTAGTTTGTGTATTGGTGTTTATTTCCCTGCTTAAATAATGGAATTACTTTTGCTATTTTCATTTTCTGCGGGAATGAACCAGTTTGAAATGATAAATTAGAAATATATGTGAATGGTTTTAATATACCATCAACAGTTCTTTTTATTAGTGCCATATCAATACCATCACAGTCAGTAGATAATTTATTTTTACACTTTTCAACAACAGATTTTACCTCTAGTTCATCCACCGCTGTAAGAAAAATTGACCGAGGGTTACTTCCAATTAAAGTCTCACTCACAGTGTCTT